>OY744536.1:14459412-14534412 GCA_963556195.1 Sepiola atlantica | reverse complement strand
ATTGAAGCATTTATTGGGAGGAACCGGATGTCAGTAATAATTGAGACAAATCTAGATCTACAATAGAGAAGGAAAAAGATACAGATTGATAGAGAAAGGTGAGAGAATGGATTCAAAGATATTCAGAAAATGGAAACCTCAGGTGTCCAAAAAAAGTCACACATTTTTAATTTAATATACATTTACTCAACAAAGTATGCATCTTTACACTCTATTACTTTCTCCCCCAAAAGAGATGTAACTCTGTATCCGTCAATACAGAATTATTTCCCTTTGTTTGAAACAAAAAATCATATTTTTATTTTTTTTAAAAACGACGTAGTTTTAAAAAATCAAAAAACGTAACAAGTTGCAAGTAAAAACACTACCGGGCAACGCCGGATAGGGACAGCTAGTATAAAATAACTGAAATTATGTGGTTGAAGTGTTAGATTACCTCCCCACTCAGGAGACATCTAATGTATCACAAGTCACAACCAAATAAAATACATGGACGTTCAAAACCATACCTCGTGTCTCCCGTGTTCAACTACAGCAATCCTCCATGACTGAGGCAGCCATTCCACGATCGTCTCCAGGGGTGAATTATCACTGGAATTAAAATAAGACACAGCGACATAAAGAAAAAAAGAGAAGTTTTAAAAAAGAACCTTTTATTGTCTCTCTTCTGCCAGTGGCAGGGGGGGGGGCACGCATCTTTGGGTCTGTTGGCCCCCTAATTTATTAATTAATTAATTTTTAATTGATATTAAGATATCTTCACTCGTGGTGTTCGTCTCAAAAATTTCCAAAACACTCCTACTCCTCTTACCCCCTCCCTCTTTGAGCCATGTGACATCACGCCCGCATATGTGAACGTCGCCCTGGGAAGCCAAATCATCAGATATATACTAGCAACGCACTCATTACTATTTAACACAAGTAAAATAGAGAATCTGTACCGAAAAAGGTCAATTTTATCATGCAAAAAGAATGCATCAAAAAGACCATATTCTTGTCCATGCGAATCACTTAAGATTAAGGAACCGGATGTCAGTAATAATTAAGACAAATCTAGAAAAAAAAATCGATAGAGAAAGGTGAGAGAATGGATTCGAAGATATTCAGAAAATTAAAATATCAGATGTCCAAAGAAGTCACATTTTTTATTTAATACATATTTACTCAACAAAGTATGCATCCTTGCACTTGTAGCATTACCTACCCTGCTCAATACATTTACACACACACACACACACACACACAAACCAAACAGTGTTTTCAGACCCGAGTTATCTCTCCTTTGGAAATGCTAGAGGGTGCTACTATCGGTGATATAAAAAGTGCTGCACTGCAAATTCACTCTCTTTTTTCATCTGGACTGGCTGGACTCAACATCAGCCACCAGACCCTCTCTCTTCTTTCGGTCTGGCTGCTATGAAAACACCTTGCCATAATGTGCGTGCTCAGAAACACACGTTACACGGTATGTAAGATTTCTCCTCTCAACTTACATACGCACACATCATTTGCAGACTCTGTTATATACATTCTAAGTGTACAACATTTCAATAGCAATTTCTCGATAGGAAATACACTGGTTATCCAATCATTTCATTACTTATACATTGTTCTCGTAAATCGTCATAGTTTCCATCTTTATATTTACACACACACACATATATATATATGTATGTGTGTGTGTGTGTGTGTGTGTGGGTGCGTAAAGTTAGGTATGCGTGTATATTGATATATATAGTAGTATCAAAATATATTATGTCAATTAAGCTAAACAGAGGCGTCAAGGTTTCATCCCACAGGGAATCATCAGTCGGGTTTGCAACCAATAAATGTTTATTTGCCTACTTCATTGTTTCCGAGTTGTTACTTTGTTTTCATTGGCAAATGCTTGTATTTGAACATATGTATATAGGCTAACCAGCGGCACTGCCAAGCGTTCCTATAAACTCCTCACATTCTATTATTTGCCTCCAACGGTTTAATAACTTAGTAATGCCATTTTAAAATAAATTTTTAGTTTAGTTTTTTGAACAAATTTAGATATTTCTGTAATTAAGTCACTTTTACTTTTGAACATCTTGTCTTTCAGATAATTATTTAAACCTAAGGCACAAATGAAAATTTGTTGGTGAGCTGGCGAATATGTTGAATGTGACATAATCTCCCAATTTAGCTCCAATATCTTGTCAAGAACAATTTTTGCCAGATGAGGTCACACATTGTCTGCATCATATTATTAAATTATAGTTCTCAATTATGATTTAGACTAGAATATACATAGAGACAGAAAATGAACCAGGAAGCTAGTCCAGCTGAGACCCTATATACAAACAGAAAATAAGTGATGAAGAGTCGATAGAATAGGAAAACCGCATAGATGATTCAGGGAACAGTTAGTTTTGGAATCAATAGCTTTTTTGACTACAAGTTACATAAGATGTCATATCTGAGAAGATACCGCTCGGAGCACTATTTCTTGTCTTGACAGAGTACAAATCGATTCGCAATCTGGTGGGGGAGGGGGGTGATCTCTTCTCGTCCCTACAGCCTCTTTCACACAGAACAGATGTTGCTAGCCTCCCTCTACTATATCGTTATGTTCATGGTAGGTGCTCGACTGAGCTCCAATGCCTGCTACCCTTCCTGTAAAACAATCACACAAGAACTCGTCTGGCTACAACCACAGCAAAGAATTTTCCTCACCCTCTCTCTCTCTCTCTCTCTCTCTCTCTCTATCTATCTATCTATCTATCTATCTATCTTTCTTTCTCTCTTTCTCTCTCTCTCTCTGTACCAAAAACCAAGCGCAACTTCCATGAACAAAGTTTATTTCCTAGAACATCCCATCTGTGGAACAAAATACCACGAAGCTGCTTCCCAGCCGACTGCAGCATGGTCGTCTTCAAATCTAATATGAACAAATACTTGTCCAGTGGTCTGCTTGGAAAATCAAGTCTTCTTAAGTAATATTCTGCCTATTCCACCCACTGTTTCCAATCCTTTCAAAACATTTAAATCTACACATTTGATTGACAATGGTTCATTTGGCCCACTACAAAATAAAAATACATTTATTTACAGTAATTCAGCTACGGTTTGTTCGTTTTTTTTTCTTTCTTTTTATCTATGTATTTTTTCTTTGAAAGTCTTCCATTAAGTGCTTGGCAGTTTCAGCCTCGTTTTCGTCTCGTCTCGTCTCGCCAGCTATCGGCGCTTCCGCGACCTGCTCGATCGTTGCCGACGCAAAGTCACGGAAATCTGACGCGTCAGCTATAAGAGTACCTCAATTTCTCTTAAGTAATATTCTGTCCATTCCACCCACTGTTCCCAATCCTCTCGTGACGTCAATCATCGTCCAACCAACAACCCTTTTAACCTTTATCCTCGAGTGGCCCCCAGGCCTTAATAAGCGGTGACCCATTAATAAAAAAATAAATGAATATGTTTCATCAGTCAAATATGCCAAATATTAGTCTGTATTGTTAACAACAAAAAAGTTTTTTCAACTGATTTTTTTTCGATTTTAATATATCGTTCTGATCACTATTTTTTAGTCAAATTTAGAGAAAAGTGGTGAAGTACTTACTCAGTAATTGGGATCCATTCTCACTCGACCCATCAACACCGTAAATAAAATTTAATAGAACACAATTTTCCTGAAAATACCAGTTGCCAATTATATTTTAAGCGTTTTCATTGGATTGAATGCTCGATAACACAATCGAGGAAAAGAAAATGTATAGCTATTTTGTTTCTTCTTAATAATGTCAAATATTTGGATTATTCGGATTACTGTTCTCGTCTTGGGTTATTCTCACAACGTTTCGGTCAATGTAACCCCAAGGAGCTGTGGCGCAACGGATATAAGTGCTAAGTAATAATCAGTGACAGTCTTCTGGAGGTTGAAGGTTCAATCCTTATTATAGGTGATGCTAAGAATACAATTACGAATTACTTAAGAATGTTGCCCGGTCATGGTTGACGGAACAAGAGCAAGGTACCCCCATGGATTAAATAAAGTTTCATTCAAAATTCCGTACAGATTTCCGAGTCCGACATAAAGATTCTGCAGTTCAATAAGATGCATTTAAAAAAGGTCGCATGAGGTTACATCGACTGAAACGTTGTGAGAATAACAACCAAGATGAGAACAGTATCCAAATAATCCAAATTATCAATCCTCATCTAAAAAATTTCGAAACATGATGTCAAAAACATTTATTACATTATATATATATTTTTAAAAATTTATTTTGCACTAGTGGGGCTACCGGGCGTTGCTCGGGGTCATAAAGGCATATAATTGAAGAAAAATCGCATGTGTAACATCTTTATATTCAAACTTCTATTTCTCCCCCTCTCTCTATAGCCGTCTCTTTATCTTTCTACCTTTCTCTTCCCTGGTCGCCCCATTTCACCGCTACTTTCTAATTTTGCCTTTTGCGAAAGCTGTTTCTTCCCCACCATTTCTCCTACGTTGCCGAGGGCAATAGTATGACATATTTCTATAAAAAGTAACACCTCTATCTGCGCCTTCTATATAGTTACTTATCTCCGCCCCGTTGTTCATACTATATATGTATCTATCGCCACCCCGGTGTGCATACTATATACATACCTATCGCCGCCCCAGTGCGCATACTATATAAGTACCTATCGGTATATTGGGTTGGCCAGAAAGTACATTCTTTTTTTTAGTTAGGAGGAACACAAACATCAAGTTTAGAAACATAACCGAATTTATGCAATTCATTTTCCACGCTCGATTTGTAAATCTTGAGAATGTCTGCGATTTGTCTAGTTGTCAAACGGCAATTTTTTTTCAACCACGGCTTTCACTTGGTCACTGTCGATCATCTTTGGTCGACCAGAGCGAGAAGCATCTCTCGCTGAAAGATTTCCTTTTCGGGATCGAGAAAACCATTTCTGGCACACCCGTTTTTAACAGCATTCTTCCCGTACACATGACATATCTTTATGCCAGTTTCTGCATTTTTTTCTGTAGTAAAAAAGCATCAGATGTCGGTAGTGCTCTGCTTGATCTTCTATTTCAAGGCCTGGAATACAAGCAAAAATGTAAGAAATCCTTTGCTCAGAGGCTTATTACACACTGACGTCAGCATACTTGCTACACCAAATACATGATTTGAAGAATAAGAATATAAAACTATCTTTAGTATGTATGCCGGGAAGATGACATTCAAAAAAACAACCCAATATAACTTTATTACTATAGAGGTTCACCCCTCCCCAATAAAAAGTCACTGCTCATTTGTTTTCTCTGAATCACATCTTTTTGTCGTCATCTTGATTTTTACGAGGCCAAATAAAGAGAGAGAGAGAGAATCTCTTTTTTTAATTTAGTTACAAAGAAAAAAGGCATACTTACAAAAGATTTAAAACCAAGAAAAAAAATTAAAGTAACTAAACATTTGGGATGTATTTCTTCCGACAATGTACATACGTGTTTGAGAACATTAAAATACAAAAGAATTAGCAAATGACGAGAAGATATGTTATTACACATTTTTCCTGAAAACCAGTTGTCAGTCATATTTCAAGCGTTTTCATTGGCTTAAATGCTTGATGATGCAATCAATAAACAAAAAATGTATGGCTGGTTTTCTTTTCTGCTTACTAATGTCAAAAATATTTACTACATGACGTTTTCTTCAAATTTTTATTCATTTTGTATAATTATAATATAAGTTTATTACTATAGATGTTTTCCCAAAAAGTCCCTGCTCCTTTTTTTCTGTGAACTACTTCTGATTGTCGCCATAGTGATTTTATACTTCGAAAACGGAGAGAGAGAGAGAGAGAGAGAGATATCATTTCTCTTTTTTTTCAAATTTAGTTACAAAGAAAAAAGGCATAGTTACAAAAAAATTAAAAACAAGAAAGAAAAAATTAAAGTCACAAAACATTTGGGATGTATTTCTGCCGACTACGAACGTACCTGTTTGAGAAAATGAAAATACAAATAGACAACGAAGCTTGATATCAATGCAAGGCAAAAAGCATGTTCACTTCAGAGAGATGTAATAATATTAGGATAGAGCTAAAAGAATTAGCATATGACAAGAAGATATGTTAGTGGACAATTACATTTTTTTCCTAAAACAACAGTTGTCAGTCATATTTCAAGCGTTTTCATTGGCTTAAATGCTCAGTGACGCAATCGATAAAAGGAAAATATATCGCTGGTTTTCTTTTCTGTATACTAATGTCAAAAACATTTACTCCATTATATATTCTTACGATGTAATAATATTTGGATAAGGCTAAAAGAATTAGCATGTGTGGATGACGAGAAGATGTGTTAGTTGGGAGTGAACGAACAAGAACAAACATATACTACTTCTATTACTACTACTAATGTTTGAAATTAAATTATTTTTTTATTGTTGTTGCTGGATTTCTAATCTATTCCTTTTGTTTTTCTTCCACAGACCCTTTTAAGAATCTGGGATTGTTTCTTTGTCGAAGGCCCCAAGGTTCTTTTCCGGTTTTCTCTGGGCCTTTTAAAAATGCATGAGCAGCAACTCCTTCAACAGGTGGACACGATCAGTGTGATGCGCCACTTAAAGTGCTGTGCCAAACTGACTTTTGATATCGACGGGTTGGTCAAGGTAAGTAGACCTTTGTGGATATTCCAACAAAAGGTTGACCTGCGATTTTACACAATGGATAAATTAATTGCCATAAATGTTCATTAATTTGGCAAAAAGATGCAGATGTTAATAAATTTAAAATAAAGTGAGCGGGAAACTACAGGGTGGCTAAGAAGTCACTGAGGGATCACTGAGGAATTTCCATAAACAAAGTTTCTTTACAAGGGCTTCTCGTCTATGGAACACATTACCATAAAACTGCTTCCCTGCAGACTACAACATGGTCGTTTTCAAACCCAATATCAACAAACACTTGTCATAAACGTCCCCATAAGTAATCAAACTTTGTTCATTCCATTCATCATTTTCAATCCTCTCATAATATTCTTCATCATTTCAACTGACAATCCATCAATCTGTTGCAGGGTCCGGTCACCTAGGGAGTTTTTGTCTGAACGCTTGGGCAGCGCTACTACTCTGGGGGTGATCGATCTTACAACTAAGAAAGTAGACACAGACAAATTACGGCAATGACAAAGAAGAGAGAACAAACGGAGATGAACAGTGTAAAAGAATCGTTTATTTACCATAAAGGTAACAATGTGAGAATGTAAGCTGAAATGACAGAGATGACGTCACTGGAAGCAGAAAAGGCTGGAATGAGGAAGCTGGAACCAGAACAGCAGGAATGGTGTTTCCAGAGTTTGGACAGCAGGAAATGCTGGATCGACAGGGACATGGTGCTGCTGGAACAAGGGACAGGAGCTGAAGCAGTGGTTGCAGGAAAGGAGCCGGAGCCGCTGGAGCAGGCGCTGCAGGAAGCTGGAGCAGAAGTCGCTGGAACAGGCGTTGTTGGAGAGAGCTGGAGCCGGAGCTGCAAAGTGTGAATCGCTTATGAGTAGTTTGAGTATGGCCCTGAAAAGAGCCGTGTGATTGCTGTTGCTGCTGGTGTCTTCTTCTGAGGTGGGGGCCTCCTGACCCCCCGGCTGAACTGCTGGTATTTATCTACCTCCAACAGCGGTAAGATGTGACACAAGGTCGGGAAAGTGGGATTGAAAAGCCAGCACCCTAGAGAAAGCGCATGCTGGCCTACAAAAAATGCCTAGGCAGCCCCGTCTTCATTTCCCGGTAGGGGCGCCTCAGGCGATTAGAAATAAAATAACCTCTTCTCAAAGGGTGAGAAGGCAAAGCCTGGGAGGGTGCACCTCCTAGAACAGAGAAATAAAAATGATTTACAATTCTATTTTACTTAGGCATGATGCCCTATTTTTTTGTGTTGGGAGTGGGACCTAAGGAGGACATCAAAGATAAAACAGATCGGAGTGGAATATGGGAATAGATGGTGTCCTCCAAGATAAAAACAATATTTAGGGCTTGCCAAGGGCAAAATAAATATGGGAAGTGGGAATCTTTGGAGGCTCTTTAGTACCAAAAAATAAAATGGGACCAGGACTCATTTATGTCGTTTCTTCTTCTCTGTCTTCACAGCGCGGACATAAGGGATCGATCATTAAGCCATCTCTGCATAATTTGGCAAAGTGGGGCAGTGTGTTCCGGACCAATCACAAGGTCAGAAAATGCTCAGAATTGTTGAGATAACCCTGGCCTGATACCTAACTCCACTGAGAGCAGATCTCATCTGATCATCTCAGCTGCTCCCCAAACAGATCCGAAGTGGTACCCTCCACTAATTTCCTATATAGTTTCTTTCAAAGCTGTGCAAGGGACCTGGTTCCCGGCAGCTCTCTAAGCATGGCTCGGCATTCGGTGAAGAACTTTGATTCTCCCCTTGGCTTACGACAGCCTTTTACCAAAGGGTCGAGTATGAGGTTGGGAAAGGCGTCCTCAACTGCAGGAGCCCACGGAGTATCTTCTTACAAAGTGCGACCCAGGAAAACCAATCTTTCAGCATGTCTATGACTTGCCAAATCCGGGATTTCCAAACCTCCTTCACTCAGACATTGAGTACAGACCAGTCTGTACACATACGGCTTTCCTTTCTCCCAAAGAAGCGAGAAGAGTAAATGCATGAAGCCAACAAGCGGTACACAGGTAGAGATAATACAGCCAGCCGGTAAAGGATGAGAGGGAGGATGTAAGTAGCTTACGCCTCTGCTCTACCCTTTAAGTAAAGTTCTGACGATTCGACATTTGACTGTACTTTCGACCAATTATTTTCCAGTTGGAGACCCGGCCCGGTCTGAACCATACCAAGGATCCGAACCAGGCCATCTAGAAGCGCCGACTCTCCACTCCAGGCCCCCAACCATTGGACTTGCTATGGTTGACAACGGCCCCTGTAACTTCTTTATAACGAGCAAGCACCTTAATCCCAGTTGCAATGTCTGAATATAATGCAGGAGTAACAGCGGACAACCGTGATGCACCGACCGAGAAAGCCTACCATTTACTTGCACTGCTACCATTGGCAAACGATACAGAATGGAGACCCACTTGCGTAAGTCTGGATTAAAACGATGGTCGACCCTATCAAAAGCCTTAGACTGATCTAAATTGTTTCTGTGTTCTATTCTCTCTATGATTGTGCGAATCAGATGCAAATTGTTTTGAATTGATTTCCCTTTCACAGCATAATTCTGCTCTGGTTTGACCAAGTCGCCAACAACAGTCTGCAAATGATTTGCAAGAACCCTTGCCAAAATCTTTAGCAGAATTATGGGCCTGTAATTATCTAGATCCTCCCCACCATGCGGCCCCTTTTTCTTCAGCAATGTTATCACTACTTTGATAACCTGTCGAGGGATTGATCACTGAGTAAGCCAATGGTTGAACACATCTTTACCAACATGGGCAACAGCCTCAAGTAAAATTCGTAGGGCAAACCATCAAGTCGTGGAGATTTGTTATAGCAGACCTGTTTTAACGCAGTAATGATCTTGCACTCCGTAACAATGCCATCACGGCCAGATGCTTGAGCTGCCAGAAAGCAGGATGAGTCGGCTAAATAGCTATCAATCTCCTCGATGCGGAGTCTAGGCAGTTGAGTGAAGCGCTCCTTCAAATGTTCACAGAATCTGTCGCAAATCTCACGAGACGATACGAGGGTACATCTTTCCATATTTTTTACTTTCTGAATGTACCCGTCCGAACCACGACGTAAAGCAGCCTTACACTCAACATCGTCAAAATTCATGGCTTTGTTCGAAACTTTCTTTAACCTTAGCCCTAACTACCTGACCTTCATACCACTCACTAGTCAAGCGATTGAGGTTCCCCTTAGTTAGTTCTATATCTAACGGATCACCTCCAGCCACTACCAGGGTCAGCCTATCATCTAATCGCTTTTTCATCCTAGCCTTATCTAGAGCAAGGCGTTGGCTGTATTTGACAGAAAAGCGTCTAACTTTAGCCTTAGTACTTATTGGAATTATTATTAAGCGCAGTGAATTCTAAGTGCCCTGTGATTGGATGAAAATCAGCCAATCACAGACCACTGCTTCAATCTCTGCGGAAAACCCAGGAGAGCGCCTATTTTTGAAAATATCGGTCTCTTTTCTCCAGCCTGGCAGCCGTTAACATTGTTCTTCTCTGCTGTGTCAGGTGAGAGCGGGCACATACTTTTTTAGCGTATATAATACGCGCGAAGCCCTCTTGATGTTCTCAACTACTCTTCACAGCATCCTGTTACAAGACAAATGGCATTATCAGTGAGTCCACAAAGGCACTACTTTTGCAAGCAACATTCTATTTCTTTCTTCTCTTTTTTTCATCCATATAAATACCCTTTCTTTATCTACCCAAGATGTTTGTTATCTCTGTTCTTGTCTAGTCACGTTTTTATGCCACCAACTTTTCTTCTAGCGGACTACAGTCTTCGTCCTTCATTTTAATGGGAAAAATTCCAACATACTAATCCACCACTTACTATCCCCACTAGATCCCACTGGAGAATTAATATCACCTTCTCCTGGAAGTCGCGTATCTCCATTAAGGTGGGATTCAGCTTCCAGTATCCTGCTAGGCTTATCACATAAATTCAAACAGGCCATAACTAGTTTATGGTCCAAATAACCTAATGGGTGGAACGTGGGACAAAATAGAAAATCTATGTCGCCCATTCCAATTAACATCCGATCTAAGTAAGTATTTGAAACGGAAGGCAACCTACTAGACCACGTCCACATCTCCCTCCCCAGGTAATCCAGACGAAATCTGTCAACAAGATCGCATCAAGCCATCAGGTCAAACAGACCGCTACTTTCTTCGACCTTATTTATCTTGGAATCAAGGATGGCATTCCAATCCCCCATTAATACTACCCGCTCTGGATTCGTGAGGAACACCTTTAACCACCAAAAAAAGGAAACCCTCTCGCTAGCAGAATTGGGCACATAAACCGCAATGATTCGAAACTTACTGTTTTCAATGGCAACATATACTACGACCAGCCGTCTTTCCACATCTGTACGTACAATGCTAACCGTCGCAGAAAGCACTCGCAAAGAGATAACACAACGATGGATATTGTCATGTTCTGAGAAGACGTCAAAGTCATTAGTCAGCACATGACAATTCCCATACGAACCGGAGTTGGTCTCCTAAACCGTAACAATATCTACCTTAAGGGCCACCAGTTCCCTCAGCTCGCGAGCAGCTCTGCTTCAGGTTCTCATGCCTCTCACATTCCAACTAGCCAGGTACAAGGCCATGATCACTATATCTAGTCAGTGTCACACACAGGATTGAAGTCCTCTGAAATGAGGACACCACACGTTAGGCAGAGACTACCTGTCAGCAGTTCGGACGTAAACCGTCTGTCTCGCACCACGCCTCCATTGTCTAAAGGAAACGTTATCTTAAGTGCCCAATAAAAAGAGGGATGAACAAAAAGAGGGACCCTACCTTCACACTTCACTGTTAACTGCATTAGACTGGGATGGTCTGACTCCAGAAGTTTTGTGTTCGGGATCGCCGTCTTGACTGCTTCCACCATTCTCCATAATGCCTTCGTGCGGCCACCTCCATCTGGTTTTCGGATGAAAGTGGTGATCATGGGAGCATGTCTGAACCTTTGGGGATTACTCACTGGCTTGCCATCAAATAAATAAATACAGCTTTTTGAGCAGCTTTCACTGCTTTACTGACACGTCAGTGGCTGCAGATCCGATTCTCTGGAAGAAAGGGGAGCTTTCTTGTCCTTTCCGTTCTTATGGGAGGAGGAGGGAGTGCAGGCGTTGTACTGGTATCCTGTTTTTCTTCTTCCGATCCCATGCTACAGGATCGAGAATGAGCACAAACTGAGAGGGTATTGGAAAGGAAAGGAGTATTCTGCTCAGCCGAAGAGATTGGGGATTGGGGTTGAGGGGGCTGTGCGTTAGGCCTGATGTCAATAGTCTCTGCATGTTCTTTTTCAGTGGGATGGGAGTACGGCTCAACCTCTTTAACGTTTTCAGCTTTTTGTTTAGAGTCTTTATGTTTGTTCTCGTTCTCTTTTGAAATTTTTTGCATTGACTGATTTTCTCTCCTCCACATCGTTTTTATGCTTCCCTTCCGATTCAGACGAGTGGATCGGGTGCTTTCTTTTTATAGCCGCCGTCTTGGTGGTTACCTCCATTGGAGTAGACGGCTGCTGCTGCTGCTGTTGCAACTTTTGAGGCGACTGCACTGGGGGCCGTTTTTCTTTTGGGGTTTCCGCCTGGCTGGAATTGGGTGTAGTATTCGATGGTTTCCTCCCCGTTTTCATGACTGTATTCCAACCTGACGTTGTTGGAGCTGCGGGAGCTACTGCTGCCGATGATGATGATGATGATGATGATGATGATGATGATGATGATGATGATGATGATGCTGCTGCTGCTGCTGCTGCTGCTGCTGCTGCTGCTGCTGCTGCCGGTACTGGTGTTGGTAATGTTATGTCTTTTTTTTTGCTGGCGCTGGATTCCGTTTTGGGTAGACCTTGGTTATATGCCCTATCTCCTGGCAGTGCCAACAATGTGTCCTTCTGCTCTCCACATTCACTGAAAGTGACCAGCCTACACACTTCCGGAGTGGCTGAAGCGCATTTGGAGGAGTGGAAATTTACCACGGCAGCTGCTGGTGCTCTCAGCAGAAAAGTACAAGGGCAAAATTGTTCTTGTTTTTTTGTTTTTTTTTAGAGGCGTGGCTTAACGCCTTCGCTTTTGTAGGAGGTGTATTTGAGTTGGGTAATCTTTGTAAACATTTGAAAGCGGTGGACAGACCGCGACATATCTCATTAATCCTTATCCTCAAGTGGCTTTTGGACTTCATAAATAGTGACTAATTAGTAAAAAAAAAAATTAAAAAATAATAATAATTTAAAAAAAAAGAAACATTTGAATTATACATAACATTTGGGTAAATGTATTTAGAATGAAATTACTTTTGATATTCCGCAATAGTTTTCCATGGCGGCTGTAATCTTTAAAGAAACAAGTCCCGCCCAAAGTTACTATACTGAGTTAGCATTCTTACAAACAATAGACAAAGAAAACTGTACAAGTTTTAATACTTTACGCTTTATCTGATCAGGATTAATTATGTATTATATATGTTAAAAACCACTGGAGATTTTAATCTGTTTATTTCCCAGAACCAATTGGGCTATGTTTTCCCCAACGTCTAAACGTAATGAATACATAATGAATACAAGTAAAATTCTTATCAAGTCGAAATTCTTTTATTATTCGTTTCGTTAACCTTTAATACCAGTCATGATTGATGGTTTTCTACTGGAGATCAAGTGCTTATTGCTATTACGGATAAAGTTTTATTAGTAACTAGCGCGGTTACCCGGTGTTGCCCGGGGGAATGGACAGAAAAATAGAAGTCATTCATTCATTTCGTATGAATCAGATGATTCTATTGTTGGCATTGGTTTCCCCGATATTTTTCTTGTTAGAATTCTTTCTAGAAAGATATCGGGTACTTACAAGAGGGACCACGTGAAGGTTGCCAACATCCTATGTGAAAACGTTTCTGTGGAACGAACTGGATTCGAACTTGACACCCTCAGGTTGTCAGTCTGTGTCGTTAACCACTTAGCCAATAGAACAGTGAAAAAGTGTAGCATCTTTCTTTTAAAACTTCTCTCTCTCTCTCTCTCTCTCTCTTTCTCTTTAGTCATCTTTATTCCCCTCTCTATCTATCTTCACTCTCTACTCCCTCTCTATCCCCTATCTTTCCCCCCTTCTCTCCCCTCCCTCTCTTTATCACCCCCTCTTTCGCTTTCTCTGACAACTGGAAAAATATCGTTGACGAATTATTACATATAAAAATACTAATACTATTATTACTACTATTAATAATATTAATAATAATAATAACAATAAGGGAATGTTTTTGTATCTATATTAGAAGTGGCAGAAATTCTTTCTTTTTTTTATTATTATCAGTTATTAAGATTAAGCCTCTGCTCTTTGCTCATAAAATTAAATTTGCATGCATGGTTATTCTTTCCTTTCTTTTTTATTATTATCAGTTATTTTTAAGATCAAGCCTCTGCTTCTTTGCTCATAAAAATAAATTTTGCATATGTGATGATTGAATCGAACCGGACACACGTACGTTCACTTTTATTATATAGATTAATGTACGCTTTCCATAAAAAAATGCTTCACCAGTGTTTGCACTCACTGTTCAGTTATCTGCAATGTGAAATCTGACCTAACACAACACATTAGGTCGGAGGATTTGTCCAGCATAGGGGTTATCCTGAGGATGAATCGGTTATGCTGGTACAGTCATGAGGAGCATTCATCCTACTGGATTTATCTGTTGCAGAAGCATGGATGACTTGAATTGCAGGAAGGTTGACCGGCCAAGTCAAACTAGGAAGCTAGTGATTAGACAAGATCGTACAGTGTGGAATTTGGAGACGGTTGACCTGCTAAACAGTGAGGTTTTATTTACTCCTCCCCAGGAGTTAGGCATAAGGCCAGTTTTATCTTACTCCCACAAGTAAGATGTGACCCAAGATCGGGTCGGGAAAGTGGGGTTTGAAAAGCCAGCGCCCGAGAAAGTGAGCACTCTGGCCATTAAAAATTGCCTGGGCAGCCCCGTCGGCATTTCCCGGTAGGGGCGCCTCAGACAGTAAGCAATAAACTTACTCCTCCCCAAAGAGGGGAGGCGAAGCCTGGGGGGAGGGTGCACCTCCTAGAACTGCACAGGACCAGCAACCCCCAATAGACCGGCGTAAATCCAGACCCAAAGGCCCGAACGATACTGGTTTATTGGAGAATGAACATGTGAAATATTAAAAAACGTCTGAGCCCTGGACAAGGGTTAGGGTTAGGGTTAGGGTTAAATGAATAGATAGATATATTACTAAAATATTCATATAAAATCGGAGAATTACATTAGTAATTTAATTTTTCATATATAAATTATTATTAGCATTTCTAATAACCTAAAGAAAGAAAATACACCCACTGGTGACTTTTTTGGTGCTTTCACAGATTAGGACCCACACTAACTTTGACCTCGTCGTTAGGGTCAGAGTCCGGGTGGGTGTTAGGGTTAGGGTTTAGGGTCAAAGTTAGCGTGGGTCCTAATCTGTAAAAGTACCGACTTTTTATTATAGAGTGGAAGATTTCTTTTCGAATTCATTTTAGGCAATAGAGGTTGTCTGACTTGCTATTTGCTTTCTCACTTCTCCTCACCACTTGAAATGGTTTAGTCCGGGGGCAAGAAAAACTTTTGTGTGATGGGATGGATTTATATTAATTTATATACAAATAAATACGCATTGGTCTTTATTATAGATCAGAGGATTATTTTTATTTTCATTTAACTGCCAGGATTATTACAGTTTAAATGTCTACATGTGAAATCAGTGATCATTTTCCGAATAAACATACCTAATAGTGTTAGCAGTTGAAAGGAACGAGTTTTGACATGACATCATATCTGACATCACTCGAAGGCCAGCTCTTATCAAACAGAACACATATGTTCAATGGTGGTGATGAGGAGGTATATGCAAGGCTGGTAATATACCCCTAGTCAAGAGAGCCGATATAAGTTTTAGATCAGGGGCGGGCAACCTTTTCAGAGTGATGGCCAGATGAGACTTTTGGAAGGATATCGCGGGCCGGAGTGAAAAACGAAATCTCAGAATTACTATATTTTGTTTACATGAATAAATTGTACAAAAATCGCATTGAACACTCGACAAATCTGATATTTTTTCTCAAGAGACTTCTGTATGTGATGTTATAAAAGGCGCCGACGAAGAGCCATTTTGGAATCATAAAAAATAATGACAGGGGAAGTAGCAAGTTGATCCAGCATTCGTTTTGACACACCTCAGATAGGTTTTATGTTTCATGCCCTTTCCTCGTCTCACGTTTCCTTTTTGCCTCTTTTTCTATTTTTATCTCTTCATAATTAAAGAAAAATGAAATATACATGCATCATCGCTCGCTGATATTCATACCTTTTTATCCCATTGTAAATCTTAATTGAAACCTACTTTTACGTCTATGTCACAAAATGATATGAGTTTTACTGGTAGGTCCGCGGGCCGGATTGCAATAATAAAGCATAGCAGGGTGGCGGCTGGATGCTAAGCCTTCACGGGCCGGATGTGTCCCGCAGGCCGGAGGTTGCCTGTCCCTGTTTTAGATAGATTTGAGGTTTAGAAGGCTGTGACAATGCAAGGTTATGGGCACCGGATGAATTTAAAGAAAGTTTGAGTGAGAAAAGTGATGCTCATGGACATGAAGAGACAATACTTTATCCACTACTTGTATTCTATTTCCTACTTAGTACTTTTTTCATCTTCAATCAATCGTGTGTTATATGGTGTCCAAGTTTTTCTAATATTCCGAGGTTAAAACCTCCTTTTCAAAGTAAATCCATATCGATTCCACGTGCATGCTTTCGTTTGCTCGGCCTTTTGGCCGGGATCAAAGTGTAGTACCTGTTCCGATGGATACTGCACCCCATAGACTAGTATCGCTTGGCCTTCGGGGCTTGATTTACACTCATCTATGGGACAGTTCTGTGCATGTCCTAGGAGGTCCACCCTCCCAGGCTTTGCCTCCCCTCTTTGGGGAGGAGTAAGTTTATTGCTTACTGCCTGAGGCGCCCCTACCGGGGAATGCCGACGGGGCTGCCCAGGCAATTTTTAATGGCCAGAGTGCTCACCTTCTCGGGCGCTGGCTTTTCAAGCCCCACTTTCCCGATCCGACCTTGGGTCACATCTTACCTGTGGGAGTAAGATAAAACTGGCCTTGTGCCTAACCTCCTGGAGAGGAGGTAAATAAATACTCCTCATACAAGAGTCACAAGAGTCAACTACTCATCACCAAAGCCAAAGACAACTCCTGCATTACAAAAGTCAAGAAACTTCTCAACAAGGTCAAACACTCAGTCGAGCCGGGAGTTCTCTGGTTCTTCTCAGAACCAGTTGTACAGTGTATAGAACAAGGAGTCGCTAACCTACAGTCCCCACGAGGTCATGTTATAAGCTGATTTTTCCTTATTATGTCATTAAACAAAGATGTTTCCATATTACAAATATTCCGGGCTGGAATAAGTATTTGCTGAAAGAAACGAAAGTGAAGTACACTATTTTATTGCTAAGAACATGGTACAACAATAACAAATAAAAGTTGTCTCGTCAAAATCAAACTTTCATTTATCAGCTTAAATGTTATTTAGGTCGAACTTCTAAAGTCCGGCTGACTTAATGTTATATATAAGATAAATATTGGTCATTTCGTAAAGCTTTTTTAGTGGTGTATCCACATAAATCATTTAAATATTCATGTGTGTGTGTTTGTTTTGTTTTTTTAAGTTGAAAATTGATCAGCTAAGTTCTTTTTTTAAATCAGGGTTGCTAAGATAATAAAATAAAACTGTTTAATTTTGAAATAGTACGAAGGTGTGTGCATTTGTGTTGACAAATTTACTGCTTTTTTCTGACTTTTTTTCTTTTCTGTTTGGAGAGGAGTAACTCTATATTTCTTTAATTAAAAAAATAATTATTAATGAGTCAACCACTTTTCAAGGCCAAGAGTCATTCGAGGATAAGGGTTAATGAGATGGGAAGATTATCAGTTGAAAGATGAAGAATATTATGAGAGGAATTAAGAATGATTAATGGAGTGAACTAAGTGTGATCACTTATGGGGACGGTTGATAACAAGAATCTGTTGACATTGGATTTGAAGGCGACCATGTTGTAATCCACAGGGAAGCAATCCCGAGGTAATGTGTTCCACAGACGGGAATCCATTGTTAGTGGAAATTCCGCCTGATGCTAGGCACACGGACGAAGAAAGGATTTTTTTTGTTTTTATCGCTGTGGTAAGATGCCGAGTTCTTGCTGTGAATGTTTTACAAGGATGAACCATAAATTAGAGCTCTGTCGAGCACCTTCCATGGAAATAAGATCTCTCTCTCATATATATATATATATATAATTAAAAAAGAAAAATGGAAGACCTAAAACTCAACGTTTCGCCCAGCTGTTGTGTGGGCTTTATCGAGAGCGAAAAAGCTAAAAGTGGCACTTTTAATTCATACCGTCGGATTTATTTTATTCTTTTATTTCTCATATATATATATATATATATATATATATATATATATATATATATATATATATATATGTGTGTGTGTGTGTGTGTGTGTGAACCGGGTTCGCACCCTGTGACCGTCTGAGATTGTTATTTTTCTGCGCTGATGAGAGCCGCTGATGAGAGGTCAAATATTAAAATATAATTTAATATTACATATATATATATATATATATATATATATATATATATATATATATATATATATATATGAGAGAGAGAGAGAGAGAGGGGGGTAGCAACGTCTCATCTGTGAGAAAAGGACTGTAAGGAACAGAAGAGATCGTATTATTTACTCCTCTCCAGGAGTTAGGCACAAGGCCAGTTTTATCCTACTTCCACAAGTAAGATGTGACCCAAGGTCGGGTCGGAAAGTGGGGGGTTGAAGAGCCAGCGCCCGAGAGGTGAGCACTCTGACCATCAAAAATTGCCTGGGCAGCCCCGTCGGCATTCCCCGGTAGGGGCGCCTCAAGCAGTAAGCAATTAACTTACTACTCCCCAAAGAGGGGAGGCAAAGCCTGGGAGGGTGGACCTCCTAGAACTGCACAGGACAATCCCATAGACCGGCGTAAATCGTCCCCTACTAGATTTTGAAGTTCATTTTAAACTCGAAGAGTTCTCTGAGCGGCGCCTACCCAGTTCACTTTTTTATTGTATTATTGCAAAAAATAACCAAAAAAAAACAATAACCACAACAATAAACAAAGAACTACAACAATAACAAAAACAACCTATAACTGTGTTTGAAGCTTCCACAATGGAAATTAAACTTTTGCTTCTAAAAAAAGGGGGTTGGTTATTTCATTTTTTTTGTTTGTTTGTTTTTTATTTATTTTATTTTTATTTTATTTTTTTCGTTTTAGAATGCTTTTGAGAAAATCCGTCCTTTTCCCAAGCGACACTTGATAGCTTCGAAACAGGCCCATTACCAGAGCCTTCTGCGAGAACGTTACCGAAAGCAATTGAGGAATCGGCAAGCCCTTCTTCTTGATAATGACATGCAGGACGGGGAGGAAGAGTGTGAGGTCAGTGAAAAATTATCCTTTTTTTCCTCCTTTCTCTCTTTTTCTTTTTCTGTTTTTTTCTTTCTTCTTTTTGTATTGTTTTTCTTTTCTTTTTCTCGTTTTCTTCTGTTTCATTTCCTTTTCATTTTTTCTTCTTTTCTTTTTTATCGGTTGTTTTTGTTTTTTAATACTTTTGTTTTTTCCGTATTTCTTTCTTTTTTATTTTTTTCTCCTTCTCTCTCTTTTCCATAAAATAAAAATTTCAGAAAAAAAAGAAAAAGAAAAAGACAAATGAAACGGGCAAAAAAATGTTGATTACTTTTTAATTAATTTTTTCGAAATTTTATTTGTCCGTTTTTTCTTTTCATTTCTTTTCCCATTTTTATTTTAAATTTCTCATATTTTCTTTTTTTTCCTTTTTCCGTTCTTTCTTATTCTTTTTGTCTTTTTCATTTTATTTTAATTTGTCGTTTCTTTGCTTCCGTTTTTTTTTTTTCGTTTACTTTTTATTTTTTATTTTATTTTATTTTTCCTTTCACTTTTTGCTTTCATTTTTCTTGTACTTTTTCTTGTTTTAATTCTTTTCCATTTTTTTTTCTTTTAAATTATCTTTTTTTTTTCTTTCTCTGTTGATATTTTTTATCCTCGAAAGAAAGTTCGATTCTCGCACGTGAGAAAGTAGAAATACTCTTCAAAGATAAGTGTTGAAAGTTTAATTGGGAGCGACAGCCTTTGGAGAAAAGGAAAAACAGTGTATATTATTTTAACAATTTCACTTGGGCAAATAATAAGGAATGATAAACAACAGAAAATGGTGAATATACAGAATAATGGAAGAAGACTGAATACATGCCTTCACGAGAACTTATCAGAGGAAGATTGTTCGGGTAACTGCATGCACGCTTACATCCGGCTCTTTTTTGTGATGGGGGAATGGCTTTTGCCCGTGAACTTCCTTCTGTGGGCTTCTGTCACAATGCAGTCAGGGTGGTGTCACCCAAAAATGAGAAAACTGGATATTTACTTCCTTCCCACCGTAGGAAGATATGACATAAGACCGGAACGTAGGTAGAATAAGCTAGCGCCCCTAAAGAATGGACACTCTAGCTTCTTAAAAATTGTCTGGCCAGCTACGTCGGTATTCCCCGGTCTAGGCGCCTCAGGCAGTTAGTAATAAACTAACTCGACTCCAAAGAGGGGAGGTAAGGCCTGTGAGGACTACCCAGGGCCAATACCTCATCCTGACAGATAAAAGGCCGCCGAAATTGTTCAGTTTCTGTCGGACTGATTGTCGTGAACGGAACCTCGACTGGTATCTTCCAGTATAAAGTCTTGCGAGAAAAACATATAGTTACAAATTTATAAACTTCTTGAAGAAATGTATTGGACAACCTCACAATTAGCAACCTTGTGTCGTGCGCATCATCTGTCGACAGAAATGAAAGATCTGTATCGGTTCTCTTTAATAGCGAACCTCTATGCAACTTTTGTTTCTCTTTAACCAATCAATAACCTTTAATTGATAGAGAGAAGCTGATGGTCATGAACGATTGAGAGGTTGAGAGGTTATTGATTTTTATTTACCTTCCCAGGAGGTTAGGCACAAGTCCAGTTTTATCTTACTCCTACAAGGTAAGATGTGACCCAATAAATTTGATTTGATTTAGAATAGACAAGTTATTTATCTTCCTCCCACAAGGTAACATGTGACACAAGGTCGGGAAAGTGGGACTTGAAAAGCCAGCACCCGAGAAGGTGAGCACTCTGGCCATTAAAAATTGCCTGGGCAGCCCTGTCGGCATTCCCCGGTAGGGGCGGCCCAAGCAGTAAGCAATAAACTTACTCCTCCCCAAAGAGGGGAGACAAAGCCTTGGAGGATGGACCTCCTAGAACTGCACAGGACCGTCCCATAGACCGGCGTAAATCAAGCCCCGAAGGCCAAGACGATACCAGTCTATGGAGTGCAGTATCCATTGGAACAGATAACTACTTCTTGTAGGCTGTTCCACAGAGAATAAACACGGACAGAGAATGCTGCCTTTTTTCTATTTATTTACCTCCCCAGGAGGTTAGGCACAAGGCCAGGTTTATCTTACTCCCACAAGGTAAGATGTGACCCAATGTCGGGTCGGGAAAGTGGGACTTGAAAAGCCAGCGCCCGAGAAGGTGAGCACTCTGGCCTACAAAAAAAATGTCTGGGCAGCCCCGTCGGCATTCCCCGGTAGGGGCGCCTCAGGCAGTAAGCAATAAACTTACTCCTCCCCAAAGAGAGGAGGCAAAGCCTGAGAGGGTGGACCTCCTAGAACAGCACAGGACAAACCCGCGGAATCAAGACCCGAAGGTCAAGACGACATCGGTTTATAGGGTGTAGTATCCATCGGAACAGATACTACACTTTGATAAAGTGACTATGGTACATCTTTTGATATGTTCCGTGCAGACAACGACTTTGGGCTGGGGTGAAAAACTCATCGAAAGATATATTTAAATTCTGGTCGATGATGTTTTACGCCAGAATCAGGTCTCCGCGCATCCTCTGCTACTTAAGTGATGGTGGTGGTGGTGGTGGTGGTGGGGATAATTATTCAAATATCAGCTGCCATGGTGCATCTAGTGCTGCCTTGAACTATTTGGTCGTCTGCAGGTTGACCACAGTTTCTGGCACCCTGTTCCACGGTGCAGCAATCCGAACCAAAAAAAGACGCCTATTATATAAAGGAAAGTAGTTGTATTTGTGTGTGTGCGGCTAAAAGTCAGAAACTACGCAAGGTACATTTGCAAACCGATACATCGGATTCTGTGTGACCTCGAAAAAAAAATGCTGATATATTCATTCCTTTATGGTAACTAAAGACAACATTAGTGCACGGGGATGAGATAAAAGAAGTTATTTTTGCATTCTTACATGTAGTTGTTTCAAAAACAACACTGAAATCAGGTCAAGCAGTCAATCAGTTAACTTTTTTTTTCTTTCTTGCTTTCTTTCTATTATATTTAACCAGATGCCAGAGAGAGAAGGTGGGGGGGAGAGGTCGGAGGTAGATGTAGATAAATAGATATAGAGAGACAGAGAGGAGAGAAGTCGGAGGTAGAGGTAGAAAAAGAGGAGCAGCAGAGAGAGAGGGGGTCGGGGAGAGAGGTAGAGAAAGAGGGGCAGTAGAAAGTGAGAGAAAGGGGAAAGTCGAAGGGAGACGTAGAGAGAGAGGGGGGAGCGGAGGTATAGGTAGAAAGAACTTTTTTTAAATGTGTTTTAACTCATTTATTTTGTTATCTATGCTCCCGGACAACGCTGGATAAACTTACTAGTATCAAAATATTTCATAGTTTGCCTAAGTACAAGCATCGATTGTCATGGGTGTCTACTAGTGATAGGACGATTTCAATATTTTTCCCAATTCCGATACAATTACCGATTCTGTTCTAAATTCCCGATTCCGATACAATTACCGCTTCCAATTCCGATTCTTTTAAAATTTCTAAATATTTAGTTGTAAACTTGTTGTTTAAATTTTCGGATGTGTGCATATATTTTCGTAACAGTAAAAGTATACTTGTGTGTGTTGGAAGTATACTTTTACTGTTGCGAAAATAGATCGATTTTCTTAACTATTTTTTCTCTAATCTTTTCCTCATAATTAATTGAAAATAGTGATTTGATAAACTCATGGTGAGATTTCGATCTATATTTTTCACTTGTGCCATTTTTTCCTATTTATCCACTCGTGCCATTTTTACCGTGACATTTCTTCGGTGCCATTTTTACCTAAATTCATTATTATGAAATATAGATTTTAGTTTTACTGGTAGTTTAAAACGATAAATTTTTATCATCTTATCAAAGTGAATATTTAAGTTTTAAACAAACAAACAAACAAAAACTTTTAAAGAATCGTTTTTGGAATCGGAAATCAGGCTCAATTTTTTTCCGATTCCGATACCCTAAAAGGTTCCGATTTTCCTGATCCCGATTCCGATTAATCGTCCCAACACTAGTGCCTACAGGAAAAGTGTATTAACCTACCAGAAAAATGAACTCTATATTTAACGATGGAGAGAATAGGTTTAGTTTTAGAAAAATAGAATATCTTTGTTGTGGAAAAATATTCTGTAAAAAATTTCCCACAGATGAGAGAAGACAACTTGCTGGTGACACCTGTCACCCTTATTCGATGCCATAAATTATGTCACTCCCAAAACTTTCAGGAGAATTCATTGCTTTCCATAGCTTGTAAATGCAACAAAGATTGTTTTGTTTGCTTAAGGTACATCAAACTTTTTTAAAGGTTTGGTTTATATAAGTTCGGTTAATATATTCCTAAAACGCATATAAACCTGTTTATTGTTTGGTTTATATTGGTTTGGTTTATCTGTCTTAAAAGGCATATAAACCTTTTTAGGTGTTGGTTTATATTGTTTTTGTTTTGTTTTGTTTTTTAAAGGCATATACATCTGTTTATTGTTTGGTTTATATTGCTTGTTTTTGTTTTGTTTTTAAAAAGCATATAAACCTGTTTATTGTTTTGTTCATATTGGTTTAGTTTATCTGTCTTAAAAGGCATATAAAACCTTTTAGGTTTTGGTTTATATTGTTTTTTGTTTGTTTTTAAAAGGCATATAAACCTGTTTATGGTTTGGTTTATCTGTCTTAAAAAGCATGTACACCCTTTTAGGTTTTGGGTTATATTGATTTAGTTTGTTTGTTTGAAAAAACATTTTGTTTGTCTCTTCGTTGTGGGCGAAGCTCTGTTTTTATTTAAAATAAAAACAAATAAACAAAAAAAAAACAGCCAAAACAATCGAAATTCGTATTGGAAACGCCTGCTTTTAATTGTATAATTGTATGTACAACTTTAAAAAGGGTTTATTTTCGTTTGTCTCTTCGTTGTGGGCGAAGCTTTGTTTTTATTTAGATATAAAACAAACAAAAAACCAGCCAAAAACAGACAAAACAACAACAAAAAACAAATGGCTGCAATCACACCAAATGGGGAAAAAGGAGTGACACCTTGTCCATGCAATGACGGACCGAAATTAGAAAAAAATGTAATAAATTGTGGATGTTTCAAGAAATGGTATTATCCTAAGTGTGTCGGTTTGGATGGACTCACAAAGTCGATATGTGAAAAAATAAAGGAATGGAGATGTGCAAGTTGTTTTGAATTTGGAGGAAAAATAAAATAAAATTTAAAAATTACTGGAACACGAGAGGATGAAAAAGGTATGAAAAACGTAATAAAAAAGAAATTACGAACTTCATACCGGAGATAATAAAAAAAAAATTGAGTTGTCTCTAACAAACAGTTTGTTGGCACAAAAAAAGAAAGAAATGAATCAAACTTGGGCTGATATAGCAAAAAAAGGGTAAAAAAGAAATAATGGAAAGTACATCGGAAATGGCATTTAAAAAAAAGTATGAACATAATAGAAACAAATATTTAGAACAACGTCATAATTTCTAATATGAAAGAAGAAAAAGAAGAAAACTTAAATAAAAGGGTTTTCTGTTTAATTATTTATTAAGAGAAGGGAATACCACAAAAAAACATTATCAGAACGAGTAGACTTGGGAAATAAGTTAATGACAAAGATCGATTGATAATGGTCACACTAAGACATGAGGAAGATGCAAAGTGGTTGCACAACTACAAATTTGGTAGAAAGATACAAAATAGAAGAAAATAACTTATATGGATGAATCCAGATTTGACGACGACAGAAAGGGAAGCTGCTTTCGAAAAAAAAAAGCAGATAAGAGAAAGAAAAGAAAATGGTAAAAGCAAAACCACTGAGAATAAAAACAAAGCAACGAAAAAGCGTCCAAGGAAATCGATTTAAACTAGTAACGAAAAATAGAGAACATTTGAAAATACTGTATACTAACGCAAACTCATTGAGAAACAAAATAACGGAACTAAAATTGATTGCTAACAAATATAAAATAATTTGTATTACAGAAACACATTTGTCTACGGGAAGTGTAGAAGAGGCAGAGTTGGCAATACCAAATTTTAGATTAATACGGGAAGATAGAAAAAAATAATACGAAGTTTGGGGTCTGCTATTTATGTACATAAATGCTTCTAGATTGGATTGGTTTGATAAAACTGAATCTTTGGCGTTAAGAATAATCGATGCTAATAACAAAGTGTTCGTCGTAGTATGTATATACAGATCTCCGAATTTGTCCATAGAGGTAGATTATAGATTAAAAGAAGAAATAAATGAGATACCATTAAGTTCTTAGCGGTCTTCCCATTGAAATATACACTTGTTTTGGCATCCACAAAAGAACATTGCTGACGATTTCATTCTTAGCCCTTCAGTAGTGACCAGCAAATCTGGTTCTTCTCTCTCTGATGAAGGCTGAGGTCTGAAAAAGGTGTCCGTAGAGTTGCTCTCTCCTGGGGTGCTGCTAAGATGTTAAGAGCAACTCTTAGCATTCTGGTGTACACACCGTCAATTTTGATGTAGGTTCTGTGTGGTCTCCCCAGTGAACTATATCCCTGTTTTGGCATCCACAAAAGGACATTGCTGACGATTTCATCCTTAGCCCTGCAACAGTGACCAGCAAATCTGGCTCTTCTCTCTCTGATTAAGGGTGAGATCCGAGAAAGGTGTCCATAAAGTTGCTCCTCTTTGTAAGGTGCGGTTGTCAAGAGATGCTGAAAGCAGCTCTTGGCATTCACAAATAATCAACAACAAGTATATCTGAATGCATGAAAAACATCACCATAACCAAGAATACATACGATGTACGATAGTAGAGGGCACATCGGCCAAAACGTAGTCGAGATTTAAATATCAATTGTGAGGACAATAGTCCGAAGATAAGCAATGAAAATTGTTCAAACAAATTTTGTACTTTATTAAAGGACACTAGGGGGGGGGGGGCAACAAAATAGACGAGTTTTTCTGACTCTTCTAATTTGTTGTCTGATGGCCCCTCTTTCTTTCAAAACTCCTCTTTCTCTACATATCTCTATACCCCATCGCTCTCATTCTATGGTTCCCCCCCCCCCCTGTAAAACATTCGCAACAAAAACTCATCTACCTACAACCACTGTAAATAAATTCCCTTTCTCCCTCTGTGTACCTAGAACTAAGCGGAACTTCCATCAGCAAAGTTTATTTCCCAGAACTGCCCATCTGTGGAACACAGTACCACGGGGCTGCTTTTCGGCTGACTACAACATTGTCGTTTTCAAGTCCAATGTAAACAAATTCTTGTTGAGCCGTCCTTTAAATAGTCACTTTCTGACCAGTTACAAACATTTGGCCTTTTGGCTAAGATCAAAGTGTAGTATCTGTTCCAATTGATACTGCACTCCATAGACTGGTATTGTCTTGGCCTTCGGGGCTTGATTTACGCCTGTCTATGGGTCTGTCCTGTGCAGTTCTAGGAGGTCCACCCTCCCAGGCTTCGCCTCCCCTCTTTAGGGAGGAGTAAGTTTATTGCTTACTGCCTGAGGCGCCCCTACCGGAGAATGCCGACGGGGCTGCCCAGGCAATTTTTAATGGCCAGAGTGCTCACCTTCTCGGGCGCTGGCTTTTCAAGCCCCACTTTCCCGACCCGACCTTGGGTCACATCTTACTTGTGGGAGTAAGATAAAAACTGGCCTTGTGCCTAACTTCTGGAGAGGAGTAAATAAATACTCCCCTCGGTGTTTCATCGTCTTCCTATCAAACCCAATAAACCTTATTCTCGAGTGACCTGATAATGTGGTAGCTCGATTGTAAAAAAAACTGCTCCCCTCCTGCTCCCGTTTCGTCCCTTAATATAATCAGAAGAGGGTGAAATGTTGGAAAACTCTCTGAATTAGTGTCTTATACATATAGTTTAAATTTCATTAAAATCGGATATACGTATTTGAAGTTTTAAGGGGTCTCTATCCCCATGGGTAACGTAGAGGTGGAGACACATAGATATTCGAAACAGAGGGAAACGTAGATATTCGGGGCCACTTCCATTGTTTTCCCCAGAAAATTTTATGCATATGATTTAAATTTCATAAAAATAGGATATATTTGAAGCTTTAAGGGGGTTATGCCCTCATAGCCCCCTTAGGGGATATATTTAGAGATTCGGGAACACTTCAACTGTCTTCCCCGGTAAATTTTGCATAAGAATACACTTTTAAGTTTTATGTAGATTTTTTAACCTTTCTTTCTATAGGGAACACACAAACATCGCACACACATACACACAGACATTGAGTTTTATATATAGAGAGATTTTTTTTTTCTTCTAATTAGACTTTTTGTATTTTTATCAGGTTGATCTTGCTGACTGCTTGGTTGAACAAGCTTTATCTGTACAATCAGCTGACACTTTCTCCAAAGGTGAGTTATCTATTTTATCCATTCCTCCTCCTCCTCCTCCTCCTCCTTCTCCTCCTCCTCCTCAATCTTGGTTGTGTTGAAACTCCAGTTATATATGGCAAGGCTCCAAAAGCTCTTTGAAATTTGATGGCTCAGTTCCAGAAGAGATTTCTGTTTGAAAGTACATCTCTCCATTTAAAGAAAAAAAGAACGAAGCTCAAAGTCAACCTTTTGAATACCAGGCTCTTCATATAGAGAGAACGAGTCAGTTGAACTTAATATTATGAAAATAAGCTGATATATTTTTTATTGTGTTCTTAAGTCGATCTTTGTTGATCTCGGATCAAGCTAAGGTGAAACTAAGTGAGCCATCTGCTCTGTTTTGTGCCTGGAGAGAAAGCAAAAATTTAATAATGGATCATTACTTATCAAAGTCAAAAGCCACTCGAAGATAAGGGTTAATGAGATGACTAGATTGACAGTTGAACGATGATGAATATTATGAGAGGATTTAATATAATGAATAGAATTAACAAAATTTGATGACGTATGGGGAAGGTTTATGACAAGTGTTTATTGATATTAGATTTGAAGATGATCTAGTTGTAGTCTTCATGGAAGCAATCTTGTGGCAGATGGGCAGTTCTTTGAAAGTCTGTTGATGGAAATTCTATTTAATGTTAGGAACAGGGAAGAAAAAAAAGAAAAGTGCTTTGGTAAAACGAGTTCTTGCTATGAAAGTTTTACAAAAAGGAATCAGAGATTGGAGCTCAGCCGAGCCCTTTCCACGCAAATAACACTAAAGTAGAGAAAGACGAGCAATGTTATCCATTAGGTAAATGTCCTCCATTCCCCATAACCGGTACACAGATAAATAGTGAATTTAATTTTTTTATTTTCATTTATTTTATTTTTTATTTATTTATTTTTTTTACTGTTGTGTCACCACTTGTTAAGGCCAAGAGCCACTCGAGGATAAGGGTTAATTAGATGGAATGATTGTCAGCTACAATCATTGTCAACCTTGATGGCCGCTTTCTGCTCCCAATAAAGATTTCTAAAGACCTTAATGTCCTCAGAAATCTTGATTGGGAGCAGAAAGCGGCCAGCAAGGTTGACAATTATTGTAGCGGCTTCAGACCAATCCGGAGAGGAGTTAGACATGGTGTGTTTTCTCACCTGACCTCTTCAATATTTACAGCGAAATTATTTTACGCAAAATTGCTAACGAAGAAGATGTTAGTGTAGGCGGACGTAACATCAACAATTTAAAATATGTGGATGACACTGTCCTCATCGCAGACTCCGAAGACAAATTACAACAAATACTGACAACAGTGAAGGAAGAATGTGAGTAGAAATGGCTTCAACTCAATGCTAAGAAAACAGAATGCATGGTTATCTCCGAAAAGGCTGAAGTACCAAAATGCAACATCAAATGCAACGGTGAGACCATTAGACAAGTGGATACATTCAACTACTTGGGTTGTTATATTATGTCGGATGGTAAAAGTGACGTGGAAATCAAGAAACGAATCGCAATGGCAAAATCCGCTTTCCATAGCATGGAGGGCAACTTTCAAAACAGAAACATAAAAATGAACACAAAATCAGAATCTTGAAGGCGCACATATGGTCAATCATACTTTACGGTTGCGAATCTTGGGCATTGTCGAAAGTGGCTGACAGTCGTTTAGAAGCAGCGATGATATGGTTTCTGAGAAGAATTCTACGAATCTCATGGACAGAAAGGAAGAAAAACGAAGAATTCATGCGTAAGGTTGACTACAACAGTTCGTTTCTCAATACTGTCCACGCCAGACAGTTGAAGTTCTTCGGCCATATAATGCGAGTGGACGGCTTGGGAAAAAGCTTGATGTTAGAAAAATCAAGAGTAGAGGAAGATAGCGTACTAAGTTCACAGATGGCCTCAACAGGATCACTGGAATCATGACTCTAGATCTCATCAGAAAGACCGAATGCAGAGAAGAATGGAGAGCCATGTTACTCGATGTCTGCAAATAGACCTGATACCTGAAGAAGAAGAAGAAGAAGAAGAAGAAGAAGAAGAAGAAGAAGAAGAAGAAGAAGAAAAGAAGAAAAAGAAAGAAAGAAAGAAAAGAAGAAGATTGTCAGTGAAAGGTGAAGAACCTTATGAGACGATTGAGAATGATTGATCTGATGGACTAAATTCGAATACTTGTGGGAACAGTCCATTTTTTACTGTTTGTTTATCACTTATAAAGGTTACAAGTAACTCAAGGATAAAACTTAATGGGATGGGATGATTGTCAGCCAAAAATGAGGAAGAATCAATGGTATGAACTAAGTTTGATCAATTTTTTAAGACGACGATGTTGTTATCTGCAGGGAAGCAGCCACGCGGTAATGTGTTCCACAGACAAGAAGCCTTTGCAAAGAAGCCCAATCCATGGAAATTCTGCTTGACACTAGGCACATGGAAGAAGAAAGGAAAACTTTTTTCTCATGTGGTAGTAAGACATGTTCTTGCTGTGAATATTTTACAGGGAGGAACCAAAGATTCGCTCTCAGTCGAGCACCTTCCATGGTAATAACGATAGAGTAGAGAGAGACTATTAACGTCTCTTGTGTAAAAAAGGGGCTGTAAGGAAGAGAAGAGATCATCATTGAAGTACAAATGATAATTAAAATTTAAAAAAAAAATTTTTTGTAATAAATTAAATGTTATTTTATCTTAAGAAATACTAATATGAGCAAATGGGAATATTAACCAACCCAAAATAGGAAGTCTTACGGCGCCAGGTTTGCCGAAAAATAGTCACCTGTGTATTTTAGGTAAAGAAATAATGAAATAAAGAAAATCAGGAAAAGTGTTGTACTAATTTTTATTTCAAATAATTTCTTTTACAAAAATGAGTAATCAAATAGGTGGCTTGATTTTTTGGTACTTCTGCAGTTTACAGACCGTGCTGAAATAATAATTATTATTTAGAAAACCATTCTTAACATGGGGAGGGGGCTTTGTTAACTATTCTGTACTTTTACCTAACAATTTAATAAATAAATTAATAAATTTGTGAGACTGAAACTCTCGCTTGAATTTATATCACAGAGGAAGTTTAATAACGAGGACTACATCTGAGCCAGCACCATTGACTTACTTCTAAACTGAGTCAGTTAATATTCTGGTTTGTGCTAATATGCGTACTAGGATTATTGTTTTTGTTTTCTTTTGCAATTAAATAAATTAGTGTCATTTCTTTTTTTATTCATACATTTTCTCTTTGAGCAAGTTTGTTATTCCGGTTAAATTTCTACATGGTCATTGATAACCGATTCTTTGATCGCCAAAGTCTTGTACCATTAAAATGTCAGGAAGAAAGCAAAATTCTTTTCAGTGGCGGTAAGCAGACGAGTCCTTGCTGTGAAAGAGATTGAAGCTCAGTCGAGCACTTTTCATGCAAATAACGCTAAAGTAGAGAAAGACGAGCAATATTATCCATTAGATCAATGACACCTACTTCCGGTACACAAATAAATAGTAAGTCAATTGAATCACTAGCACAATTTTTTTTTTTCTAATACATGAAAGATTACTGTATCTTAAGAACTACTAATGTGAATACTAGAATTACTATTATTTATTTATGCGGAGGGGGGGGGGGCAATTAAATAAATTAGTGTCATTTTTTTTTTGTTTATTCATATATTTTCTCTTTGGGCACAGATGGTAATTCCAGTTAAATTTCTACATGGTCATTGATAACCGATTCTTTGATCGCCAAAGTCTTGTACCATTAAAATGTCATACTTTCTTCAAATGACACTGGATCTCAGGCATTGATTAATAGGCACGATGCAATGGCTGCATTCTGTCCCCCCCTCTTTGATAGGTCATTTAGTGCATAAGGTTCCCCCCTCCCCCACCGTGGGTGTGTATCAAACCACATCTGTACGAAAAGAAATGCTCCAGTTAATACTTCCACCAGACATCATTTAAAAGATGATTCTATGAAAAATATCTAAAAAAAAAAAAGCATAACACTCCCACTTTGAAATATATAAATGTTAATTCAGGTTATACATTTATTTATTTATTTTATTTTAACGTAGTTCACCCCAAACAAGGCAGGCCGCCACTGTAGACGTAAGGGGCTACTGAGAAGAAAGAAAAGGGGAGAAGGTTGGTGGGGGGAGGGGGGAGGGGGGAGGTCAACCTAAACTGGGATCTGCGCAGCGAGATGTCTGTTTACATTAATTTTAAATTTCTGCATGTCAGTACTGTCGGGGAAACAAGGGGCAGTGAGTGAGTTCCAGAGGCCAGCAGCACGAGGAAAGAAGCTATTTGAGTAGAAAGCTCTCCGGCATCTGGGGACCTCCACAGTGAATGGATGGGATTTAGTTGATTGTCGAGTTAGTCTAGTGAATTTACGTCGAGGGGGCACAAAAGTAGCCAATTCATCGGAGCATAATCCATTGAAGTATTTGTAAAACAAGCACAAGGAGGCTACATTGCGGCGATGGGACAGGGACTGGAGCTTGGTTGACAGTGAGCGACCTATTAGGTTGGTGACTCTTTTTTGGACCTTGTCAAGGAGGGAGAGAGTAAACGTACCCGTGAGCCGTTGGGTCACAACCACTATTTGTTCTGCTTTAATTTCATTCGAAATTCATAAACTGCGATATATATTGACATATATTTTAGGACACTTTTCTTGCATAAATAAAAATAACAAGTGGTCGCTTTACTTTTAATACTATTATTTACTCGCTAGGGGTTTTCACACGAGTCGCTATCAGTGATTGCTCACTTACAATAACCAGTAGTGTTTCCCTGGAATCTGAGTGACGACAAGTCTCCTCAGATTTTTAGCACTCTCCACCTCTTTTTGTTGCAAATCATTTTGCGTTATCGCAACAGCCGTTTACCATTACCATTGATTTCTCGTGAGCAACGACCGTCGATCTTCTCTGCAATTTGATTGACAAAAAGCCTCCCCAAGGTTCTAGTACTCTCGCATCGTTCCAGTGAATGTCTGGTTGGTGCTCTCCCTTTCCGGTCCTTCCATCCTCCTCGAACGTTTACGACAATTTTTGTGGTACCAGTCAAGGTTGTTGTTTTTTTGGGGGGTTTTTTAAAAAAAAAAAAAGAAGAAAAATGAAAATTGACTGTATGTATATTTGCTAACTACTTTTAGGTTATTAGACCTACGAACTTGAAATTTTGTTATTAGACCTACAAACTTGAAATTTGGTTGTTAGACCTACGAACTTGAAATTTGGTTATTAGACTTTCGAACTTGAAATTTTGTTATTAGACCTACAAACTTGAAATTTGGTTATTAGACCTACGAACTTGAAATTTGGTTGTTAGACCTACGAACTTGAAATTTGGTTGTTAGACCTACGAACTTGAAATTTTGTTATTAGACCTACAAACTTGAAATTTGGTTGTTAGACCTACAAACTTGAAATTTGGTTATTAGACCTACGAACTTGAAATTTGGTTATTAGACCTACAAACTTGAAATTTGGTTGTTAGACCTACGAACTTGAAATTTGGTTGTTAGACCTACGAACTTGAAATTTGGTTATTAGACCTACAAACTTGAAATTTGGTTGTTAGACCTACAAACTTGAAATTTGGTTGTTAGACCTACGAACTTGAAATTTGGTAGGACAAATACCTAACGGTGCTATATTTACCTTTAAAGAGATTCTTGGGAGAGTATGAAAAAAACTTAAATTACTTTTACCTCTAGATTTAATGACATTTAAACTAGTGTTGACGATTAATCGGAATCAGAATCAGGAATTAGAAAAATCGGAATTTTGGGGGGTATCGGAATCGGTATCTGAAAAACTTATGACTATTTTCCGATGTAAAAAACGACTCTTTTAATTGTATTTTTGTTTGTTTTTGTTTAAAACTACATTTTCCATTGCTGGTCCTAGTGATAAAATGATAAATATTTATTGATCTTAAACTACTAGTAAAACTAAAATCTACAGAATCCTCCCCCCCCCCCCCCCACACACAAGTGTATTTTTATGTTTGCGCAAATACAGGGTGGGCCAAAATAAGGGTCCTATCTTTAAATTTGAATAACTTCCACAAAATAAAAGTTAAACTCACCAAACTTTATGTGTGTGTAGACTGACCCTTCCGAGATTTTTTGAAATAAACAAAACAAATTTTAGCCGAAAAACACTTCTTAAAACTTACAAAAACTAAAGTATTGTTTTTTACACTGTTTTGAGTTTTTTAAGCAAAAATAATGTTTTCTAAATAAGGGTACGTTCCTTAGGGCTAATACGGCTCATGCCTGCTTCGGAAGGGGTCCTTTACTTATTCTAAAAAAAAAAAAAAAAAAAAATCAATAAATAAAAAAGTTATGAATTTTTAAAAATAGGACCCTTATTTTTGCCCACCCTGTATATGCACATATTACATGGGTTTTTATGGTAATCTAAAAATTTTAAAAAACAATAACTCTACAGCTAAATATTTAGAGATTTTAAAAGAATCAGAATCGGTAATTGTATCGGAATCGGGAATTTAGGACAGAATCAGTAATTGTATCGGAATCAGGAAAAATATTGGAATCGTCCCATCACTAATTTAAACCAGTGGTTGCCAACTGGTGGTCCATGCAAAACTTTTGATGGTCTATAAAAAGATTGGGACATTATTTCAATTTATGAAGCAACATTCTTGCGATAACATTCACAACATTATTGCAACAGCATTAACATCTATCTTGCGACAACATTCTCAAAGCTAAATTCCAGTCATCCTTATCAAGACCTCATTTTTTGGTTATCTATAAAAAATGGAATATCCATCATTAAATGAAAAGTTTCATTTTTGTGATAACTATCTATGCAGATTGCCGTAAGGGGGTCATGTATATGGGGCACTTGCGGGGGTATTAAACTTCCACTAACAATCTTTGCTATCTGATTCTAATAAGATTTAAACCAAAATGATATAGATTGAAAAAATCTCAAAACTCTCTAATGATGGCTTCATATCACAAAATGAAACATTATCTAAAACCATAACTTCAGTCGTGTAAGCTCTATTTTCAAACAATTTTCGATATAGCAAGTTGTGTTTTTGAATCATCATCATACTCATCATCATACTCATCATCATACTCAGCATCATCATACTCATCATCATACTCATCATCATACTCAGCATCATCATACTCAGCATCATCATACTCAGCATCATCATACTCATCATCATACTCAGCATCATCATCATCATCACCATCATCACGTACATTGTCCATTTCACATGCTGGCATTTGTTGGATGACTTTTAGAAATTGACTTCCAAACTAACCTATCTCTGGCTACATCTTTATGTATCCCGCTTTCTCTCAAATCCATCATTACAACTTCCTCCCATGTTTTCATTGGCCTTCCCTCTGCCAACTGACCCTGCTATATCAACTATTCTACATCTACTAACCCAAGAACTCTCTTTCATTCTTTCAACGTGCCCAGACCAACAAAGTCGACTATTCTGCACACATCTCTCTATAATGTTCAGATTTAATCTTCCTCTGAGGTCATCAGATCTAAGCTTGTCTTTAAGATTCACACTGCACATCCATCGTATCACTCCTATATCATTGTTCTTCGTGCGACACATATCTTCAACCATCACTGGCAAGGTTTCACTTTCATACACTGCACACACATGGCTGATAGACTTTTCCCTTGGTCGACAGCGGTAACCCTATGCTAGTTAGTAATGGTAGAAATTCTCTGAACTTACTCCATCCATCCATAATTCTATTTATCACACAAACACAAACTCCTCCCTGTGCACCAATGGTATCACCAAAGGAACAAAACTTCTTGACCACCTCAATGGGCACTCGAAGATAAGGGTTAATAAGATGGATAGATTGTCAGTTGAATGATGAAGAATATTATGAGAGTATTAAAAATGATGAATGGAATGAACAAAAATTTGATTATTTGTGTGTGTGTGTGTGTGTGTGTGTATGTGTGTGTGTGTGTGTGTGAATAGCACTACATTGTCTAAATATATACAAAAAAATAAAAATATAAGATCTAATATCAATTGGGAAATCTTAAAACTAGCTCCCCCATTCTTTCAATACGACCAAACCAATGAAGTCTCCAATACTGTCCAAATTTAATCTTCCTCTGAGGTCATCAGATCTAAGTCTGTCTTTAGGACTCACATTATACATTCATCATATCTTCCCTTCATACATAATTTTTAATTCAATTCAATTAAATTCAATTAATTTGGAAAAAAATAAAACAAGCATGTTTTAGTTGCCATGTAGAGAAAGGATGGTAGAAATTTACACAGAAGAGGATACATAAGCCTAGCACTTGTCTAATTTCGCCTTGAATTGCTGCATTGTTGGCACATTTATTATCTCACTTGGGAGACTATTCCAAGGTCCAGGGATCCTGATTGAGAAGGCGGCCCTCTTTCAGTTCAATCGAAATAGTTTCTTGTAGTGTCCGCGTAGACCTCTTTCTGGTGCAGGAGTGAATAATAGGTCCTGAAGTATATCGTAATGACAATTGAGGAGATTGTCGGCCAAAATGAGATCACCGCGTACTCGTTAGTGCTCAAGGAAGAAAAGGTTAAGTTTCTTGAGTCGGCTTTCATAGGGCAAATCCCATAGACCCTGCACCATTTGAGGAATAAATTAGCAAGACCTGTGGAAATTCCACAGTTGTCTCCTTCATCTGTTATATATTGCTGCCGTTCTTACAAGAATGACGAATAATGGTATATCTTTACGTAGTTTCAGAATAAACCTGGTTATGGGAGTCTATCTTCAAAACCCTTGTAGTAGTTTGTGACATATTTCCATTCTACGGACGACCGGCACGAATGTGGACCCAACGATATTACTGTACCATCTTTGAACAAAACAGATACTACACTTTGACCATATCCCGAAGGCATGGAAAGTGTATTTTAGTTCCAGTTTTACTTTCGACACATTTTTGTTTCGTTTTATTATTTTAATTAGTTGTCTGATATTATGTTATTATTTTCCATGTCACATCAACCCTTTCTGAGCTATTTTATGCCAAATTATGTCATTTTGGTAAAAGTTCCTATGGGTCAAGTTCTTTATATCTTCAAATATCTATAGATCAATTCGTAGGTATATATATATATATATATATATATATATATATATATATATATATATATATATATATATATATATATATATTACTGTTTTGTAGGTATATGTTTTTTACATTATTAATTATTGGCCTGAAGTTCAACCAATTTTCTTTGGAAGGCATTTCATTAATTGAGGCAAAACTTTCATAAGCTGGGTTCCCTTCCTGACACCAACCCAGTGAATTGATAGGGACCAGTATTTTTATCGAGACATCATCTTTATCTAGGTGATTGCTCACTAAGATTAAAGAGCACTTTATGTACACTTTTTGAGTTGTTTTTTTTTAAATTTGTTTTTCCATATAAAACAATAGAATTATTCACTGGTTCTGTGCTCTTCCACCCGCTGCAGAGTTTAACTTCTGTCAGGACTATACCAAGGGGGAATACAATCAATTTGGTTGAGACGGTAATACACAACCAGTATACTCGCATCGAGTACAATTTTGAGTCACTGGTAGTTTCAGATTTAGTACCCAAAAACTAATATTTAGCAACATAAAGAAGTGATCAAGCCTTTCGTCTCCTTGGCACGATTGACCCTCAGCTATTAGTGTTTATAAATTACAGAGGGGGGTTAGGGTTAGGGGTGCATGTCTGATCATTCCGACATCCAACATATGCCAGCATGTAAAACAGACGTTGAACCAAATATGATGAATAATATGTAAATATTATTTACTCCTCTCCAGGAGTTAGGCACAAGGCCAGTTTTATCCTACTCCCACAAGTAAGATGTGACCCAAGGTCGGGTCGGAAAGTGGGGGTTGAAAAGCCAGCGCTCGAGAGGTGAGCACTCTGGCCATTTAAAAATTGCCTGGGCAGCCCCGTCGGCATTCCCCGGTAGGGGCGCCTCAGACAGTAAGCAATAAACTTACTCCTCCCCAAAGAGGGGAGACGAAGCCTGGGAGGGTGGACCTCCTAGAACTGCACAGGACCAGTCTTGTGCAGTATCCATCGGAACAGATACTACACTTTGATCTTAGCCAAAAGGCCAAGAAATTATTTAACCCCTAGATCAGGAACTATGACATGTACTATCACTCCGGGTCAGAGTGAACCTGGGACCCACTCGACTAGCATCAAAATCCTGCCTCTTGACTATAGAGGTCCTTAGATGCCGAAAATTTTCTATTTTAATAGCTTTTTTCTCCTCAGGCTGCTTGCCTTTGGAATTTTGGTCCTGCTTCCAGTTTCCCTGCCTATACCAACATGCAGAAATCTAAATGTGATGTGAACAAACATATTCCTGCCCAACTCCCAACTTAGACCCCCCCCCCCCCCTAAATCTGCCCCATATCACAGTAGCCCCTTATGCTTCAGTGGCAATATCCTTGTTTTGGGTGAATAAAAGTATAAAAAACTTAAAATAAATTTTAAAAAACAAAAAACTATGGGGTTATTCCACACTCCCCCAAATTCTCAAATTGGTGTTTATGGTCATACCCAGGACCGGAGAAAAAAAGAACTTAATAAAAAAAGACCGAGGAGGGACAGCACCACCCTTGACTCGAAAGGTACAGAAAGTACTGAAATCTTAAAAAGGCGTATTGTCACTAAAATTCCCGATATAACCAGCGGCTGTTATCAGCGATAAATTACTGGTTCATAGCTGGTGTGAGAACATCAAGTGAGTTGCAATTGTGATTGTAAGAAACGTTGTAAAAGATCTATTTCGAGGTAGTGGGATGGGTGTGGATTGAAAACCTTGCCCAAGAGTGACTGAAGCAGATTAGTGTCATACTGGGGCCAATCAATTTCTTCTTAAGAAATCTTCTGCCCATTCCACGGTTGTTTCGAATCCTTGCGCGGTGGCACTCATCGTCCAACCGCCGGTCTCTTTAACCCTTATCCTCGAGTGGACCTCGGCCTTGATAAGCGGGGATCTATCAATAAAAAAAAGAAAAGATAGGTACTTCAGCTAATCTTATATATGTTAACATTTCAAGTAGTAGATGTGTCTACAATGGGGCGAATTGAGGTCTCATTGATTGATAACGATTAACGGTTTTTTTTTGAATTTGAGTGACAATAAGCCTGCTCAGAATTCCAGTATTCTTTGTGCCCTTCCAGCCGAAGTCTGGATGGTGTTGTTCCTTATCGGTCTTTCCATCCTCTCAGACCCTGCACGATCATCTTCTGTGGTACAAACCGATGTTTGTGCCATTGCGTTTATTTTTTGTGTGTGTGTGTGTGGGGTTAGGGAGGGAGTGTCAGATTATCGGATCTTTCTTATATACTACGCTGGCAATTTCAGTTCTCTTGGTTTCGTCTTAGCATATTCTATCTATATTTCTAGTTGTGTTTTTTGTGTGTGTGTTTTTTTTTAATTATTATTTACTCACTAGGAGTTCTCACACAAGTCATTATCAGTGATCGTTCACTGGCAACAACAGGTGGTGTTCCCTTAGAATCTGAGTGACAACAAGTCTCCTCAGATTTCCAGTACTTTCGGCTAATCTTTCGATAACCATTGCAAATTGTTCTTGCAGCAGCTGTTTACCATTAATTTATCGTTGAAAACAGTCGTTGGTTTTCTCTAAGGTAAAGCCTCCTTATTTCACAGGATTATTCTTGAGTATCTCGCCATTGCGTTCGCCTGTATATATAAACTGTTTCTATTCTAGCTACCAGATTAATCTTGTAGGATCATTAAGTATTTATGTGCGATTGCTAGATTTTCTTTCTTTTCTTTTTTACCTGCACAGGTATTGATTAATTTTTTTCTTGGTGTGTTTCAGGAAATGCCTGGTTTTGTTATGGGAAACAAAGTTACACAATTGTGTTTGAAGTGAAATGCCAGGAGGGAATAATGTACGAGTTGCCAATCAAGGTGAGCAAGAAGCACGACAATATAACAAAGAACAAAGATTAATTGACCTTTGACATTGACCTTCAAAAATTCGGTCGTGGTCAAAATTTTGACGGTATTTGAACTTTCGATTTTTTTCAAACTTTGATTCATGGATTTGATTCTCTTTGATGATAACAATAACCACCATGCAAAATTTCAGCATGATCATATAAATAGTTTTTGAGTTATCAACATTTCTGTGGCATAACTTAAGGAATACTTAATACAATATGGAGAAGTAAGACCCAAATAAGGATTTGGCTCATCCTTACGTTGTCAGGCAGACGTACAGCTTGAGTAGACATGTTCTTACCAGTTCGGGATACGTCCCCGACGATCAGTCCGACAATGACTTTGTTACTGTCTGATTGAGGTATGGTTTTTAGGAATAGGTATCCAGAAATTTGCAGTCTAGTCTGTAAATGAGAGATTCTATTGAACCCATAAATATGGGACCTGACAGGTACTACCACTGAGTGGACCAGCGAGTTATGGTAACTAAGTGATGCGTCTACCCTCCCCAAAGCTCCCAAGTTGGGGCGTTACCATTGGATGCAATTTTGTGTAATACCCAGGACGATTGTAGGGGAGGGGGGGGGGGCGGGGTGGAAGCAGAGTATTGATTTACTCCTCTCCAGGAGTTAGGCACAAGGCCAGTTTTTATCTTACTCCCACAAGTAAGATGTGACCCAAGGTCGGGCCGGGAAAGTGGGATTTGAAAAGCCAGCGCCCGAGAATTTGAGCACTCTGGCCTACAAAAAATGCCTGGGCATCCCCGTCGGCATTCCCCGGTAGGGCCGCCTCAGGCGATTAGCAATAAACTAACCCCTTCTCAAAGGGTGAGAAGGCAAAGCCTGGGAGGGTAGACCTCCTAGAACTGCACAGGACAAACCCCTAGACTGGCGTAAATCAAGCTCCGAAGGCCAAGACGATACCGGTCTATAGGGTGTAGTATCCATCGGAACAGATACTACACTTTGATCTTGGCCAAAAGGTTCACTCTCCAAGGATTTACCTTCTCGTTGAGGAGGGGTTAGTTTATTGCTAATCGCCTGAGGCGCTCTTACTGGAGAATGCTGATGGGGCTGCTCAGGCATTTTTGTAGACCAGAGCACGCTAATTCTAGTGTGCTGGCTTTTCAAAATCACACCTGACCTTGTGTCTAACCTCCTGCAGAGGAGGTAAATAAAATACAGTCGCACGACTGACTTTTGTTCTTCTTTACTAATAATGTTGCGATAAAGGCGGGGGGGGGGGGTTATTTACCTCCCCGGGAGGTTAGGCACAAGGCCAGTTTTATCTTACTCCCACAGGTAAGATGTGACCCATGGTCGGGTCGGAAAAGTAGGACTTGAAAAGCCAGCGCCCGAGAAGGTGAGCACTCTGGCCATTAAAAATTGCCTGGGCAGCCCCGTCGGCATTCCCCGGTAGGCGCGCCTCAGGCAGTAAGCAATAAACTTACTCCTCCCCAAAGAGGGGAGGCAAAGCCTGGGAGGGTGGACCTCCTAGAACTGAACAGGACCGTCCCATAGACCGGCGTAAATCAAACCCCGAAGGCCAAGACGATACCAGTCTATGGGGTGCAGTATCCATCGGAACAGATACTACACTTTGATCTTGGCCAAAAGGAAAACACTTACCTTATGGAAATAAGTATCTGAGTGTGCCATGTATTTTATGCTGGGCATCAAACGTATGTAAATTCATAGACTGATCGGTGATGGGGAAACATAAAATGTGGCACAATTTGACATTCTCTGAGTGTTTTCTTATGTGTTGTTTTTTTTTTTCTATGAAGCCGATAATGGAGCGAGATACAATGGCATCTTTATTGTCCAGTCATTATTATAGGACGTCGTCTCTCTTCCAAGTGAGAGAGTTTGTATTTAACTTCCTCCCCACGAGGGCTTTCCAATCAAACAGGGGATATTGAAAGCAACGCACAGGTGTAAGCCCTTGTAAAACAAAAGAGGTGCAAGAACAGAAATCACATCCACGGGGCCTAATGTCTCCAAGCTTCGGTTCCCCCCAATCCTCCACTCTATAATAAAGACCGATGTGTATTTATTTGTATATAAATAAATATAAATCCAACCCGTCACACAAAAGTAAGCGAGTAAAAAACGTGCTTTTTTCTTTCAAATGGTGAGGGGAAGCGAGAAAGCAAATAGTAAGACAGACAACCCCTGCCGCTTGAGATGAGTCCGGAAAGAAATCCTCCACTCTAAATATAAAGTCAACGGTGGATATTTTTTTTCTCTTTAGGTCATCAGAAATGATAATAATATGTTATATATGAAAAATAAAATTATTGACATAATTGTATGATTTTATAGGAATGTTAGTGCTGACATTGGCGAAGCATAATTTTTTTTTTTCCGTCTTTTTTTGATGGGGAGTGTACACTAATCTTAGATATAAAAGTCCAGAAATGTCACCTAGTAGCATTTCATTTAGTTACATAGCTTGTCGCCTTCGAGGCGAGGGGGGGGGGGCTTCTTTCTGATTAAAGTAGAGCCGATGACTCACCTTGAAGTATCTTCAAGATATATGCTTTCAATCTATCAATGACTTATTTGAATATATTAATTTAATATATTTTTTTTTTTTAATTTATGAACTAATTTTTTTTTTTTTTTTCAATCTATCAATGACTTATTTGAATTTCTTTATAAGTTTTTTGTTTTATTTAAAAAAATTTATGAACTAATTTTTTTTTTTTTTTTTTGACAGTTTGATACTCGGGTCTTGTGTGCTCAAGCCGTAAACAATCAAATATTCATGTTTGGTACCTTATCTTGTCTACTGTATGCATATGACATAGAATCGAGGTAAGTACTGCAAACAAGTGTCTCTCACATCTACGCCAAGACTGAATGTCATTAGTATACTTTTTATCATCTTTCTAACCTTCGTACACATTCCTCATATCTGGCATGATAATTACTCACATGAAAATCAGCTACTCTGTCTATTATTCTCACCCTCTCTCACTGTGTTGTTTGAACCCACCCCTGCTCTTATTTTATACAGTCTTAATCATTCTTGATTTTGTTACACACACACACACACACACTCTCTCTCTCTCTCTCTCTCTCTCTCTCTCTCTCTCTCTCTTTGCTTTTTTACAGTCGCAGGTAATAAAACGGAAGATCGGAATAGTCCATTATAAATGATAGGGAATATTACCACAGGTACTAATACCATTTAACACATAGCTGGAGAGAAAATGAGAAAGAGGGAAAGAGGGGAGAGATAGTGAACAAAAAGACTAATTTTTGATTTTGTCTTTTTATTTTTTTAAATTTAACTGGCTTTGCAAACTCATTTTTTCCTCAAACAATCAATGGATGACTCAACGGGTCACATTTTTTCTAGTATTTTATAAAAATCAGTTAACAGTAAGAATTTTAGAAAGATGAGTCACACCCACACTTACTATCCAGGTTTATCGTCTATGTTCCCTTCGACAAGAGGTTCGACGCTGTCTGGCTGTCCTTATGTTAAGTCTCCAGTGATCAAGATTGTGGGGATTGACTGTGTCCATTTGCCACTGTTTACGGTCTTGCCTGATGGTTTCTTTCCATGTTAACCTAGGGCGCTCAGCTTTCTTTTTGCTGTCCAGCCTTAGGTCTCTGCAGAGGTTCGACGCTGTCTGTCTGTCCTTATGCTAAGTCTCCAATGATCAAGATTGTGGAGATTGTGTCCATTTGCCACTGTTTACGGTCTTGCCTGATGGTTTCTTTCCATGTCTTCTTAGGGCACCCGGCTTTCTTTTTGCTGTCCAGTCCAGCAAGTGCTGATATACCCCTTGCTTCTTTCAACATGCCCGAACCAGCGAAGACGGTTTGCTCTTATTAGGACATCAAGTTTTGGAATGACCAATTTCTTAAGTAGAGTGTCTGGCCTACTGTTCTGGATCTGGTCTGGTTTTATGTTGCATATCCACCTAATCATTTGCCCTGTCATTTCTCTGGAGGCCTGGTTGAGGGCCCAACACTCACTGCCATACAATATCATGGGTCATCATACTTATATTTTCTTGGATAAGTGTGACATCTTTTCTGGGCCTTCATCTTACCCCATTGTGAATTGTCAAAAAATGATCGAAAGTACAAAAGCCTCGAGCTATTCCAACAAAGAATTATTTATATATAGACAATTCATAGAAGGCTAGTGCGGAAATATGCCGGGGCGATAGGAAGAGAATTAAAAACGAGATGAAGATAAAAGTGAAAATAAGTTTCTTTGTTTTGTTTTAAATTATTTATCTTTTTAAATTAAGTATTTTTGAAATCCTTTTTTTACAAATCTTACTTGCTTTCAGTTTCACTTCGTTCACTAGCAATGTAAGTGTGAAACTTGTATATCACGATATTTCGGGAAAAATCCCCTTCTCAAGTGTTACTATTTTGTTCAGTTATTTGTATTGCAGTTAGAATTACTGTTGAAGGCGGATGTATGTCAGCTTTAACTTTAGTTCACAACTGGATGGACCTAATAATATGAATAACAGAATGATGATAAGGAGTTCAAACTTTGCCTAGAGTTATTTCGTCATCAACTTGCCACTAGTATGTGCTCAGATCAACTGCCATAGCTTGAAATACACTTTGAATTTATGTTGGTTTTTTTTCCCAAGCACAGAATGTGGCATTTTTCCATCAGATGGCCCACTGCTTTGTGAGACATTAAAATATTTCTGGACAGCGATCTGCCACAAACTATCCAGAAAGAAGATACTAAAGTTGAAATTCTCTGATGTAAAGTTGTCAATGTCAGAAAGAATCGTTTGTTCAATTTTATTATCCAGCTGGCGACACTGTTGAATGGTGAACACTAAAACCATCCAGTGTGCATCATTTTGTACTGAAACTCGATATCTATTTAATAATAGTATAATAGATGTGACCCGTTTAGCCTATCCGTAACAATTTGATTAATCATTTTACTCCATATTATGGGTATATAAATATGATGAAAAGAGGACTCTTCTATTTCCTTCTATGCTTCGGAAGTGAATTACTTCCCTTGATCACTCTTTCTTTTTTTTGTCAGCCATTGTGTTCTCGTAGAGACTAGATTCCTGCGTAGATCTTTGTCGAATAAGGCTTCTTCAAGCAAACTCAGTCTTCTTAAACTCATTCTATTCTATCCTTTTGACTAACTCATTACAATTGAAATATCTGACCTGTAAATCAATAAATAGGCTGAGAAAATGTTACTTCCAAAACCATTTGATAAAGTGAAACATGTTTCTCTAATGTGAAATCTTTTGCTACACACATACGTAATTTTTAGATCAACCATTTAACTGTGACACACATGCACACATACACACATACAGGCGAGAATTTGAATGCCTACTGAACAGAATTTGAATGTCTACTGAACAGAATTTGAATGTCTATTGAACAGAATTTGAATGTCTACTGAAGAGAATTTGAATGCCTACTGAACAGAATTTGAATGCCTACTGAACAGAATTTGAATGCCTACTGGACAGAATTTGAATGTCTACTGAAGGAATTTGAATGTCTACTGAACAGAATTTGAATGTCTACTGGAGAGAATTTGAATATCTACTGAAGAGAATTTGAATGCCTACTGAAGAGAATTTGAATGTCTACTGGAGAGAATTTGAATGCCTACTGAACAGAATTTGAATGCCTACTGGACAGAATTTGAATGTCTACTGAAGAGAATTTGAATGCCTACTGGAAAGAATTTGAATGTCTACTGAAGAGAATTTGAATGCCTACTGGAAAGAATTTGAATGTCTACTGAAGAGAATTTGAATGCCTACTGAACAGAATTTGAATGTCTATTGGAAAGAATTTGAATGTCTACTGAAGAGAATTTGAATGTCTACTGGAGAGAATTTGAATGTCTACTGAACAGAATTTGAATGTCTACTGAAGAGAATTTGAATGTCTACTGAAGAGAATTTGAATGCCTACTGAACAGAATTTGAATGTCTACTGAACAGAATTTGAATGCCTACTGGAGAGAATTTGAATACCTACAGTAGTTAATTTGAACGCCTACTAGACACTGTCCTCGAGTGTCTAAGGTATCTCTGTACAGGGGTTTGTCAGGACAATCCGGCATGAGGATAATCCCCTACAAGTAAACCCTGACCAAATATTCAAAATAACATAGTTTTCGAAGTCCAAATAAGATCGCCTCAGTATGGCTACACCAAACTGGTTTATATGAGGAATGGTGCAGCTTCTCCAAGTGATGTTGCCTCTAGTAACAGCACTAAGCTGGATATGCCACCAGACTAGATGAACTCTTGTTCTGGAATCCGGTAAGACCAAGAGACCACAAGAAAGATACACTATAACATAATTCACGGGTCAATTAGAGAAGAAAATTAATGTTCTTCACTTTTTTACTAACTCAACGTTTGAGAGGTCAGGGAGAATTTTAATGAAACACTCGAATATCTATGTATCTCATATAGAGATCAAGTGTTAGCCCCAGGATAGGTCACCTTGATTTCTGAGAACTTCCACTGAAGTAAAATGAAAAACATACAGACAATTTTGCTTTATATATATGAGAGATGTTAGGGCAAGAATCTTTTTTCTAAAGTCAAAAGCTATTTAAAATAGCACTCAAAGTGTGATGAAGATAAAAGAAATACAATTTAATATTTATACTAACTGATGAAAGATTAATTGAATAAGCTGGCATTTTCTTTTGTTTTTATGGCATTTTCTCGGATTGAAATTATTGTTTCTTTTTTTATATTCTCCTAAAACAGAAAACAACTGTGGGAATTACGCGTTCACGATGCAGTACTCAGCTTAAACTTCCTCCGAAAGGAAAAAGATTTTACAGTTTTTGCTGGCTTGGCTGATGGGAACTTAGCCGTGATTGAGGTAAAACAACTGCCAGATTGACTTTCTTGTTTCTCTTTATTCAATATTATGTATGTAGCCTTATTGAATGCATATCTATCTATCTATCTATCTATCTATCTATCTATCTATCTATCTATCTATATATATATATATATGTATATATATACATTATATATATATTATATATATATATATATGTATATATATACATTATATATATATATATTATATATATATATGTATTATATATATATGTATTATATATATGTATTATATATATGTATTATATATATATATATATATATATATATATATATATATATATATATATATATATGTATATATATATATATACATGTTTCGCTGTATCTGCAGCTCTTCAACATAGACATAATGCAGGCAATACGCGTAAGGGAGTTAACTTTCTCAATCACTTAGGAAGTGAATTACCACACGAAATAGCTTTCATAAGCTATCATTATCACCAAAAAAACAAAATATTACACACACACACACACACACACACACACATATATATATATATATATATATATATATATATATATATATATATATATATATATATATATATTAAATATGGGTATGTGTCCACATATTTGCTTACCTTCTTCCCCGGACATATTTAAAATTATTGTGTTCAGATTGCTATATATATTCCTCTAACACCTCTTCGCTTCTTAACTTGCAGATCTTCTCGTCTTTTGCCACTTTTTTCAACCGCAACCTTGATAAAAAAAACCCTCGTAACTGTTGAGATATATTCTTGAGTTTTAGATCTTCCCTATTCTATTTAGCTCATATATATTATATATTTTAAAGTAAATATTAATTATTTTTACCTACAGACATCGCTGTTTCATGCTTACGCATGTTAATTCACGAACCCGATTTTACAAATCGCCACTGATTCGTAGTTGGGTATCTTTCCCTTTGGCTGGCGTGAATTCGCATGACAATTAGGAGGGATTTAAATCTATAAACGCCATATATATATATATATATATATATATATATATATATATATATATATATATATATATATATATATATATATATATGCGAGAAAAATATACATTCCAGGAGGGATAAAATTAATTCCCCGAACAAAACAGTTTTGCAGCAATTTTATATCCCTTATGACGATAAAAATCAAGATATAATGATACTAAACCATGTTTTCTTTATTCTAAAAAATGTCTAAAATTTAAGGTTTAGCATTATAAAGAAATTGAAATTCAGAGAATCTTGCTTAATTGGTGTCTAATAACTATGGATCGAATTCAAAGCAAATCTCAAATATTTGAATTTTCAAATGAGAGGTTGTGTCAATATTATGCCATCTAAAAACTCTTTAAAATACTCCAAGAAACTGAAATTTGGGGAATATTTATTAATTGATGTCTAATACCTATTTTTTACAATTTCACAAAAATCGGAAGTATCTGAATTTTCACGAAGGGCTTTCACACCCTTTGCATGAAACTTAAGATAGCCCACATTCGGACTCCTTACGTGTAACAGTTGTGTTTCTAAACTCATAATGGTCGGGTAATTAGTTTATTGGTGAGTCCTGTACATACAAATATATAAATATATAAACATACCTATCTTTCGTAATCTAGTGCGGAATTATCTCCTCTTGTCCCTACAGCCTCTTTCACACAGAAGAGATGTTGCTAGTCCTTCTCTACTGTATCGTTATGTTCATGGTAGGTACTCGATTGAGCTCGACTCCTTGGTCACCCTCCTGTACAACATTCACAGCAAGAACTCGCCTGGTTACAACTTCAACAAAGAACTTTCTTATCTCTCTCTCTCTCTCTCTCTCTCTCTCTCTCTCTCTCTCTCTCTCTCTCTCTCTCTCTCTCTCTCTGCTTTTTTACAGTCGCAGGTAATAAAACGAAAGATCGGAATAGTCCATTATAAATGATAGGGAATATTACCACAGGTACTAATACCATTTAACACATAGCTGTCTATCTCTCTCTCTCTCTCTCTCTCTCTCTCTCTCTCTCTCTCTCTCTCTCTCTCTCTCTGTACAAAAAAACAAACGGAACAGCTGTGTACAAAGTTTTTTCCTAAAACATCCCATCTGTGGAACAAAATACCTCGAGTCTGCTTCCCAACCGACTACAACATGATCGTCTTCAAGTCTAATCTAAACAAATACTTGTTCAGCCGTCCTCTTGGATAATCAATTTCTCTTAAGTAATCTCCTGCCCATTCCACCCATTGTTTCTAATCCTCTTGTAGTGACGATCATCATCCAACTGGCAATATTTATCCTCGAGTGGCCCCCCCAGCCTTGATAAGCGGTGACCCATTAGTAATATATATATATATATATATATATATATATATATATATATATATATATATCCTATTCAAATTTAAGATAGTATATAATTTTTTAAATCATTATTATTCAACTGTAGGTTTAACAATATTTTATCAATTGGGATTTTCAATGTTTTTGTGAAGGTTTTTTCCATCAGTTTACCGTTTTGGAGAAAAGTTCGTTGAGACTGACTCTACTGGTTTTGAATCCTATATGATGACATGAAAATCGTTTCAAGTTTCGGGTGCAACGCCTTTTTTTTGGGGGGGGGGGGTCGTGATATATGCCAACTTTTGATGTGAGTTTTTTCATGCCTGGTAACTTGCAATGCTTTTTTTTCCTTTTTACATGACTATTAAATCAACATTTCTCATCTGATCAGCGATGTTGAAATAAAAACTATATATTTTTCTTGACTGAGCTTTGAAATGCGTGTAAGATAAGAAAAAAATTAAAAATTGGAAATAAATAAATATAAATTTTCTTTGTAAGACGAAGAAAAAAATACAGGTATTCGTCGAAGTCAGAAAATGTGGAAATTTAGAAAAATAAATAAATAAAAATTATGGTAATGATTGATTTTTCTTTTGGTCATTGGAATATCTCTCTCTCTCTCTCTCTCTCTCTCTCTCTCTCTATATATATATATATATATATATATATATATATATATATATATATATATATATATAATACCCCCTTCTCTCTCCTTGTCAAAACTTTTATTTTCAATCATATTCTGCGTTTCAAAATCAGCAAAAAAAAATTCTCCACATCACGACTTTCTTATATTTTTTCTTCCCCCTCCTTTTCTCCTTTCTCTTTTTTCTTTTTCCGTCTTTTCCCTCCTAGTTTAGAATAAACGACAGATTCATACTTCCACCCCTCCCGTCCCTCTATCTACCGCCAGCCATGCTTGGCTGTGACAGATTCTGACCCCGACAAACTTTCTAGCTAAAATAGACATAAACTAATAAGTCGAAGCCATCAATCCCATTCATCTCGCGTTCTTTGAAGGAGACAGGCCACTGCTGATAACGCTATAACCAAAATCATGTTTTTCATTCTCTGCTTGGTCACGTCAACAGCCATGCCGAAGTTTGGACACTTTCTGACAAATCAAAATTAATATTCTGTATGATTTTTCTACATTGCTTTCTTCACCCTAAGGAAGTCTTTCAATAAAGACGAAACGTTGATGAATACATAAATCACATAGTTTTTGGCGTTCCCTTTTTCATTTTACATTACGTCGGATCATTTTATCCCCACTTTTATTCATATATATATATATATATATATATATATATATATATATATATATATATATATTATTCCCTCTTCAAGCAAGTATATTGATGTCAATTAAAAATGGGTGTTCACTGTTGAATTCATATGTTGTTTGAATGACGAGATTATGGTAGTTGGCTAAAACGTTTTCCGTTAGCAAAGGGAGGCAATGTCCTTTTTGTCTTTGTTCTTAGTATTTATCTGAAATGTATTCATTTTGAATTTGTCCCTATTTACTTACTTTCACACAAGGGCAGAGTTAGACACTAGGTCGGTTTTTAATTTGCCGAAAATCTAGCTCTCCAAAACGAGGCACTCAGGATTCATTTTTAATTTTTATTGAGAAAGCATAAAATGGATTTCATGTAGAATTTTTTTACTTTAAATAGAGAATGTCTATGGCGGCTATGTAGTAACCGATCACATTTGGTGGGATGAGTTTCCAGTGTTTCCGTGAAACCGAAGGTACCGATGGAGGATCAAAATACTGTATAGTGTCTATTGAATAAAAATACATATGCTCCACTCTTTACACTGAATTACAATATATATATATATATATATATATATATATATATATATATATATATATATATATATATATATGGTTTTGAATAAAAGCGGAATTTTGTTTGTCTCAGTAAATGTGGTCTCGAGAGCTCTTTCGTCCAACATCTCATGAGGAGAAATTGTTGGAATACAACAAAATATGAAATAAATTGGCAAGAAAAAGCAAGAATGGGAAAATTAACTGCCAATGAAAATAAGCGTTTCATATTTTTTTTGTATTCCAACAATTTCTCCTGATGAGATGTTGGACGAAAGAGCTCTCGAGACCACATTTACGGTGACAAACAAAATTCCGCTTTTATTCAAAACCATTTATAAATTTTGTAGCTCGAAACATATATATATATATATATATATATATATATATATATATATATATATATATATAATAACTGTAAAAAATAAATTGACTTATATGAGTGATTTTCCACTGGAAGACTTGAGACTATAAGTTTTTTTTGTTTTTTTTATATATATATATATATATTTTTTTTTTTTTTTTTTTTTTTTTATATAGTTTTAATGGTTGAGAAACTTCCGAGACTATATATATATATATATATATATATATATCTAAATGAATAAACACCAAAGTTTTTATCCAATTATATTTTCTAAATATTAAGAATAAAACATTTTAGGGTTATTTAATTCTATGATACAACCATAAGACAATGTGGCACAAGACCAGAAGGTGTGATGGTTGGCACCGCAAATAAAATGCCTGATCAGCCCCATCGGCATTTCCCGATATGGGTGCCTCAGGCGATTAGCAATAAACTAACCCTTTCTCAAAGGGTGAGAAGGTAAAGCCTGGGAGGGTGGACCTACTAGGACTACCCAGAACAAATACCTCAGCCTAACAGAGCATGGCCAACAAAAAACACACAATGGCCTACCCTCTGTCGGACTGATCATCGAGGATACGTCCTCGACTGGTATCAATGGATCTGAATTAAAATTCAATGGTACGACATAACATCTTTAAATACTGTATATATAGTAATCTGCAAACACACACACAAACAGTTATAAGTATTTGCTAGTACTACATATAACTCTGATCTGTAATTTTATTTATTTATTATTCTATTGCAATTTGAAATTTCAAAAAAACTTTTTAACGGTTTCAATATCGAATATTGAGCTTCATTTTGCTTTGGAAATTGATTTTCATAAGAATCGATCTCAACTATATCAAAAAAAAAATTGCTTATATACATATAACATCATGTAAACCGTAGTTCGTCAGATAAACGTTCCATATTTCCTTCAAAAAACACTTTATTGACAGACAATTGTTTCTGCCCATTTCAAGAACCTATATTTTTATGATGTACATATGATGGACACAATACACCATGAACTTTTATATTAAAACAAAGAGTTAAGAAAGATTTCCTTTTGAATTTTTAGTAAAAAAGAAATATGTATAAATTCAATGAATGTTGGATGTATCTTAATTTTTCAGCATGACTGTGGAATATTATATACACTGATGAAGCCTCTTCATGAATATTTGGGATATTTTGTATATCATAAAAATATGTTTTTGAAATAGGCAGAAACAATTGTCTATTAATAAAATGTTTTGAAGGAAATATGGAATGTTTCTCTGAATAACAAAGGTTTATATGATCTTAAATAAATAGCTCTGGTCGTACACTATTGAGCTACTATATAAACCTTTGTGTTAACTTAAAGAAACTTTATATATATATATATATATATATATATATATATATATATATATATATATATATAGAGAGAGAGAGAGAGAGAGAGAGAGAGAGAGAGAAGGAGAGAGATTGTATCTTCCAAAATAAATTAGGATGTCTGATTTTTTTACAGGGTGTATCAAATAAACAAACTAACCAGATGGACATTTTGTATACAACAATCAATTCGGCTCCGGTAACGGCACTTCTGAAAACCGGAAACAACCTTTGGTGCGCCTCAAGCAATCGCATCTTTGTGTTGTCGGCTCTGTAAGTATTACACAATGTATGCCTTTTATATACACTCCCATAACTAGGTTGTCAAAATGATTGGGAACTCGGACAATTGCTCAAAGCACCATATATATGTAAACTATTGAATGGCTTTAGACCCGACTAGGCCAATGCAATCATTATATGTTTTAGAGCAACTCACGGCCTGCATGTAACTCATGGACTGTCTTTCTGTGGCCAATGGTAAACCATTTTCATTATTAACATTTTCCTAAAACTTTAATAAGTTAGATAACTGGACGAGGGTTCACCATTGTGGATGATGCCCTCAACCTGCATATTAATAATAAAAAAAACTGATTTTTTTATGTACTAACGAGTCACTGTTTATCAAAGCCCAAAGGCCACTCGAGGATAAGGGTTAATGAGTTCGAGACAACACCGTGAGGATTAGTAATGATGGTTGAAACTAGGCAGAATTTGATTTTTTTTAAATGACAGCTCAACAAGAATTTGTTAACATTGGACTTGAAAACGACCATGTTGTAGTCAACTAGGAATGGCTAAAAAGAAGTAGTTAAATAAATCTGTTTCTTGCCCCTTCAATACTTTTGGATTAGCCATATTGAACTTGACGTACCATTCAACTGTAAACGGCAAAGGGTTTGTTCTAGTACCTCTCCAGGAAAGGGAAAAGAAAACTTTAAATTGCTCTTATCTTACATATTATTACATATCCCTCTCAGCTCTCTGATTGGGGGAGGAGGGTAGTAGAGCATTTCGGAAACACGTCCATTCCTTCTTACAAACACAACCTAAGAGAGCTAGATTAGACTAGACTAGTCTCACTCGAGACTTCCTGTGACGTCATTTCCTTTGAATACGTTCACTTAACTTGTAGTGGAAATTTTCTCTTTCTACATAACTAACACATCCTATATCGTATCAGTACATATATGCATACATACATACACATGTATAAACACATACATATACATGTGCACACATAAATATACATACATGCATACAAACATACATATATTCAGTATACATACATACGCTTATATACACGAACTAGCTGTACCTACCCGGTGTTGTCCAGAATCTTTTTACTTTTATTTTTGCTACGCTTCTTTTTTTTTTTCTTTTTTTTTGCCTATGCTGTGTTTTTTTTTACCAAATTAATATTTTTTAAATCAAATTTTAAAAGTTAAATTTAATTATTACAATATCGTTTGGTCATTAAACAATACCGTATTAATTGAACCAAATTGTTATAAATTAACTATAATTAACAGTTCATTAACATAATATTGTTTTAATCTGTATTTATAAAATGATTGGGTGTAAATAGCTTCGAAACCTTTTAATCTTTTAATCCATGAGGATTTGGTAAGAATTTTAAAGTCAGAAATGACTTTCTACTCGAAGGTTTAAATGCTTCCAAATTCCTTTTAAATTTCATAAGATCACGAAGTAATTCATTCTTTTTTTTCAACTATTAATAAAAGATTAAAATGACTGACTTGTTTATGAAAACACAGAAATGAATTCTGGTGGATTTAATTTCGTAATTAAATTAATTTTTGTTTTTAAATAGCATTTGTTAAATTACGTTTTATTTTACATTATTGGAATTTACACTACTGCATTTTTAATTTCAATTAATAGTAAATTAAAAAATAATAATATGTAGGTCACGTAGAGACGAGAAAAGCATGCATATATAGACACACGTAAAGTGGTCACACAATTGTATTTATATAGAGATATATACACACATATACATACACTTATATATACAGACACAACATACATACACTTGAAAATGATACAACATTATCGTTGAAAGAATGACAAAGTCTATCCATACAAATTTGTTTCATTTTATTCAACAAACAACTCGTTAAGACAATGTAAAATAAAGTGTTTGTAAAGAATAAGAGTTCAAAGTGTCCAAGGAATGCTCCTGAGAGAAAGAGTTGTTTGTTTTGTATCAGAAGAAATTAAGTACATATATTTGTTTCAGCTTCTCCGCATGCATTTACATATGTGCAAATGAATTTGCATGAAGATATGTGTGTGTATTAGAATGATTTTTTTTAGTGAGTGAATGTATGTGTGTTCATTTCGGTTGGGGCCATGTGCGCTTAGGTTTGTGTAAATAGGATAAGCATATGAAGATGTGTGTGTGTGTGTATTAGTGTGCCTATTTTATTATTGAGAGAGTGCATGTACTAACTTGTGTGCGAGAGTGTTCAGTTAACAGTGTGTATATGCTGGCTCTGTTTAGTAGTCTGTGAAAGTCTCTTGTTGCGTTTGTCGAGGGCCTACGTCCAGGAGTTTGAATTAGCTTTTTAATGACGTACACACGGGGTCGGGTGGGGACGAACAATTCTGGAACAAAGAAAAAGAAAAACACTTGACTTTTCATAGTGCATGTTGGAATTCTTTGATTAGCTGAAAGAAACTGCTGATTGAAGATTTTATCCAATCAAGAGTCAATACGTAATAACCATGTTCTTCTTCTTCTTCATCTTGTTGTTGTTGAGGAGGAGGGAGAAGAGGAGGAGAACGAGGAAGAGTGAGTCAGACTTCTACATAGAGCTCACGAAGATTATCTGGTTTGTATGAAGTCCTTCCCATTGATCGTAGCTATTTGTCAACCTGCAAGATTGCAAGTGTTTACCCCCCCCCCCGACACTGAGATTGCATGGAAAGTTGTGGAAGCTTTGACCCAGAAAACACAAAAGAATGGCACAGAAACAACGTTGTCATTTCCAACCCATTAATTTGTGGTTCTGTGCCTTAATCCATGAAGGTAGACTGTTTTTATTCTGTCAGCCAGTCATTACCGAGTAGAAGTCTTCAGTATAAACCAAAAACGAACCGATAATACCTAGTGTGTTATTAGTCGTATGCAGACTAAGCCAGCTTCCTCCAAAGGAAGAACTTTATAGCCGGATGTATATCCCAGTCACCAATCTAGTACGGACCAGACTCCACCTCGGTGATCTAACAAGAACCGGTGTCTCAACGCGATTATGCCGTCTTAAAACAAAACTTTTTTTTTCGTGGAAACACATACCAATAATCGGACTAAACCACATACAAAGAAGAATTCTATATGTAGCTTTTGTTTATGGAGCTATTCCGGCCAAAGAAATAGGAGAAATTCTGAATTTACTTTATATATAAGGTGCATGAATGAACAAATCAATGTTTGTGGCGTAAAGTCTGAATTGAGAAGTGACAGAATAGTCATTGCAATATTAGGCTAAGTAAAAAAAAAAACTGTTAGCCTGGGCTGCGTAAATCAATTTTTATGTAGTACAATCTGTTTTCTTTTTTTTTATTATTTAAAATAAGCTTATTTATTTGTGCAAAATTTTATTTCTACGTTTTTAAATTAAATTGTGAAAGTTAATTATTACAATGGAACCAAATTCTTTGAAGGGTAACAGACCAATATTTCGAAGGGTAACACATAAATTCAGTTTTTTTTCTTTCAACTAATTACAAAATATAAAAATAGTTGTGCTGTTTCCGAAGAAACGGAAATTATATTTATGTTCTAAGTAAACAATGTATTAATAGTGATTAAAAGATTTCCACAGAAAGAGGGTAAAAAAAAGGCGGATACCCAGACACGAAATGCAAAACGGGAGCATAGTAACATCAGGTGAGTAAAGGCGAATGTCGAGACCCACGATCAAAAACGGGACCTTAATATCTTCAGTCTGATTCTCTGCCATATGTTCTATATAACGCAGGCTGGATATTCTATAAAGATAAGCCTTAATAATTGTAATGGCTTTGGCGTCTGGTGCCGTTTTTATTGCGCTGCCAGTCATTATTGAAAAATGACACCAGTGTTTAAGTATTTCAAGGCGGATACAATTTTATTGTTTAACGAAATTGAATAGAAATACAATTTTCTGGTTGTTAAATACAATATTGAGTTTGTAGGACGGGAGCTATAGATGACCGTATATGAGAAATATACTGGCTTTCCTTTATTATAGTAAAGAAAAAAAAAAAATGATGATGATGATGATGATGATGATGCTGATGATGATGCTGATGATGATGATGATGATGATGATGATGATGATGATGATGATGATGATGATGATGATGATGATGATGATGATGATGATGATGATGATGATGATGATGATGATGATGATGATGATGATGATGATGATGATGATGATGATGATGATGATGATGATGATGATGATGATGATGATGATGAAGAAGAAGAAGAAGAAGAAAAAAAAAAAAGTAATTAGACAGTTTTCCTTTATTAGTTTTAATGTTGCAAATTCCGATCCTAATTTCCAAAACTGAGGGATGCATGGTTTGCTTGATGGATACCGATGCAGATTATAAAATAGGCTACAAATAGTTACAAATACCATCTGATCTATTGGGGAATGGTATGAACGCCCCTACACTCAAAAACACCCACACACCAGTTAAAGGGTAAATAGCAAATTGTGTGAAAAAAAAATCTATGGCAAATATTCTGGGTTAAGAAAAGACCACAATGTTTCACGTGCTTAATCTGCCATTTACAATTCGGAAAAAGTACATGCCTGGGCTGTCATGCTTAATATAACTAGAGACGGCCATGCAACTTCTAAGTTTATATATATATATATATATATATATATATATATATATATATATATATATACGCTATTTGTTGGTGACTGATGGTAACTTTGATTGGCATTGAAATACAAAGGAATGTGGCAGCTGAAGTTTCTGTGTCTTCCTCTCTCGCTTGGTAGCTGCAACAATGAATAACATGAAATAAAAATTTCCAACAATCTTGTTATTCAATAGCTCATGTCCTTTAGTGTTTTATTCTCTTACTGCTCTGCAGTGTTACATGTAATCTTCCTATCTCCTGCTCCCCGCAGGGGAGGGAGGAGTGAATGAAGACGGGGCCTTGGAAAGGGTGACCAAACCCAACTGGTTCACTTGCCAAAGAGAAAGACTTTTCTCTCTTCTTCACTACGTGTCACTTTTGACTTTCTCCAATGACACAACTTCCTGCACACCTAACTCTAATTCTACTCTTTTAACTTTGAATGGAATTGTCCATCCTATTACTTAAATTTAAACTTATGTGGACAATTTTGAGTCTAACATTATTTTCTACACATCCAACATCTAAATATTACTGTGTATATATATATATATATATATATATATATATATATATATATATATATATATATATATATATATATATATGGTATACAGATGATTAGAAAGTCTTTTATGAAAACAAGGCTTTATTATCTCGGCCAGGACAGTTATGTATTTGGTTGAATCTGTCACTATATTTATTTGTGTACAGCATAGCGTCCTCATCGCTTGACCAATCGTCACTAAACTTGGTTAAAATATCAGTCATGGGCTAACTTAGAACTTATCTAAATTTGGGATATCTAGGTCAAAGGTCAAGGTGAAAGTCACGGAAAATGTAAAAGTCGCACTTTTGCCAAATAACTTGTAGAGACTCACTATTTGGCCCATATTTTATCCAATGAAGCCTCACATCTCACATGAACTTGACATTGATATTTGACTTTGTTATGGTGTGATGTTTATCTACCCGATTTCGGGCCTTTTAGCTAAGATCAAAGTGTAGTATCTGTTCCGATGGATACTGCACCCCATAGACTGGTATTGTCTTGGCCTTCGGGGCTTGATTTACGCCGGTCTATGGGTCTGCTGTCCTGTGCAGTTCTAGGAGGTCCACCCTCCCAGACTTCGCCTCCCCTCTTTGGGGAGGAGTAAGTTTATTGCTTACTGCCTGAGGCGCCCCTACCGGGGAATGCCGACGGGGCTGCCCAGGCAATTTTTAATGGCCAGAGTGCTCACCTCTCAGGCACTGGCTTTTCAAACCCCACTTTCCCGATGGATACTGCACCCCATAGACTGGTATTGTCTTGGCCTTCAGGGCTTGATTTACGCCGGTCTATGGGTCTGTCCTGTGCAGTTCTAGGAGGAGTAAGTTCTTTGGGGAGGAGTAAGTTTATTGATTACTGCCTGAGGCGCCCCTACCGGGGAATGTCGACGGGGCTGCCCAGGCAATTTTTAATGGCCAGAGTGCTCACCTCTCAGGCACTGGCTTTTCAAACCCCACTTTCCCGACCCGACCTTGGGTCACATCTTACTTGTGGGAGTAAGATAAAAACTGGCCTTGTGCCTAACCCCTGGAGAGGAGTAAATCAATACCCAATTTCGGGAATAAATCGACTTTCCAGACACTATGAATAGAGTTACGACTAAGTGTCGTGGCAGTTCATTGATGGCAGCCATAGCCACAGTATCGGACGCAGACTTTCTGTAACATACTATTTCGGTACTTTTGTAAATACATTCTTGTAAATATACCACCGTGTTGTCTTAACTATTATCGGCCTTTCAAGGTCACAAGAGACTTTGACCTTGTAGTTTGATCAAGTTTGACATTTTGACGGAATTGCAACTTATGTTGTCAGGCGGAGGTATGCAGTCACATGCCTAACTTATTATTCATTTCCTATGACGTTTCAGTATATTATATGCCACCTTCAGATGTGTAAAAGCTAAGAAGAAATAGTGAATAAGAAAATATAATTGACAGGAGAAATACCATTCCCAATTGAAATTAATGCGTAATTGAGCACAAAAGATCTGATAGGATTTGAACATGACATAGCCAATTCCATATTCCACAACTGTATCCATGGAAAATTTAACCTACATTTCTGATGTTGTATGAGAACAACATTCACATATCAAATGATTTTAGATTTTGACATTGATATGAATGAATAGTTTCTAGTCACAGAAAAGATATGATAATAATATAGGACATGAATTAATAATTTCTAGTCACAAAAAAGATATGATAATAATATAGGACATGAATTAATAATTTCTAGTCACAAAAAGATATGATAATAATATAGGACATGAATTAATAATTTCTAGTCACAAAAAAGATATGATAATAATATAGGACATGAATTAATAATTTCTAGTCACAAAAAAGATATGATAATAATATAGGACATGAATTAATAATTTCTAGTCACAAAAAAGATATGATAATAATATAGGACATGAATTAATAATTTCTAGTCACAAAAAAGATATGATAATAATATAGGACATGAATTAATAATTTCTAGTCACAAAAAAGATATGATAATAATATAGGACATGAATTAATAATTTCTAGTCACAAAAAAGATATGATAATAATATAGGACATGAATTAATAATTTCTAGTCACAAAAAAGATATGATAATAATATAGGACATGAATTAATAATTTCTAGTCACAAAAAAGATATGATAATAATATAGGACATGAATTAATAATTTCTAGTCACAAAAAAGATATGATAATAATATAGGACATGAAGAAAGTCAGTTTAATAACAATAATTGTAGAAGCACTAGAAAAACCTGGAAAAAAGACTTAGAGAAATTGGAATCAAAGGGAAGATTGAGACCATACAACGGATGGCAATGATGAAAGTAGCCGAAATCTTAATGAAAAATCCTCGAATCCGAAACCAACCCGCATAAATTACGAACGCTAACCAGCCACATGAAATCTTAAATAGAAATAGTGTCCAAGGGTACTAAAACAGCCAGAAATCCCATTAAATGACACCATCGCCCCAATGAAAACACACACACACACACGTGATGGCACTAGTACCACTCGAAATAGTAATGAAGGTTCAAGGAGGATGGGAAGACCGAGGAGGAAGAGCACCAACCAGACCTCCACTGAAAGGGTGTGGAGAGCATTGGATCCTTGGGGTGGTTTATTGCCACTCAAACCCAAAGAAGACTAATGAGAAATCAGAGGTAAACGGCTGTCGAAAGAAGCGGAGAGTGCTGGAAATCTGAAAAGACTTGTTGTCACTCAGACTCCAGGGAAACACCACTTGTTATTGCTAGTGAGCAATCACTGATAATGACTTGTGTGAAAACACTTAGTTAGTAAATAATAATAATAATAATAATAATAATTAATAATAATAATAATAAACGAAGTAAATACACAGAACTTGCCAGAGAACTGAAAGGAATATGGAGCATGAAGAAAGTTAGTATAATACCAATAATCGTAGGAGCACTAGGAACAATCCCAAAAAACCTGGAGAAAAGACTGGGAGAAATTGGAATCAAAGGGACTATCGAAACCATACAAAGAACGGCAATGATCAAAACAGCTGCAATCTTAAGGAAAATCCTCGAATGCGGAAACTAACACACATAAGCTACAAAGGCTAACCAGTCACAAGGAATTTACAACGGAGAAAACAAGAGCACACGAAGAACACCACAACAAGAGCCAAGGAACAGAAACTGCAAGAAACAGCACTTCATAATCCCCCCCCCCCCAATAAATTACACCGGTCTCAGCTATCACTACACAAAAATGAACCAAGAAACAGAAATTACAAGAAACACTATAAGCTCCTCCCTCTCCATCACCCACCCACCCCCCCAAAAAAATTAAAAAGAATTTTAAAAAATTCTTTTTCTTTTAAATAAGGGAAGAGAAAAGGAAAAGAACAAAAAGAAAAAGAAAAGGAATTGAAAGGAAAAAATTTAAAAATTAAAAAGAAAAATTGATTTTTTTTTTTTTAACTGGTGCCGGCCTAGGCTGACACCAGACAACGTATTTGTAGAGGGTCGAGGAGGATGAGAAGACCGAGGAGGGACAGCACAAACCAGACCTCCACCGGAAAAGTGCAGAGAGTGTTGAGACCTTGGGGAGGCTTGTTGCCACCCAAATCCCAGAGAAGACCAATTGTCCTTACCAGCGAGAAATCAATGGTAAGAGACTGTTGCGATACTGCATCGTTATCAAAAAGAGGTGAAGAACACTGGAAGTCTGGGGAGACTTGTTGTCACTCAGACTCCAGGAAATACCACTGGTTGTTGTCGGTGAGCAATCACTGACGATTATCTGTTTGAGAACTCCTAGTGAGTACAAATAATAATAATAATAATAATAATAATAATAATAATAATAATAATAATAATAATAATAAAATAATAATAATAATAATAATCTGATTTATTTTTCTACAAAGCAGGGAAGTTCTTTGATTTCAATACAAATCAGGCAATTAACTTACTCGTTTTGAAATAAGTATCACATGACAATTCAGCTACTCTGAAAGTCTACTTCACTTCAAGATGATAAATTTTAAGCCGCCGCCTCCTACCAGCTGTCATTTTTAGTCGTGTATTCTGATTGGTTAGCATTGAAACTCGCCTCCTTTACATCATAAACAAAATAACAGATGTCTGTAATAGGACATTTGACTCTAGTTATGTATAAACAATTATGTTCGTATTTAATTTGAGAAGTAATTGTTAAGGCTGCAGACAAGATGATATAAATAAAATGAAATCCAATACAGAAACACAATTTCTTAAATGTTCAGAAAACAATATCAGCAGTCAAGAACAAAAATAAAATAAAAAGGCCGAACAAAGTAATTATAAAAAACCCTAACCCTAACCCTAACCCTAACCCTAACACTAACAGAATTAAGGTATCAGTCTTCGTATATGTTAAACTAAAATACTCCATCGAATTTCAGGATTTACAGTATTCAATCACGTCTGTTTTTGGCATTTGGACTGTGACTAGGATTCTTCGACTTGGCTCTCTGGCATCGTCTCTTAGAATTTAGTCTGCTGGTTGGATCATTTGTTTCCCCAGGCAAGCCTGGGTACTGACGGGGGGCGCGACGAGAACGCTGATCCATTGTCCCCCCTCATCTACCAATCCACCAAGACCTCCTCAACCCACCTACTGCTCGACTTCGATCCAGACGCCCCATCTGGAAGAACATCCCACCAGCTGACTTCACCATCCAATCAGCCTGGAAAAAGGAATGGGCGTCCAAGGAGGTCCCTAATAAACACCTGGTGTCAGACCCTAACCAACAAGTGCCTGGCACTGACCTCCCAAGGAGAGAGTGGTCAACCATCAATAGATTCAGGACTGGACATGGCCCGTGCTTGGCCAGCCTTCATAGATGGGGAAGCAGCCCATCCCCACTGTGTGCTTGTGGAGAGGAGCAGACAATGGAGCACATCATTGAAGTCTGCCCTCTCCAACGACTGAGAGGAGGATTAGCCGCCCTCCACACAGCAGACCAGGAGGCTACTGCGTGGCTGAAGGACTTTGTATTCGCTAAATAAAAATCACGTCTGTAATGACAACATCCAAAGGTGCTATGGTATCGCCCCGATCAAGACTAAGACGAGGAAATGGCGACCCAGATGGTTCGGACACGTGTTGAGGGCCAATGAAGACACCATCGTGAAACTCTTATTTAAATTTGAAGTTGTCGGGAAGTGACCACAAGGAAGACCAATGATGAGATGAGCAGACGCCATGCACAATGATCTCTGAAAGATCGGTCTTCATCTGAACAAAATTCATGATCTGGACAAGTGGAGGCAAATATTCTTTACTGCAAACCCCGCCATAATATCTGGGGACTAAACGCAAAGAAAAAGAAGAAGAGTCTTAGTATATGTTAGGTTTATAAGCCAAGTGAATAGCAGAAGATATGGTGAACTAAAAACGAGAGGTGATAATAATAAAACTTCACATGAAGTTGCAGGGGTTATATAAGATAGTTGGGTTATCCGTCCACGGTGCGTGGAGAGAAGAATCAGCTATCCACCCACTTTAAGGAAATGCGACGAGTAATACTTTTTAGAAGTGGGTAAACAGAAACACTGCAAACGAAATAATATTTTGAAACACCTAGAAAATAGAATGTGTAGTACAAAGAAGAAAAGGAAACATGATTAACATTAATAAACTCGGTGCTTGTATAATAAAAAGCCGAAAAAAAGTTTTTTTTGTCTTTTAGTGTTGGAGAGGTAAATAAGGGGCAGGTAACTCTTCACAACAACTCTAGCTTTCGAGCAATATTTTTCTAACCCTAAACCCTAACCCTAACCCTTAACCCTAAACCCTAACCCTAAACTCTAACCCTAAACCCTAACCCTAACCCTAACCTTTTTATGTCTAATCGACGTTCTCCTTGCACAGTAGCCACATGTGCAACGCCAATTAAAGCCATCAGTTTGATTACTGGAAAATCGTGTTTAAAATTCGTTGTTGCTTTTTATTATACAAGCACCATAAACTCATATTTATTTAGAGTGAGGTGCACATGTGAAAATATACATGTGTGTCAAAAGGAATTGAAGGTGAGAGTTTGTCTTTATATTTGGAGTATGCACTGTGTGAGCTCTAGTGGTAGTAAGGAATGTCTCAATCGGTATGCTAGGTTTTATCATTTTCATTTTCTCCATCAAGTATTATAGCAATTTCATTAGGGGAAAAATCTCCTGCCTCTTTGATATCTTTAAGGAAAGACGTAGGGTGGCCAGACATGTCACCAGATTTAAGCTCTTATGATGTTTTCCTTTATTGATATCGTCATCATCATATTCGGTTTAACGGCAGTTTTACATGCTGGTATGTATTGAACAGCTATCAGAAATTGACTTTTAAACTAACCTATCTCTGGACAGGTCTTTGTTTATCTCCCTTTTTTTCAAATCCACCATAATCACTTCCACCAATGTTTTCCTTGGCTTTCCCCTAGCAACTGACCCTGCTCACTCAACTCTTCTACATCTAATCCAAACATTCTCAGCCATTCTTTCAATGTGATCAAACCAACAAAGTCTCCTGTTCTGCTCACATCACCCTACACTGTCCAGATGTAATCTTCGTCTGAAGTCATCAGATCTAATCCTATCTTTAAGACTCATATTACACATCCATCATATCAGGCTCAAATAATTTCTTTCCATGCAACACATATCCTGAACCCTCACTGACCAGGTTTCACTTCCATACATTTCCTCCTTTTGTTGCATACCTTAGATTTCTCCCTCGCCGCGTAGAGGTTGGTCGTGTCGTCTAGTGGATGAATTCTTTCTTCTTTCCTTCCTGCCGCGAACCACGCCGTCCGTTGTCTGCAACAAAAGCCTCATGATGCACTCCGAAGACAAACTCTTCTTTAAATTTAATTCATTTTATTACAAGCGTTGTTATTTCAACTGGGAGTCATTCACTACGTCGAGAGAGAGGGAGAGAGCAAATCACTACTTTATCGTAGTTAGTTAACAATTATTTTCTTAACCATTCATAAAGAGGGGGGGGAAGGATTTCTCTCGCGTGTATTCCCTTAAGGGAAATATTTCCCTTATCTGTTGTAAATTACATTTTAACAATCACGTCTCATCGGTTTGCTTCCAAAAACCCAGACTGACGAAAACTCGCTTCTCACGAGAACGAGTGACGTCACAGAGCCTCTCGCAGGTGCAGACTGACCCTTGATCTGGGGTCTCGTCGCACGGTAATCTTGTCACGTCTGTTAGCTCTGACTGTGAGAACAAGCCCTATTCTGCACTCGACTGCACCCGCGTTAATTCGTGCTAGTCAAACCAACGATTTCCAACAGATACGTCCATTCCCATAGGGCCATTATCCAACACTTTTACATACACATGAGTTTCCTCCCCTGCATATGCAAAGTCGCTCCACTACATCTGCCTGATATACTCTTCTCTTGGCCGACAGTGGTAACGCTCTGCTGGTTATTAATGGCAGAAGTTCCTTGAACTTACTCCATCCACCTCTAACTCTTGCAATAACACCAACACCAGCTCCTCCCTGTGTTACAAGATAACAAAGCATCTTAACAACCTTAAAAGCTTCACCATCTAAATATACCTTCTCCACATCTGAGTTCTCATCTGTCTCTACTGTCTTGCACTTCTAGCACACAAACTGATTATCATCTCTCAATCTACCTGTACTACCTGTAATTCCACTGCACCTCTTGTGTACCCAAGGCATTCAAGTACTACACAAGATTGAGTTGTTCCTAACTCCCTTTTTCCACAAACTGAGCAGGGGAACTTTCTTCTTTCTGAGGGCTTTCCAACACTACAAACACTGATCATTACTTTGGTCTTGGTAACAATCACTCTCAGACCATTATTTTCCATAGCTTTCCTCCAAATCTTAACAAGTTTCACAGGCAAGCACTAAATCATCAGCATAAAGCATCTCTTCCGGACAACCCATACAAAACTCTCTGGACAATGCTTCTAAGACACAAACGAAAAGCAAAAGACTCAGTACAGATTCCTGGTATACTCCCACTCCCACATTAAATAGGCTATTAATTCTAACACGACTGTATATTGCTTGAACAACCTTCACCAACCGTTCACTTGTTTCTAGTTTATGCAAAGCCTACCAGACAACATTTCTTGGCTTTCTCCAAATCCACAAAAGCAAAATACAGGTTCTTCGGCCTACCAAGATACTTCTCTTGCTCTTATCTCAGGATAAATATAGCATCAGTGGTACCTCACCAAATCAAAAGCATAACTTTAAGATTCAAGGCGATGAGAACTTGATACCTATAAGTGAGTTCTGAAAGTGAACACCATCAAGTCAACAGAAATGAAAGAGATGATCAGAAAAGATTATCTGAGGAGAAAAAGAAACTCTTTGAAAGCATATTATATAACAGAAACATAATAAAAGGAATAAATACCTGGGAAGTAGTAAGATATTCTGAATCCTTCATTGGCTGGACAAAAGAAGAGCTCTGGCGCCTGGATCAAAGGAAAATAATGACTATGTACAATGCACTACACTCAAAGAATTATACTGACTGACTCTATGCAAAAAGGAGAAAAGGGGAAAAATTACTGGTAAGCATAGAAGACTGAGTGGATGATACAATAAAAAAAACAACTGGAAAATGACATGATACAAAGTACAGAATGGCTGATTAGCGCTGCAAAAAGCACCGCCAGAATGAAAAATACAAAGAGCAGCGAAACTGGAAACTTAAAGGCAAGAAAAGCAAAATGAAAAGAGAAGCAGCTACATGGACGTTTTATAAAACTGACCAGAGAAGAAATGCGCAAAACCCCATGGATATGTCTATGAAAAGAATACTTGAGATGTTGAATGGAATCACTACTGATTTAAATAAAACAGCACAATCAGAACGTACTACATAAGAGCCGAGATCGAAACTCAGGAAAATAATAAATGAAGATACTCTAGACAACGAGACGAAACAATAAACCACATCATAAGTGAATGCAGAAAACTAGCCCGAATAGAATACAAAAACAGACATGACTGGGTTGTAGAAGGGGTCCAGTGGAAACAATGCAAACGAATGCAGTTTCAACATCCATACAAACGGTGCAAGCATAAACCGGAGCCAGTATTTGAAAATGAAAGACATAAAATCCTATGGGATATGGAAATAGAAACAGACAAACTCTTCCAAGCAAGAAGACTGGACGTGATAATAGTCGACAAGAGGAAAAAAAACTGCCAAATGGTAGATTTCACCGTCCCAGCTACTTACAGGGCGAAGACCAAGTAAGCAGAAAAACTAAGCAAATACATGGAGCCTTCCAAAGAATTGAAGGGAATATGGAACATGAAAAAGACTGCTGTAATACCATTAATAGTAGGAGCATTAGGAACAGATCCTATAAACCTGAAAAAGAAAAGACTAGACAGAAATTGGAATCAAAAGAAAGGACTGATACCATACAAAGCACATAAACTGATAAAACCAGCTGAAATATTAAGAAAAATCCTTGAGTGCGGAAACTAATTTACATGACCAGATAACGCCGACCAATCACAGATAAACTGAAATAGAATAACACTGCATAGACACAACTAGAAACTTAGGAATAACATTACACGAAACCAAGGGAATTGAAACTAACAGAGTAGATAAGAAAAATCACATAATCTGACACACACTCCTCATCTAAAAAAAATCGCACACACACATATATGTGGTGACATCAGCATTTGCTGGTGCCACACAAAAAATGTTGTGAAGGGTCAAAGAGGATGAAAAGATCAAAGAATCAGAGCACTATTCGGACCTCCATTGGAAAAGCATGTAGAGTACTGGTATTCCGGGAAGGCTTTTTACCACTCAAATTCGAACCACCGTTATCAACGGTAATTCAATAGTAAATGGCTGTTGCAATAACGCAACAGTGATTTTCAACAGTTATTGAAAGAAATGGAGAGTGCTGGAAATCCGGAGAGACTTGGTTAAGATGAAGAATATGTATTTCTCTTGATTTTGATCGTGCTCGTAAGATGTAGAAAAACTATTGAATTTGGAAAAAATAAACATATAAATAAAATATATATAAAAAAGTTTGTTTGTGAGACAAAAAGGAAACTACATGATATTTGCTGATATATCAAAATAAAAGTACTGAAAAAAACAGATGGTTGTGGTTGTTCGACGATATATGAAGATAAAGAAATTGAAAGTACAGATGAAAGTTATGGTTATGAATTGATTGTGTCTATGGTCATTGGAATACAACTATTGAGCTTGCAATTTGGAACCTTTGTGTGGTCTTCATTAAGCCCCATCGTTGGCTGCATTATACCTTAAATATTGCAGGTTTTTACCCCTGACACCCAGAGTAGCAAGACTCAGCGGTTGCATACAAAGCCGGGAAAGGAATGATGGTTGCACAAGTGCAGAAGCAATATTGTTATCCTCACTCCATGGATTTGTGGTTCTGTGCCTGACATATCCTTGCTTGCCACATGCAGAGGAAGATAACGACCAGAGAACGACAGATCCTGATGTTGACTACTCCTGGATTTTATCATCGTCTACCTTTCTTGCTGCTGGCATCGCAAGAAAAGTAGACAAGAAGTGCCCAAACGAGTAAGTTCTCCAATGTGGACGTCTCTGAGGTTAGGCGAGACAGCCCAAGAAGTCTAGTAAGTGAAGGGGCAGCATGCCAGGTCTGGATATCTCTGAGGTTAGAGAGAGAGACGGTTTGTCGGGTGTGTTCACTCAGCTGGATGTTTCTGGAGAGAGAGAGAGAGATCTGGCTCGGCCGGCCTGGTTGCTTGAGAGTAGTTGCTGGGCAAAGTGGACGTCACCGAGATGGAAGGATTGTTGTGCAGGCTGATATGAAGGAGGTAATTTGAGGTTGACAAAAGTTGCTGTGAAACGGGCTGGTTTGTTTGAATTAATTTGTGAAAAAGTTGCCTCGGAAATGCCAGGTTCGTATGCATTATGTTCGTTGTAAATTTGCCCTAAAAAGGGCAGGTTTGTCCGGCGATAGACGGTGCTGCTGCTGCTGCTGCTGCAGCTGCTGCTGCTGCTGATGATGATGATGATGATGATGATGATGATGATGATGATGATTATGATGATGATGATGCTGCTGCTGATGACGACGACGACGACGACGACGACGATGATGATGAATCTGAATACGGGATTTAGCATGGAAATCTCCATATTGTCTGCCTTTGTTCAAGGTACTTCTCATAGATTTGGAGGACTTCATATTCCTAAAGGATTTTCGATTACTCCCAACATCGAGGTCAACAGAGTTCAACGGTTGCTTCAAGTCATCGAGGGAGGTCGTCATCTGTAGGCATTGAGTGGCAGTTTCACATGCACGAACGCAATGTTATTATCCTCATTCTGCATTGCGATAAATGACTAAATGTTCTTGCTTACCATAGATTCATACACAAACGCATTGACAAAAAACGACCAGAGGCTGCCAGATCCTGGTGGTGACACCTTTGAATTTCATTGGAGCCCTTTAGCCGAGCTGCAACCCTAATACTGCTGGGTGTCCGACCAATCCAACTTGACGACATAGCTCTTGACAGTACCCTACTGCGTTGGGGAGGGGTTGGACTTCAGTGTTGTGCTGCTGCTGGGCTCGAGGTCTCTGCACGTCTCTGAGGTTAGAGAGAAACAGATCGTCGTGTCTGGTTACTCGGCTGGAGAGAGAGGAAGGAGTGCACACGGGAAGAATTGAACTGCAAAAGATTGAACAATTACACATAAGAACTGACCAAACAGGATTAACACTTAACTTTTCTTGCATTTTTTTAAAAATCAGTTTTTTTCTACCAGAAATATAGATGACGAGAACCAACCATACAGTTTTTAGGCGTGAAAATATACTTTCGCCTGTTGTTAATCGATATGTTTTTCGTTTTACAGAACATTGGATTCCGTGTGCAGCTTTATGCTCTCAAAGAACCCGTATGACGTGGTCCGTTGTATGAAATCATCCGAGCATGGAATATGGATCACTGTGAAAGGATCCTCTGCGATTGAACTTTGGGATCCCATATCTATGACCTGCAAAATGAAATATGATATGAAAACAGGACAATATCCGTATCCACGGGAGGTAAAATGCATTGTAATTCTTCGGACTTTTTTGTAACAGACTACTTTAAATTCATCTAGTAAATTAACTGTATGTATATATATATATATATATATATATATATATATATATATATATATATATATATATATATATATATATATATGTGTGTGTGTGTGTGTGTATATACAGGGTGGGCAAAAATAAGGGTCCTATTTTTAAAAATTCATAACTTTTTTATTTATTGATTTTTTTTTTTTTTTTTTAGAATAAGTAAAGGACCCCTTCCGAAGCAAGCATGAGCCGTATTAGCCCTAAGGAACGTACCCTCATTTAGAAAACATTATTTTTGCTTAAAAAACTCAAAACAGTGTAAAAAACAATACTTTAGTTTTTGTAAGTTTTAAGAAGTGTTTTTCGGCTAAAATTTGTTTTGTTTATTTCAAAAAATCTCGGAAGGGTCAGTCTACACACACATAAAGTTTGGTGAGTTTAACTTTTATTTAGTGGAAGTTATTCAAATTCAAGTTATTCAAATTTAAAGATAGGAACCTTATTTTGGCCCACCCTGTATATATATATATATATATATATATATAAATATTAATTATTTTAATACCTACAGACATCGATGTTTCATGCTAACGCAATCTTCAGTGCAGGAAGCTAATTCTCAACGGTCGGCGATCACAAATCGCCACTGATTTGCAGTCAAGAGTCTTAACCCCTCGGCCATAGGGAATTAGTTAATAATTAGAGAGGAATTTAACTGTGAAAATAGCGAATCGGCGGCTTAATTTACACGAGCAGTTTAAAGTGATCAACAAACGTATTTGGATCGTGCATGCAGCTATATATATATATATATATATATATATATATATATATATAAGTAAGGTTCATATTATATTCCAATAACCATGTTTTTATTTTATTATTTTTATTTTTATTTTTTACATTTCAAAAAAACATAACATTTCTGTGAGATATATTTTTTACGATCCGTTTCATTTGTCTTGTGTCAAACAACATTTTTATGTCAATATCGTCTCTGCAACAATATAAAATCATCAGAAAAATTCACAAAGAGTAAAAAGTTCTTGGATTAAAGTGTCTTGAAAAAACCTACACTATACAGTGGTTCATTTTTGGGTGAAAGAGAGAACTCACACGTGGGTGAAACCACTAATATGCCATTTTGAATTCTTCCGTTCAGAACTAGTACATCCTAAAAGTTGTGTGGATATTTATAAATTTTAATTCAGTAATATTTCTTAAAATAGTTAATAAGTTCTATAATTTATTTATAAAAATTCTAATTCACTTGAGGGTAACTTTTTACTTTCTAAAGTTACATCAATTAGACTTCAGATGTCTGTTTAGGTCATTTGGATACGAAGCTAACAACGGAGCTGGTCTCTTTTAAGTTCAACAGTTTAGAGCCAGTTTCATAGATTCAGCCATCCATTCAAAGATTGTTATACTTCGGTGTTTTTGTGGAAGATGTTTAGTATTTATTTATAAATCGTTTAAATTAATACTAAGATAAGATTAATTACCCAGAATTCTTCACTTAAGTAGTAAGTTTCTATTAAATGCGAAACTAAGGGGGGGGGGTCCCTTACAACGGAAATAGATAGTAAAGATAGATAGATAGATAGATAGATAGATAGATAGATAGATATATAGATAGATAGATAAAACATGAAAAAAATCGATCTGTAACCAAATATTCATAGACACTGATTGAAAATGTTATAATGGAGTTTAATTGGCCTAATGGATATCGTTGTACACTATGGAATTGGCTGTACCAAGTTGAAATCTAATGCGATCTATTCTGTTCAATTATGTCTTACTTACCGTTGAGAAAAGGTATGAACCCACAATCCCCCATGCTATTGATAAAATAGCAAATTGTATTCATCTAATCATATACAATGATCTGCTGACAATAGCTACTCTGTTTGTTATGTATTAATCAGTTTGTTTTTCAATATTAAAAACATATGAAGAGGTATTCTTTTTTAGTATAAAATATTCCTCGAAAAGTGTTGATATGCCGTAAAACATACACACCAAACTGAACCTGAAAATTTTACAAATATGATTTTTCTTTTCACTCCCAGGACGACGAACATCTAAATATGCAGAGAATTACATGGATTCTTCCTCACCAAAATGTTCTTTGGGTTGGTTCTGGTGACGGGAATTTGACCATTTTCGAAATTATTACTCTGCCCTTGAAGAACAAACCCGGAACAGACACAGAAAGAAGCAGTGATAACGATGCATCCACCTCTTACAAAGGGAAGTCTATGGTTTCGTTATCATCCAACTGGTGTTCGTTAGAGAATCAGTCCCAAGAAACACAAAGCATTTCTGAATTAACAGACGACAGTATGGATGAAGGCAATATGGGATATAAGGATTTCCAACATTCACTTTCCCCTATCCGTGGTTCCCCCGATGGCCAGGCCAGTAACCACACTATAACTTGCTCTTCTGAGTTGAAAACGGAAATCAAAGATGAAGAAATGAAAATTGGCAAGGATGAGTTATCTCCCTTGAATCAATATAAAAAGATGGCTGATAACCCAATTAAGGGCATATACGAAAATAAGAACATGTCATGTGCTTCTATTGGAAATGAGACGTCACAGTTATCTCTCAGAAATAGAGACCATATGTGGAGCGCTTCAGTAGGAAATGAAAAAATAAATTCTTTGCATGCAAACCCCAAATTAAACTCCACTTGCTTTAATGAGGGACAGCAAATAAAGAACCTTCCAATAGAATCCTTTAAAAACTCTCTTAATAATTATAATCTCAAAAACATCCATGAAAAACGATCCGATGGCAGACTGTCCAAGCAAAATATTGCAAACAAGAAAGGCCAAGGGATAGCGAACGTTCCCGGTTTCGATGTGGATTCAAATCCGCGTAGATATGGAAATTCTAGACGCATGGAAAATAGTACAGTCGCAATTTCCAGATCAGAATCAGACATATCAGATAATTCCGTAACTCCGACAAAACGCTGGAACACATCACGAAGACAATACCATCATGGTCTTAACGCTGACTCAATGATTGTCAGGTCAACCACGGACTTAAACACCAAAATCTGGCAGGGTAGTTCTTCTAAGTTACAGAGTACGCAATCTTGCTGTCTTCTAACCGCAGAATTGGATCTCGCAGCAAAGAGTTCACATTTGCAAGGATTCTCTCACAGAGATATGTCCTTGGAATCTTTAAATGGTAATACTAAATTGAAAAATGAAAATACTAAAACATGGAGTAGCTTAGATGACATGTCTTTGACCAGAATCCAAAATACAAATAAAACCTACGAAGAGAAACATGAAAGGGGAATAATAACGGAATCAAACAGCGAGTCGCAATTACAGGATTGCTGCCACGACAAACACAGTAATTTAACTGAGCAAGAAATCAAAAGTCTAAAGAACGCCCGAAAACAGTTTAAAAAGTCTTTTTCGACCCAGTCTTCAGATTCTGCCAAATATGTCTACCAGGGAACGCGGCATTCTTGCAAGTTGGCTGAGGTTTACCATCCAACGAAACAAGGCGTCAGTCACGTTCCTTCAATCCCAGACTTCAAGTTTAACAAGGGCGGTAACTCAGCACTTCAGCGTTTTTACAGTCTCGATCAAAAATGTGTACAGCTGAAAAACCAGGAATCATCCTTGAATTCCGAAGCATGTAAGAAACTAGACGAGCTCTCCAAAAAAGAGAAAAAAATTAAAAGGAAGCAGACTCTCCATAGCAGCATCTCCATGGATTCGGGGACGCTTCTCGAAAAATATTTCGCAGATCATGAGGCAAAATATCGCCTGGAATTTTCAAACTACGAAGTTGACCTGCCTCTACCACTTGCAGCTGAAAGTTCAGAAAGTGACGCAAACACAAGTGAGAAAAACTCGACTAAATCGGATATCCTCAACGTGGATGAGAGTAGCGTATCGGGTTTGGATCTGGAAAGTTTGGATGAATCTTACAATCAGAACAACTTCTTGGAAGCTAACAGCGATTTCTCCCAACAGAGTTCCGTGGAACTCGTAGATGTCTGCGGCTTGAACCTAATGGCGAAACTGAAAATCTCTGACCGGCCTATTGCTTGTTTGCTGGAAACAACGTGAGTAAATATTTTTTTGTTTTCATTTCTGAGCCCAACAAGAGGGGATATTCTTAAGACGTGTCCGTTCAATCTGACAGAGCAATCAAGTTTGAAATTGCATTTTTTGGCGATTTATCATGCTTAAGTGTGATAAAACAATGGATTGAATGACGAATGGACAGAGCGCCCACACACACACAAGATCCAAACAGAAATTTCGTTACGTCTAATTTGCATAATTATTTTTTAAACAGTTTATCATAAATTACTGTTTGGTGTTATATACTTCTAATTTTAGTTGGCTATTTTTCCTATATATATGTAATAATTTTGTCGATATTAACAGTAATTAATTGAAATGATTTAATAATAAAAAGGATAAATTACCAAAATGTTTCTTAAAATATTTTGAATTATTTTCAAGGGAGGTAATTGGAATGGCAACTGTTTGTCGCAATTATCTTTGTTGACAGAGCAATGAAGTTTGAAATTGCATTTTTGGGCGATTTATCATGCTTAAGTGTGATAAAACAATGGATTGAACGACGGACGGACAGAACCACATATTAAGATGCATGGATGAATCTAAAATGTTATTTCAAACTTTAGTGTGACAGACCGTGCGACTGTGCAACTGCCCGACTGACAGACAGAGCTTCTTATACAGATGCTTGGACGTATCTAAAAAAAAAATTATTTTGCATTATTTGAATTATTCGGATTACTGTTCTCATCTTGGATGTTATTCTCACAACGTTTCAGCCGATGTAACCTCCAACCTTCTTCAGGTGTGTCTTTGTTAAACTCGGGAATCAGAATGGAATTTTCAACCAAACCATTTATATGAGTTTGACACGATGCACCTGAAGAAAGTCAGAGGTTACCTCGGCCAAAACGTTGTGTGAATAACTTCCAAGATGAGAACAGTAGTCCGAATAATACAAATAATACAGATTATCAATCC
>OY744536.1:14094412-14456912 GCA_963556195.1 Sepiola atlantica | reverse complement strand
CCACCATCATCATCGTCTACTGCACTACCTTTCGTCGTAGTGAACTGCCTTTGCAGTCATCGTCTAGTGTCTGTAATCAAACTTTTCATGCAGAGAGGAAAAAGGCAAGCCCGGCGGAGAATTTAAACTGGGTCTTTATTTGGGAGAGATTTTCTCGTCATACGAATAAAAGTCACACATTCATTAAATTTGAGAGAGAGGCCAAATTGTTCTTCTTAACTTAATTCTACTTCGTTACGGGACAGACCAGTTGCTATCAACTCGTTTAGGAATTAAATTCCCATATTCCTTTCTTTTGAATTACATCTCGATTTTACATCCGATCAGCACGCTTCCAGAAAACGAACTGACTAAAAAACTTTTCTTTTCATTCACACGATATTGCAACATTATTGCGTCAAGGGGGCACTGAACATGTCACAACGCACCTGTTTGACCATTCCCTGATCTCTAACTTGAGTTCAGGCTTGTTTATATTTTTAGTCCTAGAGCGAACTTGTTCCCCAGATTTTCGTGTCAAGATAAACTTGCACAGGTCCACCTAGATCTAAATCCATACTAGCTGATGTAATCGTTGTTCACATAAATACATCCTTTATGTAACACTCATTCATTCATTTCGTATGAATCAGATGATTCTATTGTTGGCATTAGTTAGAATTCTTTCTAGAAATGCATCGGATACATACAGGAGAGACTACGTGAAGATTGCCAACTGGATACGAACCTTGTCAGTCCGTGTTGTTAACCACTTAAGCACAGTCACCTCCCAAGGCTGTGCTTATCACTATTAATATATAGTCAATAATAATAACAAAAGTTTATACTGAGGTTAATAGAGCTATTTAAAGAAATGCAAGAGATGTATTTTTTAAGATTATAGCGATCATTTTTCATCAGGCACAGTTGATGTTATGCTGATTAATATATAGTTTGGTGGGATTATCGTTTTATTTTATCATTATTTTTTATTGTTTTTGTTGTTGTTGTTATTTGTTATTTACAGGGTTGATGAAAAGCCGGTGATTTTGAGCTTCAGTGGTTTCTACGGAGATGATGAACCAGTTTTGTATTGGACCCAGGAAGCCAGCGAAGTAAGCTAATTTTTGTTAAATATTGGACGGGTAGATCAACTCGTATATAATTTAGTTTAGTTGAGAATGAAAGGAAATGTGACAGGCAAAAAGTCAGGAGAGGTCAGCACAATGACCTTTGGTGAATGTTCATTCAATTCAATTCAGTAAATTTGGCAAAACTAAAACAAACATGTTTTAGTTGTCATGTAGGGAAATGATGGTAGAAATTTACACAGAAGAGGATACAGTAGCCTAGCACCTGTCCAATTTCGCCTTGAATTGCTGTGTAATTCGCGCATTTACTTCATCTCCAGGAAATCCATTCCAAGGTCGAGGGATCCTGATTGAGAAAGCGTCCCTCCTCCCGTTCAATCGAAATCGGCGGTAAAACAGTTTTTTAGTGATGTCCATGTAGACCTCTTTCTGGTGCAGGAGTGAATAATAGTCCTGTGTGAGATCGTAATGGCCATTGAGAAGATTTTAGGCCAAAATGAGATCACCGTGTAATTGTCAGCGTTTAAGGGAGAAAAGATTAAGCTTCTTGCGTCGATTGTCGTAGGGCAGATCCCATAGTCCTTGCACTATTCGAGTAGCCAGTCTTTAAACTCTCTACAGATGCTAGATATCACGTATTAGATATAGAGCAGAGACCTGGACACCATGTTCTAACAGTGGTCTGATGAGGGAGACATAAAGTGGGAGAAATATTTCAGGAGTGAGCGTCGAATTAGAAATTAAGTGTTCCTTGACTCAGTATGGTCTATGGTTTGGTACGAAGATTCTGTTGAATAAATGTCTCTCTCTTCCATCAGATGTGTGTCGAGTTTGGTTTTTTTAATGTATAAATAACTTTAATTACAATACAAGCATTTCCTTCATCTACCAGCAAACAAGATACGGGTAACGATTTTGAACTTCAATGTTTCTATAATGATAAGTACACGAGGCATTAAGACGTGGAATCACATAGGCTGACAATATATAATTAGTAAATATCGGGTCTCTCTCTCTCTCTCTCTCTCTCTCTCTCTCTCTCTCTCTCTGTGTGTGTGTGTGTGTCCTCCATCCCTGCTGGGAGTTTGGGGACATGTGGTGTGTTCAGGTGTGTAAATAAAATCGGCTGACAACATAATTAATTTGTGATTCTCTCTCTCTCTCTCCCTCCCTCTCTCTCTCTCTCTCTCTCTCTCTGTCCTCCATCCCTGCAGGGAGTTTGGGGGCATGTGACGCATTCAGACGTGTAAATGAAATCGGCTTACAACATAATTAATTTGTGATTCGCTCTCTCTCTCTCTCTCTCCCTCTCTCTCTCTCTCTCTCTATCTGTCCCCCCTCACTAATCAATGATTTGGAACAAAGATCACATTGAATAAATGACAGCTATCTTCCATCAATTTTGAGTCGAGTTAGTAAAGTATAAATAAGAAACTTTCTGTTAGGACAACTAACGAAAACGAATTATCTCCCTTGAACCATTTCGGGAGTTAAGAGTTATCGCCCTTGGAAATGGTCTTCTGCTCAGAGAGAAAGTAAACACAGATCACGGCTTCGGACTGTTAATATGTCAATCGCATACAACGGCAAATTAATTTATTAATTCATTCTGTGTTCAGTTTTAATGAATCTGTTAAACGTTTATCTTGATAGTTCATCCATTTTATTTACAAGTTATTATTTATTATAACCTAAATTACGAGGTTATAAAACTTTGATTCCAGGACAGGAAGCCCTCGGTCCTGGGAGGATTAGAAAGAAGCATGTAAAACGAGAAGGTCCAGCAGCCATAGTATGAATAAGAATTTGTGAACTATAATGTTTTTGTAATGATTATGGCAGCTATGGTTTCTGCACGTATGACACAAGGTTTGAGAATGCAACAACATCTACTTCTATAAAAACTATCGGTGCTTCTCCAGAAGTCGCCTGACATGAAAGAAAAAAATTAAGAAATATCTTCATGATGTACGTACCCATGACGGGAAGCATATATCGAAAATAAATCACGTACATTGATCAAGCAGTTTTGTTTTTACAAAAGAAAATCATTTTTAAGTGTATTGGGAAATTGTAGGGACTTTGACTCTGTACTAGGTGGATTCTAAACTCTATTTTTTAAGTTTTTATTAATCGCAAAATGGCTTTGGTTGCAGTTGGTTTGAAAACAAAATTATTCTGGTTAGAACGATTGTTACGAAAGTGAAAATTTTAAATAATGAATCAAATAATGTAAGGGAGATAAATCTTTGCAGCTTAAAATATGACTTATCTCCCTTGCATTATTTGAGTTGTTATTGAACATTTTTATTTCATTTCAACTCTTCTCTATCTCTTTTCTATATTAATAACATTTTAGGACCATTTCGCATGTTTCTATGTATGTTAATTTAAAATGCAACCAATAAAGCCCGAGCAACGCCGGGTAGGTACAGCATATATATATATATATATATATATATATATATATTATAATAAAATTGGCAAAAGTTCTTAGAAGCATCTTTTAAGAAATTTAAAACTTTGAAAAACAGACAAAATGCCTTTGTAAACCACGTTTAAGATGCAAATAATTTTTCTTAAATCATTTAATTTAAAATTAAATTAAATGATTTTTAATAAAAATATTCGCATCTTGAACGTGATTTACAAGGGCATTTTGTCTATTTTTCAAAGTTTATATATATATATATATTATTTTATTTTATTTCATTTTATTTTTATTTTTTATTTTTAGAAAATGTGGACAAATGAGCCTTTACAGGAAATCTGCCCAATTACCAAAGTTGCCAAGCCGTGTGGTTATATGAAAAATTATTTGCAAATAAACAAAAGGAACTCATCCGGCAGCCATGACAAACTGGACTCTATTCTCAACCAGTATCAGTCTTTTCGCCTTAAGCTGAGCAAGACATTTTAATGCAGTTTATTCAAACTTCATTATTGCCACAAAGTTGCAGACATCCAGAATCTTTGTAAAGAGATGGAGTTTTAGATCTTTGCCAGCGGAAAGTGTGGTCCATGAGTCGGAGTAGAATCTTTGTATTTCCATTGAAATGACCTACAGTTAACTTTATGGAGCAAATTTTCGGACCATTCTTGTCCATCCATTGAAACATAGCAACACCCAGAGATCGAACTCACGACCTCCAGGACACATGGTCTAGTATATCAAACTCATATGTTAAAGTTGCTAATTATATTTATCCGGTGATGATGAACTCTAACTATAAATAAGACAGTATGTATATATATCTATATTACTTAAAATGGATAATATATTTTTAATTAAATGTGTTTTTTATGCGTTTTTTAATATATATATATATATATATATATATATATATATATATATATATATATATATATATATCCTTTTTTTACTATTTCATGTATATACACTTATAAAATAATATCTTATGTATAAATATATATTTTGAGTATTTACTTCAACAGTGCTTAATATGTGAGTAGAGCTTAGTATACTTATGGAAATATACTTATAGAAAGTAAGCTACACAAAAACTGATGAGTGTTTGGACTCATTGTTTTACTAGTTCTTTGAATTAGTAGGAAGTGGTTTTGTGAAACCCGGGTACCATTCGATAGAATCTTAATTGTATAGTATGTAAATAAAACACACACATATATATTTATGCATATATATATATATATATATATATATATATATATATATATATATATATATATATATATATATATATATGGTATATATTATATGATGTATATATATACGATATATGATATATATATATATATTATATCATGTATATATATATATTATATGATGTATATATATATTATATGATATATATATTATGATATGTGATATATATATATGTGATATATATATGTGATATATATATATTTATATATATATATATATATTATGTGATATATATATATTTATATATATTATGTGATATATATATATATATATATATATTTATATATATTATATGATATGTGATATATATATATATATATATTATATGATATGTGATATATATATATTTATATATATATATTATATATATATAGTATACAATATGTGATATATATATATATATGATATGTGATATATATATATTTATATATATATATTATATATATATAGTATACAATATGTGATATATATATATATGATATGTGATATATATATATATATATTATATATATATAGTATACAATATGTGATATATATATATATATATGTGATATATATATATTTATATATATATATATTATATATATATATAGTATACAATATGTGATATATATATATATATGATATGTGATATATATATATATATATATATAGTATACAATATGTGATATATATATATATATGATATGTGATATATATATATATATATATATATAGTATACAATATGTGATATATATATATATATGATATGTGATATATATATATATATATATATAGTATACAATATGTGATATATATATATATATGATATGTGATATATATATATATATATATATATATTATATGTTTATGTACAATGATTGTTAAAAGTTAAAATGCTTTATACGAAATATGCTTAAAGAACTTTATTTCATATGAGTACATATGGAAAATAGTTTGAGAACAATCTAACCCAGCGAATTAAAAAAAAATGGTTCAATTTGGAATTGCCAGCTTATTTATTTTAATTCTCTATACTAATACGTTATTTATGCAAAAAGAACGGCACCTGCACACTCCATCCCAGGAACAGCCAAAGTCATCAACAACACATGCCTTCTCTTTCTATCCTTCTTTTTGCTCAGATGAACAATTGTATTAAAATGCGCCACAACTAATACATTCTAAGTATTAAAATAATATCCAACACCTTTCCCCAATATTTAACAAGGAAAACAGATGCAGAGCTAATGAGCAGAAACCGTAGTCTTTTTTAATAGCCAAATACGCATCTTCCGAACAGCGTTTTTTATTTTTATCCCCCATAAAAACGATATTCCACTGTATTAGTCGATTACGTCGTGTCAACATCCTGAAAAACTTGACGGAAAAAAGTACAAAACAATTATAGAATTTAGAATGGGAGATCAGTTTATATATATATAAATTTAGCGTAAAATGATCCCCCATTTCCGGGCCATTCAAAGTTTAGCACAGTTAACAAAACTGCTGAGGATTTGAATTATTTTTTTATCACCTTAATAACTTTTGAGTACCTTGAGAATTATTCTAAGTAGAATTGAAAGTACTCAAGTTTTAGGGAGATGACGGCGGTTAAGTGGATAACGACACGGACTGACGACCTGGGTGTGTCACGTTCGAACCCAGTTGATTCCATAATGACAGTTTCACTTAGGGATGTTGGCAACCATTACGTGGTCCCTCCTGCAAGAATGCCGACAACAGAATCAAGCCGGTCAACAAAGTTGTACCGTTCTGATTCATACGAATTCACTTTACTCAAATTTAAAAAAAATTAGTTATTTTATCAAAAACTTCAGCCATGATATAAAAAGACATTTCGGAAAACTTGAAAAATTTCATAGAATCAATCAGCAAAAGTTGTTCATTTTGTTTGGCCTAACTTATTTGAATAAAAACGTGTTGTCTAAATAGATACATTTTTAACAGAAAATCTGAAATGTATATTCAATTGTATTCAATTTCTGGTTTGATAGGATTTGTATATATGTATATAATTGTAGTTGAGTTTCCACATTCCAATGTATATTTACAAAAACTGTATTTATTATTAAAATTAATGTCAAACGCACAAGATTATGTCTATTGAGTTATTCTATTTTTTGTCTAAATCTTTTAAATGGATTTTGTTTTGTCTGTTTTATAGCATATCACCCATGGTTTTCTATATTAATATTATAGAACGCTGTGATATCAACCCTATTTGGATATCTATACCAACACACGATACCTATTGTAAACGACTTATTTATTAATTTACTTTGTCTGTGTTATTGTCAAGCGATCACCTTCAGGGAGTTAAAGAAAATAATAATACGCTCACTATATATATATATATATATATATATATATATATATATATATATATATATGACTGATTTTTTATTCAAACATGTACAAAGTCTGCTACACTGGCATGTCGATGTTATCGATCTACAGCTATCAAGAGCTGAGGTCTCATCAGGCAGAAGGTGATGATGAGACCTCAGCTCTTGATAGCTGTAGATCGATAACATTGACATGCCAGTGTAGCAGACTTTGTACATGTTTGAATAAAAAATCATTCATAATACAGCTCTATATTCTTATTGAGCACTTTTTTATAAGCCCGGTTTGATTCCCTTTGGATTTCTACCCTGTGGATTTTTATCCTACCTGGATTACTATATATATATATATATATATATATATATATATATATCAGGTTGGAAAGAAAGTAATGTCGTATTTTTTACTTCATAACTTTGCAGCCTCCTAAGTTGTACACAGTTCTAGATTGTTTGGTGAATTGGTGTCTTAATATCTTGCTTTACCTTTCAGATATAGTAATTAGTTGGAAAATATGAAGTTTAACGGTTTTAGCCGTCAAAAATGGATATTAGTGAGGAGCACTTGAGACATTGCATGCTTTATGAATTAAAAAATGGAAACTCAGCTGCAGAAGCTACAAGGAATATTGGAACTGTCTATGGGATAAATGTTCTGAATGATCGAAAATGTCAATGGTGGTTTGCAAAATTTTCTTCTGGAGACTTTAACCTGTCAGATCGGCGACGTTCGGGAAGGCCAAAATCAATTGATAAAGACACCATTAAAGACATTGTGGAGGCTAATCCAAAGTTAACCAGCAGATAATTAGCTCAACAATTCAATACAACCCATACCACAATTATTTCATGCCTTCACGAGTTAGGAAAAGTTTAAAAACTTGGACTCTTCGTTCCCCACGATTTGACCGACGCTCACCGAAATCAAAGAGTGACTGTTTGCACATCTTTGCTTTCCAGGAATCATCGAGAACCATTTTTGCAAAGGATTGTGACTGGAGATGAAAAATAGGTTTTTTACAAGAATATCCAACGCAAAAGACAATGGTTAGACCGAAATCAAAGTCCACAGCCTGTTCTAAAATAATGACTACACCCAAAGAAGGTTATGCTCTCTTTATGGTGGGACATGAGAGGACTGATTCATTATGAGTTACTAGAGCCTAATCAAACAATCACAGCAGTAAAATATTGTTCGCAGCTGGATGGCTAAGAATTGCTCTATCAAAAAAACTACCAGCATTACTCAATAGGAAGGGTGTAGTGCTTCAGCATGATAACGTGAAACCTCACACATCAAAACTCACTCAGGAAAAGGTCATGAGTTTCAATCGGGAAGTTTTGCCTTATCCGCCTTATTTACCTGACATTGCTCCATCCGACTACCATCTTTTCCGGTCGGTATAGCATCACTTAAATAATAAAATTTATGAAAATGACGACCGACTCAAAAAAGACCTAAATTTGTTTTTCTCTAAAAAATCAGAGAAATTTTTTGAAGAAGGAATCAAGAAACTAATTGATCGTTGGGCAGAAATCATAGAAAATTAGGGAAATTATTGTAAATATTAAAAATGACCTAATGTGAATGTTTTAGATGAAATAAATGTGTTGGACAAAAACGACATTACTTTCTTTCCAACCTTTATCTATATATATATATATATATATACATGGACGGCGGCACCGGGAGGGGGGGGGGGCACGGGGGCTCAAGCCCCCCCCCCCACTTTTAACTTATATATATATCAGGATAGGCGGGACAGTTATAAAAGTGGGGGGGGGGGGGCTCTCCTAAAAAGTGGGGGGGCCCGGTTAAACACATACTTATATAACTTCATTATTGATGACCGTAAAGTGGGGGGACTTTACGGTCATCAATAATGAAGTTATATAAGCATGTGTTTAACCGGGGCCCCCCACTTTTTAGGAGAGCCCCCCCCCCACTTTTATAACTGTCCCGCCGGTCCTGATATATATATATATATATATATATATATATATATATATATATATTGATACCTACAGACGCTAGCATTTAAAGCTTATTGCTCTCATCAGTGCAGGTAAGTAACAATTTCAGACGGTCGGGAGGTGCGAACCCGGTTCACAGAGTCAGCCTAAAATCTGCAAGCAGTCGCTATATCCACTCGACCACCGGAAACTGTCACGTAATTAAGGGAAATTAAGATCTATATGTACCGAGAAGCGGGCACAGATAGAAGACTAGTCGAGAGTGTTCGACGAACGTGTTCGGAACTTTGCATTAGAGCTTTTTGACGATCTATTTTTAACATCCCCTGGTGAGACCCTGTGGGGCACATATGGCACATGAAAAACAATTGTGAGAGTAAGATAACGTTGACATATACCGGCAATAAAGGTAAGCTATTTAAAATCCTTTTTTTATGTTTCGACTCTTCATTTGTAAATAAACCTGTGGAAGATGATATTTCGGGAAATGCTAGAATTCATCAACAGAAGCAAAACAAGGACGTGATGGAAAAATCGAGTGAGGACCCTGCTATTAGGTGTCACTTCTAAAAGGAATATTACAAAGTCCAAGACAGACTCAACTCTTTTCATAATTTCCTCAAAATAACTCTTTCCAGTTTATTGCGGCTGGAGAAAATTCTCTGAAGTTCACAAGTAGTAGCAGACTTGTAGTGAGAAAATTCTCTGAAGTTCACAAGTAGTAGCAGACTTGTAGTGAGAAAATTCTCTGAAGTTCACAAGTAGTAGCAGACTTGTAGTGAGAAAATTCTCTGAAGCTCACAAGTAGTAGCAGACTTGTAGTGAGAAAATTCTCTGAAGTTCACAAGTAGTAGCAGACTTGTAGTGAGAACATTCTCTGAAGCTCACAAGTAGTAGCAGACTTGTAGTGAGAAAATTCTCTGAAGTTCACAAGTAGTAGCAGACTTGTAGTGAGAAAATTCTCTGAAGCTCACAAGTAGTAGCAGACGTGTAGTGAGAACATTCTCTGAAGTTCACAAGTAGTAGCAGACTTGTAGTGAGAAAATTCTCTGAAGTTCACAAGTAGTAGCAGACTTGTAGTGAGAAAATTCTCTGAAGTTCACAAGTAGTAGCAGACTTGTAGTGAGAAAATTCATCTGAAGCTCACAAGTAGTAGCAGACTTGTAGTGAGAAAATTCTCTGAAGTTCACAAGTAGTAGCACACTTGTAGTGAGAAAATTCTCTGAAGCTCACAAGTAGTAGCAGACTTGTAGTGAGAAAATTCTCTGAAGCTCACAAGTAGTAGCAGACTTGTAGTGAGAAAATTCTCTGAAGCTCACAAGTAGTAGCAGACTTGTAGTGAGAAAATTCTCTGAAGTTCACAAGTAGTAGCAGACTTGTAGTGAGAAAATTCTCTGAAGCTCACAAGTAGTAGCAGACCTGTAGTGAGAAAATTCTCTGAAGCTCACAAGTAGTAGCAGACTTGTAGTGAGAAAATTCTCTGAAGTTCACAAGTAGTAGCAGACTTGTAGTGAGAAAATTCTCTGAAGCTCACAAGTAGTAGCAGACTTGTAGTGAAAAAGGGCATGTCAAAAGAATAACAAAATCTGTCCATACATAAAAATATGAATTTTATTTCCGACTTGTTAGAACAACCAAAAGTAAATAGTTAATAAGAGTTCAAAGTTTATAGACAAAGAAAGTGTTACTTTGTCTGTATGTGTGTGTACTTGTGTGTAAGTTCGTTCGTGAGACTGTGTATATAAGCTGTCACTATGTTTAGTAGTCAAAGGAATCTGTGTAGTCGTGTTGTAACTGACAAGGGTTCGTGTGGCAATTTGAGTTTCTAACTGCTGATTGTGCTTGAGTTGTTACTCAGAGTACACATCTATCGTATCATTCTCATAATTTTTCTCTATGCAAAGCAAGGGTAGAGCCTATCAGGCATGTGTACACAGAGTGATGATGTATGGAAGTGAAACTTGGCCAGTGAGGGTTGAGGATATGCATGGAGAGAAATGATATTAAAATGATACAATAGATGTGTAATGTGAGTGTTAAAGAGAGGCTTAGATCTGATGACGTCAGAAGAAGATTAAATCTGGACAGAGAAAGGAGATGTGTGCAGAACAGGAATCTTCGATGGGATAGCCACGTTGAAAGAATGAATGAGGGTTCTTAAGTTAGTAGATATAGAACAATTGAGGTAACAGGGTCAGCTCACAGGGGAAGGTCAAGGAAAACATGGGAGGAACTGATAATGTTCTTGAGAGAAAGAGGGATAAATAAAGACCTGGTAAGAAATAGGTTGGTTTGGAAGTAAATTTCTAAAATCCATCCAACACATGTCAGCATGTAAAAAAGTGTTCAACTACTACTACTACTACTACTACTGATGACGACCTCAAAATCCAACTGGGTCCTACATGGCTACGTCTAGCTAGGGATAAAACAAGGTGGAAAGAAACCAGGGAGGAGTTCCAAAAACCCTAATAATAATAATAATAATAATAATAATAATGATGATGATGATGATGATGATGATGATGATGATGATGATGATGATGATGATGATGATGATGGTGGCGGCGGCGGCGGCGGCGGCGGCGGCGGCGGCGGCGGCGGCGACGACGACGACGACGACGACGACGACGACGACGACGACGACGACGACGACGACGACGATGATGATGATGATGATGATGATGATGATGATGTATTAACTTGTTAAAAGAATTAAATACCCCTTACCCCACCTGTAAACTACATTACTCAATCTTTTTCAAATTACTTTATTCAAGTAAATTCAGCAAAAAATACAATGTCACTCTCGAAAAATGGAAACTTTAAAAAAAAAATTCCTTTTTTTTTTAATTACATCTGCGGTTCATTTCTTCTTGGTCTTTACAGATTTTGCGGTAGATTTCTTGCTATGTTTGCTTGTAGAACTCTTTGGGGTACCCAGGTTTGTCTTTGACAGTGATGTGGAAGTTATTACATTTGTCAAACATTCAGGCTCGGGTTCTCCACTGCAATCACGAACTTGCTTCTCCAATACACGGATCTTCATCTCGTACGCCGACAATTTGTTCTCTGCTCCTTCTGCTCTGGCTTCAAAGATTTGTGCACGTTCTTCCGCAGCTCTGTCAAAAAAATTGTAAAAATTATTTAAAAAGTAAGAGAAAATCTTTGAAACAACAGATTACGCTTGTTTACAACAACAAAAAATGTTTGCCTTGAGGCATGGCATCCGTTTTATCTTGAGAGACAATGGATACCCCCTGTAAGCGTGGCTGCGCGTGTAATTATGAAGCAGGGGTTGCACAATATCCAACCAGACATCTCCTGAATCGGCACTGCTTGATTCCAGTGGCAAGGAGAAGTCCAAGACAACTGGAAACAATGCTGAGATAAGCAGAGAGCACATACAGCACCTGGTATTCCCAAATGGTCACCCATTCAGTACTGGCTAGGCTCAACGTCGCTTAACTTTGGTGATCTCAATACATGCGTATTGATTTACTCCTCTCCAGGAGTTAGGCACAAGGCCAGTTTTTATCTTACTCCCACAAGTAAGATGTGCCCCAAGGTCGGGTCGGGAAAGTGGGGTTTGAAAAGCCAGCACCCGAGAGGTGAGCACTCTGGCCATTAAAAATTGCCTTGGCAGCCCCGTCGGCATTCCCCGGTAGTGGCGCCTCAGGCAGTAAGCAATAAACTTACTCCTCCTCAAAGAGGGAAGGCGAAGCCTGGGAGGATGGACCTCCTAGAACTGCACAGGACAGACCCATAGACCGGCGTAAATCAAGCCCCGAAGGCCAAGACAATACCAGTCTATGGGGTGCAGTATCCATCGGAACAAGTAGCATGAAATGTATGGCAAGTAAACTACACAGAAACGTTCTATGATTCATTTCCGCAGGAAATCATCAGGCTTAATCGGATTCGTTGGTGTTCGTTTGGATCAAATTGCATTCCCTTTCACTTCCCGTCCCTAGATTGACTTTTTTTTATATTAATACGTCACAACTTTACAATTTGAGACAATGGATACACCCTGTAAAGGTGGCTGCGCCTGTAATTGTGAAGCAAGGGTTGCACAATCCACAAGCACACCCATCCTGAGTCAGCACTGCCTGGTTCAAGTGGCAAAGAGAAGTCCAGGACGACCGAAAACAATGCCGAGAAAAGCGGAGAGCACATACAGCAACTGGTATATCCAAATGGTCACCCACTTTAGTACTGACCAGGCTCAACGTCGCTTAACTTCGGTAATCTAATGTGAATACGTGTTGTTTTACTCATTTTTATCCTGAAACCAATGTAAGAAGAGTATTTTGGTAAGAAGAAGAACCTGTATTTTGCTTTTGTGGATTTGGGGAAAGCTTTTTACAAAGTGTTAAGAGATGTTGTCTGGTTCACTTTTGGTATTCGAATATGTTTTGACAGATCATGAGGGAAGAGTTTATTTGAAACATAAACATTTGTCATTTGTTGTTTTGAATAAGGAATGCATGAAAATATAAACAATGTCAAAAAGTACTATAGGGAATCAAAAACGTCAGAGAGCGAAAATTGTAATCGTGTTGCGAAGACATTCTGAGTGCTCGCTTTCCTGGAGGGACCGACAAGGCACCCATGGTACACAGGTTGACAATTCTAAGAAAAAAATAATGTCGACATTATTACCAACACTAAAAGTAAGCAATGAAAATTCCATTTTGTGTTTTTGAGTCTTCATTTGTGAAGCAGCCTGCAGAAGAATATGCTTCAAGAAATGCTAGGAGAATTTCCCAATGTTTCTTTTTAATCTGATGCAACATAGCATCTTGAACAAAGATATTGGCTTTGTGACACATAATCATAAGAAGCAATGCCACGCATAACCATTTGAAGAACTCTACAAACTTTTGTATGTGACCCCCCCCCCCTGCAAAGAAATGAAGGACAAATGTGTTACATTTGCAGTCCTACACAGAAAATATAAAATGATATTTGTTTTAATAATTTAAAATGATGGTGTTAGATGAAACAGGTTTTCATCTAGAAAACATATTAAAAGGGAAGTGACTTTTTGCCTTGGTGATCTCTCTTGCCTCAAAGAGATTTGAAGAGTAGAGTTATGCTCCTTGCACATTCCAGATAGAGACAATCTTGGATTAACACGTGTTACAGACCTCTCTCCAAGTAAGACGTTTTGGACTAAGAAGTAATTGTGTTCTTCACTTGTAAATGGAGAATAAATGTTAATTGTTGATTTATACAGGAGTTCTATTCAATTCTTTTTATTTATATTCGTCCTATATCTCACAAATATCACCACTACATGTCAGATGGAATATCCATTTTTAAAGCTGTTGTTTTGATCAGTCATCGTAGCATTAGTGCTGAAGGTATTTACAAGTGTTCATCAATAATGGTGGCACTTTCGTGTTTACAAGGTTAAAAGTCATGCTCTACAAGGACTCTAAAGCTGGCTCTTGCAGGGGGTTATTTGACCCATTGACTCATATATCCAGAAAGTTTGGAATAATTAAAAACAAAACTTTAATGAGTCAACAATTTATTAGAGTCAACATAAAAAGCATAGATTATAGCTATCAAATCATAATAATATCTATCTATGATAATAATAATAATATCTATATAGTATTCCATGAAAAATGCCAGTATACTGAAATCATATGCCCTTAATAGGGTTAAGATGAAAATTCATATACACTAAATGTACAAAAGCAAAGAAATTCCCAAATTTTTACACTTTTATTGTCATTAAGGGTATGCGAGCACAACAGGGTTATGTATTTTACTGGTAGGAATTTTTCTTCAGCGCACCTCACACACTTCATCCACTCATACATAGAGATTTATACTGTAGTGATGTGATAATGAAATGGTTTGGTTGATATGTAGTCATACCCTTAATGACAATAAAAGTGTACAAATTTGGGAATTTCCTTGCTTTCGTACATTTAGTGTATATAAATTTTCATCTATACCCTATTAAGGGCATATGATTTCAGTATACTGGCAATTTTTCATGAAGTGTCACTACTTTTGTAAAGGCTATGCCTCAATACAATGCCTTCTCATAACTGATATAGTTGGTAGTTTGACTAATCAAGGTATATGGTAAACTGAAATTAAAATGCCATCAACTAGACACTAGAACCTCTATCTTTGCCAAAACTCAGCTGAATCCATCAAATGGTCGATAAGATATAGAATAAAGTGTATGAATACTGGTCATTTTAAAGATTTTTTGGAATTTTCTGGAAAACTAAGGTATATGGTAAACTGAAATTAAAATGCCATCAACTAGACCCTAGAACCTCTATCTCTGCCAAAAGTCAGCTGAATCCATCAAATAGTTGATGAGATACAGGGTGGCACATACGTACGTACGTACGTACGTATGTACACACAGATAACATGATTTCATGATTGAACTTTCTGTATCTCTGGGTTGCCTTGATTAATGATGCTGAAATTCTACACACTTATAGAACCTATCAAATAAAAATTTTGTGCAAAGTTTTAACTAATTTGGTTTATTGGTTTTTGAGTTATGATTGATCAAAGAAATGAGATTTCCAGCATAGGCCATTCTTGCAGTCTATTAAGGGATAGAGCGCTCTCGCGCCTCCCTTGATTTGTCTGTTTTTGGATGAGGAATTTTCATTATCCTTTAGAATTTTCGGACCGGCTTGCTCATCTGCTTTCGACACAAGGTACCTGAACAAAACGGCGGAAACATGGTTTACTCATCTTTTTTTCTGTTTTCTTTTTTTTTTATGGAAATCACTTCGGACAAGGCATGAAGCCACTTGATGTAAGGAGCTAACAAAAACAAAAGATGATTATCGCAAAGACATGAGATGTCTATTTACCTTAGTCTTGAAAAGACCAAGGTTATAGATAGGAAGAAAACAGTCAGCAGGAAGAGAGTTCCACAGTTTTTAGTTGTTGTTATCAATACGTTTCGGCCGTTTTACACTCTGGCCTTCTTTAGGTGCCTTGTGTTGAACTCGGGAATCATTATAGTCTCAACTTTTGGATGCTTTTAGTTGGAGTTTTCTTTTTTGAACATCAAGTCAATTCCCTTGACTTTAGATATTCAAGCTGTACCATAACACTTTCGCTGTTCCTAACAGACAAGCCTTTTGCAGAATTGGAAAAGAAATTGACCTGTCAATCTGTTTAAGCCATTTATGGTGGCTTTTCATTATGGTTCCAAGTGTTCCGATTACAACGGGAATCACCTTTACTTCTTTACATTTCCATAGTCTAACTAATTCCCATTTTAGATCTTGATATTTATTTATTTTTTCATGTTCTTTCTCCTGCACTCTGGTATCGAAGGAGCAGGCTATATCAATGATTAAGCAAGTTCTCTTGGTTTTGTTTAGAAAGATTAAGTCGGTTTTGGAATATTCAAGAACCTTATCAGTTTGTATGCGTATGTTCCAAAAAAGTTTGACATTGTCGTTCTCCTGTACCACTTCTGGCATGTTCATACCAGTTCTTATTGTTATTCATAAAGTTTGCATATATTCCAGTGTAGTACCTGAGCGACTTTGTCATGTCTCCATTTTTTATACTGATGTTGTGCTAGCATTGGGCATTATTATTATTATTATTATTATTATTATTATTTGTACTCACTAGGAGTTCTCACACAGATCATCATCAATGATTGCTCACCTATAACAGCCAGTGGTATTTCCTGGAGTCTGAGTGACAACAAGCCTCCCCAGATTTCCAGTATTCTTCACCTCTTTCCGATAACCACCGCAAATAACCTTGCGGCATCGCAACAGCCTCTTAGCATTGATTTCTTGCTGGTAAAAACCATTGGTCTTCTCTGGGATTTGGGTAGCAATAAGCCTCCCCAAGGTCCCAGCATTCTCTGCACTTTTCCAGTGGAGGTCTGGTTCGTGCTGTCCTTCCTCGGTCTTCTCATCCTCCTCGACCTGCTACACATATTTCGTCTGGTATCAGCCTCGGTCGGCACCATTTTTTTTTTTTTTTTTTTTTAATTTAAAAAAAAAAATTTTTTTTATTATTATTATTATTATTATTATTATTATTATTATTATACAGAAGTATTATTATTTTCATATAGACATAAAGAGACTTATTATTTTGCAATCGAATTTGTAGTGTGCACAGATACACATATGTAAATTAGATTGTGCTGCTAAAATAGAGTCACTTTTTTTACTAAATGCTCTTAGAGACATTACAAAATATTAGAGAGTGATTGAATCAACATAGAGTGAGAGAGGACGAGAGAAATACAGAGCTAGCTAAGAGAGAGAGAGATGGGTGACTTGTTCAGTTAATTATAAATTACGGCTAATTTGAAGAGGGAAGACTCACTCCTCCGATTTCCTGTAATTATGACCAATATTACAAAAAAAATATCGACAGGACTAAATATTAAAATCGAAGAAAATGAGCCAAACTATAATTTTGTTTTCTAACAACATAGAACAATATGTGGTAGAAATCACTAACTGAAAAGATTTATGTATGTGGCTTTTGTTACCAAAACTATTGAGCACCCATGTAGGGAAGGGGACTAACTTTACTTTATATATATGATAAAATAAAACGAAAGATAAGAATTCCCTTTGTAAGCAAACTAATGTGTTTTTTTCTCCAGTTTTGACTACATCATAGATTGGGAGGAGGTATAAGACCCTGGTGCCAACACTGTTGGGACACATAAACAACTCTCCATGGGTCTGACATGATGTATGTCCAATTGCACACGATCAAGAATAGATTATTCTAAAAAGGTTGAATGAGAAAATTCTGCTTTTGGAAACTGATACGCTATCTTGAACCCATTTATTATTATACTAAAGCTCATTTAATCAACGTTTGTTCCCTTAAGGCATTTTTCCTATATATTTTTGATCACACAAAATAACATGCTAAAATATTCCTTGGTTTGGGGATTGAGTTATGTTTGAAAAAATCCATTTTAATTGTTTTAATTATCCGTAATTTACAATTTATTCAGCAAGTCATCCATCTTTTACAATGTTTCTGTCTATTACTCTCACCCTCTCTCTCTCACTGTATGCTGTTTGCGCTCCCACTTTTATTTAATACAGTCTCTCTCTCTCTCTCTCTCTCTCTCTCTCTCTCTCTCTCTCTCTCTCGCTCGCTCGCTCGCTCTGTGTGTTTATTAACAATCAAAGGTAATAAAACTGACTATAAAAGAGAAGATTTGAATAGTTCATTATAAACAATAGGGAATATCACCACAAGTATTAATACTATTTAACCCATAGCTGGAGAATAAAGAGAGAGGAGGAGGTGAGAGATACAGACAGACAGCAGAAAGAGACTAATTTTAATTTAACTGGGTTTACAAACTCAGTTTTTCTTGATTAAAACAATTTAACCTAAACTCAATGGGCGACCAAACCCTACCCCACCACCGCTCTTAGTTTATACAATATCCATCAGTTTTGCTTCTCTCTGCACCCCCCCTTCACACTCTCTCTCTCTCTCTCTCTCTCTCTCTCTCTCTCTTTATCACCAGTCAAAGGTAATAAAACTAACTATAAAACAGAATAGTTCATTATAAACAATAGGGAATATCATCACAAATATGACTACTATTTAAACCATAGCTGGAGAATAAAGAGCGATAGAGAAAGAGACGGGGATAGATATAGCGACTACAAAAAGGTTGATTTTGAATGTTATCTTTATATCTTTTTAAAAATTAACTGGCTTTGCAAACACAGTTTTTCCTGATTTAAACGATCTAACCTGAGCTCATTGACTGACCAGTTAAAGGTAATAAAACTACCTACAAAACAGAAGATTGGAATAGTTCATTATAACCAATAAGGAATATCACCACAAATATTAATATTATTAAATCCATAGCTGGAGAAGGAGGAGGAGGAGGAGGAAAGAGACAGACAGACAGACAGACAGACAGACAGACATAGCAAACCGAAAGAGACTACTTTGGGAGTTTCTCTCTCTGTTTATTAACAATCAAAGGTAATAAAACTACCTATAAAACAGAAGATTGGAATAGTTCATTATAACCAATAAGGAATATCACCACAAATATTAATACTATTTAATCCATAGTTGGAGAATAAAGAGATAGAGAAAGAGAGATAGAGATAGATAGAAAGAGAGAGAGACAGACAAACAGAGAGGGGAATATATCTAGTAGAAAGAAACTAATTTGGGATTGTATCTTTATATATTTTTTAAATTTCACTGGCTTTGCAAACTCACTTTTTCTCTGATTCAAACACTCTAACCTGAGCTCAATAGGTGACCCAAGGGGTCACTTTATTTTAGTATTTATATAAATGATGCACCCAACGAAAGTAACTGAGCCATTGTACCCATCCTGAAATAAATGGAGAGAAAATGATTTTCGAAAAAAAAAGGGGTGGTGGTGGAGGCACCCTGCTGTCACAGTGTAAATATTTATACATGAAAGGGACTTGCCTAATGATGATCCGCTGAGGATCCCTTGTCTTGCAAAAGAAGAACGGATGTATTTAACAGACTATCTATTCCTCACACTCCTTGAAATAACAGCCAGCAGTCCGAGCCTAGCCGCAGGAATAGCTATGGAAAGCAATCTGGAATCAAAGGCAGAAATTCTCGGGATTTACATTCCCGAAATCCACAGAGAACAAAGGTCAACATTAAGATGCCTTTTCTCTGTCGATGCTTTGGAAAAACAATAATAAACAAACAGCTGCTAGAGCCACTCCCACAGTTTGAACCCCACCCTGCTGCCTTACACTGTTGCAGGAACATTTCAAAACTCTTCTTGTTTATAACTTATTTCAGGACATAATTCTTTTCTTTTATATTCATACCAGAAGAAAACCCAGTGACCCATTTTTGTCATAGATTATGAACAAAAGTCCCCAAAATATTAGATTTATAACAAAACTTTTAAACATTAAAATAAAGCTTTTGAACAATTTTTGAAGCATTCATTTTGTCTTAGTTATTGTATTTTTTTTTTTTTTTAATTTATTTAACTCTCATAAGACATGAAATACATTTACACAAATATTAATATTGTTTAATCCATAGCTGGAGAAAACAGAGACAGACAGACAGACAGACAGACAGACAGAGAGGAGATATTTTGAACAGAAAGAAATTAAGAAAAGATTTTGTCTTTATATTTAAAAAGATTCAACTCAGTTTCTTTCTGATTCAAAAACCTAACCCGAGTTCAATAAGTGACTGAAAGAAAATCTTTTAAAAATACTAAATCTCATACTTACAAAAGTAGTTTCTGCAGTTTCCTCATATTCGCCAATGCTGTGTAAGCTCTTTTGATATCTGGAAGATCTTCAATCTCGAAATCTGCTTCTTCACCTGGAATCTGCACCAATAATAAATAAATTGATTTCATTTATGAAGAAATCTTACAATCAGAGTGCTTCTGAACCGTGAGAGAGGACATCAGAAGGGGGTTCTGAGGCCCTCCCTCCCGGTTCAGAGGCACCCTGGCTCCATTGGAAAAAACTCAACCACCTGAGAACGGGAATGGAGTGATCAAAAGTTTATATGACTAGATGGGTCTACAAAATGTACCCAACCATCAGCAAATGTGAAGAGGATGACCATACGATGCAACACTGCCTTGTCTGCCCTCTACTGCCCAAAAGTTGCTATGACCAGATGGGGCTACAAAACTGACCTAACCATCAGCAAATGTGAAGAGGATGACCATACGATGCAACACTGCCTTGTCTGCCCTCTACTGCCCAAAAGTTGCTATGACCAGATGGGGCTACAAAACTGACCTAACCATCAGCAAATGTGAAGAGGATGACCATACGATGCAACACTGCCTTGTCTGCCCTCTACTGCCCAAAAGTTGCTATGACCAGATGGGGCTACAAAACTGACCTAACCATCAGCAAATGTGAAGAGGATGACCATACGATGCAACACTGCCTTGTCTGCCCTCTACTGCCCAAAAGTTGCTATGACCAGATGGGGCTACAAAACTGACCTAACCATCAGCAAATGTGAAGAGGATGACCATACGATGCAACACTGCCTTGTCTGCCCTCTACTGCCCAAAAGTTGCTATGACCAGATGGGGCTACAAAACTGACCTAACCATCAGCAAATGTGAAGAGGATGACCATACGATGCAACACTGCCTTGTCTGCCCTCTACTGCCCAAAAGTTGCTATGACCAGATGGGGCTACAAAACTGACCTAACCATCAGCAAATGTGAAGAGGATGACCATACGATGCAACACTGCCTTGTCTGCCATCTACTGCCCAAAAGTTGCTATGACCAGATGGGGCTACAAAACTGACCTAACCATCAGCAAATGTGAAGAGGATGACCATACGATGCAACACTGCCTTGTCTGCCCTCTACTGCCCAAAAGTTGCTATGACCAGATGGGGCTACAAAACTGACCTAACCATCAGCAAATGTGAAGAGGATGACCATACGATGCAACACTGCCTTGTCTGCCCTCTACTGCCCAAAAGTTGCTATGACCAGATGGGGCTACAAAACTGACCTAACCATCAGCAAATGTGAAGAGGATGACCATACGATGCAACACTGCCTTGTCTGCCCTCTACTGCCCAAAAGTTGCTATGACCAGATGGGGCTACAAAACTGACCTAACCATCAGCAAATGTGAAGAGGATGACCATACGATGCAACACTGCCTTGTCTGCCCTCTACTGCCCAAAAGTTGCTATGACCAGATGGGGCTACAAAACTGACCTAACCATCAGCAAATGTGAAGAGGATGACCATACGATGCAACACTGCCTTGTCTGCCCTCTACTGCCCAAAAGTTGCTATGACCAGATGGGGCTACAAAACTGACCTAACCATCAGCAAATGTGAAGAGGATGACCATACGATGCAACACTGCCTTGTCTGCCCTCTACTGCCCAAAAGTTGCTATGACCAGATGGGGCTACAAAACTGACCTAACCATCAGCAAATGTGAAGAGGATGACCATACGATGCAACACTGCCTTGTCTGCCCTCTACTGCCCAAAAGTTGCTATGACCAGATGGGGCTACAAAACTGACCTAACCATCAGCAAATGTGAAGAGGATGACCATACGATGCAACACTGCCTTGTCTGCCCTCTACTGCCCAAAAGTTGCTATGACCAGATGGGGCTACAAAACTGACCTAACCATCAGCAAATGTGAAGAGGATGACCATACGATGCAACACTGCCTTGTCTGCCCTCTACTGCCCAAAAGTTGCTATGACCAGATGGGGATACAAAACTGACCTAACCATCAGCAAATGTGAAGAGGATGACCATACGATGCAACACTGCCTTGTCTGCCCTCTACTGCCCAAAAGTTGCTATGACCAGATGGGGCTACAAAACTGACCTAACCATCAGCAAATGTGAAGAGGATGACCATACGATGCAACACTGCCTTGTCTGCCCTCTACTGCCCAAAAGTTGCTATGACCAGATGGGGATACAAAACTGACCTAACCATCAGCAAATGTGAAGAGGATGACCATACGATGCAACACTGCCTTGTCTGCCCTCTACTGCCCAAAAGTTGCTATGACCAGATGGGGCTACAAAACTGACCTAACCATCAGCAAATGCGAAGAGAAGGACCATACGATGCAACACTGCCTTGTCTGCCCTCTACTGCACAACCGGTGCAGAGTACAACAATAATGCAAAGGATTGCATAAAAAAGTGGGAAACTGTTGCATGATCACATGTATGTGTATGTGTTGACTTGCGCGAATTAATGCGGGGCAGTCGAGTGCAGAACAGGGCTTGTTCTCACAGTCAGAGCTGGCAGACGTGACAAGGTTATGTGTGACGAGACCCCGGATCAATTGTCAGTCTACACCTGCGAGAGGCTCTGTGACTTCGAAGGCCTCTATTTACGAAAGACCATCTTCTTTGTCTTGAGTCATCCATCAAAGTTCATGCACCATCATGCTCGGCCACTCATTGCGGCCAGAAGATGAAGCAAAAAAATGTATGATCACATTTAACACTACTAAAAACAATCCCCTTTCCCTTAAATACTATAAGAACCGTTTCCAACCATCGATTCTCATGGCCAGCAGCATCCTTCAACGTTCAATCTACTTGGCCTGCCATTCTCAGGCAACATGAGTTGGAATAAGTACATAGAAGATGTTGCCACGTCTGCTGCAACAAAATAAAACGGCTATTCAGCATAAAATATTGTTTTTATTGGAAGGAAATATCTATGAGAAAAATCGAGAATTCGACTGACTTTGCTTTATCATATAGATGATATTCTATGTATATAGCAGGGGTGGGCAACCTTTTCGGAGTGAGGGCCAGATGAGACTTTTGGAAGGAGATCGCGGGCCGGAGTGAAAAACGAAATCCCAGAATTACTATATTTTGTTTACATGAATAAATTGTACAAAAATTGCATTGAACACTCTACAAATCTGATATGTTTTCTCAAGAGACTTCTGTATGTGATGTTATAAAAGGCGCCGACGAAGAGCCATTTTGGAACCATAAAAAATAATGACGGGGGGGGGGGGAGTAGCAAGTTGATCCAGCATTCGTTTTGACACACCTCACATAAGTTCTATGTTTTGCCCTTTCCTCGTCTCTCGTTTCCTCTTTGCCTCTCTCTTTCTCTTTTTCTATTTTTATCTCAGGCCAAGGATTTGAAATTAATAGTTAAAGAAAAATGAAATATACATGCATCATCGCTCGCTGATATTCATACATTTTTATGCCACTGTAAATCTTAATTGAAACCTACTTTTACGTCTATGTCACAAAATGATATGAGTTTTACTGGGAGGTCTGCGGGCCGGATTGCAATAATAAAGCATAGCAGGGTGGCAGGCCGGACGCTAAGCCTTCGCGGGCCGGAGGTTGCCCGCCCCTGGTCTATAGCCTCATTATTACTTAGTTTAGTATTATTAAACTAGGTTAGTCTTCAGGCAAGACGAAAGAAGATTATAGGTTTTAGGGTCATCTGTAAGAATATAAAACAATAGAGACAAAAACGAAAACTTACTGGTTTCAAAGCGTATTAGATGTTACACATGTCGGCGACCGTTTTTTTTTTTTTCAGAGAGAAAATAACTTGTGTTCATAATTGCAGATTTTTATAGTTGAAACTAAATTGCATGTATGAACAACTAATTTGCATGCGTAGAGACCAAATGACTTTCAAAAATGAAGGATTAAAAACAGACGGGGAAACGAATTTTGAACCGCAGAAAGCTTTATGGTAGAACTTTGTGGCAAACCAGAAGAATCCCCTTCTCAAAGTCCGCAGCAAACGGTGTCCGGTCAGATCTACTTCCTGATATTAAAGACTTCCTGTTTTGAGTCGCTTACTCTTGTGGTTCGCCAATTATTCTACTAATTTTTATTTATTAATTTATTTATTAAATTGTTAGATGAAAGTACAGAATAGTTAACAAAGCCCCCCAACCTCCCCATGTTAAGAATGGCTTTCTAAATAATCTTCTGCGGTTAACTAACCGTGCTGAAATAATAACGTTATTATTTAGAAAGCCGTTCTTAACATGGACGGGGGGGGGGACTTTGTTTACTATTTTGTAATTTCACCTAATAATTTAATAAATAAATTAATAAATTTGAGAAACTAAAACTCTCGCCGGAAGTTTTATTATGGATGAAGTTTAATATCAGGAACTGAATCTAAAAGTCTGCTGCAGACTTTGAGTCGGGGATTCTTCTAGTTTGCCAACTTTATCGGTGTAGGATGAAGAGGAGTTTCTTCTGAAGTTGGGACCGTGATTGCAACCTTATTACGACTACAAGAGATTCACATGCATCTTTGTTTCTTACACTATACAATTCTGATTTCCATAAATAAATGCCTGTAGAGAAGAATCTATAATTTTGTGTCATTGAAAAAAAGAAATTACGACTTTTATAACTTGTTATTCGGAAAATACTGACCCATTTGTATTAAAGGTTTTGGAAATTCCGAGACGCTATAAATTTCTACAAGAATTATTTACTCATGAAAATCAGATTTTTATAGTTACAGATGAACAAGTATTTGTTAACATTGGATTTGAAGACAAACATATTGTAGTCCGCAGGGAATCGGTCAAGTTGTAATGTGTTCCACAGACTGGAGACCCTTAGAAAGAAACTCTGTTCCTCCTGACGCTAAGCACATGAAGGAAAAAAGGAAAAAAAATTTCCGTTGTGATAGTAAGATGCATTCTTGCTGTGAATGTCTTACAACAGGGGCGGGCAACCTCCGGCCCGCGGGCCACATCCGGCCCACGAAGGCTTAGCATCCAGTCCGCCACCCTGCTATGCTTTATTATTGCATTCCGGTAAAACATATCATTTTGTGACATAGACGTAAAAGTAGGTTTCAATTAAGATTTACAGTCCGATGAATATGTATGAATATCAGCGAGCGATGATGCATGTATATTTCATTTTTCTTTAACTATTAATTTCAAATCCTTGGCCTGAGATAAAAATAGAAAGAGAGAAAGAGAGAGGCAAAGAGGAAACGAGAGACGAGGAAAGGGCATGAAACAGAGAACTTATGTGAGGTGTGTCAAACCGAATGCTGGATCAACTTGCTACTTCCCCCGTCATTATTTTTTATGGTTCCAAAATGACTCTTTGTCGGCGCCTTTTATAACATCATATACAGAAGTCTCTTGAGAAAAAATATCAGATTTGTAGAGTGTTCAATGCAATTTTTGTACAATTTATTCATGTAAACAAAATATAGTAATTCTGAGATTTCGTTTTTCACTCCGGCCCGCGATCTCCTTCCAAAAGTTTCATCTGGCCCTCACGCTGAAAAGGTTGCCCGCCCCTGTCTTACAAGGATGAACTCAATCGAGCACCTTCCATGGACATAACGATAGAGTAGAGAGAGACTAGTGACGTTTCGTTTGTGCAAAAGGGGGCTGTAGAGAACAGAAGTGATCATCCCTCATTAGATTGCAAAGTCGATCTTTTGATGTGTGAAGGCACGAAAGGGTGTTTTGAGCAGCACATCCCCGACAGTGCTCCATCTTAGGACGTATCCGACTCGTATATAGGTAGAGGACTGCATCAAAGGTCAGGTATTTTCCAGCGACAGCAACAGATTGGATGTAAGCTCGTATTTACTAGCCTCTCCACGAAGGCAGAGTTAGCCACAAGGTTGATTTTTAATGTGAGGAAAATCAACCTCCCCAAAAAGTAGCCCCTTACGTCTACAGTGGCATCCTGCCTTGTTTGGGGTGAACCATGTTAAAAAAAAAAATTTTTAAAGTGGCACTCTGGATTGAGATGAAAATAAAAATTGCCTGGAAACATTTTTCCGTCTTGACCAAGGACAGAAAAAAGTCCAGTATCACGACAGATACTACACTTTGCTCCCAGCCAAAAAACCAAGGATTATTTACATACATGTTTCAGTACACACCACAAACACGTACATAAATTAGATGACAAAATAATAAGTCTGTATCTATATAAGAATAATAATATATTATTTGAATTACTCAGACTAATGTTCTCTTCTTTCAAGATGAGAACAGTAGTCCGAATGATCCAAATTATCAATCCTCATCTCAAAAGTTTCGAAACATAATAATAATGTAAGCGTTTCATCTAGATCATGATAATGTTTATCCTTTTCACATTCTGGCATGTGTTGGACAGCTTTAAGAAATTGACTTCCAAACTGACCTATCTCTGCCCAGGTCTTTAGTTATCCCTCTTTCTCTCAAGTCTATCCTTATCACTTCCTCCCATGTTTTCTTTGGCCTTCTGCTGCAAACTGATCCTGCTACTTCAGCTGTTCTACATCTACTGACCCAAGCACTCTCATCCATTCTTTCAATGTGACCAAACCAACAAAGTCTTCTGTTCTGCACACATCTACCTGTACTGTCTAGATTTAATCTTCCTCTGAGGTCATCAGAACTAAGCCTGTTTTTAAAACTCATATTACACATCCATCATAGCATTCTCATATTATTTCTCTCCATGCAACGTATGTCCTCAACCCTCAGAAAGAAAAAACTTATATGGTTATAATTTTTGAAAGAATGATTAATAAATCTTATTCTTTGATTAACGAATGCTGCCTAACTACACATGATTCTTATTACCTCCGCCAAGGAGGTTATACTTTCGTTCGAGTTTATTTGTTGGTTGGTCACTATGTTTGTTTGTGTGTGGCTTAGCTTCCACATCGCTTGACCAATTGTTACCAAACTTGGTCAAAATATCGGTCCTGGTCTTACTTAGAACTGATTAGATTTTAGGATATCTAGGTCAATGTCAATAAAAAGGTAAAAGTCATTTTTTTGTGATAACTTTGCTTCTGTTCATCGTAGAGATTCACTACTTGGCCCATATTGTAGCCAATGAAGTTCCGCATCCTATATGATATTTGACCATGACCGTGAAAAATTTCTAGGTCAATGTCAATAAAAAGGTAAAAGTCATTTTTTTGTGATAACTTTAGTTCTGTTCATCGTAGAGATTCACTACTTGGCCCATATTGTAGCCAATGAAGTCCCGCATCCTATATGATATTTGACCATGACCGTGAAAAATTTCTAGGTCAATGTCAATAAAAAGGTAAAAGTCATTTTTTTGTGATAACTTTGCTTCTGTTCATCGTAGAGATTCACTACTTGGCCCATATTGTAGCCAATGAAGTCCCGCATCCTATATGATATTTTACCATGACCGTGAAAAAATTTGGTCATGGTCGAAATTTTGACAGAATTTCAACTTTCGATTTTTCCAAATTTGATGCATGGATCTGACTCTATTTTATTATAGTAACTACCATGCAACATTTCAACCTGATCAGATAAGTAGTTTTTGAGTTATCAACACTCGGAATACTTCATACAATATGGAGAAGTAAGGCTCAGATAAGACTTTGGCCCATCCTTACGTTGTCAGATGGAAGTATGCAGTCTTAATACTGGCTTATGTTCTAGTTTGTTATATGTTTTGTGTTTTTTTATGTCAAAATCTTAATCGCAAATCTAACACCATTAGAAAAATTAATTTTAGACAAAATTTTTTGATTTCCAAATGATTTCTTACATAGTCACTGCCATACTCCAGCTTCTGTATATGAATGTTACCATCATCACCAAGAATTTCCATCATGTCTGGAATATTTGCAGGCTAAAAAGAAAAAAGAAAACATGACTTCACACTGTGGGTTCAAAGGTTTGTACGAAATTCAGACTTATTCCATTTTGGGTAAACTAAATTAAACTGTATAAAGGCAAATTAGAAGGCAATATAATTCAGAGGTGGAACGGATAGAACGGATAGAACGGATAGAACGGATAGAACGGATAGACAAAAACTGAAGCAAATTAATTTACTTCATTAAAATGTGTGTAAACAGAACAGATACTACATTTTTATCGTAGCAAAAAAGGCTGTGGAGCGAATAATAAAAAAAAGGCTGTGGAGCGAATAATAAAAAAAAGGCTGTGGAGCGAATAATAAAAAAAAGGCTGTGGAGCGAATAATAAAAAAAAACTTGCAAACAGCTTCGAAGCGACACCAGTTGAATGAAAAATAGTAAAAATTGTGATACTATATACTTCCCCTTACCTGGCACACGCTAGGAAGTAAGTGTAGTATCTGTTCCGATGGATACTGCACCCTGTCCTGTGCAGTTCTAGGAGGGCCACCCTCCCAGGCTTCGCCTCCCCTCTTTGGGGAGGAGTAAGTTTATTGCTTACTGCTTGAGGCGCCCCTACCGGGGAATGCCGACGGGGCTGCCCAGGCAATTTTTAAATGGCCAGAGTGCTCACCTCTCGAGCGCTGGCTTTTAACCCCACTTACTCGACCCAAGCTGTGGTCACATCTTACTTGTGGGAGTAAGATAAAACTGGCCTTGTGCCTAACTCCTGCAGAGGAGTAAATAAATATACTTCCCCTCCAAAAGAGGAGGTAATGCTTGGGAGGATGGTTTCATGGCAACAGAACAGATACTACACTACCCCCTCCAATATATATATATATATGGTAATGATATCGATCCTGACCCAGTTTTCGTGAGGTTCGACTCGGAAGCTGTCCTACGCAAACGCCCGAGTGTTGACGAGCCGATTTGTACCAGACGACAATTTTGATACCATGCTGCGTCCTGTGATTGTAAGTTATATTTTCAAGTTACTGTCATCAAATAAATTTTTTTTTTTATTTTGATACGTTGCTGCGTTCTATAATTTTTAGTTATATTTGCAAGAAATTTTTTAAACAACAAAACAAATAAAACAAGCAAAACAGAGCGAAATTACTGTTATCAAATAAATATTTTTAACCCTAACCCTAAACCATAACCCCTAAACCCTAACCCTAACAACAAAAAAAACGAAACACGCAAAACATTATTATCATAGGACGCAGCACCGTATCAAAATTGTCGGCTGGTACAAATCGGCTCGTCAACTCTCGAGCGTTTGCGTAGGACAGCCGAACACTTCCGAGTCGAACCTCACGAAAACTGGGTCAAGATCGATATCAGTACCATATATATCTATATCGGAAGAACAGACTGCGTTGGTTGGGTCACATTGAGCGTAGCGATGGCTGGATTGCTAAAGTCCGAAAGTTGAATGTGCCAGCAGAGAACATCACCACTGGCAGACCCAAGTTGACTTGGGAGGACGTAGTCAAATGTGATAGGAAGGCCATGGGTATGGATTCCATCAAACCTTGCCAAAGACAGGAGTGGAGAGGAAGACTTAGATTTCGAGACTAGACAATCAGGCCCCACCCTCATCAGAGGATTAATTGTGGCCTGATTCAACAAATAAACCGGTTGATGATGATGATGATGATGATATATTAAGAATTATATAACATATGTTATTTTCAGATATACATTACGTGAACATAGTGTAAAGTAGTAATCCCCCCCCCCCCATACTATTTCAATGATACAATAAGTAAGTAAAGTAGTCGATCATAGTCGAAGGCAACCCACAGGCTCTCTATTCATTAGCTACTAAACCAAGATATAGGGGAGGGCGCCACTCTTTTCCCAGAATTACTCCACTTACACTTGATCCTCACCTTATGATGCTGAGTGTTTAGCAAGGGGGCATCAAGTACCATTTTTTAGTCTTTGGTATGATTCGACCAAGGATTGAACTTCAGCCTCTCGACCCATTAGCAAACATACTAACTATAATGCAAAATGGGCCGGTTTTATGCCATATAGACCGGTTATAAGTAATTTAATTAAACTTCATAAAAATCCGATTTAAAAAAAAAAAGGAAATATGGACCAGCATGCAACAGTTGTTTTTACGATATTATTACTTTTAAAATGACTTTTACTTCTGGACCATTCGTTATGATCAGCACCAACCAGACACTAGCCGGCGCTGACAGATCAATTTATGCCAAATGGACCGGTTGTAAGTAATTTAATTAAACTTCATAAAAATCCGATTTAAAAAAAAAAGGAAATATGGACCAGCATGCAACAGTTGTTTTTGCGATATTATTACTTTTAAAATGACTTTTACTTCTGGACCATTCATTATGATCAGCACCAACCAGACACTAGCCGGCGCTGACAGATCAATTTATGCCAAATGGACCGGTTGTAAGTAATTTAATTAAACTTCATAAAAATCCGATTTAAAAAAAAGAAGGAAATATGGACCAGCATGCAACAGTTGTTTTTACGATATTATTACTTTTAAAATGACTTTTACTTCTGGACCATTCGTTATGATCAGCACCAACCAGACACTAGCCGGCGCTGACAGATCAATTTATGCCATATAGACCGGTTGTAAGTAATTTAATTAAACTTCATAAAAATCCGATTTAAAAAAAAGAAGGAAATATGGACCAGCATGCAACAGTTGTTTTTACGATATTATTACTTTTAAAATGACTTTTACTTCTGGACCATTCGTTATGATCAGCACCAACCAGACACTAGCCGGCGCCGACAGATTAATTTCAGATTTCAGGAATTCATGTTTAGTTTTGCCAAAGGGCTGGGAGACCGGGGTTCAATCTTCGGTCAAGTCATACCAAAGACTAATAAAAAATGGTACTTGATGCCCCCTTGCTAATATCTCATTAACTCATCTCCTCCTGCTGACCTCAGAGATTTCATTAAATATCAAATAGCGATCCACTAATTTAGATGAGCAAATGCATGTTTCCTCCGGTCAAATATTTTTGCGAGAAAATTTGAAAAGAATAAAACAGAATACGAATAGAATAATCAAGTTTTTTTTTTTTTTCAGTTTCTCATCAACAGAATATTCTATATTTAAATTTGATACAAAATTCTGAATTTTAATTTCCTCATGAATGAAATAAAATTATAAATAAAAAGTTGATTCTTTAGCAGGAAAAAACAATTGGCGAATATTGCATTGTTTGGCATGTTCAGTTTTCGCTAATCGGCCGCTAGACCAAGATTGGATCTTATGGGGTTCATACCAAAGACTCAAAAAATGGTACCTGATTCCCCTTGCTAAATACTCGGCATTATAAAGGTGAGGATCAAGGGTAAGTGGAGTAATCCTAGGAAAGGAGTGACGCCCTCCCCTACATCTTGGTGCAGTTGCTGATGAAAAGGGGACCTTCGGGTTGCCCTCGACTAGTGTTGGAATAATAATCGGAATCAGGAATCGGAAAAAACGGAACTTTTGGGGGTATCGAAATCGGAAAAATCGGATCTTTTGGGGGTATCGGAATCGGAAAAAATCTCGGTGTAGTTGCTAATGAAAAGGGAGCCTTCGGATCGCCCTCGACTACGGTCGATCATTTTATTTTTTTATCTCTTTTTTATATCAGTTGATCTACATTTCGTGTGTTGCACCATTACCTTAGACTCCACGCCTTCAGCGTCATCTTTTATGGCTGAAGCCGCAGCATGCAAGTGCTCATCATTTTCATCTGGCTCTGACGTTTCGGACAATAACAGACCTTCTTTGGAACTCTCTTCTTCTAATGCATCTTCTTCCCCTTCTTCATCTTCGACTGTCGTATGTTCCCCAACCGTCGACAACGGGGTGTCCGTCGTCCTCTCCTCATGAGTCTCCGCAGATTTCGATTGGCTCTTCTCTTCCACCTCTTCTGCCTTCTCCTCATCCTCCTCCTTCTTTGAAGTTATGTTTGAAATGCTTCCATCTTGGCTGATCACAATCTGAAAGGGAGACAAAGTAATCATTCACTCAATTACAAGAGTCAATCATGGCATTTTATCTGCTTATCTTTTCTCTCTCTATATATATATATATAAAGTTAGGGATGTGTATATGTTTATATATTTGTATGTACAAGATTCACTCCTAAACTAATCAGCCGCTTATTATTAATTTTGGAACACAACTGTTAGGCATTAGGGGTCGTAATGTGGGCTATATTTAGTTTCATTTACTTTTATACAAAAGGGATAAAAATTGGGTAGAAGCACTTCATGAAAATTCAGATAACTCCGATTTGGGGGGAAATTTTAACAATAGGTATAATTAATAGATATTCCCCAAATTTCAGTTTCTTTGGAGTATTTTAGAGAGCATAATATGGGCACAACTCCCATTTGAAAATTCAAATATTTCAGATTTACATTAAACTTGATCCATAGTCATCAGACACCAATTAAGTAAGATTCCATGAATTTCAATTTCTTCTTAAGATCCCTTAAGTTTAAACCTTAAATTTTAGACATTTTCTAGAATCAAAATCATTTAATGGATTTTGATCAAAATTTGAATAAGGATTCTAGCCCAAAGGTTTAGCATCATTATATCTTGATTTTAGTATTCGTAAGAGGACATAAAAATGGCGGGAAACTCTTCTGTTCAGGGAATTAATTTCACCCGTCCTGTGTATTCTTCTAGTATCGTCTATATATAAAAGTCAATGTTTGTTTGTTTGTTTGTTTGTTTGAAATCGATATGTTAACAGTTAAAACATTTAAATAAGTTTCAATAAGGGTTAAATTTTTCACAGAGTGTCTAAAAACATCATTGAAATTTTCCTTTGAATCCATCCGGGGTCACTAGGGGCAATTATCGGTTAGGTCCATAAAATAACTGAAATATATTAGAACGTAAAGAGACGAAATTCATTTTTTTAAAAATAGATTTTCTTCGTTTCATAAAACAAAAATATAATTGAACAAAGAATATCTCAGTGAAGAATGTGTTTTAAAAAGGTTTAAACATTTAAATAATTATTTGTATTGGTATTTTTGCAAGATTTAAAATAATTAAATAAAAATGAATTTGTTTCGATTCATTAAAGCGATTTGCCGTTTTACAGCTGCCCGTAAGAAATGCACCGTAAACAAGACCAAGAAAGATACCACAAGAAAGATAAACCATAACATAGTTAAGTGGTCAATTAGGAAGATAAAAATGAGTCTTCACTGCTTTACTAACGGAAGGTTTGATAAGTAGAGTTAGGGTTAGGGTTAGGGAGAACCTTAAAGAAACATTCGCATATCTATGTATCTCATAAAGCAATCAAGTGTTAACACCAGGAAGACCCCCCCCCCCTGATTTCTGAGAACTTACCGAAGTAAAATAGAAAAAAATAAGAGTATATATTAGAATCTGATGGCACACAATCCTTGCTGCAGCTTCTTACCAAGACTCAAGTCACTGTCCCGATTTTGCTTGTGTGGAGAGTATTCATGGGAAACCTAAGGCCCCAAAGGCTTTACTTGTGGCCCATGAAGACCGTTATAAGAATATTTTTTTTTTGAGAAAGTATAAACAGGAATTATCCGAAACACCGCTAACATACCATGGGAACTTTAAGTGTGGCCTTTGATAAGCTTTTAAGACTTATTAAAGTCACGGCTGTTACCTGGAGTGTATTTATTTACCTCCTCTCCAGGAGGTTAGGCACAAGGCCAGTTTTATCTTACTCCCACAAGTAAGATGTGACCCAAGGTCGGGTCGGGAAAGTGGGGTTTGAAAAGCCAGCGCCCGAGAAAGTGAGCACTCTAGCCATTAAAAATTGCCTGGGCAGCCCCGTCGGCATTCCCCGGTAGGGGGGCCTCAGGCAGTAAGCAATAAACTTACTCCTCCCCAAAGAGGGGAGGCAAAGCTTGGGAGGGTGGACCTCCTAGAACTGCACAGAACCGACCCATAGACCGGCGTAAATCAAGCCCCGAAGGCCAAGACAATAACAGTTTATGGGGTGCAGTATCAATCAGAACAGATACTACATTTTGATCTTAGCCACCTGGAGTGTAGCCACATCTAGTATTTCTCCAAACATTGAGCATACTGGTGAAGAAACACCAAGTCCAAATTTCACATGAGAATGTTTTGTGACAATTTTTCTCATAATGAAATTAATACATTACGAAAGGGACCTGTGGAAATTCCACAGTTGTGTCCTTCATCTGTTGTATATTGTCTCCGTGTATTCTATAGATGTCCGGCACAAACGCAGACCCCACGATATTATTGTACCACCTTTATTCAAACTGAAAGATCTTATCTAAGTACTCTGGTTAATGTAGTTTCAGAATATATCCGGTTATGGAGGAGGGGGGGGGTCTATCTCTAAAACCCTTTTAGGAGTTTGTAACATATTTCCATTCTATGAACGTCTGGCATGAACGCAGACCCACAATATTATTGTATCATCTTTGGACAGAACAGATACTGGACTTTGATCCAAGCCCGAAGGCCAAGAAAGTGTATTTAAGTTCAAGTTTAACATTTTACAAAAAAGTGACATCAGATGAAATTTTAAAAAATTATTTTTTTGAATTGCATCTTCGGCGATCGGGAGATCCCATCTTTTAAAAAAATGGTGGAGACTGATAACATAGTACGAATATGAAATTGTCTTAGCGTATATTATTTTATAGATGTTATGCAATAAATTTACGATTGCTTTTTGAATACTCGTTTTATATAAAGAATTTTATATTGATAACCACAGATTCATAAATGAATGAGTTCAACCAGGGGTTTTTACCCCGCCTAATAAACCGGTATTGTCCGGGCCTTCGGGTCTGGATTTACGCCGGTCTATCTGTTGTCCATCCTGTGCAGTTCTAGGAGGTGCACCCTCCCAGGCTTTGCCTCCCCTCTTTGGGGAGGAGTAAGTTTATTGCTTACTGTCTGAGGCGCCCCTACCAGGGAATGCCGACGGGGCTGCCCAGGCAATTTTTAAATGGCCAGAATGCTCAAATTCTCTAGCGCTGCTTTTTTCCCACTTTCCCGACCTTGTGTCATATCTTACCTTGTGGGAGGAAGATAAATAGAATCAATAGTTGCATATATCCATAGCATGTTTGAATGTGTAAATTCATGTGCATAGTCTATAATTAGGGCTTTGGCCCGTGTCCAGGCTGAGAAAACTTAATCTGGCCCATACATGAACAAAGGTTGCCCATGCATGTTGTAAAGTTTTCTTATAAAGCTGGTCTTATATAAACCTGGTATCCCTGTCATAGAGTATATCGAGTGCTTCCAGTACTTATCTGACTATACTCTGATAGGCAAAAAGTTCGCCAGCTGATCCGATCCATGACTGCTTATTCAGCTGTGACCAGATGGCATAGCATTTATTCACAGCTGGCCATTCTATTTTGTAGCTGATCGGCAATTCCTATACATAGCATGCACTCAATGAAGGATGGTCGCCGACATGATATGCAGTAACTCCCGAGAATAATTTTGAAAAGGCTTTCAAGGATGACCTGAAATTGTGCACGGTAGCGGAGTTCAGCTCCCCAAAGTACAGAAATACCCACATACCCAAAAATACATAGAAAGAAAGATATAACAGATATTTTAAATATGGGAAAAAGTGAAATGAAGATTGCAGAAGCAGTAAACAAAAATCCCTTACTCCCTCTGTGTACCTAAAACTAAATGGAGCTTCTATGAGCAAGGTTTCTTTTCATAGAACTGCCCGTCTGTGAAACACAATATCGCAGGCCTGCTTCCCAGTTGACTATATAACATGGTCGTATTCAAGTCCAATGTGCCAAAGATTTCTCTTTCTCTCTCTGTGTACCTAAAACTAAACGGAGCTTCCATGAGCAAAGTTTGTTTTCCAAGAACTGCCTGTTTTGTAGTTGACTACAACATAGTCGTTTTCAAGTCCAATGTAAACAAATTCTTGTTGAGCCGTCCTCTTAAATAAAATTCTGTCCAATTTTAACCATCGTTACAAACTATCACTGTATGGTCTCACCGTCCACCTGACAAACTCATTGACCCTTATCCTCGAGTGGCCTCTGGGCCTTGATAAGCGGTGACTCATCGGTAAAAAAAAAAAGGAAAAATAGGAATGTACGTAATAATTTACCTTTGGGGAGACGAGGATAATAAAAGAAAATGTTGCTGCATTTAGATAACAAGTAATAACAAAAATATATAGGTGAGTATTTATTTACTCCTCTCCAGGAGTTAGGCACAAGGCCAGTTTTATCTTACTCCCACAAGTAAGATGTGACCCATGGTCGGATCGGGAAAGTGGGGTTTGAAAAGTCAGCGTCCGAGAGAGTGAGCACTCTGGCCATTAAAAATTGCCTGGGCAGCCCCGTTGGCATTCCCTGGTAGGGGCGCCTCAGGCAGTAAGCAATAAACTTACTCCTCCCCAAAGAGGGGAGGCGAAGCCTGGGAGGGTGGACCTCCTAGAACTGCACAGGACCGACCCATAGACCGACGTAAATCAAGCCCCGAAGGCCAAGACAATACCAGTCTATGGGGTGCAGTATCCATCGGAACAGATACTACACTTAAAAAATATATAGATGAGTAAGTAAGAGTTTATTATTACTGATTCTAATTACCCCCTCCCCCCAAAAAAAATAGAACATTCCAACCAAAGTTAAAACTCGACAAAAACATAGAAACAAAAACAAAAAGAATAGTTGGTTACCCATCTCTCCAACGCTTACTGGTCCTGAAGTAGCTTATCAAGAAAATGAACGTAACTTTCAAAAACTTAAATAATAGTTTTTTGGGGGGAAACTTTTTCAAGTTTGATTAATTCAAATAACCCCTCCCCCCCCCCCCCCAAAAAAAAAGAGAAAAATTTTTTTCAGATGAATTCAAGGATGTTTAAGACTATAATTTTATCAAAATTATCTTTCAGGTTATGATCATATTTTTTGAGAAATGTAATGCAGTTTTGCTTAGAGACAGACACCAAATCTTCGTTATGCTAAGATTGAATAACATCACCCGCATCCACTTCAAACTCAGGCGTTAAATGACACTATTTACACGACAGGCTTTAATTATTAATCTTGTAGTAGGAGGTGTCGATCCTGACAGAATCGCCGCCCGTGTTTTGTCACGTTATGAAAAAAGAACTCAACAACAAAAACTCAGCAATGAGAACTCAACAACAAGAACTCAGCAATGAGAACTCAACAACAAGAACTCAGCAATGAGAACTCAACAACAAGAACTCAGCAATGAGACCTCAACAATAAGAACTCAGCAATAAGAACTCAACAACAAGAACTCAGCAATAAGAACTCAGCAACGAGAACTCAGCAATGAGAACTCGGCAATGAGAACTCAGCAATGAGAACTCGGCAATGAGAACTCAGCAATGAGATCTCAGCAATCAGACCTCAACAAAAAAAACTCAGCAATGAGAACTCAGCAATGAGACCTCAACAAAAAGAACTCAGCAATGAGAACTCAACAACAAGAACTCAACAACAAGAACTCAGCAATGAGAACTCAACAACAGGAACTCAGCAATGAGAACTCAACAACAAAAACTCAGCAATGAGAACTCAGCAATGAGAACTCAACAACAAGAACTCAGCAATGAGAACTCAACAACAAGAACTCAGCAATGAGAACTCAACAACAAGAACTCAGCAATGAGAACTCAGCAATGAGAACTCAACAACAAGAACTCAGCAATGAGAACTCAACAACAATAACTCAGCAATGAGAACTCAGCAATGAGAACTCAACAAGAACTCGGCAATGAGAACTCAGCAATGAGAACTCAACAACAATAACTCAGCAATGAGAACTCAGCAATGAGAACTCAACAAGAACTCAGCAATGAGAACTCAGCAATGAGAACTCAACAACAAGAACTCAGCAATGAGAACTCAACAACAAGAACTCAGCAATGAGAACTCAACAACAAGAACTCAGCAATGAGAACTCAACAACAAGAACTCAGCAATAAGAACTCAGCAACGAGAACTCAGCAATAAGAATTCAGCAACGAGAACTCAGCAATGAGAACTCAGCAATGAGAACTCAGCAATGAGAACTCAGCAATGAGACCTCAACAAAAAGAACTCAGCAATGAGAACTCAGCAATGAGACCTCAACAAAAAGAACTCAGCAACAAGAACTCAACAACAAGAACTCAACAACAAGAACTCAGCAATGAGAACTCAACAACAAGAACTCAGCAATGAGAACTCAGCAATGAGAACTCAACAACAAGAACTCAACAATGAGAACTCAACAACAAGAACTCAGCAATGAGAACTCAACAACAAGACCTCAGCAATTAGAACTCAACAACGAGAACTCAACAACAAGAACTCAGCAATGAGAACTCAGCAATGAGAACTCAGCAATGAGAACTCAGCAACAAGAACTCAGCAACAAGAACTCAGCAACAAGAACTCAGCAACGAGAACTCAGCAATGAGAACTCAGCAATGAGACCTCAACAACAAGAACTCAGCAACAAGAACTCAGCAATGAGAACTCAGCAATGAGAACTCAACAAGAACTCAGCAATGAGAACTCAGCAATGAGAACTCAACAACAAGAACTCAGCAATGAGAACTCAACAACAAGAACTCAGCAATGAGAACTCAACAACAAGAACTCAGCAACAAGAACTCAACAACAAGAACTCAGCAACAAGAACTCAACAACAAGAACTCAGCAATGAGAACTCAGCAATGAGACCTCAACAACAAAAACTCAACAACAAGAACTCAGCAATGAGAACTCAGCAATGAGAACTCAACAACAAGAACTCAGCAACGAGAACTCAGCATCGAGACAGGAAAGACGGCAGGGAATGAGCTCCTAAAAATAACCTTAAAATTTTTTGTCTAGGTTACACAGTGAACTGGTACAAGTATGATGACTGCGTAAAAAACTTTTTAAAAGATATGTCACAGTATTATGTGCTTTATTCTTATAAAAATAGATATCTTCATTAACTTATAAAAATCATGTAATTGCGTCTTTCATTTCTAAGGAGGAACTAGAGAGATGACTAGTGAATCTATTTGTCTATGGAGTGAGGATCGGATTATTACCTTTACCTGAACAGGTAAACCGCCTGGCTTTCACTTCACTACATCACTATACAGGAATATCTCATCTAACGACAATCTGCTTACTGTCAACAAGTGTTACAAGCCTCACCTGATTCTCCTGGGTCGAGGGAGCTCCTGGGGCAAAAAAATCTGTCTCCGATTGATCAGATTGCTCTGTGTAGGTTTCCTTTTTGACTTCTTGTTGAAAGTTCCGGAAAATTTCGGACACTGGTTTCTGGAAGACTTGACTGATTAACAACTGGGCCGTTTCAGTCCATTTACTGCATTCGTTCTGAGGAAATAAGTGTTTCAAGAAAATGTCAATCAAAAAATATCGCAGGAAAATTATTTAAATACGAGTCAAAAATTATGCAAAAAAAATATCCTTCGGCCAGTGTTCGCACTAATATTCATATTCATATAAAATAACGTCGGAACCGGTGAAGTTAAAAATAGAAAGAAGAAAGAAAGAAAAAAAAGAAAGAAAACGTCTCAAACTGGAAAGTTAAAAAAAATTAAAAAAACGTATAAATCGGTATAGAAAGCAGAAAGAAAAAAAGAAAGAAAAAAAAAGAAAACGTCTTATTATGGAAATAGTTTGAAGGCGAGGGTTGTCTGATTTGCTATTTGCTATTTGCTTTCTCAATTTCCCTTGTAATGGATGCGTCCGGCAGTTTTTTTATTCGCTACTTTTTGTGTGATGAGACGAGAGACAGTTTAATAACAAGCAGTACCACTAGCTTCATTGCGAGATCCAACACGGTTTGTTGTTGTTGAGCACTCTTCGCTGCTCGTTGTAAATACCCGCCGACTTTGCATTTACAAAGTTAAATTCCTCCTAACTTCCAAGCTAATTTGTGGTGGCCAACAGGTAACACTCTTGACTGCGAATCAGTGGCGATTTGTGATCGGAGTTCGCACCCGCCGACCGTTGAGAATTAACTTCCTGCACTGAAGATTGCTAAGCATGAAACATCGATATCTGTAGGTAAAAAATAATTAATATTTATTTATAATATATATATATATATATATAAGAAGGAATAGGTAAAATAAATACCTTTTGAAGCATTAAGATGCGATATCAATTTTTTTTTATAAAAAAGAAAAATAATAAATCGAAACCGATTTTTTTTTTTTTTTAAATAAAAAAAAATCGGTTTCGATTTATTATTTTTCTTTTTTATAAAAAAAAATTGATATCGCATCTTAATGCTTCAAAAGGTATTTATTTTACCTATTCCTTCTTAAATTTAACAATAGATGCTTTTAAAAAAAAATATGAACCGTAAACACTTATATATATATATATATATAAACACTTATATATATATATATATATATATATATATATATATATATATATACATAGACGGCGGCACCAGGGGGGGGGGCAGGGGGGGGGGGCGCTGAAGCCCCCTCACTTTTTGACTTGGCCCCCCCCCCACTTTACGGTCATCAATAATGAAGTTATATATGCATGTGTTTAACCGCCCCCCCCCACTTTTTAGAAGAGCCCCCCCCCCACTTTTATAACTGTCCCGCCGGTCCTGAATTACACACATTGCTCTTTATTATAGATTTTTAATTAATAACAAGAATTAATGGAATTCGACGATATTTTTAAATAAAGTATAGTCATTTATATTATTTTACATGTTTTAAATTGTCGGCAAACCAGAAGAGTACCTGACTCAAAGTCAGCAGCGAACGGTGTTCGGTCAGATTTAGTTCCTGATATTAAACTTCATCCGAAAGTTTCAGTTTCCCAAATTTATTAATTTATTTATTAAATTGTTGAAAGTACAGACTAGTTAACAACCCCTCCCCCCTCCGCATGTTAAGAATGGCTTTCTAAATAATAATGTTATTATTTCAGCACGGCCGTAAACTGCAGATTTATTTAGAAAGCAATTCTTAGCATGGGAAGGTGGGACTTTGTTAACTATTCTGTACTTTCATTTAACAATTTAATAAATAAATTAATAAATAAAAATTAGTACAAAACTTGGAAAACCAGAAGAGTAAGCGCCCTAAATCATGAAGTCTTTAATATCAGGAACTAAATCTGACCGAACACCGTTTGACTTGTATATTTATTTAAAAAAATGAACAATACATGAAACAATTTACAAAACTTCTTTATATACAATATTTCTAGTGAAGGTAATATTTCGACGACGACTAAACCTTACTTTGTAAATGCTTTAGATTAAATTAAATTTGGCTCCAATTCATGAGTAGCATACAAAGATTCGGAAGGTGGTTGCTTTTGATGTAAGCGTGACACACAAAATAACACACGCGCTATCGTATTAATATGTCTTCCCCTCTCTGACCCCCCCCCCCCCCTTCGATGTAGAAAAAAAAAATCTTAAAGGTTGGTTGGGATCGAACAATAAACCAGTCGGGCCGACGTCAAAAACAAACGTCAAAATCCTACGTTGCTAACTGTTGCGCCAAAGGGAAATACTTGAAATATTACGAAAATTAGGTGACTTGAATGCTTTTCCTAATCTAGGTGCGGCACACATGCGCAGAGTTTTTGATGTAAGCGTGACACACGAACACACACGCTATTGTATTAATATATAGATGTATGGAAAATAAATGACTGACATAATTCTATGATTTTATGTGAATATTTTAGTAATATATTTAGATGAATAGGCAATTCGACACTGGTGAAGCATTTTTTTCTGCCATTTTGATGGAAGGTGTACACTGGTTAAAGAAATACAAGTAAATGGAGCTCCGAATAAAATGTAACGTTAAAAAGGCATTGTCTCCTTCTTCATGAATATATAAACCTCCTGAGAAAAGTATCAAGAGAAAGGCTTCACTCCCGGCCAACAAAAGACAGATAATGTATCGTAGGACCCATTAAAATAATATGCAACAGTGTGTTGGGGGGGCACTGAAGGAAATGACCAGTTACCAAATAGCAGGAAGTTTATTTTAGCTTTATCTTACTACAGATACAAATGCAATGAATTTTTAGGTTGACATTTACAGAGGAAAGAAGAGAGAGATGAGGTGAATAGCTTTTTTGTTGTTCTTAGACATGGTCTCCTCCCAAACAATAAGCCAATCATCATCATCATCATCATAATAATAATAATAATAATAATAATATTCATAATAATAATAATAATAATAATAATAATAATAATAATAATAATAATAATCCCCCCCCCCGCCCAATAAATTACACCGGCCTCAGCTATCACTACACAAAAATGAACCAAGGAACAGAAATTACAAGAAACACTATAAGCTACCCCCTCTCTCCCCACCCCACCCCCCAAAAAAAAGAAAGGAGAAAAAAGGAAAAAATAAAAAAATTGAAAAAAGTTTAAAAATTAGAAAAGAATTAAATAATTTTTTTTTTTTTAATGATTAATTAAGTTTTTTTGGGGTTTTTATTATGGTGACCGGCCTAGGCTGACACCAGACAACATATTTGTAGAGGGTCGAGGAGAATGAGAAGACCGAGGAGGGACAGCACAAACCAGACCTCCACTGGAACAGTGCAGAGAATGCTGGGACCTTGGGGAGGCTTATTGCCACCCAAATCCCAGAGAAGACCAATTGTCCTTACCAGCGAGAAATCAATGGTAAGAGGCTGTTGTGATACCGCATCGTTATCGAAAAGAAGTGAAGAATACTAGAAATCTGGGGAGGCTTGTTGTCACTCAGACTCCAGGAAATATCACTGGTTGTTGTCGGTGAGCAATCACTGACGATGATCTATGTGAGAGCTCCTAGTGAGTACAAATAATAATAATAATAATAATAATTATATTCAGTTTAATGTCGGTTTTACATGCTGACATGTGTTGGATGGCTTTTAGAAATTGTCTTCCAAACTGACCTATCTCTGGACAGGTGTTTATTTATCCCTATTTCACTCAAATCCATCCTTATCACTTCCTCCCATGTTTTTTTCTTGGCATTCCCCTGCCTGCCAACTTATCCTGCTACCTCAACTGTTTTACATCTACTAACGCAAGCACTCTCATCCATTCTTTCAATGTGACCAAACCAACTAAGTCTCCTGTTCTGCACAATTTCCATATATTGTCCAGATTTAATCTTCATCAGATCTAAGCTTGCCTTTAAGACTCACACTACACATTTATCACATTCTCATATCATTTATCTCCATGCAACACATATCCTCAACTCTCACTGGCTGGGTTCACTTTCGTACATCATCGCACTGTGCAGATATGCCTAATAGACTCTTCCCTTGCCCGACAGAAAAAATTTAACTGCTTATAAGGACGGTTTATCACAAGTATTTGTTGACATTGGATTTGAAAACGAGCATGTTGTTGTCTGCAGGGAAGCAGTCCCATGGTAATGTGTTCCAAAGATGAGAAGTTATTAAATAAAAACTTTGTTCATGGAAATTCCGTTTGATGCTAGGCATATGAGGAAGAAAGGAAAGTTGTTTACAGTTGTGGTAACCAGACGAGTTCTTGCTGTGAATGTTTTACAAGGAGGAACCAGAGATTTGAGCTCAGTCGAGCACCTTCCATGAAAATAATGATAGAGTATTGATTTACTCCTCTCCAGGAGTTAGGCACAAGGCCAGTTTTTATCTTACTCCCACAAGTAAGATGTGACCCAAGGTCGGGTCGGGAAAGTGGGGTTTGAAAAGCCAGCGCCCGAGAGGTGAGCACTCTGGCCATTAAAAATTGCCTGGGCAAACCGTCGGCATTCCCCGGTAGGGGCGCCTCAGACAGTAAGCAATAAACTTACTCCTCCCCAAAGAGGGGAGGCGAAGCCTGGGAGGGTGGACCTCCTAGAACTGCACAGGACAGACCCATAGACCGGCGTAAATCAAGCCCCGAAGGCCAAGACAATACCAGTCTATGGGGGGCAGTATCAATCGGAACAGATACTACACTTTGATCTTAGCCAAAAGGCCAAGAACACTGTAGAGAAAACTAGCAGTGTCTCTTCTGTGAGAAATGAGGGTGTCGAGAACAGAAAAGATCATAGATTGCGAAGTCAATTTTGTATTTAGCTGACAATTATTTTTACAGTAAGGAGACAAGGAATATTTATTGTTTAAAAAAAAATTAAATTGCTAAAATTTTAAATGAATAAACATATTCGCTTTACTTATTTAAATAATATTTAACAGACAATGACAATTATTTTTATGGAAGAAGAAAGAGTCATTTCTTCTTAATGGTCCTGACAGACATTTATTATTTCAAAAGGAATATTATTTTTAAGAGTAAATTGTATAAGTTAGTGTAGAAATACTTTATTCTACATTTGGAGTTCTTTTTTTTTTTTTGATAACTTGTTTTATGTCCATGTAACTAAAGAATTGCATTATATAAGGGAAGAGTGTTCAGTATCGGTGATAGATCTCAAGTAGATGTAAGTTTGAACAGTGTAGACAGTATCAATCAGTTATTATGTGATGTTCATTCTATGCTCCCTGTATTTAACAATTGCTAAAAAAAAAACAAAAAAAAAAAAAAACAATGTAATGGTATTTAGTTAAAACATTTTCTAAAGTGCTTAATGTTATAAATTAAATATTGCATTAACTGTTTTATATTTAAAGTTATAAACCAGTCCCAACATTACTCTAGATTTTATGCACCTAATAGACAATTGTCAAGTTGTTTCTGCTGTAATTTAGTCCACAGGGTCCCGCTAGTAATTTTTTCATAGTATATGGATTTGAGGGTGCTTGTATTTTAAAAGTACGAAAAAAAGTTTTTTTTGTCGTTTACTGTATGAGAGGTAAATAAGGGGCAGTAACTCTTACTTTGACTATTGAGTTGAGACTCGTAAGTGTGCACTCTGATTTTATGTAAGCAAAATCAGCTTTTCCACGCACCCATGAGCAAAATCAGCTTTTCCACGCACCCATAAGCAAAATCAGCTTTTCCACGTGCCCATGAGCAAAATCAGCTTTTCCACGTGCCCATGAGCAAAATCAGCTTTTCCACGCGCCCATGAGCAAAATCAGCTTTTCCACGCACCCATAAGCAAAATCAGCTTTTCCACGCGCCCATGAGCAAAATCAGCTTTTCCACGCGCCCATGAGCAAAATCAGCTTTTCCACGCACCCATAAATAAATAAATTTTAATATTTCCCGAATAGGTAATTTTGATTTGTCAAATATACTTTTATGTCTAATCGACGTTTTACTTGCACATGTGCAACGCCAATTGAAGCCATCAGTTTTTACTAGTGAGGGCACAGGTCGCATCTCATGGCCACAGTTGCAGGTTTCTGCACCAGAAATAAGTCTGTGTGCTTGCAAAAAATCAATCTGTTTCGCACTGTCTGATGTAAAATACAGTATGTCTTCAAACTTGAAAGAGTTAAGATCCGAACACTTACGAGTCACAACTCAAAGTAAGGGTTACTGCCCCTTATTTACCTCTCATACAGTAAAAGACAAAAAAAACTTTTTTTCGTACTTTTAAAATACAAACACCGATTTGAGCAAACAAGAGTTATCGTCCTTGTCCTAGCTCTCTTGTTTTTCATGTGCTTTACTGGGTCTTTTTTTTCTGTCATGGTCGAATGTACTTACGTGCATTCTCTCCAGATCAGCATTTCCATCTTCACAGCCTTGGTCTCTTAGCTTGATGTGTGAGCTGAAGAAAAATGCCACATTAAAGAGATGTATTCAAACGTGTGGGGTTATAAGAAAAAGACTACATGGAAAACATAGACGCAGAAGATGACTAAGTAAGTCGAAAGCTCGAAAAATAAAAGAAAAAATAAAGAAATCTCAAGACAACATTCTTATTTACCTGATAGCATCATAGCAAGTAGAAATACAACCAAAAGAAATTTTCAATGTGAAATATTATTATTATTATCAACTCACTAGGAGTTCTCACACATGTCATCATCAGTGATTGCTCACTGATAATTACCGGTGGTGTTTCCTTGAGTCTGAGTGACAACAAGTCTCTCCAGATTTCTCGTACTCTCAACCTCTTTCGATAACCCTTGCAAATGATTTTGCGTTATCGCAACAGCCGCTTACTATTGATTTCTCCCTGGCAGCGAACATTGGTCTTCTCTAGGGATTTGGGTGGAAATAAGCCCCCCCAATATTATTATCATTATGATGATGATGATGATTATTATTATTATTATTATTATTATTATTATTATTATTATTATTATTATTAGTAGTAGTAGTAGTAGTAGTAGTAGTAGTAGTAGTAGTAGTAAAAAAAGCGGAACCAGTCTGGACTGAACCATTTTTTTAGGGATAGAACTCTGATGGTTATAATGGCAAGGTAACGCAGGTTGTCGAGACTGTCGTTTTGATTCTCGATAGCAGATTTGGGATTTCAAAAGTTGGCCAGCATTTACTCCATTTAATTCTGTTTGCGCCAATCACTACAGAATTATGCTTGATCAACTTTCTGTTTATTCTCTAAATGTTATAGGGACATTATAAGAACTGTATCATTTCACCGTTCTGTTCAATTACACTTAAGTTCTTACGACATTCTTCCGATGAATATTTTTTTATTTACTAAAGCGTCACCGCTTATCAACGCAAAAAGCCACTCAAGGATAAGGATTAACGAGATTGATGGATTGTAGGTTTAAACTATCCTTGACCCCAGGCTTGACATCTGATGTAGACTTTGTCAGAAACAATACTGCTTTTTTCTTTTGAAGCAGTAGTTGTATGAATTTATTTATTTTATTAATATTATTATTATTATTATTGCTATTTTAACTAATGAGCCACCATTCATCTAGGCTAAAAGCCACTCGAGGATAAGGGTTAATGAGATAGATGGATTGTAGGTTTAAACTATCCTTGACCCCAGGCATGACATCTGATGTAGACTTTGTCAGAAACAATACTGCTTTTTTCTTTTGAAGCAGTAGTTGTATGAATTTATTTATTTTATTAATATTATTATTATTATTATTGCTATTTTAACTAATGAGCCACCATTGATCAAGGCTAAAAGCCACTCGAGGATAAGGGTTAATGAGATAGATGGATTGTAGGTTTAAACTATCCTTGACCCCAGGCTTGACATCTGATGTAGACTTTGTCAGAAACAATACTGCTTTTTTCTTTTGAAGCAGTAGTTGTATGAATTTATTTATTTTATTAATATTATTATTATTTTTTTAACTAATGAGCCACCATTGATCCAGGCTAAAAGCCACTCGAGGATAAGGGTTAATGAGATAGATGGATTGTAGGTTTAAACTATCCTTGACCCCAGGATTGACATCTGATGTAGACTTTGTCAGAAACAATACTGTTTTTTTCTTTTGAAGCAGTAGTTGTATGAATTTATTTATTTTATTAATATTAGTATTATTTTTTTAACTAATGAGCCACCATTGATCAAGGCTAAAAGCCACTCGAGGATAAGGGTTAATGAGATAGATGGATTGTAGGTTTAAACTATCCTTGACCCCAGGCTTGACATCTGATGTAGACTTTGTCAGAAACAATACTGTTTTTTTCTTTTGAAGCAGTAGTTGTATGAATTTGTTTATTTTATTAATATTAGTATTATTTTTTTAACTAATGAGCCACCATTGATCCAGGCTAAAAGCCACTCGAGGATAAGGGTTAATGAGATAGATGGATTGTAGGTTTAAACTATCCTTGACCCCAGGATTGACATCTGATGTAGACTTTGTCAGAAACAATACTGTTTTTTTCTTTTGAAGCAGTAGTTGTATGAATTTATTTATTTTATTAATATTATTATTATTTTTTTAACTAATGAGCCACCATTGATCAAGGCTAAAAGCCACTCGAGGATAAGGGTCAATGAGATAGATGGATTGTAGGTTTAAACTATCCTTGACCCAAGGATTGACATCTGATGTAGACTTTGTCAGAAACAATACTGTTTTTTTCTTTTGAAGCAGTAGTTGTATGAATTTATTTATTTTATTAATATTAGTATTATTTTTTTAACTAATGAGCAACCATTGATCAAGGCTAAAAGCCACTCGAGGATAAGGGTTAATGAGATAGATGGATTGTAGGTTTAAACTATCCTTGACCCCAGGATTGACATCTGATGTAGACTTTGTCAGAAACAATACTGTTTTTTTCTTTTGAAGCAGTAGTTGTATGAATTTATTTATTTTATTAATATTATTATTATTTGTTTAACTAATGAGCCACCATTGATCAAGGCTAAAAGCCACTCGAGGATAAGGGTTAATGAGATAGATGGATTGTAGGTTTAAACTATCCTTGACCCCAGGATTGACATCTGATGTAGACTTTGTCAGAAACAATACTGTTTTTTTCTTTTGAAGCAGTAGTTGTATGAATTTATTTATTTTATTAATATTATTATTATTTTTTTAACTAATGAGCCACCATTGATCAAGGCTAAAAGCCACTCGAGGATAAGGGTTAATGAGATAGATGGATTGTAGGTTTAAACTATCCTTGACCCCAGGATTGACATCTGATGTAGACTTTGTCAGAAACAATACTGTTTTTTTCTTTTGAAGCAGTAGTTGTATGAATTTGTTTATTTTATTAATATTAGTCTTATTTTTTTAACTAATGAGCCACCATTGATCCAGGCTAAAAGCCACTCGAGGATAAGGGTTAATGAGATAGATGGATTGTAGGTTTAAACTATCCTTGACCCCAGGATTGACATCTGATGTAGACTTTGTCAGAAACAATACTGTTTTTTTCTTTTGAAGCAGTAGTTGTATGAATTTATTTATTTTATTAATATTATTATTATTTTTTTAACTAATGAGCCACCATTGATCAAGGCTAAAAGCCACTCGAGGATAAGGGTTAATGAGATAGATGGATTGTAGGTTTAAACTATCCTTGACCCCAGGATTGACATCTGATGTAGACTTTGTCAGAAACAATACTGTTTTTTTCTTTTGAAGCAGTAGTTGTATGAATTTATTTATTTTATTAATATTAGTATTATTTTTTTAACTAATGAGCCACCATTGATCAAGGCTAAAAGCCACTCGAAGATAATGGTTAATGAGATAGATGGATTGTAGTTTTAAACTATCCTTGACCCCAGGCTTGACATCTGATGTAGACTTTGTCAGAAACAATACTGTTTTTTTTCTTTTGAAGCAGTAGTTGTATGAATTTATTTATTTATATTATTATTATAATTTTTTTAACTAATGAGCCACCATTGATCAAGGCTAAAAGCCACTCGAGGATAAGGTTTAATGAGATAGATGGATTGTAGGTTTAAACTATCCTTGACCCCAGGCTTGACATCTGATGTAGACTTTGTCAGAAACAATACTGTTTTTTTCTTTTGAAGCAGTAGTTGTATGAATTTATTTATTTTATTAATATTATTATTATTTTTTTAACTAATGAGCCACCATTGATCCAGGCTAAAAGCCACTCGAGGATAAGGGTTAATGAGATAGATGGATTGTAGGTTTAAACTATCTTTGACCCCAGGCTTGACATCTGATGTAGACTTTGTCAGAAACAATACTGTTTTTTTCTTTTGAAGCAGTAGTTGTATGAATTTATTTATTTTATTAATATTATTTTTTTTTTTCAACTAATGAGCCACCATTGATCCAGGCTAAAAGCCACTCGAGGATAAGGGTTAATGAGATAGATGGATTGTAGGTTTAAACTATCCTTGACCCCAGGCTTGACATCTGATGTAGACTTTGTCAGAAACAATACTGTTTTTTTCTTTTGAAGCAGTAGTTGTATGAATTTATTTATTTTATTTATATTATTATTATTTTTTTAACTAATGAGCCACCATTGATCCAGGCTAAAAGCCACTCAAGGATAAGGGTTATTGAGATAGATGGATTGTAGGTTTAAACTATCCTTGACCCCAGGCTTGACATCTGATGTAGACTTTGTCAGAAACAATACTGTTTTTTTCTTTTGAAGCAGTAGTTGTATGAATTTATTTATTTTATTAATATTAGTATTATTTTTTTAACTAATGAGCCACCATTGATCAAGGCTAAAAGCCACTCGAGGATAAGGGTTAATGAGATAGATGGATTGTAGGTTTAAACTATCCTTGACCCAAGGATTGACATCTGATGTAGACTTTGTCAGAAACAATACTGTTTTTTTCTTTTGAAGCAGTAGTTGTATGAATTTATTTATTTTATTAATATTAGTATTATTTTTTTAACTAATCAGCCACCATTGATCCATGCTAAAAGCCACTCGAGGATATGGGTTAATGAGATAGATGGATTATAGGTTTAAACTATCCTTGACCCCAGGATTGACATCTGATGTAGACTTTGTCAGAAACAATACTGTTTTTTTCTTTTGAAGCAGTAGTTGTATGAATTTATTTATTTTATTAATATTATTATATTTTTTTTAACTAATGAGCCACCATTGATCAAGGCTAAAAGCCACTCGAGGATAAGGGTTAATGAGATAGATGGATTATAGGTTTAAACTATCCTTGACCCCAGGCTTGACATCTGATGTAGACTTTGTCAGAAACAATACTGTTTTTTTTCTTTTGAAGCAGTAGTTGTATGAATTTATTTATTTTATTAATATTATTATATTTTTTTTTAACTAATGAGCCACCATTGATCAAGGCTAAAAGCCACTCGAGGATAAGGGTTAATGAGATAGATGGATTATAGGTTTAAACTATCCTTGACCCCAGGCTTGACATCTGATGTAGACTTTGTCAGAAACAATACTGTTTTTTTCTTTTGAAGCAGTAGTTGTATGAATTTATTTATTTTATTAATATTATTATTATTTTTTTAACTAATGAGTCACCATTGATCCAGGCTAAAAGCCACTCGAGGATAAGGGTTAATGAGATAGATGGATTGTAGGTTTAAACTATCCTTGACCCCAGGCTTGACATCTGATGTAGACTTTGTCAGAAACAATACTGTTTTTTTTCTTTTGAAGCAGTAGTTGTATGAATTTATTTATTTATATTATTATTATTATAATTTTTTTAACTAATGAGCCACCATTGATCAAGGCTAAAAGCCACTCGAGGATAAGGTTTAATGAGATAGATGGATTGTAGGTTTAAACTATCCTTGACCCCAGGCTTGACATCTGATGTAGACTTTGTCAGAAACAATACTGTTTTTTTCTTTTGAAGCAGTAGTTTTATGAATTTATTTATTTTATTAATATTAGTATTATTTTTTTAACTAATGAGCCACCATTGATCAAGGCTAAAAGCCACTCGAGGATAAGGGTTAATGAGATAGATGGATTGTAGGTTTAAACTATCCTTGACCCCAGGCTTGACATCTGATGTAGACTTTGTCAGAAACAATACTGTTTTTTTTCTTTTGAAGCAGTACTTGTATGAATTTATTTATTTATATTATTATTATTATAATTTTTTTAACTAATGAGCCACCATTGATCAAGGCTAAAAGCCACTCGCGGATAAGGTTTAATGAGATAGATGGATTGTAAGTTTAAACTATCCTTGACCCCAGGCTTGACATCTGATGTAGACTTTGTCAGAAACAATACTGTTTTTTTTTCTTTTGAAGCAGTAGTTGTATGAATTTATTTATTTTATTAATATTATTATTATTTTTTTAACTAATGAGCCACCATTGATCAAGGCTAAAAGCCACTCGAGGATAAGGGTTAATGAGATAGATGGATTGTAGGTTTAAACTATCCTTGACCCCAGGCTTGACATCTGATGTAGACTTTGTCAGAAACAATACTGTTTTTTTTCTTTTGAAGCAGTAGTTGTATGAATTTATTTATTTATATTATTATTAGTATTATTTTTTTAACTAATGAGCCACCATTGATCAAGGCTAAAAGCCACTCGAGGATAAGGGTTAATGAGATAGATGGATTATAGGTTTAAACTATCCTTGACCCCAGGATTGACATCTGATGTAGACTTTGTCAGAAACAATACTGTTTTTTTCTTTTGAAGCAGTAGTTGTATGAATTTATTTATTTTATTAATATTAGTATTATTTTTTTAACTAATGAGCCACCATTGATCAAGGCTAAAAGCCACTCGAGGATAAGGGTTAATGACATGGATTGATTGTCGGTTTAATGAACAATATATATTAAAATAATGAATGGAATGAAAAAGTTTGATTACTTATGGGGGTGGTTTACAAGTATTTGTTGACGTTGGATTTGAAGACGACCATGTTGTAGTCTGCAGGGAAGCAGTCTCGTGGTATTGTGTTCCACAGATGGGAAATTCTTGGATAGAAACACTGGTCATGGAAATTCCGTCTGATGCTAAACATAGAGGAAGAAAGGAAACTTATTTTCAGTTGGGGTAGAAAGACGAGCATCTCCCATGGAAAAAACAACAGAGTAGAGAAAGACTAGCAACGTCTTTTCTGTGAGAAAGGGGCTGTAAAGAATAGAAGAGGTCATCCTCCATTAGATTGCCAAGTCGATTGTGTCAAGAGAAAAAGGGATGTTTTGAGCGGCACCTCCCCAGATGTGGCAGCGGTACTCCATCTTAAGATGTACTTGATTCTTATACAGGTAGAGGATTGTATCAGGATTCAGGTAGTTTCTGGTGCGACAGAATGTTCCAACCATTTTTCCAGCAACATTAGTTGAAAGATTTTCTTGGGAGACAAATTTACTAAAAAATGATATTCCTCCCCCCCCCCCCCCCCCGGCCTAGGTTTTTATTAGTTATTTTTAAATGTTGTACCCATTGACATTTATTCTAATGTATGGATATTGGTTGTTATTTTGTGTCAAGTGGGTACTTGCAATGCTGACATTTCTTTGTCTTTCTTCACTCTCCATCCAACTGGGTGGAGTTTGTGGCTAGTTATAAAGCTGAAAGAGAAAACACTTGCATGCCATTAAGTGATTTTACAGTTATTTATTGCTTTTAATTTTACTGGTTTTTATTATTCATTTTTTTTTTTTTTACTTTGTTTTAAAGAAGAAAAGAAAACAGGATGATGATGAAGAAGAAGGGTGTGGTGGAAACGAAGGTGAATGGAGAAAAAGGAGGAGGATGGAGAAGGATGATAAAGAAAGGGTAGAGAAGAAAGGAAGATGGAGTGGAAAACAAGGAGCATAGAGAAGAAGAAGAAGAAGAAGAAGAAGAAGAAGAAGAAGAAGAAGAAGAAGGAGGAGGACTTGGAGAAGGATGGAAAAGAAGATAAAGAGGATGAGGAAGAAAGGTTAGAGAAGAAAAGATAAAGAAGAAGAAAAGAAGATGGGGTGGAAAACAAGGAGCATAGAGAAGTAGAAGAAGAAGAAGGAGGAGGAGGAGGAGAAGAAGGATGGAAAAGAGGATGAAGAGGATGAAGAAGAAAGGGTAGAGAAGAAAAGATAAAGAAGAAGAAAAGAAAATGGGGTGGAAAACAAGGAGCATAGAGAAGAAGAAGAAGAAGAAGAAGAAGAACTTGGAGAAGGATGGAAAAGAAGATAAAGAGGATGAAGAAGAAAGGATGGAGAAGAAAAGAGAACTTACCCAAATGGAGTTTTTCTATCAGAGCCGAGCAAAGCTGCTATTTGCGTAACATTAGAAAGGTTCCTAAAATGAATGAAACAAGCGTCACACAAGCAAGAGGGTTAGTTGCAGGAAGAATAGCCAGTAACAGGGGCAGATTGGGAGAACATAATGGACCGGGAACAAACAGAAATCAGTCCACTAAATGTAGGCCATGGTTCCGGTGAAAGTAGTGAACTCATACCAGAAGATGGCACTATAAGCGGCCTAGAAAAGCCTAAAATTTGACTAATTATGCAGACATTTTGAAACTGTATGAAATAGGTACGACACATTTTCAGATCAATATTCATTATTTATGTAAGGCCTTAAAACTAAAACGTAAATAATTCCTGGTAAAAAGTAAATTCGGATGAATCAACATGGTACAAGTTTTTTTACCAGCTTGGCATTGGTTTTTCCGAGTTTTTTTGTTTTAATGAAAATCGCCCCAGACAAGGCATAAAGCCACTTGATGTAAGGAGCTAAAAAAACAAAACAATTATCACTTCAAGGTCAAAAACTAGCCAACAATAAGTGTTTGATGGATCGTCAGTCCACCACCTCTCAATAATTCCCGGTGGTCATACGAGTTACAAAAGTTTCCAATTCCTTATAAGAAATGTTGGCAATAATCCATTCTCAGATCACCTAGAATTCCAATATCAACTCTTAATGTGCCTAATTTAAGTGAAAACAACGAGAAAATGCCCCAATCAGTGTATTAAACAATGGAAATGATTAAAATATTAAATACAAACAATGATGGAAATTAAAGTTAATTATGAACTTGTGGCCAAACCGATTTCTTTGTTTAAATGTGTGCATTACTTTAGCCCTTAAATTATTGAAATAACATTTTTTATAATGACAATACGATGCTAGAATTTTTTTTTTTTTTACATTTTCATGATAAGGAAATGTTTTTAGTCTCATAGGAAATTTCTTTTCACCATTGAATAACAATTATGCAATGCGATATCGTATGGTATCACCGCCATTGTTTGTGTTCAAGTTCCAATAAATGTTCGGGTTGGGGGCAAAATCTTCTAAAAAAAAGATTTGTTTGGATTACATCTTGTTGGTCGTTCAAATTCTGAGGTATGACTCTACTTCATCCCATTGGTCAATTATTTCTCCACTGAAATAATATAGTTTCAATAACACATACATAAAAAAGATTTTTAAATCTACTTCTACAAGCCCCTAATAAAGAATGCAGTAAATCACTCAGTCGCTTCTGATCATATTGAAACTACAGTAGAGAAGCCAATCAAGTTTTCAGCCAATTGAGTATTTATTTACCCCCTCTCCAGGAGGTTAGGCACAAGGCCAGTTTTATCTTACTCCCACAGGTAAGATGTGACCCAAGGTCAGGTCGGGAAAGTGGGGCTTGAAAAGCCAGCAGCCAAGAAGGTGAGCATTCTGGCCATTAAAAATTGCCTGGGCAGCTCCGTCGGCATTCCCCGGTAGGGGCGCCTCAGACAGTAAGCAATAAACTTACTCCTCCCCAAAGAGGGGAGGCGAAGCCTGGGAGGGTGGACCTCCTAGAACTGCACAGGACAGACCCATAGACAGGCGTAAATCAAGCCCCGAAGGCCAAGACAATATCAGTCTATGGGGTGCAGTATCCATCGGAACAGATACTACACTTTGATCTTGGCCAAAAGGCCAAGAACTAGACTTTCAGCCAATTTTTTTATTTTTATTTTTTTTATTTACCTCCCCAGGAGGTTAGGCACAAGGCCAGTTTTATCTTACTCCCACAAGGTAAGATGTGACACAAGGTCGGGAAAGTGGGATTGAAAAGCCAGCACCCGAGAGGTGAGCACTCTGGCCATTAAAAATTGCCTGGGCAGCCCCGTCGGCATTCCCCGGTAGGGGCGCCTCAGACAGTAAGCAATAAACTTACTCCTCCCCAAAGAGGGGAGGTGAAGCCTGGGAGGGTGGACCTCCTAGAACTGCACAGAACAGACCCATAGACAGGCGTAAATCAAGCCCCGAAGGCCAAGACAATATCAGTCTATGGGGTGCAGTATCCATCGGAACAGATACTACACTTTGATCTTGGCCAAAAGGCCAAGAACTAGACTTTCAGCCAATTTTTTTATTTTTATTTTTTTTATTTACCTCCCCAGGAGGTTAGGCACAAGGCCAGTTTTATCTTACTCCCACAAGGTAAGATGTGACACAAGGTCGGGAAAGTGGGACTTGAAAAGCCAGCACCCGAGAGGTGAGCACTCTGGCCATTAAAAATTGCCTGGGCAGCCCCGTCGGCATTCCCCGGTAGGGGCGCCTCAGGCAGTAAGCAATAAACTTACTCCTCCCCAAAGAGGGGAGGCAAAGGCTGGGAGGGTAGACCTCCTAGAACTGCACAGGACAGACCCATAGACCGGCGTAAATCAAGCCCCGAAGGCCAAGACGCTACCAGTTTATGGAGTGTAGTATTCATCAGAACAGATACTACACTTTGATCTTGGCCAAAAGGCCAAGAACAGTACTTTCAGCCAATTGAGTAACAACCAAGCCTCAATGGTCCATGAGAATTTTGTCTGATATCTACATGTGGTCCAATCCACCTCTGTCTATATACCTTAATACCAATATTAGTTTTATTTAGTTAAGAAGATGTTGTAGTTTGCTTGAAGCATTGTGCATAGTTTATAGATATGTTTAAGGTTTAGAAGGCTGTGACAATGCAATGTAATTGAGAGAATGTCTAATATGGTGTCCAATTTTTTCTAATCTTAAAAAAACTTGGACACCAAATAACACTAAGTAGAAAATAGAATTTTTTAAAAAGTATTACATTACATATTGTCTCTCTATGTCTATTAGCATCTCATTTCTCACCCAGATATTATTTCAATTCATCTGTTGCCCACACTTTGGATTTTCATATGAACTACTTTGAAAAGGCGGTTTTAACCTCGAAATATTAGATAAACTTGAACACCATATAACACACGATTGATTGAAGATGAAAAAAAAAACACTAAGTCGAAAATAGAATAAAAGTATTACATTGCATATTGTCTCTTTATGTCTAGTACCATCTCGTTTCTCAGACAGACATTATTTCAATTCACCCGGTGCTCATAACCTAACCTTGCATTGCATTGTCACATGTTCAAATAAATTTTACTTGAAAGCATTTTAAAACATTGAACCTTTTCAAGATACTACAAATAGTAAAGAAATGAATATTGGTTATGAATGAATTAATATTGGTTATGTTATGAATGAAAGTGTTTTTGTTTGTTTTTTGTTTTTTTTCAAAATTTGATATGATTCCTATGATGTATAAAATAAGAAATCACACAAACAAACGGGGTTAATTGGTTAATAGACCCACGAGGGAAAAGTTAGACACAAGGTCGGTTTTTATGCAGGAGATAGCCAATTCCCCCAAAAGGGGCAGTCTGGATGGGACAAAAATAAAAGTTGCCCCAGTTGAGAAGGACAGAACAGATACTACACTTTGAATTATTTATTTGCAAAAAATATAAAAAAATCACATTTGGAACAAATTAGGCACAAAGCCATCAAAAGTTTGAGGAAAATGGGTGTCGTTGGTGATCATTGGTCTATGACAGAATAATTAGGCTGACAGGGATCCGGTAGCTGGGGGTGCGCTAGTATGCATCTTAGTGATGATGCTAGGCCCTACGTAGAACGAGGTGGAGATATCCGGCTAGTATATATTCAACACAAATCGACTGCTCTAAACAGGGAAGAAGTGGCGTCGGTCCGTCTGGAAAAGTGATGTATATTGTCAAACCTAATTATCGCCACACAATGAGCCACATTTACCATACGCTGCCAAAAGTTTTGGCAAAATCTTAATCAGAGGTGTCAACACTTGGAAGACAGAGAGAGAGGGAATAATTGTTTTCTAGGGAGATAAAGACTAAGAGATAAATTCCAAATTGTCCGTTGAAAAGCGTTCCACCCAACACCACCCAACTCCGAGAGAGGAAGAAAGACAGGGAGAGGGATGGGAGAGAGAAGGAGAGTAAGTCCGTTTCGCGCACCCCACCCACCCCCGAGAGAGGAAGAGGGATGTTTGAAAAGGAAAGGGTATGAAATACACCCTTTCGGTAAGAGAAAGGTTTTTAGGATCAGTTCCCCAGAGTCAGGCAAAGAGACAAGTTAGTTAGAACTGGGTTTTCGCCCCGAGTGGTCGCGATCCATGGCTCGTGTTAGTGAGAGCCTCCCAGACTCAGCCACCGTTTTCCAAACAGAGATTAATGACTTAATTAAGAACTTGCAATGTAAATTAATTCACGCACAGAGAGACAACCTAGGGAAGACAGTTTTTACGATACAGTAGATATTGAGCTAATGTAAAATCAATTCTTTCCTTTAATTTGTTAATAATTATTTGATACAAAAAGAATTCGCCAAGTTGTTGAATTATTCCTATTGTCGATTTGTTCTGCTCGAATAACCTTGCCTTCACAGAGACGAGATCGACAAAGCCAGCTATCATCATCATCATCATCCGGACCTGGAGGAATTTCGACCGACATATCCTTTTTTTATTGCCACTACGACGATCATCGGCCAAAAGAGTGTTCACGGTCTGGCAAGATCTCTGTGTAGAGAACCAGAGGTGTGAGCACAGATACACAGACGGCGAGCGGGTTACATGTTTATAATGGGCTCCGTGACGCGGAAAGGAGAGTGGGGTACCTGTTATAGTCTAAAGTGATAAAAATGTCTATCCTACTCTTAACTATAATCATCTCAGTCACCAAAATACCACATTTACACTAGGGGCCGTCCTACTTAAGATATCTCCCAATTAATTTGAAATTTTATTATTCATAAATATACATATATATAAGGATTTCATTGGAACAGATACTACACTTTGAAATATTTATTTGCATAAAATATAAAATTTTACATTGCATACAAATTAAGCACAAGGCCATCAAAAGTGTGGGGTGTGGATGTCGTTGATCATCCTTTGTCTAAAGTGATAAAATTGTCTATCTTACTCTTAACTAGAATCATTTCAGTCACCACAATACCACATTTACTCTAGGGGCCGTCCTATTTAATATATCCCCAATTGGTTTGAAGTTTTTATTTTTCATAAATATAGTTATATGTACAGAAATTAATTGGTATAAAACGGAGAGTGGGGAAAAAACAAAAAACAAAAAAGTTTGGTTAGTAAGACCCTCCCAACTCTTTCTAAATAATAAACCACCCACTGGTTTGTTCAGAACCGAAAACAAGCAGGGCAATCTCTAAATAGTAGTGGGATCTAGGTGGGAGAAAAAAGAAAACGGGGGATGGAGTTTGGAGAGCAGGTGGTGTCCTTCCAAGATAAATGCAATTAGGAAAGGCCGAAGATAAAAAAATTGAAAGGTGGGAGTGGGGATACTTTGATCATAGCCGAAGGCCAGGAAGAATAGTCATTAACAAAAGCAGGACACACAAAATGGACCTGGAAAATATCTAAGAATCAGTCAATTCCTATAAAGAATTAGTGACCTTATATAGTTGTAAGGATTAGGCATTTATAAGTAGGTCTGTGGAGTCAGAGTCGGTGAGCTGGAGAACATTCGTTGCTTTAGAAATCGGAGTTTGCGAAAATTGTCTGAGTTTGTTAGGCGGGCGGTGCGACAATATCGTGAGGATTGATAACAATGGTTGAGACTGGGCAGAATTTGATTATTTAAGAGGATGGTTCAACAAGAATTTGTTAACATTGAACTTCAAAACGACCATGTTGTAGTCAGCTGGGAAGCAGCCCAGTGGTATTGTGTTCCACAGACGGATAGTTCTTGGAAAGAAACTTTGCTCATGGGAGTTCTGTTTAGTTTTAGGTAGACAGGGGAAGAAAGGAACATTATTTACAGTGGTTGTAGCTAGACGAGTTTTTGTTGTGAATGTTTTACAGGGAGGGAACCAGAGATTGGAGATCAGTCGAGCACCTGCTATGAAAATAATGAGAGAGTAGAAAAAGACATGCAACGTCTCTTCTGTGAGAAAGCGGCTGCGGGGAAGAGAAGTCCGAATATGCAGCACTCCAGGTATGTGGTTTTACTGTATTTTAAATTAAAGAAAAAACAAAAAACTAGTTGTTTGTTATCGGAATGCATTGGGATTCTAGAAAATTATGATTATCTGAGTATTTATTTACCTCCTCTCCAGGAGGTTAGGCACAAGGCCAGTTTTATCTTACTCCCACAAGTAAGATGTGACTCAAGGTCGGGTCGGGAAAGTGGGGTTTGAAAAGCCAGCACCCGAGAAATGAGCACTCTGGCCATTAAAAATTGCCTGTGCAGCCCCGTCGCATTCCCCGGTAGGGGCGCCTCAGGCAGTAAGCAATAAACTTACTCCTCCCCAAAGAGGGGAGGCGAAGCCTGGGAGGGTGGACCTCCTAGAACTGCACAGGACAGACCCATAGACCGGCGTAAATCAAGCCCCGAAGGCCAAGACAATACCAGTCTATGGGGTGCAGTATCCATCGGAACAGATCTGAGTATTGATTTACTCCTCTCCAGGAGTTAGGCACAAGGCCAGTTTTTTATCTTACTCCCACAAGTAAGATGTGACCCAAGGTCGGGTCGGGAAAGTGGGGTTTAAAAATTGCCTGGGCAGCCCCGTTGGTATTCCCCGGTAGGGGCGCCTCAGGCAGTAAGCAATAAACTTACTCCTCCCCAAAGAGGGGAGGCAAAGCCTGGGAGGGTGGACCTCCTAGAACTGCGCAGGACAGACCCATAGACCGGCATAAATCAAGCCTCGAAGGTCAAGACAATACCAGTCTATGGGGTGTAGTATCCATCGGAACAGATCTGAGTAGCCATCGTCCAAATTGGCATATTTAAAAAATACAATGGTGGTGGCGTTGCCAGTTCCATCTGCACAGACATATGTCATATGATGTAAAATATGTACATGAGTCTTCTCTACTGTTTGTTGTGTTTGTTCTTAACCACAACACCCATGCTAGCTGACCTTTGGACGTCTCAGTCTATTTCTTTCCTTCTCTATCTCTTGATATTGTGACAGTCGCATCAACACAGTGAGAACCATAAGTCTGTGTCTCTCACTGTCTATGTCATATTTTTACATACCTATCACCACCACAATTCTCTAATTAGTTCTTAACCACAACACCCATGCTAGCTGACCTTTGGGGCGTTTCAGTCTATTTCTTTCCTTTTCTATCTCTTGATATTGTGACAGTCGCATCAACACAGTGAGAACCATAAGTTTGTCTCTCTTGCAGTCTATTTCATATTTTTACATACCTATCACCACCACAATTCTCTAGTTAGTTCTTAACCACAACACCCATGCTAGCTGACCTTTGGGGGCGTCTCAGTCTATTTTTTTCCTTCTCTATCTCTTGATATTGTGACAGTCGCATCAACACAGTGAGAATCATAAGTTTGTCTCTCTTGCAGTCTATTTCCTATTTTTACATACCTATCACCACCACAATTCTCTAGTTAGTTCTTAACCACAACACCCATGCTAGCTGAACTTTGGGGGCGTCTCAGTCTATTTCTTTCCTTTTCTATCTCTTGATATTGTGACAGTCGCATCAACACAGTGAGAATCATAAGTCTGTCTTTCTCGCTGTCTATTTCATATTTTTACATATCTGCCACCACCACAATTCTCTAGTTAGTTCTTCACCATAACACCCATGCTAGCTGAACTTTGTTCTGTGAGAAAATGAAATAAATCTGTCTTCATTTAAAATTATGTGTCCTGATAAATTTCAAAGTTTTCTTCAGCGCATTAACCCCGTTTTGATAATGTTAGAGTTTTCTTCAATACAAAATAGGGAAGGGACCGGCTATCATGTCACACTTGCACGTATTAAGGGTTCCAATGTGTCAAGAGTTCAACACTCTTCAATATCTTTCTGGAATTTGTAATGGATGGTGTTGCAAGTTTGAGCCAGTTCCATCTGCATAAAGATATGTCATGTGATGTAAGATATGTAGATGATGCTGCCATATTGTTTGTTGTGTTTGTAAAAGCTACAGTTATTGACTGAAGAACTGGAAAATGCGTTCTCCAAATGGGGACTAAATATAAATGCAGCAAAATGCAGATTAATGACTGATGAAGTCAATCGAAACATCAAAATCAAACAAAACAAAGTTGAAACGGTTTTTCTCGGATCCTCAGTTCTGAATGTATCAAAAGACGTGAACAGAAGAATTGCGTTAGTCTCCACTGCCTGTGGCAGACTAAAGAAAACCATCTGCAGCAGAAAAAATTTGTCTTGTGTTTTGAAACTTAGACTCTACAATGCACGTGTGGTTCTAATAGCTAAATATGCACTTGTGGTTCTAACTCTACAATACACGTGTGGTTCCAATAGCTAAATATGCACTTGTGGTTCTAACTCTACAATGCATGTGTGGTTCCAATAGCTAAATATGCACTTGTGGTTCTAACTCTACAATGCATGTGTGGTTCCAATAGCTAAATATACACTTGTGGTTCTAACTCTACAATGCACGTGTGGTTCCAATAGCTAAATATGCACTTGTGGTTCTAACTCTACAATGCATGTGTGGTTCCAATAGCTAAATATGCACTTGTGGTTCTAACTCTACAATGCACGTGTGGTTCTAATAGCTAAATATGCACTTGTGGTTCTAACTCTACAATGCACGTGTGGTTCCAATAGCTAAATATACACTTGTGGTTCTAACTCTACAATGCACGTGTGGTTCCAATAGCTAAATATGCACTTGTGGTTCTAACTCTACAATGCACGTGTGGTTCCAATAGCTAAATATGCACTTGTGGTTCTAACTCTACAATGCACGTGTGGTTCCAATAGCTAAATATGCACTTGTGGTTCTAACTCTACAATGCATGTGTGGTTCCAATAGCTAAATATACACTTGTGGTTCTAACTCTACAATGCATGTGTGGTTCTAATAGCTAAATATGCACTTGTGGTTCTAACTCTACAATGCACGTGTGGTTCTAATAGCTAAATATGCACTTGTGGTTCTAACTCTACAATGCACGTGTGGTTCCAATAGCTAAATATGCACTTGTGGTTCTAACTCTACAATGCACGTGTGGTTCCAATAGCTAAATATGCACTTGTGGTTCTAACTCTACAATGCACGTGTGGTTCCAATAGCTAAATATACACTTGTGGTTCTAACTCTACAATGCATGTGTGGTTCTAATAGCTAAATATGCACTTGTGGTTCTAACTCTACAATGCACGTGTGGTTCTAATAGCTAAATATGCACTTGTGGTTCTAACTCTACAATGCACGTGTGGTTCTAATAGCTAAATATGCACTTGTGGTTCTAACTCTACAATGCACGTGTGGTTCCAATAGCTAAATATGCACTTGTGGTTCTAACTCTACAATGCATGTGTGGTTCCAATAGCTAAATATGCACTTGTGGTTCTAACTCTACAATGCACGTGTGGTTCCAATAGCTAAATATACACTTGTGGTTCTAACTCTACAATGCACGTGTGGTTCCAATAGCTAAATATGCACTTGTGGTTCTAACTCTACAATGCACGTGTGGTTCCAATAGCTAAATATGCACTTGTGGTTCTAACTCTACAATGCACGTGTGGTTCCAATAGCTAAATATGCACTTGTGGTTCTAACTCTACAATGCATGTGTGGTTCCAATAGCTAAATATACACTTGTGGTTCTAACTCTACAATGCATGTGTGGTTCTAATAGCTAAATATGCACTTGTGGTTCTAACTCTACAATGCACGTGTGGTTCTAATAGCTAAATATGCACTTGTGGTTCTAACTCTACAATGCACGTGTGGTTCCAATAGCTAAATATGCACTTGTGGTTCTAACTCTACAATGCATGTGTGGTTCCAATAGCTAAATATGCACTTGTGGTTCTAACTCTACAATGCACGTGTGGTTCCAATAGCTAAATATACACTTGTGGTTCTAACTCTACAATGCACGTGTGGTTCCAATAGCTAAATATGCACTTGTGGTTCTAACTCTACAATGCACGTGTGGTTCCAATAGCTAAATATGCACTTGTGGTTCTAACTCTACAATGCACGTGTGGTTCCAATAGCTAAATATGCACTTGTGGTTCTAACTCTACAATGCATGTGTGGTTCCAATAGCTAAATATACACTTGTGGTTCTAACTCTACAATGCATGTGTGGTTCTAATAGCTAAATATGCACTTGTGGTTCTAACTCTACAATGCACGTGTGGTTCTAATAGCTAAATATGCACTTGTGGTTCTAACTCTACAATGCACGTGTGGTTCCAATAGCTAAATATGCACTTGTGGTTCTAACTCTACAATGCACGTGTGGTTCCAATAGCTAAATATGCACTTGTGGTTCTAACTCTACAATGCACGTGTGGTTCCAATAGCTAAATATACACTTGTGGTTCTAACTCTACAATGCATGTGTGGTTCTAATAGCTAAATATGCACTTGTGGTTATAACTCTACAATGCACGTGTGGTTCTAATAGCTAAATATGCACTTGTGGTTCTAACTCTACAATGCACGTGTGGTTCCAATAGCTAAATATGCACTTGTGGTTCTAACTCTACAATGCACGTGTGGTTCCAATAGCTAAATATACACTTGTGGTTCTAACTCTACAATGCATGTGTGGTTCCAATAGCTAAATATACACTTGTGGTTCTAACTCTACAATGCATGTGTGGTTCTAATAGCTAAATATGCACTTGTGGTTCTAACTCTACAATGCACGTGTGGTTCTAATAGCTAAATATGCACTTGTGGTTCTAACTCTACAATGCACGTGTGGTTCCAATAGCTAAATATGCACTTGTGGTTCTAACTCTACAATGCACGTGTGGTTCCAATAGCTAAATATGCACTTGTGGTTCTAACTCTACAATGCACGTGTGGTTCCAATAGCTAAATATGCACTTGTGGTTCTAACTCTACAATGCATGTGTGGTTCCAATAGCTAAATATACACTTGTGGTTCTAACTCTACAATGCATGTGTGGTTCTAATAGCTAAATATGCACTTGTGGTTCTAACTCTACAATGCATGTGTGGTTCCAATAGCTAAATATGCACTTGTGGTTCTAACTCTACAATGCACGTGTGGTTCTAATAGCTAAATATGCACTTGTGGTTCTAACTCTACAATGCACGTGTGGTTCCAATAGCTAAATATGCACTTGTGGTTCTAACTCTACAATGCACGTGTGGTTCCAATAGCTAAATATGCACTTGTGGTTCTAACTCTACAATGCACATGTGGTTCCAATAGCTAAATATGCACTTGTGGTTCTAACTCTACAATGCATGTGTGGTTCCAATAGCTAAATATACACTTGTGGTTCTAACTCTACAATGCATGTGTGGTTCTAATAGCTAAATATGCACTTGTGGTTCTAACTCTACAATGCATGTGTGGTTCTAACTCTACAATGCACTTATGGTTCTAATAGCTACATATGTTTCTGAGACTTGGAGATTGAATGTAGAGGTTGAACGTCGGTCTTTTGTATTTGAAAATGACTCATTGAGAATCATGATCGGAAAAACCTGTCTAGATTGCTGTAGGATAAGCCAAATTAAAGAAATTCTTGGTTTTCGAAATGACATCATCAAGGTTATAAAAAGAAAGAGGAAGGGGCTGGTTTGGTCACGTCGTCAGAAGAAGTCCTGAAAGCAATATATACCGAGCATGGAAAGAAGAATTTCTCGTAAAAGGCCTCATGGTAGGCCTCTAAAGCGCTGGACTAATTAGATCCGTAGCAATGTAGAGTTTCCTGTGCTAACAGTGGAAAGATTGGTAAAACACTGGAAAACATGGAAGGGTTGTGTATTTAGAAAGTGTGTGAAGATCCTTTGAGAATTATGCATGTAATATGTGACTTTTTGTCAAAGAATGATAACTGTAAAGATAAATCACATTTTTTATCTTAAATAAGCCTAAAGCCACTCGAGGATAAGGAGTGATAGAATGATTGTCAGTTGAAAGATGAAGAATATCATGAGAGGATTTAAAATGATTAATGGAATGTACTATGTTTGATTACTTATGGGGTCGGTTTATGACAGGTATTTGTTGACATTAGATTTGAAGATGACTATATTGTAATCTGCAGGGAAGCAGTCCTATGGTAATGTGTTCCACAGACGGGAAGCCCTTGCAAAGAAGCTCTGTATATGGAAATTCCGTCTGGCGCTAGACACATGAAGGGAAGAAAAGAAAGTTTTTTTTTCCATTGTGATAGAAGACGAGTTCTTGCCATGGATGTCTTACACGGAAGAACCAGAGATTGGAGCTCTGTGGAAAGTTCTTGGAAAGAAACTCTGTTCATGGAAATTTCGCCTGACACTAGGCACACTGAGGAAGAAAGGAAAGTTTTTTTTTTCCCATTGTGGTAGAAGACGGGTTCTTGCTGTGAATGTCTTACGAGTACAAGGAGGAACCAGTAATTGGAGTTCAGTAGAGCACCTTCCACGGAAACAACGATAGAGTAGAGAGAGACTAGCAACGTCTCTTCTGTGAGAAAAGAGCTGTAAAATACAGAAGAGATCATCCCCCACTATTTCTTTTTCAAAGAAGAAATATAAACTCCCTTTTTTCATTTGCATTGTAAAGTTAAACTGTTTAGCTGCCAAAATCAACTAATTGTTATTATTCTAAGTAGCAAAATAATGCGACCAGAAGTCGCATATTTTTGTTAATATATCACTACTTCCTCCTCCCACCCTACCCATCCACAAAAGGAGGAGATAATGCCCGGGAGGATGGAATCATGATGAACAAACATATACTACACTACCCCATAAAAAAAGAAGTAAAATCTGGGAGGATGGTCTCATGCCAACAGAACAGATACTACACTACTCCCCTAAATTGAGCATTGAAAAATAGTACAATAGTACAATTAATAGCAGTAATAGTATTGTTTTGGCTTCAGACAGACAAATACCACATCTCCATTCATAATCAAAGTACAATAGTGCATTAATAGAAGTAATAGTATAGTTTCGCCTCCAGAAAGACAGATACCAAATCGCCATTAGTAATAGAAGTACAATAGTACATTAATGGAAGTAATAGTATAGTGTCAGCTTCAGACAGACAGATACCAAATCTCCATTAGTTATAGAAGTACAATAGTACATTAATAGAAGTAATAGTATAGTTTCGCCTCCAGACAGACAGATACCAAATATCCATTTGTAATAGAAGTACAATAGTACATTAATAGAAGTAATAATATAGTTTTTGGCTTCAGATACCAACTCTCTATTAGTGATACATAAAATGATACAGAATTTTTGTGAGTTGAACAAGGTTTGTCTTTTCAGACTTTTGTTCAGAGTTCTGTTACTGAGCTACAAACACGAGTCGAAATAAAGGAAGTTGTTTATATTCTGTTATAAATTACTGTGAGCTGCGTATGCAAGAAAAGCTGAGAATGAGTTCCATGAGTGGAAAATATGGCAATATTTACATCTTTATGTTATTACAAAGACAATGGCTTTTCCACCAATGACAGTTAAGCATTATCAAGAGAGAAAGAAAAAAAAATGGTGATAGAAACAAGGAATTGATATGCATTTCTCAGTTGATCTTTCGTTGACATGAAAACAAAATGGCTTCATACAAAAACAAAACTGGTTTCTAAAAATTAGTTAAAAACGCTCCCTTTATCTTTAACACGTGTTCGTTTTAAATCACGACATCTGGAAAACCCTTTAAAACGCCCTTGTACTTCCGTTCATTCACCCTTTATTATTCTGTAAGTTAATTTATAAAGAAAAGTGGACCTTGGGTTTACTTTCGGCAGCCTCGTAACTGTCGCTTCCCTTATTTTGTTATGAAAGATGTTTCTGACAAAGGGGGTAAAATTGCTGCTTTCTTGGTCGGAATCTATCCATCTAACACTTATCGTTGGCTAGTTTTTGACCTTGAAGTGATAATTCTTTTATTTTTAACTACTTACATCAAATGGCTTCATGCCTTGTCTGGAGCGATTTCCATAAAAAGAATAAAGAAAGAAAGAAACCTTGCTTCGTTATTGATTATTTTTGTTTCACTTTTCTTTTGTAATTTTAGTGCTTTCATTGTTTTAATTTATTTATTTTTCTATGTATTTTTATCTTTTTTTTAATTTATAGAATAATGTAAATGTTAATGCAATCTAATCGGGACGACGTTTTATTTTATTATTGTTGGACTAAAATATTTTTTTTAATTTATAGAATAATGTAAATGTTAATGCAATCTAATCGGGACGACGTTTTATTTTATTATTGTTGGACTAAAATATTTTTTTTAATTTATAGAATAATGTAAATGTTAATGCAATCTAATCGGGACGACGTTTTATTTTATTATTGTTGGACTAAAATATTTTTTTTAATTTATAGAATAATGTAAATGTTAATGCAATCTAATCGGGACGACGTTTTATTTTATTATTGTTGGACTAAAATATTTTTTTTAATTTATAGAATAATGTAAATGTTAATGCAATCTAATCGGGACGACGTTTTATTTTATTATTGTTGGACTAAAATATTTTTTTTAATTTAATACTTAGCTACATTTTTTTAAACAGATGTGAAAGTTTGTATTTTGGGGCTAATTTTTAAAAAGATCTTTATTTGTTCACATTGGATTTGAAGACGACCATGATGTAGTCTGCAGGTAATGTGTTCCACAGATGGGATGTTCTTGGAAAGAAATTCGGTTCATGGAAATTCTGTTTGATGTTAGGCATACTTAGGAAGGAAGGAAAGTTCTTTGCAGTTGTGGTAACTAGATGAGTTCTTGCTGTGAATGTCTTACAAAGAGGTACCAGAGATTGGAGCGCAATCGAGCACCTTCCATGAGAATAAGGATAGGGAGAGAAAGACTAGCAACGTCTCTTCTATGAGAAAGAGGTTTGCTTGTAGTAGTAGTAGTAGTAGTAGTAGTAGTATTAGTAGTAACTATGATGTCATATTGAAATGCAGGAAAAATGTGTTTTCTTTAAATTTCAATCACAACACAAAATAATTTTTTAAACTTAAATAATCGATTCAGTTAACATGTATTTGTTTACTGTTATGAAAACGAGACATTAACTGCTATATCTGCTGATAAAAATCATTATTATTATCTATTGTATGTCTCGGACAATCCCATCTTTTCTTACTATTATTGTGACTATATTAATATTTTTCTGTAAAACCTCATCAAGACAAAACCTAACGTAACCTAAATTTAATTTGGTTAATTATTTTAGAAATATAGAAATATTTTATGCTATTCCCCCTCCCCTCAAATAAAAAAAATAAATTTTAAATTAAGAAAAAAATGGAAACTTTCTATTTCTTTTGTTTTTCTTTCACACATGTATGGCTGCAAGACGTGGTCAATGAAAAACTTCAAATCGACAGCAGCAGATTGGGTGGAGAAAATTGCCACTCTCACTGTAAAGCTTCTATGAGAAATTACGTGGCACAACAACGTCTCAACTAGTACGGCCACGTCACCCATCGTCAGTCATTCGAAATGCTCCAAAATATGTTCCATATCAATGTCGATGGCCCAAAGCCACGCAGTAGGCCACTTAACATGGAGGGGATCACTTGATGACAACTTGAAGCTAACGGGCGAAAAAAGAAAAATTGCAACTGACAGAAGTGGGAAGTCATTCACGAAACGTCTAACTTAAGCACGAGACCCAAAGATGGAAAATGAAAATAAAAATAACAATATCATTTTTCTGTTAATGTTAAAAAGAATGTACCATGCAGTGTTTCACTCTTGCTATTTCATATGTCATAATGGAATATGTTCAATGTTACAGGCAAAAAATAGAATTTTGGTTGGGAGCAAGGTGCAGTATCTGTCTGATATTGATTTGTTTTGATTTGATTGCTTGGTTTAACAGCATGTCAACCCTTCTTAGGTCATTTTATGCCAATAAAATTTTGATTGAACAGTGGTTTTAAAATGCCGTCACAAAGTTTAGTTAGAGATTTTATTCAAAAAAAATTTTTCTTTTTTTTTTTTCGAACTATATTTTGGTGTATATCTTAATTTCCTTAAGAAATTTAATTATTTTATTTGGATCGATCTTGCTAAATAATTTGTTTACATTGTCTATTTGATAGTATTTTTTACGGATTAGGTATTTCATCTTTTCTGTCCTCGGTCGGTGAAGGAGAGATCGTTCTAGACTGAGGCATTTTTTTTACATTTGTCCCAATCCAGAGTGCCTCTTTTTCTGGGAACCCGGATGTTCCCCACTTTAAAAACCGACCTTGTATTCAACTCTGTCCTCGTGGGGAGGCAAATAAATAGAAAAACAATGGATATTATATTAGTAGACTAGCAAAATATGCGACCGGAGGAAGCATATTTTTGCTAGACTACCGTGTCACTCCTTTCTCTCTTGCTGTATGCGAGAGGGTGTTCCCATTTACTTGTTTTAAATTATATAATTGTGAAAAAAAACTACATACAATACATAGTTAAAGTTAAATAAATTGTTTTGAACTTTTAAAATAATTTCTAACACTATTGATAATGTGTACACATTTATTTATTTTTTTATTTATTATCGTTTACATTTAAATTCATGTTTTGAAACATGACGTAAATCATAAATCTATGACGTCATGCCAAAGCTATATTTTTTTTGTTAAGCTAATGTTTTAAGATCAATTTTTAAGAAAGTGCAAGTAGCTTAGTTAGTAGAATGCCAGACTGAAGACCTCAAGGTTTCAGTTTCAATTTCCGGTTATGGCGTTCTATTTATTTCTTGGGAATTCATTACTTAGTATTAATGTAATATTTTCCATTTCTGAATGAAGTTCAGATATTTGTTTAAGAAAATTCTGAAGGACAAACAGACACGCACAACCACAGAGAAAGTGCCTGTTAAATTAAAAGTGGACTAGCGAAAATAGACTCCCTAACGGTCGTCTATTTTTGCTAGGCTGTCGCGTTCTTGGGTGGTGAGACATTTTTAGTTAAAAAAAAATTAAAAAATTTGTCTCCGAATATTTTTTGTTTAAAAAGGAAAAAAAATTTTTTTTTTTCCCGCCAAAAAAATTTTTTTTTAATTATTTATTGTTTATTTAGTCGTTAATATGTGTGCTAATGTATTTTTTTATGTTTCTGACTTTTAAATTAATTAAATAGTAATTACCTCCGCCCCCCCCCCTCTCCCGTTTACAAAAATTCTCCAGGACGGACAGACAGACAGACAGACAGAGAAAGTGCTCGTTATATTATAAGTGGACTAGTGTACACCATAAAAATGACAACAAAAAAATGCTTTGCCAGTGTTCGCACACACTATTTATCTAGATATATAATTAAAATATTCATATAAAATCATAAAATTACGTCAGTAATTTAATTTTTCATATATAAATTATTATTATTATTTCCGATCATCTAAAGAAGAAAAAAAACACCCACCGTTAATTTTTTTATAGAGTGGAGGATTTCTTTCTGAATTCATTTTTGGCAGGAGGGTAGGTCTCAAGTTTAACTTGTTATTTGACTTTCTATTTGCTTTCTCGCTTCCCCTCACCACTTGAAATATTTTCGGTCCGGGGGGGGGGGGGGAGTAGAAAAAGTCGCATGTTTTACTCACTAACTTTTGTGTGATAGGATGGAAGTACATATACAGGGTCTGCCATAAGTAATATATGATAACTATATATTTTCTTTTGTATTTGTTTCGGCCGATATAACCTCCGACCTTCTTCAGGTGTATTTTTACAATGGCTGTTATTGGTGAATAGTGGGGGTAAAAAATGTTTTTGTTCTTTTTTTTCGCATGTACCATCGTCGTTTAAATTTCAAAATCTGTGATGTACTTACGAAACGGAAAGAGCGTTGAGTAGTTTCCAGTTCTGTAGTAATTCAGATCCGTACTGATTTGGTATAAAAAAATTATTTTTGATGTTTGTTTTTGCGATGACGCTTCATTATATGTATTATTTGGATTGTTCAGACTATTGCTCTCATCTTGGGTGTTGTTCCTATAAAGTTTCGGCCGATATAACCCCCGACCTTCTTCAGGAGGTTATATTAGCCGAAACGTTGTGAGAACAATACCCAAGAAGAGAGCAATAGTCCAGACAATCCAAATGATACATATTATTAATCCTAATCTCAAAAACAAATTTTTTTTTTTGGTCCCCCGATTTATAAAATCGGGGGACCTATGTTTTGAGGCATTTCCGTCCGTCCGTCTGTCCGTCCGGATTTTTCTCCGCAACCATCAATTGAATTTCTCTGAAATTTTGCATGAAGTTGTAACTTTTGTCAGGTTAGAAAGTGACATTCTCCGATTTTTGAAAAGAAATCTGGTTAGCCCCCCCCCCCCCCCCCCCGGGAGTCAAAAGGCCCCAAAATGGCAAAAAATCACATTTTTTGCCCCATAACTTTTCATCCATCCATTCAATTTCTCTGAAACTTGGCCAAAATATGGAGGCAATTGTTCCTAATAGAAAATAAGTATCGCTGACCTTGGAAAAAATCTGGTTCGCGCCCCCAAGGGGTCAAAAGCACCAAAAATGACAAAAAATTACCCTTTTCTCCCATAACGTTTGATCCATCCATTCAATTTTTCTGAAACTTGGCCAAAATGTAGAGGCAATTGTTCTGGATATAAAATGAGCATCCTTGACCTCAGAAAAATTCTTGTTCGCGCGGGGTCAAAGGGGGGTCAAAAATGCCCAAATTGCCCAAATTTATTGCATTTTACACTCGCCACATCGAGTCACATACAGAGAAGGACCACGCATGCGCGGCTTGTTCCTCTTTCTCTCAATCCATTTTTATCACTTCCTAACATTGTCGTTATCCTGTGAACTGGACGTGCTACTTAAAGTGTTCTACATTTACTAAGCTAAGAACTCTCGTCCATTCTTTCAATGTGACCAAAAACCAACAAAAACGTCTCCCTATACTGTCCAGATTTAATCTTCCTCTAGAGTCATCAGTCTGTCTTTAAGACTAACATTACATATCCGTATCGTTCTAATATATCTCTCCAAGCAACTCATGTCCTGTGTACACATATTATTATTTTTTTTTATTAACATAGTTCACCCCAAACAAGGCAAGTTGCCACTGTAGACGTAAGGGGCTACTGAGAAGTAAGTGATGGGGATCATCCTAAATTGAGAACTGTTCGGTTTAGTTTTAAATTTCGGTAGAGTCGGGGAAACAGGGAACAGGAAGGGAGTTCCAAACGGCCGACAGCTCGGGAAAAGAAACTATTGGAGTAGAAGGCTCTCCGGCATCTGGGGACCTCCACAATGAATGGATGGGATTTAGCTGATTTATCATAATATACGTAATATTACAAAACACACACAATATATTCCTGTTTATTGTAATAATGACATCATCATATCTAAACTATTATTTTATTAAAAATATAACAATCATTGGGAATATATTTAGTGATGTGTGAAACCGTCTTCACTAGTCAGTGCCCACTCAGAACCTGTACGTGTGAAACTGCCTTGATTTACTTCATGTCTTTTCAGCATAGACAGTAAAAGATAAATAAGTAATAATATGTTGGCGTCCGTTTTTACTATGCTGTCTTAGGGCTGCGTGTAACCGTCGGACAGCTAACCTAAACTCTGATCGACAAACAAGACTCTGAGGCATAGTGTAATTTAAACCCAGGTTTTATTATTCATCGAAAAAGGTAAAAACTGAAAAGGGGGGTACAATGGGGGTCAAAAATGCCCCAAATTGCCCAAATGTATTGCATTTTACACTCGCCACATCGAGTCACATACAGAGGGGGACCACCCATGCGCGGCTTGTTTTATTAAATTTAATATTTTCTTTTGTTTGTAACTTTGTTGATACTTTAGCATTTCTTTTATTTCAAGTGTCATTCGAAAGTGGAAACCGTATATTTTTATAGCATCGTTGTACTTAAGAAAGAAATCCGAGCTGACATTGCTCAAGTACCGTTAGAACTGTGCATTAAAGTATGCTTCTCAATCCCTGAAAGATTAGCAAAGTCTATTGAGCTTCATGGGGAGCACACAGAGCTTTAATAAATGTTTTAATAAATACCATGAGTGTATTCTTTGTTAGTTTCTATATTGCAGTTGCATATTTCTTCCATGTTACATTTATTATGTTGAAATGAAATTATATAGTTACTTATGGCGGACCCTGTATTTATTTATCTAAATGAATAAATTCAAAAGTTGGACGCATTTCTCACACTAAGGGTAAAGTCAAAACGTCCCATTTCAAGTTAATTCAACATTATATCAGAGTAACGTTAGTTACTTATATTTCTTATACCGTTCTCCTTTGACCCAGGACTGTACCCTGCTAAACTCTGTCTGTGAAAGCATAGATAGAGCACTCTTACTCAACTTGAATGCCCAGATACATGTATTTGGGGATTTTAATGAACACTACTGTGACTGGTTGGGATTCTCTAGCTTTACTGACACACCCGGCAACTCTACATGTAATTTCTCCTTAGCTCACTCGCTCTCTCAGACTGTCGATTTCCCGACCCACATCCCTGATCGAGTAGACCAGCAAGCCTCACTTCTAGACCTGTTCTTGACCTCACTGCCCGAGGCTTGTGTGACTAAAGCCCATAGCCTACCCGAGAATGCTGATCACATTGTGGTAATGATTCATATCACCCTAAAAACTCATCCAAAAGCTGATGAGCCATTGCTCAAAACAACGAGATACTATGAGCAAGCTGATTTTGAGTCCATCAGAGATCACATCAGCGACGTCCCATAGAGGGAAACCTTCTCACTCCCTGCTGATCAGTGTGCAAATGAGTTAACCGAATGGGTCAAAGCAGGCATTATGTCCCTATACGAAAATTCTTCAGCAAACCCCACTCTCCTCAATGGTTCACCTCGAAATGTGCAGCTGCCATTGTTGAGAGGCAGCAAGCATTCCGTAAATTCGGCCGCCATAAGTCAGCTTTTAATAGACAGAAATTTATAGAGTCAAGAAATAAGTGTAAAGTAGTGATAGGTGAAGCTAAGAGAAGGTATTCAGAGATAACCAAAAAACGCATTCAGTCACAGAAACTAGGTACTCGTGATTTCTGGAAAATTTACAATAGTGTGATGAAAAATAGTCAATCAACGATTCCCCCACTATCAAACTACAATGATGTCGTTTGCACAGCAACTGATAAGACTGAACTACTTGCCCAGCGTTTCGCCTCAAACTCCACTTTGGACTCAGAAAACCACCCCCTCACTAAATTTCCATTGCGGACCGAAGCCACACTTGAAAACCTGGTCATCACCCCATCCCAGGTCAGAGACATCATAAAAAACCTTGACACCTCCAAAGCTTGCGGGCCTGATCTTATACCTGTAATAGTAATAAAGAAATGCTCTGCTGAACTGGCCCCTGTCCTCTCCAAACTCTACAACAAATGCCTAGCTGAATCTTGCTTCTCCGATAGCTGGAAAATTGCCTCTGTGGTACCAGTCTTCAAGAATTCTCAGGATAGAACTGATCCTCAGAACTACCGCCCAATCAGCCTACTCCGAATCTTTGCTAAAATCTTTTAATCCTTAATCAATCTAGCGATAGTCTGGCACTTAGTTAATGCTAAACATCTTTCTGACCGCCAGTATGGATTTAGACAAGCACGATCTACTGCAAACATCCTAATGGTCATCTCTGAATGTATATATCATACACTGGACAAGGCAGGTGAAGCTAAGGCAGTAGCGCTTGATATATCTAAGCCCTTTGACAAGGTATGGCATAAAGGGCTTCTCCTGAAAATACGCTTATATGGTATTACTGGGCAAATATTTAATATAATTAGATCCTTCCTAACCAAAAGAAAGAACCAGGTTGTCCTCGATGGCCGTTCATCTAAGCAAGATGACATAAATGCCTGTGTACCCCAGGGATCTATCCTTGGACCTTTATTGTTCCTGATCTTCATAAACGACCTCCTTGATAACATTGAGTCTGAGATAGGTATATTTGCCGCTTTACACTCGTCATGTGAGCAAAACAGATGCGATCATATCCGAGGCAATGGCTGAATCCTTAGAAAATGACCTCCAGGCTGTAGTGGATTGGGGTCATAAATGCTTGGTAAGTTTTAATGCTGCAAAGACAAAGTTCCTTTTCTTTAACAACTACAAGAAACCTCTTCAACCATAGATTGCTATGGCAAATAACACCCTACCCGAGAGTTCAACATTCAAACTCCTCGGCCTAATCTTCACAGGTAATATGAATTGGAACAAATACATTGAAGACATTGCCAAGGCTGCAGCAAAGAAGGTGGGCTCCCTCTACCGTGCTAGTAAACTCCTCACACCTGACATTATCCTGTATCTCTACAAAGCTACCATCCGCCCATGCATAGAGTATTGTTGCCATATCTGGGCTGGTGCATCATCCACTAGTCTCTCCCTCTTAGACAAGGTCCAAAAAAGAGTCGCCAACCTAATAGGTCCCAATCCACCAAGCTCCAGCCCCTGTCTCATCGCCGCAATAGTTTATCCTTGTGTTTGTTTTACAAATACTTTAATGGATTGTGCTCTGATGAACTGGCTGCTCTGGTGTGATCTCGACGTAAGTACTCTCGACCAACTCAAAATCAGCAAAATCTCATCCATTCACTGTGGAGGTCCCCAGATGCCAGAGAGCCTTCTACTCCAATAGCTTCTTTCCTCATGCTGCCGGCCTCTGGAACTCCCTCACTGCTCCCTGTTTCCCCGACTGTACCGACATGCAGAGGTTTAAAACTAATGTAAACAGACATCTCACTACACAGCTCCCAACTTAGGATGACACCCAAAACCCACACCCTAATTCTCAGTAATGTCTACAGTAGCGGCCTGCCTTGTTTTGGGGTGAAATATGTTTAAAAAAATTTTAAAACACGCACCGATACCAGTCGCAAGGTTAAGTAATTTGCATATTAGTTTTAAAAAAGGACATTTTATTAATCAACTATTATTTGTTATTGTTTTTAAATTCAATGATTCTTTTGATTTTAATACAACAAATAGTTCTGTTTTGAAATATTATTTTATTTATTGGACAAATATTTAGCATTTGTGTTCAAATGTTCCTTTCTTTCAGGGGACCGTTGCGATCTATTTCTAAATTGTGAGTGAAAAGGCAAATTGATTTCTTCTTTCTTTCCCTTTCTTTACGATCACATTTTAAAGATAAATAAATTTGTATCGAAATTAGGAAAATGATAGTGTTTATCTATCTATCTGAATAAATGAGAAAGATTTTGTTTCGTGTTCATAAGTTATGAATGAGGTAGTTTTGTTTTACGGCATATCAACCCTTTTTGGGTTATTTAATGCCGAATCTGGTCTTGTTTTCTTCTCTTTTTTGTTTCTTTCCCCTTTTAATATCTGTTTCTATTTAACCCATAGTTGGGACCCTAACAGGTACTACCACTCCGGGTCAGGGTGGACCTGGGAGCAATGGTAATTAAGAGGAGGCTCCACATTCCCCAAAGTCCGTAAGCCGGATCTCACCATCGGATGTAGTTTAAGGTCATATCCAGGACCGGGAGTAGGGTAGGAAAAATAAAAATAAAAAAGGGGAGGGAGAAAGGGAGAGGGGCTGTTGTTTTTGTTTTTGGTTTTGTAGAACATAATTAAGTTTTACAAACGAAAAAAACAAAAAACGTCAATGTAGGTGAATTTCGTCTCAGGGAGCCACAGGGCAGCCTGATCTGGTATCACCAGATGAATGAAATGTTAATTATTTTTAATTAATGTTTCAAGTATTTCAAGTCGTGAACTTTGCGAAGCAATAGGGAGGAGCCGGAAAAGTCAGCTAGTATACAACTAATATACTAGTAGTAGACAGCTAGTATACACAGTAGAGTGGAGGATTAGTACTGAATTAATAGAAAAGGAGAAACTCCTACGAGTAAATAACAAAAAAAAACATTCACACACTGTTTCTTTTTGTCCAGAAAAATTAGTATTTTTAAACAAAGAGGGTTTTGTTTTTTTTTAATAATAAGTATTGTGTTTTCCCGTTTAAGCCGAAAGCAGTATTAAAGGCAATTAGTGGACGTGAAAGGTGTATGTTTTACCTGGTTATTTTGTCTGACATGTTTTTCACCTTAGGAAATATTGAACAGATCTCTTGCAAGAGTTGCTCAGGTGTTGGACACACTGCATAAAGGGCCTCCCTGGCTTCTTGCATGGTGGTGGGATGATCGGGGCAAAAGCGGAGGAGGGTGTTACAGATCCACATGATAATCTGCAGGTGGAGACTATTCGCCTGTTGCAAAAGAAAGAAATGAAAGTAAGAAGAAATACTTAACGATGGGGATTTCGAGAAATTCTTGTCGGGAATTGATATATTTTTATATGTACTACCTAGAAGAATACCCGACCCAGGGCGGGTAAAATGAATCCCCCAAAATGAGGGCCACTGTTGATAAAGGCAAGTCTTTTTTTGTTGTGGTAGAAGGCGCATTCTTTCTGTGAATGTCTTACAAGGAGGAACCAAAGATTGGAGCTCAGTCGAGCACCTTCCATGGAAAAACTGTTACACTGAATCATTCGCTGTATATTTTAAGAGCATTTCACATGGCAAAACAGTTTCAGATCTTTATTTTCATCTGACTTAAAAACAAAACAACAAAAAAACAATCCAGGCTGTCTAAGGCACGGAGGGGATCAGTTGATGATGACCTGCTCTTCGTGGGCAGCAAAATTTTCAAAATGTTTGATTGTTTAGTGTTATTTATGTATAAATGAACACAAAAAAATACTACTCGCATGAATCTGAAATTTTCACCCATTACGTCCCACCCCTACTGACATTGGACAAAGTTGTGTTCAGCAGTCACGCAGCAATGTTTTCCACAGGCGGGAAGCCCTTTCAAAGAAACTCTGTCCATGGAAGTTCTGCCTGATGCTAGGCACATGGAGGGAGAAAGGAAAATCTTTTTCCATTGTCGGGAATTGATATATATTTATATGTACTACCTAGAAGAATACCCGACCCAGGGCGGGTAAAATGAATCCCCCAAAATGAAAGGATCGAAAATGATGGACTGGACAAAATTTGATTATTTAAGAGGACGGTTTCACAAGTATGTGTTGACATTGGATTTAAAGACTACCATGTTGTAGTCTGCAGGGAAGCAGTTCCGAGGTCTTGAAAAGAAACTCTGTTCGCGGAAATTCTGTTTGATGTTAGATACATGGAGGAAGAAAAGAAAGTTCTTTGAAGTTGTGGTATCAAGACGAGTTCTTTCTGTGAATATCTTACAAGGAGGAAACAGAGATTGGAGCTCAATCAAGCATCTTTTATTGTATTGGAGAGATTGGTAATTCTTTGAAAGAACTTCTCTTCATGGAAATTCTGTTTGATGTTAGGTACATGGAGGAAGAAATAAAAGTTCTTTGAAGTTGTGGTAAGAAGACTAGTTTTCGCTGTGAATGTCTTACAAGGAGGAACCAAAGATTGGAGTTCAGTCGAGCACCTTCCATGTTCTTAATCTAATCCAGCAACTTGTTCCAAAAATTTATAAATCTATTTTTGAGATTTTTTTAATGACATACCAACTGAAGATGGTAGTTTGCCTACCATTGGCTAGTTGAATACGAGGGTCGAGCTTACTTCTGCATAAATATTGGTTTTGACACATACTCGGCAGATTGGCAGCAGAAGTCATACAATCAAAGGTTGTTGTGTCTCCACCGAAAATAACTGTGTAAAAATACTTCATAAAAAAAGAAAGAAAAGTCGAGTTCAGTTAGTCAGCTCAAGTAGTGTCTGGGACAACCAATTTGTGTACCATTCCATGATTTTCTTGAGGAGGTGCAGTGGTGAGGCCCCACAACACTCTTCCACCAGGTGTTTTTCCAAGACACAGTACAGAAGCCATCATCAGAATCACTGACTTGTCTCTTGCTACTCTTCGGCAAAGTGTAGTATCTGTTCCGATGGATACTACACCCCATAAACTGGTATTGTCTTGGCCTTCGGGGCTTGATTTACGCCGGTCTATGGGTCGGTCCTGTGCAGTTCTAGGAGATCCACCCTCCCAGGCTTCGCCTCCCCTCTTTGGGAGGAGTAAGTTTATTGCTTACTGCCTGAGGCGCCCCTACCGGGGAATGCCGACGGGGCTGCCCAGGCAATTTTTAATGGCCAGAGTGCTCACCTTCTCGGGCGCTGGCTTTTCAAGTCCCACTTTCCCGACCCGCCCTTGGGTCACATCTTACTTGTGGGAGTAAGATAAAAACTGGCCTTGTAAATCAATACTCTTTGCCCACTGTTGATCAATAGCTCGACTCATCTCCCAACTGCAGATACCGTTTTTTACTTTTTTGTGTGTCATCATCCTCTTACATACAACGCCTGGTATTCCCAAATGGTCACGCATCTGATACTGACCACACTCAATGTTGCTTAACTTCAGTGATCTGATGAGAACCGGTCTGTCAATGTTATCATGCCATATATAAAAAGTCGAGTTAGACGATAAAAATAAGAAAAGTTCAGATAACGAAAGTGCGGTTTGTCATCAGAGGTGCTTGTGAAGTCCTCATCTTCACCGAAGGAAAATCGGTGTAAAATTTTTCTAAAGGAAAATTTTGTCAAGATTGACAGCAGAAATCAGACATGAAAGGTTTAAGCTAGTTGAGCTTTACAAAAATATCCTATTTGTTAACAGATTTAGTTTTTGGAATTTCCCTTGACAGTAAATTTTCAAGTAGAAATATTAAAATATTCCATTAGAAGTTAAAAGAGTGCCGTGTACAGGAAGTTGTGTCGTGTACAGGAAGTTGTGTCGTGTACAGGAAGTTGTGTCGTATACAGGAAGTTGTGTCATATACAGGAAGTTGTGTCGTATACAGGAAGTTGTATAGTGTACAGGAAGTTGTGTCGTGTACAGGAAGTTGTGTCGTATACAGGAAGTTGTGTCGTATACAGGAAGTTGTGTCGTGTACAGGAAGTTGTGTCGTATACAGGAAGTTGTATCGTGTACAGGAAGTTGTGTCGTATACAGGAAGTTGTGTCGTGTACAGGAAGTTGTGTCGTATACAGGAAGTTGTATCGTGTACAGGAAGTTGTATCGTGTACAGGAAGTTGTGTCGTATACAGGAAATAGTGTCGTGTACTGGAAGTTGTGTTGTGTACAGGAAGTTGTGTCGTGTACTGGAAGTTGTGTCGTATACAGGAAGTTGTGTTGTATACTGGAAGTTGTGTCGTGGACGGGAGGTTCGTGGCGCTGAAAAGAGAAAAGTCTTTCTCTTTGGCAGGAGAGCTGATTGGGTTCGGTCGTATTTTTCGAAGGTCAATCTTTGTCACCCCCCTCCCCCCTTCTCCCACGGAGAGCGAGCAAGGGGAAGCTTACATGTAACACTACAGTGCTGTAAAAGAATAAAACATCAAAGGAGACGAGTCATTGAACAACAATGTTTGAGTTTATTCTTTTATTGTTATTCTTTATTACAGCTACCAGGCAAGAGAGGAAAACGCAGAAACTTCAGCTGCCACATCACCACTACGACTTCAAAGAGACGGACAGATTGTTCTGTCGACAAAGTAGAATATGGACAAACTGTGGTGATCAAAGAAGAATACCCCACATGATGCTAGATAAGAAGTGTCTCTTTAAAACTTTAATGAAAGAACAACAATGTCTCAAGCAAAAATACATACACTTTCAATTAATTTCGCATCTACGAAGCCTAGAGACCCTGCCATGAGTTAAACACATTAAAATCATTTTCGAATGTCAAAGGCTCCGAAGTAAACAGTTTACAGCAATTCTTTTCCCTATTATTATGAAGATAAAAAAATGGGCGTCACTGAGATTTCTCTGTAGCTATGCATAGTGCGAAACTGTCAATTCAAAAGTAATTTCTGCATATAATTAAAGCTTGTATGGAACAGTCAAGTATTATGGTTTATTTGTGCTTCCAAACCAAATGTAGCGAGATTACCCATATGAAGGTAGAGAAAGTGATGCTGGTATTAATAATAATACTAATAATATTAGGGATAGTAATAGTGATGGGGTGATAACTAGACTATGATGATGTGAGGGATTTTTGTTACAGTAGTGGATGGATAAAATATAGGTTAAGATTGGAATGTGATTCAGAATGTGCTTTTGGAATTGAGTGTTATTTTGATAGATTATGAGCAGACGTTGAATTGAAACAATAAACATGTGTCATTTGTGTTTGGAGAAGAATGCATGAAAACATAAACAATTTTTTTAAAATTTACTGAAAGCAAAAATACGTACATCTTCAATTAATTTAGCATCTTGACTGTCAATGACATTTGATGCGAACGTGAACCAATTTTCTCCTGCATGCATCGCTTCATATACTGTTACCCTAAAAATAGAAACAGAATATATATATATATATATATATATATATATATATATATATATATATATATATATATATATATATATATATGGGAAATGAAAAAGGAAAAACCAAGAGATATTTTTTTTATATGTTCATTAACGTTTCGTCTTTATTTGTAAGACTTCCTCAGGATGATGATTTTAAGAAAAATGTCATGCAAGTACATCGAAATATTGGGTTGACATGATGGGTTGATGAGAAAAAGTAGTAGCCGTGGCTGCTGACAACGCTGGACCAAAGTCCGGGCTGAGAGAAGTCAGTGGCAGAGAGTGAAATGAATGTGGATGGCTGTGAGTGAAAAAGGGGAGGGGGGAGTGTTAGTGAATTTGTCTTAGGGTGAGAGAGATGGGGGCTGAGGTTTTTGTCGTAGTGGGGTGTAGCATGGATTTTGAGGGGCATCAGTTTAACGTGCGTTTTACATGCTGGCATGCGTTAGATGGCTTTAAGAAATTAACTTCCAAAGTAACCTATCTCTGGGCAGGTCTTTATTTATCCCTCTTTCTCTCAAGTCCATCCCTATTACTTCCTCCCATGTTTTCCTTGGCCTTTCCCTGTGAACTGAACCTCATACCTTAACTGTTCTACATCTACTAACCACAGAATTCTCATCCATTCTTTCAATGTGGCCAAACCAACAAAGTCTCCTGTTCTACACGCATCTCCCTATACTGTCCACATTTAATCCTCCTTTGAGCTCATCAGAACTAAGCCTGTCTTTAATACTCACATTACACATCTATTGTATCATTCTCATATCATTTCTCTCCATGCAACGCATGTCTTCAACCTTCACTGGCCAGGTTTCACTATCATACACCATCACACTGCATACACATACCTGATAGACTCTTCCCTTGGTCAACAGTAGTAACGCTCTGCTGGTTAGTAATAGCGGAAGTTCCTGTAACTTACTCCATCCACTCTTGCAATCACACTAACATCTGCTCCACTTTGTGCTTTAATGGTATCTCCAAGGTAACAGAACTTCTCTACAACCTCAATATCTTTGCCATCCAGATACACTTTGTTCACACAAAAGAAATTAATGGAATTTGGAAATTATAAAATAATTTTTTTAAGAAGAAACATGGAAGAACAGATATTCTTACAGTGCATCTATTTAAGTTTAGAATCTGTAAGAATGCATCTATTTAAGTTTAGAATCTGTAAGAATGCATCTATTTAAGTTTAGAATCTGTAAGAATGCATCTATTTAAGTTTAGAATCTGTAAGAATGCATCTATTTAAGTTTAGAATCTGTAAGAATGCATCTATTTAAGTTTAGAATCTGTAAGAATGCATCTATTTAAGTTTAGAATCTGTAAGAATGCATCTATTTAAGTTTAGAATCTGTAAGAATGCATCTATTTAAGTTTAGAATCTGTAAGAATGCATCTATTTAAGTTTAGAATCTGTAAGAATGCATCTATTTAAGTTTAGAATCTGTAAGAATGCATCTATTTAAGTTTAGAATCTGTAAGAATGCATCTATTTAAGTTTAGAATCTGTAAGAATGCATCTATTTAAGTTTAGAATCTGTAAGAATGCATCTATTTAAGTTTAGAATCTGTAAGAATGCATCTATTTAAGTTTAGAATCTGTAAGAATGCATCTATTTAAGTTTAGAATCTGTAAGAATGCATCTATTTAAGTGTAGAATCTGTAAGAATGCATCTATTTAAGTTTAGAATCTGTAAGAATGCATCTATTTAAGTTTAGAATCTGTAAGAATGCATCTATTTAAGTTTAGAATCTGTAAGAATGCATCTATTTAAGTTTAGAATCTGTAAGAATGCATCTATTTAAGTTTAGAATCTGTAAGAATGCATCTATTTAAGTTTAGAATCTGTAAGAATGCATCTATTTAAGTTTAGAATCTGTAAGAATGCATCTATTTAAGTTTAGAATCTGTAAGAATGCATCTATTTAAGTTTAGATACATCTATAAGTTTAGAATTGGTCGACAGTGGCAACGCTATACTAGTTACTAATGACAGAACATCCTTACGTGCAAAGACCGTAATTTTAGATACATCCGTAAGTTTAGAAATGAAAATAATATTCCGAACAGATCAACGAACAAATAAATGCTAAATCGACTTCACAATCTAGTGGGGGATAATCTCTTCTGTTCTGTACAGCCTTTTTCTCACAGAAGAGATGTTGTTAGTCTTTCTCTACTCTACCGCTATTTCCGTTGAAGGTACTCGACCGAGCTTCAATCTATTGATCCTCTTTGTAAGACATTCACAGCAAGAACTTGTCTTTCCTTTTATTTATAAATTTTAATCGTATGTGAACAGGTGAACCCCCCCCCCCTCCCCAAAAAAAATTAATTACTTTGTGACCGATTTACATTAGTAACCATTTAACTTCCAAATGAATCGATAGGCTAACGGAAATGCATGAAAAATTGTAACTGCCAAGAAAAAAACGGAAAAATATTACTAATCACGTTAAAATAAAATAAAATAAAATATGAAAGTTGGTGACCTGAAATGTAAGTGCGTTTATGATTTGCGATTTTATTGTAGCCGACTGTGGTTGTTATTGTTGTTGTGTGAATTAGCATGTATTTAACTATTTTACCGGCCCAGTTGGCATATTGATGACAATGTATAATAATGGGTCGAGAGACCAGGGTACAATTCTTGGTCGAGTCATACCAAAATGGTGCTTGATGCCCCCTTGCTAATCACTCGGCATTATAAGGTGAGGATCAAGGGTAAGTGGAGTAATCTTGGGGAAGAGGTTGTGCCCTCTCCTTGGTGTAGTAACTAATGAAAATGGAGCCTTCGGGTCGCCCTCAACTATGGTCGACCACTTTACGTTTTGTCTTTACTTATAAATGAATTAACGTATTATTGTTTGCTTTGCAGAGACGTGCTTAATTTACAGTGATGAAAACTAATTTCAAAATCGAATTATTTTTTTTATACGAAATTAAGATTTTATTCTATTTATTACCCCGATTTATATTGTTGTTAAGCTAATGTATTGTTAGAAAGAAAAAAAAGACACAACATTATTTTCCAATCAAAGATACCGTGTTTTAATCATTTACTCTGACTCATCAAGTGGCCATTTGTAATTATTGTCTTAAAGGTCGCTTATAGCAAAGCACTAAGACAAAAATTGGAAATAGGTTGTAGAAATCAAATTATTTAAAATAACAGTATACTATGCAAGTAATTTTAAGAACTAAGCAATGTAATATTTAATGTAAACACAAATAATTGTTTATCTGATAGCAGAAGTAGTTACATCAATGTTAAAGAAATTTTTTATTAAGGATGATGTAAACTTATTTTTCTTTTTAGGTGATTAGACAAAAATGTCTCCATATTACTAATCCTCCGAGCCAGGATATGTAATTTGTGAAAGTAAATGAGGTGGACCACGTTTTTTTAGCATTGTAAAAGACATGGTACAACAATAAAAATAACAAATTGGCTACTCAGAATAAAGTATTGATTCGTTAGCTTAAATGCTATGTAGGTCTAATGGCGAAAAATCAACTGCCTTTTCTTTATATATTAGAAGAAGAATAGAATAGATATATCGTCATCCACAGACATACTGTTTTGCTGTATCATAGCTCTTCAGTATGGTTAGACATGCAAGTCCTTCAGGCTGAGATTGAAAGTCAATTATTTTTGTTTTTTTTACAATCTGAGCTTTTATCTACTGCAGCATAGGACGAGCAGAAACTTCTGGCGTTGCCCAGTAAGTAATGAAGACCCAGTGTAATTGGGCTTCCAGCCCTAAACCTCATATTATAATTTATAACTTATTTTTTAATTTCTAAAATAACATAAGACACACTCATTGCTATTTTGGGGCGAATAGAGACCTCATGATATTATTTGTACATAACCTTAATAAAAAATGAATACTACCATTATATTCCTCATAACATTTGACTTGAGAAAAGCTATGTTTCATCTTGGTATAAGGTTTGATTTTCAATTGCATCCCCGGTAAGTAATAAATGGTATAGATTGTTATGTTAGATAGTCGGGGGGGGGGGGACAGATAGAAAGAGAGAGAGAGCACCCCAAAAGGTGGGAGGAAACCCTAAAAGATAGGGAGAGTGAAAGCGGAAGTCAGAAATGACGTAACGTCCTTTCGGGGCTAATTCTGCCTCTTGTTCCTGACGACCAACGAAGGTTGACGTGAGAAACGGCCGGTCTGCTGCCAGTAGGCACGGGCTGAAGGAGGTGGAGCGCAGTAACCCAAAATGGCCTAACTGTTGCATGGTAAATCTCTCCCTAAGAAATCTATTATTCTCTCTCTCTCTCTCTCTCTCTCTCTCTCTCTCTCTCTCGTACTTCTGTCGTGTCTTGTTTTGAAATAAAACACTTTTTAAACCATAAGTCCGACGTCCATGTGTTATCGTTCAGTGACCAAGATACACCAGCCAGCAGTAACGAAACTCGGGTACACATAATTTGAGGTAAGCAGTATCCAACAGTTACATCATGGTGGACGTAAGTCACAGAGTTGTTATATCAGCTAGTGTTAATTTTGACAAGGGGCAAACTGGTGCAGGTCAAGGTGACACAAAGTTTGGGAGACAAATCAGTTCTCAGAAAAAATCGACAGGATAAGATGACCTGCCAGGTTAAATTCAAAGTGATCTCAAAATAGGTCAGCCTCAAAGGGATATAAATCGACATGATGCAATGACGTCACGGATATCGAATTGACAAAGAAATGAAGGTTTGAGAGACAATCGTTTGTGAAACTTTAAGCAGGACGGATACCCAATAATGCTGTCATACTTAAAAAAAAAGTTTAAATCGCCACAAGGTGAGAATCTGGCTCCTAAAATGTCTGTTCGTTGTGTCCATCCATTTATCCCTAGTCCAGATAACCAATTACAAGTTAAGTTAGCCTCTCTCTCTCTCTCTCTCTCTCTCTTATGTGTGAGTTATTTCTCTCCAAAATAAAACCTGAAACTCTCAAAAAACAAAAGAAATGTGATACTTAGAAGGCAATACAATGCAGAGGTGTGACGGATAGACACAAGTTGGAGCAAATAAGACATATAATGGTGGAACAAATTAAATAATTTCACCCTTAATACAATGTATACATACATATATATATATATATATATATATATATATATATAATAAAGAGAATATTTTTTTATAAAATATTTAGAAAACCTTGCACAACGCAAATTATTTGTTTTTAAAAATAAATTATTTATTTATCTTAAAAACATTTTTTTTTAAGTACTCAAGTTTATAAAAAAAAAAATGTTTTTAAGATAAATAAATAATTTATTTTTAAAAACAAATAATTTGCGTTGTGCAAGGTTTCCTAAATATTTTATAAAAAAATATTCTCTTTATTATTGCTATTCCGCCAACGCTTCAAATGTGTGACTTTTCAAAATATTTTTTTTTTTTTTTTCACAAACACACATATCTGTTTATCTACACAATGTTACAATGTTATGTAATACCTGTATCAAGATGGTCTGGTGGAAACTCCGTATGATATAATATTTCGGGAACTCTTCCCTTCTTCAGAACCGTGCTCAACTCAAGTTCAAGCGTTCAGTAAACGTTTTATTCTCTTTTTCTGTACACGATAAAAAGTTATATTTGTCTAGCTACCCTGATGAGATGATCAAAGGCCATACCATGGAATGCAGTGAACACTAAACGATCAGAATAAATGAGGCGGTAGCGACGACGAAAGGGAAAGAAGCGACGCAGAGAGAAAGGTATTTCCTGCACTATAGTTATCAGAGACATTTCAGGTTGTTGTTTGACGAGTAAAAAAAAAGAAGTCAAAGGAATTAATGAACGCAGAAAAGAGACTGAAAGAGTAGTGAACAGCGAAATTAGTCAGGTACAGTATTTTTAGTAACTAATATGTTACATCGATAATTGGACCCTATTGACCCCAAATGGAATCAGGGGAAAATTCGAATGGTGTCATTAAATTTATTGAAAAATGTAACCCTTATTGAAACTAACTTCAATTTTCTAACATATCAATTTCTATAACAGTAGGGGTGGGACGAAATGGGTGAAAATTTCAGATTCATGCGAGTAGTATTTTTTTGTGTTCATTTATACATAAATAACACTAAACAATCAAACATTTTGAAAATTTTGCAAAATTCAGAAGGTGCAGACCAAAAATAGCCGTTAGGGCTCCACGGGACTCAAAATCCATCATTTTTCGGTGAAAAAGTGGTTTCATGCGACATTGCAGGTCCTAAAACATCCTCAAAAGCTATGAATGGATATAGATGGTTAAATCTGATATAGTACTTTAATTTAGGACCATTTTCAGGCTGTGAAAAGGGTTTTCATGAATGTAAAATAGCTCAAAACTAGTGGCCTGCACCTTCTGAATTTTGCAAAATTTTCAAAATGTTTGATTGTTTAGTGTTATTTATGTATAAATGAACACAAAAAAATACTACTCGCATGAATCTGAAATTTTTAACTATTACGTCCCACCCCTAATAACAGCCAACCTTCTCTTTTATATATAGATAGATAGATTAGTAGCAGTTTAAAGTGTGACAGACCTAGATAGGTAGGTAGATAGGTAGGTAGTTCGTGACAACAGTATTGATGTATAGATTAGTTTTCTTAATCTTATTGATTTTTTAAATCCTCTCTGTTCTAGCGAGATGATCAATAGAATCTTATCATGCAAGTCACACTGCACAAAAGTCATTCAATCAAGAACATTGAGATAAAATCCAATGATAAAATAAAAGAAAAACTAATCAAAACATCTTAAGGACTAGCAGGGCTACCTGGTGTCGCCCGTGTAATTATATAAAAATAATACCAGTGATAAATAAAATTATCTATTGGTTCACATTTATAGAAAATATATAGGTTATCTCCCCTTTGTTGAGAAGTTAGTCACAAGAAAAAGACACAAGGCCAAGATTAAGGTGCAAACTTTCAAAAAAGCGCCAGGGCGGAACCACGTTGGACATGGAGAGAAGGAGATGGTACCTGTAACAGCAAGGCGTCTCGTTGTCTCTATGAAAAGGCTGCACTGAACCAATACACAGATAAATACACTACAGGTAAACTTCGGTATCTCGATACAACGCAAATCTCGAAGTCAGTTGGCAGTCCCGACCGTTGATTGATGTCAATTTCAAACTTCGATTTCTCGAACCCTCGGATATTTATTTACTCCTCCCGGAGTTAGGCACAAGGCCAGTTTTATCTTACTCCCACAAGTAAGATGTGACCACAGCTTGGGTCGAGAAAGTGGGGTTAAAAGCCAGCGCTCGAGAGGTGAGCACTCTGGCCATTTAAAAATTGCCTGGGCAGCCCCGTCGGCATTCCCCGGTAGGGGCGCCTCAGACAGTAAGCAATAAACTTACTCCTCCCCAAAAAGGGGAGGCGAAGCCTGGGAGGGTGGACCTCCTAGAACTGCACAGGACAGGCGTGCAGTATCCATCGGAACAGATACTACACTTTGATCTTAGCCAAAAGGCCGAGACTCGGGTTTCGGATATCTCGAAGTTTATTTTCAGTCCCATCAAGTTCGAGATATAGAAGTTTAACTGTATATACAATTTCAGAGTTTGACGAATTTTAATCACATTGACACAAAATCGCTGAACCAAATTTTCTTTATCAACTCTGTACCTGTTTTTCACTGTTTTAACTATCTAGTTATGGTGTGCATAAACCGTTTTTGTACGACTTTGTTTGTTTGTCTGTTTGTTTAAACGACTAATCAGGCGATCGTAAAAATGCCTGCACATTACAAAATTTATTGGTGAAAAATATAAACAATTCCCATTTTTCCAGTTTGTAATTTAATTCATTTACTATTTATTTATTGAAATAAATATGTTTTCACATGTATTAGATTTAAAATAGCATTCCACCTCCAAAAAATGTCACAAACGTCTATATTTCTTGACTTATATATATATATATATATATATATATATATATATATATATATATATATATATATATACAGGGTGGTCCAAAATAAGGGTCCTATCTTTAAATTTGAATAACTTGAATTTGAATAACTTCCACAAAATAAAAGTTAAACTCACCAAACTTTATGTGTGTGTAGACTGACCCTTCCGAGATTTTTTGAAATAAACAAAACAAATTTTAGCCGAAAAACACTTCTTAAAACTTACAAAAACTAAAGTATTGTTTTTTACACTGTTTTGATTTTTTTAAGCAAAAATAATGTTTTCTAAATGAGGGTACGTTCCTTAGGGCTAATACGGCTCATGCTTGCTTCGGAAGGGGTCCTTTACTTATTCTAAAAAAAAAAAAAAAAAAAAATCAATAAATAAAAAAGTTATGAATTTTTAAAAATAGGACCCTTATTTTTGCCCACCCTGTATATATATATATAGGGGAAATGAAAAAGGAAAAACCAAAAAGGATGTTTTTTTAATGTGTTCATCAACGGTTCGTCTTTATTTGTAAGACTTCTTCAGGATGATAATATTAAGAAAAAATGTCATGTAAGTACGTGAACATATTGGGTTAGCATGATGGGTTGATGGGAAGATGTAGTAGCCACTACTGGAAGCAGTAGGTCCAACGTCCGGGCTTGGTGATGTCAGTCGCGTGGAATGAAATGAATGTTGATGTTTCTGAGTGAAAAAAGTGGAAAGGTGGGGGTGAGCAGGGATAATGTGGATGTGGTGGTTCACTCAGAACCTTCAACATTCATTTCACTCCACCCGACTGATATCACCAAGCCCGGACGTTGGTCCTACTGCTTCTAGTAGTGGCTACTACGTCTTCCCATCATGTCAACCCAATATGTTCACGTACTTGCATGACATTTTTCTGAATATTATCATCCTGAAGAAGTCTTACAAATAAAGACGAAACGTTGATGAACACATAAAAAAAACCAAAAAAACATCCTTTTTGGTTTTTCCTTTTTCATTTCCCATTACGTCGGATTACTTTCATCCTTCCTTTCCCATATATATATATATATATATATATAAAATTAATATGAAAAATATATAAATGGTATATCTTTTTTCTATTCATTTCTTATTTGTAGACGTATAGGAATACAAAATGTCTTTAAAGAAATCTTTTTTTCTAAAGGAGCAAAATTTTCGGCCGTTCCTTTGACTTTCCTCAGTGTATTGAGAGGTATATGTGCGTATGGTAGGTATTGGTAGCAGGGAAAAAAGTATAACCAATGAGATGAAGAAATGTTTACATATGACTCGGGTGTGTCCATCCTAGCATCTTCACTCTTAAAGAGGTCAGGGAAACATATAGACGGGAGAGAGTATTGATTTACTCCTCTCCAGGAGTTAGGCACAAGCCCAGTTTTTATCTTACTCCCACAAGTAAGATGTGACACAAGGTCGGGTCGGGAAAGTGGGGTTTGAAAAGCCGGCGCTCGAGAGGTGAGCACTCTGACCATTAAAAATTGCCTGGGCAGCCCCGTCGGCATTCCCTGGTAGGGGCGCCTCAGGCAATAAGCAATAAACTTACTCCTCCCCAAAGAGGGAAGGCGAATCCTGGGAGGGTGGACCTCCTAGAACTGCACAGAACAGACCCATAGACCGGCATAAATCAAGCCCCGAAGGCCAAGACAATACCAGTCTATGGGGTGCAGTATCCATCGGAACAGATACTACACTTTGATCTTAGCCAAAAGGGCAAGATTTCACATTTGTTGATACATACCTGTTGTATCCTTCGAAAAGAGTTACAATCTACAAGGTTGTAAGACATTAATAATCTCCAAAGCAAGATAGCAGTGAATGTGGTGTTCACTATATATAGTTCTTTGTATTAGTAAGTCCATATAGTAAAAAGGTGTAGGATATTCTATTCCAACTCTCTCTCTCTCTCTCTCTCTCTCTCTCTCTCTCTCTCTCTCTCTCTCTCTCTCTCTTTCCCTCTCAACACAGAGGGTTAGATAGAATTCAAACTATTAAAACTGTTAATATTAGGTTATTTCAAAAATACTTCCTAATTTTAAAAAGTTATTTTTAGGTTATCATTTTGTTTTATACAAAATTTTACAAGCTTTACAATTGATGTTTAAGTCAGTAATAATTTATCCCAAGCAGCCGTCAATAGCAATCGGATTGGGATGGGTAGAAAATTCACAAGTGATTGGACAGTACGAGAGCAATTTCAGAAATTCTGTAGTAAATATGACCCTCCTACTTCTACTCCTCGTCCTTCTTCTCCTTTCATCTATGTTGTATCCTTGAAAAGGCTTTCAATATACAAAGTTGTTACTTGAGTTAAAGGAACAACCAACATGATAGTAGAATGAAGGAAAAAAGGTTTATTGCAATAGCGAGTACAATGAATAGATAGAGATTAGTAAGACATTACTAATCTCCGAAGCAAGATAGCAGTGAATGCGGCGTTCACTATATATAGTTCTCTGTATTAGTAAACAAAAGTACAATGAATAGATAGACAGAGATTAGTAAGACATTACTAATCTCTGAAGCAAGATAGCAGTGAATGCAGTGTTCACTATATATAGTTCTCTGTATTAGTAAACAAAAGTACAATGAATAGATAGACAGAGATTAGTAAGACATTACTAATCTCTGAAGCAAGATAGCAGTGAATGCAGTGTTCACTATATATAGTTCTCTGTATTAGTAAACAAAAGTCCAATGAATAGATAGACAGAGATTAGTAAGACATTACTAATCTCCAAAGCAAGATAGCAGTGAATGCAGTGTTCACTATATATAGTTCTCTGTATTAGTATGTTCACATAGGAAAGAGGGGGTGTAGAATATTCTATTACAAACAATACATATATGGGGTACATGAGTGATTTAATGGATACCGACATGGACTATGGAATCGACTTAGTGGAGTTCCATTGTATTCACTTATAATTTGATACAATTGGAAAAAGTTAAAAAAACACGCCTCCCAAAATTTTATCAAAATAGCAACTTGTGTTCATTGAATCGTTTACAATAGGTATTGGGTTTCATCATTACATAACCTGAACAGGTTTGATATGCCATAAAATAGACAACTCAAAATATATGCATATGTAAATACAAAAGTCATGAAGACAGACACATATATACAGCACAACCTCAACTTACACACACAAACATATATGCAGATACACACACACACACACACACATGTATGCATATATAGGCCTCCATTAAGTCCGAAAAGACAATGGATATCTCCTGTAAGGGTGCCTGCATGAAGAGTCTACAGTGAAGCAAGGGTTGCGCAATAATTAACCAAAAATCCTAACGACAGACACATACATACAACACAAACTCAACTTACACAGGCAAACATATTTAGTGCTGTAAGATGATGGATTTGGAAGAATGGCAGGATGAAAAGAGCCATTTGGTCGAGTCGCCTGTGTTTCGATGCATCTGACTGGAATTGAATATTGAATAAGAAAAGGGTCACCATCTTCCAAAGAAAACACCAACATCTCCACTAAAGTATAAATCAACTTTATTCAAAGGGAACACTAGAATATTTGTCGTCCGCCAGTCTGGCTTCTGTCAAAAACAGAACGTGGTATTTTGGAGTTCCATCTCATCTTGCCGCTTCTGGCAAAGGACGAGAACAAGTTATGACATCTTGTTGTCACGACATCTTATCAGGAACTGAATCATCTTTGGCGCCAAACTCTCTGAGCGGGAACTGAAGTTGAGTCTGCGCAGAAGTGTTTTCTCACCTATGCCGTTACATAAGATTGCGCATCAGCATGCATACGCCGAATCAAAACTCAAAATAACGCAAGATATTGCATGTACATAGAAACAAAATAGATCTGTCATGCAACTGCTACACTCATACGTATGCATACATAGGTCTCTATTCAGTCTCAACAGGTAATGGATATCCCCTGTAAGGGTGCCTGCATGAGGAGTCTACAGTGAAGCAAGGGTTGCACTATAGCCAACCAAATGTCATAACGACAGACGCATATATGCAACACAAACTCAACTTACACATGCAAACAGTTTGTGTATTTTGTGTTTGTGCAATTTTACTTTACTCATGTTTGCTGCATCTCGTTTTGTCTGTTTGCCATTAAAATTATCGATGAACCAAGGATACAAAATAACCACGTTAAAAAATAGAAGCCAGTCTTGTCATCAACTAAGTCTGGTGAACTTTTATTTTTAGATGCCAATAATTTTATTTTACCTGGTTTCCAATACGCCTTCACTTCTCTTTTGAGGTGTGTCGGGCATCCCAAAAGATTTAATCAAAGTATTCATTAGCGACGACATATCTTCGTGAAGCTTTAAGAATTGGCTCAGCTCGGTGTTAGTCAATTCTTTCCTGCCTAAAATGCTGGAATTCAACTTTGGTAACCAAAAACTCAATTTCTGACTCATTGATAACAACGCGTTGGCGGCACCTGTTCAAAGAGAAACAATATTGATTCCTTTATTCCTCCATTTTGGTAAAAAATACCATAAGAAAAAAGAAAATACATGTTAGAAGTAGTAGAATTTATATATCGTTTCTTGATTGGACAAACTTTATTTACTTAAAAAGAAATCAAAATTCTCTTCCAAAAAAAAATTTTCCTCCCCTGAAAAAATAGGTTGTTAATGTAATGAAAATTAAAATTGTTTTAAACTACTTCAGGGATTTTTCTATTTCTATTTTATACCTCAGGAAACGAAAATTTACGTATACTTCGTCCGACATGTTCTCCTATAACCCTGAGCACATCTCAAAATATTAGGGAGATTTTGTCAATTATTATCTTACGGTCTTACACTTAAAGTGACATCCACACCCATATTGACGAGATTCTTTGACGCCCACCCCTATCCTTCAACCACTCATTGGCAGAATAGAATGTTTATGAAAGAAGGTACATTTTCATTATGGAGCGCTGAAAAAGGGCCGCTCCTTTTTTATAGGAGTTTGAGCTGGAGCGACTCCTTTTTGAAAATGGGGAGCTTGAGAGGAGCCAGCTCCAATTTTGGGCGTTGGAGCAGGTGCGGGAGCAGCTCCAAAAGTAGTGGAGCACGTAAAGCCCTGCTCATTAGTATAAAAAAAGATCGTCGTGTTAAGAAAACAATTATATAAATTATTCATTCAAGTACTGAGCATATAAGCACACGATTTTTAGCTTTCAAGGAGCAGATGTTTTCAGCTCTTAAAGAAAAGACGTTCCGTAATTTATTTTACTTTGTCTGCCAACTCGACGCTAGTTGGAACTCTCCCTTCCGGTCGGTGTTCTGTTAGTGTTTGTCCCTTGTGCTCGTAATTCCTGTGTTGGAAATTTTCAAAACGCCCGGTTAAAGTTTAAGACTTTCCAATTTGAAAGAATTAACCACAAATTACTTCACATGCCTATAATTGTTTCACATGCCTATAATTGTTTCACATGCCTATAATTGTTTCACATGCCTATAATTGACCACCATATTCTCACAAGATTCTGCCATAACATACAAATTTCTAAGTTTCACAACAGTCATGCCATACTTGACTTTGCTTTTGCTATTATAGACTACTAGAAGAATACCCGTCCCAGGGCGGGTAAAATTAATTCCTTGAACTCCTTTTATGTCTCCTTATGAAGATTATAATCCAGATATTATACTAAACCTTATGTCTAGATCCTTATTCCAATTTTTATCAAAATCCATTACATGATTTTGATTCTAGAAAATGTCTAACATTTAAGGCATAATTGGTTGTTTTGTTTTACGGCATATCAACCTGTTCCGGGTTATTTAATGCCGAATCAGATCATTTTGGTAAAAGTTTTTATACTTCAAGTTCTTTATCTCATCAAATATTTATTCATGGTGTTTGGTTTGGTAGTTTTGTAGAGGAAACATTTTGCAGAACATAATTGAGTTGTGCAAAGGAAAAGGACAAAAAACAATAACATCAATGTTTGGTGCATTTTTAGTCAGGAAGCCGGTATCTTCAGACAGCCTTTATCTGGTAGCACTAGTATTTAAGGTTTCAGGGGTCTTAAGAAAAAATTGAAATTCAGAGAATCTTGCTTAATTGGTGTCTAATGACTATGAATCAAATTTAATGCAAATCTGTAATATATTTGAATTTTCAAATGGGAAGTTGTGCCCATATTATGTCCCCTAAAAACACTTTTAAAACGCTCACAAGAAACTGAAATTTGGGAAATATTTATTGATTGATGTCTAATGGCTAATATTTCACAAATATCGGAGGTACCTGAATTTTAACAGAGGGATTTCACACCCTTTTTACAAAACTAAATTAAATATTCCTCTCTCTTGTTTTAATATATTGAAAATAATATTAATAATGTAAGTCATTTATCGGAGCTGTCAATTTTAAAGTTATTGCTCCCGGGCAACACTGTGTTTCTAATATTTTGAGGTAGCTTGCACCCTTTGTAATATCGCATTTCTGTAAGCTATATTGTCTGATATTGAATTATAAGGCCATTTTCTGTGTGTGTGTGTGTGTGTTTGTGTGTGTGAGTGTCTGTGTGTCTGTCTGTCCGTCAGTCACTATTTTTTTTTAAAGAAATATCTTAATTTCTTTTAGAAATGACAAATATTGCATTAATACTAAATAATAAATTCCCAACAAATAAAGCGGATGCCGTTACCGGAAATCGAAACCGAAACCTTGAGATCTTCAGTCTGATGTTTTACAAACTGAGCTATTTAGATTTTCTTATGAATAGATTATAAAACATTAACTTAACAAAATAATTAAAGCTTTGACGTGACGCCATAGATTTATGATTTACGTCATGTTTCAAAACATGAATTCAAACATAAGCGATAATAAAAATAAATAAATGAATGGTTAAGCATTATCAATAGTGTTGGAAATTCCTTTAATAGTCCTTAACTACGTATTGGAGTTAAAAACTATTTAATATATGATATATAGTAGAATTTGGGCCCATATATATATATATATATATATATATATATATATATATATATATATATATATAAATTAAAGGATTTCTTCTTAGAATTGCTTAAATATTTAACTACCAAAGTCATTTGTATACAATTCAGCTCCGGCCCAGGAAGTATTTTTAAAATGGCTCGATTTCTCACATTAATTCCGATTAAGTACGCTCCATCTACAATCTGAACTCAACATCTCACTATTGGAGTTACTTCATTTTTGAACGCTTTCCCATGCTGCCCTCACGAAAAACTTTTCTTCTCCATCTAAATCTCCTTTTATTGGACACCTTATCAACGGACAATTACCAACTGGACAAACCCCATATCTTTTTTACACAAACTTTTTTTCACTCTCCATTTCTTAATATTTTTTTCAAATGTTGAAATTTGGCTTTTCCACTGCCAACTTATCTATCTATATAATTCCTCTGATGATAAGATTTCGATCTTTGAAAAGCCTTGGCTTGAGGAAAGAATAATAAACATAATTTGATTACAGAATATACCTTGCATTGAACAATTGAAGTTTGAAATAAATCTGGACATTCGTACATGTTTGTCACTCTTCTTTCATCTATCTTATATATATATATATATATATATATATATATATATATATATATATATATATATATATATACTAGAGAAACTATCTAGGCCCGGAGGCTCTAGTCTATATGTTTAATTGGTACATGTAATTTAAGTAACATTCTACCATTATCTATTAATATACTAAATGATAATGTTTACCTAAGGTTTTTTTTCTATAACACAAAATACCTGCTAAAATATAATTTAGTTCTGGGATTGAGTTATGTTCGAAAATAAAATTCTGTTTTAATTGTTTTAATTAGCTATGATTTATAATGAACTGAACAAACCACTCACCTCTCTCTTAACTATCTATGTATTTCTCTCGTCCCCTATCACTCTATATTGATTCAGCCACTCTCTAATATTTCTTAATGTCTCTGCGAGCATTTAGAGAAAGATTGACTCTTTTTCTTGAGCAATGTCATCTAATTTATATATGTGTGTGTCTGTACACACCACAAACACGTATGTAAACTAGATGGCAAAATAATAAATCTCTTTACTTCTATATAAGAATACTAAAGAATAATAATAATAATAATAATAATAATAATACTTCTATATAAGAAGAAGAAACAGAAGAACAAGAATAATATAGAAATAAAGGGACTTATCATTTTTAGTTATGCAAGAAAAATGTCACAGTTTATGAATTTTCAAATGAAATCAAAATAGTGATAAGACCAATGAATCTTGGGTACGTCTCGTTTTTAATTAATTACTGGATTGAGGAAATTTTTCTTTTGTAGTAGTAGTAATAGTATTATTATTATTATTATTATTATTATTATTATTATTATTATTATTATTAATAATAATAATAATAATAATAATAATAATAATAATAATAATAATAATAATAATAAGGCTGACGCCACAAAAAAGCAAGCATAGGCTGACGCCACGAAAAAAAAAAAAAAAATTATGGACAGAGGGTCGAGAAGGGAAAGCGCAAACCAGACCTCCACTGGAAGAGCGCGGACAGCTCTGGGACCGTGGGGAGGCTTGTTGCCACTCGGGCCCCAGAGGGGACCAATGGCCCTTATCAGCGGGAAATCGTTGGTAGGTGGCTGTTGCGATTACCGCAAGGTCATCAGCGGTGATGAACGAAAAGAGGTGGAGCATACTGGAAGTCTGAGGAGACTTGTTGTCACTCAGACTCCAGGGAATACCACAGGTTGTCGGCAGTGGGCGATCACTGACGACGACCAGTGTGATAACTCCTAGTGAGTAAAAAAAAAAAAATAATAATAAATAAATAAATAAATAAATAAATAAATAAATAAATAATAATAATAATAATAATAATAATAATAATAATAATAATAATAATAATAATAGCAGCAGCAGCAGCAGCTCATTTTTCGTCTTCTTGTCTCATGCTGAGCTTAGACGTTTCGTGAATGACTTCCAACTTTTCTAGTCTGTTTCTATTTTGCTCGTACCGTCCGCCAGGATCAGGTCGTCACAAACGAGCTTTAAAAAAGTTTTTTGTATTTCTCTTTTCGTCTTTATAACCTGCAAATATTCACTAGAATCAGCCTTTCTCGATAATTACGAAGCTTATTGTTATTCATTCCATTTAACCGTCTCATAAAATTTTGTTGTACCTTTCTAATATTTTCAATTGAACCTTGAACAATAGTATCTAATAAAATGTTTAAAAAATTGTTTATTTTTATCTGTTTTGGAAAAAAAATGTCTGCCAGAGAGACAGCTATTTAATTACTAGATAAAAAATATATAAAGAAAAAGTATGGAAGTGCTTTACCATTGTCTCCACTTAATATAATATTATATTGTTCTTCCAATTTGATCATCATCTGTAAGGAAAAAAGCAGAAATATGTAATTTTATGCATATTGTGCATGTTTACGATATTTCGAGATTAAGTATTTTTTTCATTTGACTAATTTACGTGTTTCACATTGTTTCCTCATCTTGGTCAAACCCATTGTTGAATATCGGGGCTGGGGTACCGGACATAACACCTGTCTGTAAGAAATAAACACCAGGCTGATTGGCAACAGGCACACACCTGGCTAGATAGAAATAAAACCCAGCTGTTTGACACATGCATACACCCGGCCAGAAGAAATAAAACCCGGTTGTTTGACAGACACAAATCTGGTCAGAAGAAATAAAACCCGGCTGTTTGACACAGACACACACCTGGCCAGAATAAATAAAACACGGCTGATTGACACAGCCATATACCCGGCCAGAGGAAATAAAACTAGGTTGTTTGACACAGACACACACCCGGCCAGAGGAAATAAAACCTGGCTGGTTGACAAAGACACACACCCGGCCAGAAGAAATAAAACCCAGCTGATTCACATAGACACACACTTGGCCAGAGGAAATAAAACCTGGCTGGTTGACACATCCACACACATGGCCACAATAAATAAAACCCGGCTGATTCACACAGACACACACCTGGCCAAAAGAAATAAAACCCGCCTGATTTACACAAAAACACTTGGCCAAATGAAATAAAACCAGGTTAATTCACACAGACCCCCCCCCCCCCCCGGACAGAAAACAAATATCTGGTGATTTGATGCAGAGACATTTGCAAAGGTCATCTGCAGACGGAAATACACCCATCATTAAATAAACAATAAAATTGATGGAAACCATGTCCCATATGATAGTTATATATAAATTCAAGGATCGATCAAATCAAAGCATACCGTTCTTTATGTGGACTTGATATTCCAGACTTGAGGATAAATTTAATAAAACTATATAGACATGTTTTACTGTAACACACGCACGAGGCGATCGTTTTATTTACATTAGGAAGACTAGCCAAAAGTAGCCCCCTACAGAAATTTACAACAGAGAAAAAGAACTAAGAGCAGATAACTCTAATTCCCAGCTATAGAAAACAAGGGATATCTAATCCCTGTACAAATATGGAACAAGGGAGATAACCTGCTAAAAAGGTTTCGTTAGCAGCCTGAAGAAATTAATAACTTAAACACCATAGAGGGTGTGGCTACATTGAGTGCATAGGCAAAATTCCGGTATGGGTGCTGCAGTTGTGGATGTGTGAGTGTTGAACAAATGTTATATTAACTGGCCTAAATTGAGATCGAACAGAAACTGCTGACTTGAAAATTTGAGATATCAACTTCCACCAATTCTCATGCTCTCACCGCTCTCTCTCTCTCCCCCTCTCTCTCTCCCCCCCCCCCTCTCTCTCTCTCTCAACCCACTTGTTAGCTGCAAACGAGCAATAAAAATATACCATCATATCTTTATACATAAGCATTCGTCATCATTCTTTTAAGAACAGCTGTAATATACAACACCATTTTCACAAAATTTCGGCCGCTGTACTCGCAGGTATCTTTTGTCGTAGTTGGTAACTGTCTAGACATTTCGAACAGAACCCTTTATTCAATCCTCTGCAGTAGATTGCTCTCATTCCACATTACATAACTTTTGGATATCTACAATTCGATTATTTTATTGTTTGTTTTCTTAAGTTCTTTCACCAAGGATTGAACTGACCACCCCTGATTCCAATTCACTCACAAATAGCTCTTTGATGGGGGTGATATGAATGCCCTTCGCTTCTCAGGAGAGATGTTGTGGTCTGAATACCTTTCTATCTGGGGGGGGGGGTCAGTAGCTGGACATATTCACACAGGAAGTAGGAAAATTAAGAAAATTTAATCTATTGAACTTACAGTATCGTCGACACGCTGCACTCTATGCTAATTCACCCTCCCTCCAAAAGACATGAGATTCTATTTTTCAGGCAATTACATGTAAACAGCCTGAAAAATTTGATGGTGAAAAGAAATAAAACAAACAACAAAAAAAATCAATATTTTAGACTTTAGAGTGGGGGATCAATCTAAAGTCTAAAATGTTGATTTTGTTTTATTTCTTTTTAACCTGTTTACATGTAATCGCCTAAAAAGTAGAATCTCATTGGTTGGTTGTTTTGGTTGTTCTGTTTTACGGCATATCAACCCTTTTCGGGTTATTTAATGCCGAATCGTTTCATTTTGGTAAAATTTGGTTGTTTTGTTTTACGGCATATCAACCCTTTTTGGGTTATTTAATGCTGAATCCGGTCATTTTGCTGAAGGTTTTTATGCTTTAAGTTCTTTATATGTTTAGGTATTTATTCATGGTGTTTGGTTGAGTGAATGGGGGGAGGAGAAAGAGGGGGAGGGAGAGAGAGAGAGAAGGGAGAAGACGGGAGGGAAATTGTTTTTTGTTTTGGATTTTGCAGAACATGATTGAGTTTTGCAAAGATAAAAAAACAATAAAACATCGATGTTTGGTGCATTTTGAGTCAGGAAGTCAATAGAATCTTATTGGATGTAGGGTGAATTAGCATAGAGTGCAAGGCTCCAGTTTTACCAAACTCACTTTATAAAACTTACTTATTGGGTCCATTTCTCTTAACTATGGCTTTCTTACAGCAAAATCATCAGTGAGGACACGAGGGGTCAAAATGCCCCTATTTATCCTGATATTACATGAAGATCTTTCTTTTCTAAGTTCTAAATAGCAACTGACTACATCTCAAATTTCTTTATCTCACATGACTAAATAAACCAATCTGTTGTCTCGCAGTATGGGCGCGGGTGAATCTGTGGTCACACTCTGTTAACCATACTCAAGTAACCTTATAGACTTAACTTCAAAAACGTATTACAATAACATCGAAAAACGTAATTCATATTATTAAATATTGCATGTATGATATAATCATGTTGACACACAGGTTTCCGTGAGATAACCGAAGTTAAGCGACGTTAAGCCTCGCCATTGTTAAATGGGTGACCATTTGGGAATACCAGGTGTTGTATGTGCTCTCCGCTTATCTCCGCATTGTTTCCAGTCATTCAAGCAGTGCCAATTCAGGAGAGGTGTGGTCAGTGATTGCACAACCCTTGCTTCACAATTACATATGCAGCCGCCCTTACAGGGTGTATCCATTGCCTCTCAAGACTGCACAGAAGCCATGAGTATGTCAACTAGTACCCATTTAAGGTTTTAGGTTCGTAGAGAGACTGTTGTCACGTTAGGCAGAATGTAGGGGTCAGGTGGTTAACCTTTGAGGCCATTGTTCTTCCGTGGGAACAATAGTGAGAGCAAATGACGTCAAACGAAATAGGAACAAGCATGTAAAGTTAGAAGTCTAACATTGGAAGGAGATGAGGGCAGATGTACTAAGATGACTTAAGAATCAAAAATGACTTGAAGCACTGGATTGAATTTCATTTCTGCACACATACCCTTCTTCTCCACACCGAGGATTATGATCACGAAAGCCTGAATTAAAACTGATCTTCTTCCAAATTGATGATGTATTCTTCATTTGTGTTGCTTGTGCCGATTCTGATTTCAGAACGAGAAGTCCTCATTCTGAGCGGGCTGCTGTGGGGTGAACGTTTAAAGACACCAGGTATGGGTTAGGTTTAGGGTTATATCTTATACCGAACTGTACTTATTGTGACATGCAGTGGAGTACTGCTTCACACCTGCCTTTTCCTTGGCCGTCAGAAACAGAAAAGACAGAAACAGCCCCGAACAGAAGTGACATCATTTCCGATTTCCCTGCTAGTCCTACCACCTTTTGGGGTGCTTGCTTTTTCTTTCTTTCTTTCTTTCTTTCTATTTTTCTTCCTCTCTCTCTCTCTCTCTCTCTCTCTCTGACCCCCTGACTATCTAACAAACCTACATACTTAAAATCAACATATGATTCATAACTCAATTTTCTTTTTTAAGACAAAACATTTGCCTATTCAAAAATTGTGATTTGCCCAAATTTTTAATCTAAAAACATTGTACAACAATAGCTATATGCATGGAGGTAAAAAAAAAAAAAACATATATCAGTGCATGCATGTATGTGTCGTGCCCCCCACCCCACCCCGCCGGATGTTTGATCTTTGAATAACCCAGCCCTGTGTGGCAGAAATCAACAATTTCATTCTTTCTGCACATATTGTCATTCCCGCCAACTGCTGACCAATCAGATCTCATCAAAGCGTTTCCATCAGCAGCAGCCATTCAGGCTGTATAAAAACGGGTGCATCTCTTCACTCAAACTGCACTCAGTGCCTTATCCCCGGCCTTGACGCCCGATATAATGCTGTCTCCACCAAACACCCTTGCTACACAAATCCTTGCCAGATGACTCGGCGCCATTACACCACTATGACGAGGACAGTCACCATCAGCAAGACAGCTCTCACCCTTCCTTCTACAGCTCTCTATCTTTCTCCCCCTCCCCCCTCTCTCTCTCTCTCTCTCTGCACCACATCAACAATGACTGTCATCATTATCACTGCAGCGGCTTTTTCCCTACAAACAACTAACAGCAGCTCGCTTCCTCCTCTTCCTCCTCTCCCACAGAAACGCTCCTTCCTTTCGAGTCCATTCACTGAATCATGAACCTTTTCCTAACCCAGGGCCGGCGGGACAGTTATAAAAGTGGGGGGGGGCTTCTGCTAAAAAGTGTGGGGGGGCCGGTTAAACACATGCATATCAACTTAATTATTGATGACCGTAAAGTGGGGGAGCCCAAGTCAAAAAGTGAGGGGGCTGGAACCCCCCCCCCTGCCCCCCCCGGTGCCGCTGTCCATGTAACTGTCTATATTTATTTGTTTCGAATAAATACCACCCTTATATTTCGTTGCACACAACGAGTTTGTTTTCCTTTCCTTTTGTCTTTTTTGTTTTATTGTTTGTTTGTTTTTTACTCAAGAGTCACCACTTATGAAGGCCGAAAGGCCACTCGAGGATAAGGGTTAATGAGTTTGCTAGGTGAACGATGAGACAACACTGAGATGATTTGTAACAATGGTTGAAATTTGTTTGTTGTCACGTTCATCATATGTCTCTTTCATTCTATTTACTTTTTTTTTGTTAGAGAGGAGGGGGTCATAGTACACTGGACGATTCGGCCCATCATCCATCCTTGCCTCCCCCCCCCCCTCTGCTACATATGCATAACTAATATATATACAAGTACATTATAGGATTAAGCCGACACACGGATGTACTAAAAAGAAAAGAAAAAAGAAGACTACTTGGAAAGTATATATAATATATATAGTTGAGTTAAAACATCTAAAAGATATTGAGTGTTTGGTGCCTGTTCACTGTTTCGGCCAGACGGAAAAATTATTTATGTGTGAAAACAATATTATGTACTTACTCACTGGTATTTTATTGTTCAATGTTGAAAAAATTAGGAAAAATTATCCAGTAAAACTTTAATTACAAATATTTTTACATTTTCCGTATCGTACAAGTCACTTCGATGACTATGCCTCCATTTGCTACCGTTGGACAGAAGTCAAGGGCAGATAATCAACAAGCTAGGCGGTCTCTTTCACAAAATTGCGGAAAGATACCCAGTTTCAATTTAATTACTTTAATTTTATTTACTTTCACATTAAATATACTCATTACAATAAATTATGTTTTTTATCAATGTACTTGTTTTTTATTTATTTTTTGTTTTTTAAATGAGTATTACCTGCCCTTGCAAATTATCTGCCCTTGAAGTAATGAGCACGAGTATTGCATTATTTCAATGAACGTAGCTTCTTTCCAAGAAATTCTCATTACCACAGGAGTGCTTCCCTGATGACTACAACATAGTTATCTTCAAATCTAATGTCAACAAATACTTGTTGAGCCGTCCTCTTAAGTAATCAAATCCTTCCCTTTCCATCCATTGTTTCTAATCCTCTTATAGTATTGTTCTACATCCAATTGATAATATCATTAATCCTCATCCTCGAGTGGCATTTGGGCCTTGATAAGTGGTGACTCATTAGTATATAAAAAATGTGGGAATTTCAGTCACTCGTGAAACTACACGAGGCCCGGTAAGAATATTCTGCAACATTGCCAAATTACTTTGCATGTTAAATATAAAACTAAAAACTAAACCTTCAGCCTATCTGCGGGTCTTTTCTGACTCACCTCTTTCATGTGGTCCGTGCTGGATTTAAGCATATCTTCTTGATTGTCGGATGGTGTGTGATGGTCAAGTAACATTAACGACCAATCTTCCCACTCGGCCTGCAGTTTAAGAATTTTGTTCAGTTCCTCTAGTCTGCTCAGAGAAATAATTCCATGATAATTCTGTGTCTCTGATGTCAGTATCTAAAAGGAAAAAAACAGAAATAGTTTTGGGAGATCATCATCATCATTATCATCATCATCATCTTTGGTTTAACGTCTGTTTTACATGCTGGCATGTGTTGGACGACTTTTAGAAATTGAATTCTAAACTAACCTATCCCTAGCCAAGTCTTTATTTATCTCCCTTTGTTTCAAATCACTTCCTCCAATGTTTTTCTTGGGTGCTTGTATAATAAAAAACCGAAAAAAAGTTTTTTTTGTCTTTTAGTGTTGGAGAGGTGAATAAGGGGCAGGTAACTCTTCACAACAGCTCTAGCTTTCAAACAATATTTTTCTAACCCTAACCCTAAACCCTAACCCCTAAACCCTAACCCTTTTATGTCTAATCGACGTTCTCCTTGCACAGTAGCCACATGTGCAACGCCAATTAAAGCCATCAGTTTTGATTACTGGAAAATCGTGTTTAAAATTCGTTGTAAGAGTTACCTGCCCCTTATTTACCTCTCCAACACTAAAAGACAAAAACAACTTTTTTTCGGCTTTTTATTATACAAGCACCTTTTCTTGACTATGCTATCTCAGCTATTCTACATTTACTAACCCAAACACTTTCATCCATTCTTTCAATGTGACCAAACCAACAAAGTCTCCTGTTCTGCACACATCTACCTGTACTTTCCAAATTTATTTAATCTTCCTCTTAGGTCATTAGATTCACATTACATATCCATCATCATCTTCTTCTTCTTCTTCTTCTTCTTCTTCTTCGGTTTAATGTCTGCTTTGTATGTTGGCATCATATTCAGTTTAATGTCTGTTTTATAAGATTTTAGAAATTGACTTTCAAACTAACCTATTTCTGGCGAGGCCTTTATTTATCTCTCTTTCTCTCAAATCCTTTCTTATCACTTTCTCCCATGTTTTCATTAACCTGGCCCGGTAATTGACCCTATTATCTCAGCTATTCTACATCTACTAATCCAAGCACTTTCAGCCATTCTTTCAAAGTGACCAAACCAATGAAGTCTCCTGTTCTGCACACATCTACCTTTACTGTCCACATTTAATTAAGCATTCACTTAGGTTATCAAATCTAAGCCTCTATTAAAGACTCACATTACACATCCATCATATCATTCGGTAATGCTCTGCTGGTTAGTAATGGCAGAATTTCCCTAAACTCAATTCTATCCACTCCTGACTCTTGCTATCACACCAGCCCCAGGTCTTCTCTGTGTTCCAAGATAATAAAACTTCTGGACAACCTTAATAGTCTTCTTCTTCTTCTTCTGCATCCGATTTATTTTTGAACAGGCCTGCCTGTCAGTCTTGATCGAAGTCTTCCACTCCAGGCTCGGCGGTCGTGAGGATCTAAGTTTGTAATCCCCAGGACTGCACGGTCATGTTTACACAGCTCATCCCAAGAAAGCTTCGGTCTTCCAGCCTGCGGACTTGATGTGATGGACATGTTTCTGACCCAGGACATCCAGCTGGAGCTTCGCTCAACATGGCCAAGCCATCTCATCCTGCCCAGCTTTAGGACATCAGTTATTTCCCGTATACCAAACCTAGAGAGAAGAGTCTCAAGGAGATTGTCGTCTTCCGGGCTGACATGACAGATCCATCTAATCATGGCTCTTTCGTTGCGTTGTAGTCTCTTGAGAGTGCTCGATGCAACCCATGTTTCAGAGCCATAAAGCATAACACTCCTCACACAGCTGGTGTACACTTGACCTCTAGTCGTGACGGCCAAATGCTTATTTGTTAAGATGGGCAGGAGTTCTCTAAAGTCCCTCCTTGCATCGGGCAATAATAGCAGTCTCACAACCACCATCGGCTGAAAGGGAGTCATCCAGGTAGCAGAACTTAGCTACAGCTTCCAGTTTGCTATCTCCAACCGCGACCTCTTTCACTGGCCTGCCGTCGATTGGTCTAGCTGTGCCGATACAGCGAGGACACCTGTATTGCTGATCCGGTCGGAGTAGGCCACTGATTCCACTGCATTTTGCCATACAAATATACTTTCTCCATATCTGAGTTATCATTTGTCTTCATTGTCTTAAATTATAGACCATTATTGATCTAAATATAAATTTACAAAGATCTGTCTTATTAACAATAGCATATATTGTGTTGAAGCTGTAAATTTACAGACTTGCACATAAATAACGAGAGGTTCGCCACATGATTGAGAACAGAACTTCCTTGCAGGGGGGGGGGGGTTATTCCATTGTGTCAACACGTGTGCGGATTTTATTGAAGTACTTGCTAAAGGCATCTTCAGAGCTGTATTTTTTGCGGGGAGGTTTCGCCATCCTCCTACATACAGCGCCTTGTATTCCCAAATGGTCACCCATCTGGTTCCGACTCATATCTAGTTTAATTTAGTTTTATGCGAAGGGGAAAAAGAGGAGGTGGAAGCCCTTCGCAAAAATTCAGATACTTATGATGTTTATGAAATTTTAACAATAGGTATTATACATTAATTCATAAATATTCCCCAAAATTTCAGTTTCTTTGAAATATTTTAAAAGAGATTTTAGGGGGCATAATATAAGGCACACCCTTCCATTTGAAAATTCAAATATTTCAGATTTGCATTAAATTAGATCCATAGTCATTAGGCACCAATTAAGCAAGATTCCTTGATTATATGTCAAATAAGATTAAATCTGATCTAGCATGCAGATTTGTGAGCGACCATGAGAGTGTATAACACAAATTCCAACCTGATAACAGTCATAAATGAACCTCTCAGGAAAAAAAACTATTAGTGCAGTTTTGTTCATATGCAGAATGAAGGGGGTCACGCCAACAGTCGGAGTCAGACACAGCTGCCGTTACTATCCTAGACTCTTCGAAATCTTGTTTGGAGAGAAAAATGGCTGACGCACTAGAATAACATAAACGTACAGTCAGTAGCGGAGGCAGGACAATTACGAACTTGCATTTTGTTCGATGATATTGAAGTTCTTGCAGGGATTGAACGAAAACTGGTCATCCTAGTTTAAAGACTTCAATAAAAAAAAAATGATGCAATGTGTATTTATCAAAGTTACGTTAATGCTACAAACACACACACACACACAAGAAAAGACACATGAGAAGTGGTCACACAATTTTATTAATATAAAGATTCTCGGTGCAAGGCCTTTTGGCTTTTTGGCTAGGAGCAAAGTGTAGTATCTGTACTGATGCTACACTTCATCTTTTCTGTCCTTGGTCAGTGAAGGAGAAATCCTTCTCGACTGAGGCAATTAAAATTTTTGTCTCAATCCAAAGTGCCCTTTTTTAGGGAGCTGGATTTTCCCCACAGTAAAAGCCAATCTTGTGTCTAACTCTGCTCTTGTGGAGGGGCAAGTGAATAAGGATAACGCCAATTATGATGATGTTCAGCTGATGGGGACGCTGCTGATACGTTTATGATTTATGTTAGAAAATAATATAGAAAGAATGTTTGTACTAACTTCATCCCAGTCGTAGAAGGCATCGTATATCTCCTTCTTTAACGAGGTTGGAATTATTTTCGTCGAGTTCTGTGAAATATTCCTGGAAAAAAAAAACAAAAAAAAACACAAAAAAGAGATTTTGTACTTTTGTAAACATTAAAAAAAAACAGTTAATAAAAAGAGCCTTATATATCTAATATATGAACTTAAGTCAGTCGGACTTTTAAAGTTCGACCTAAATAGCAATGTGTCTGGCAAATAGATACTTGATTCTAACTAGCCTTCTTTTTTTTTCATTCTACTATGTTATTTGTACAAATATAATTCAGTTCTTTCAGTTTTTTTCTGATAATATTTATTATGGCTAAGAATATTGATAAAAATATTTTTCGGCTTTCAGGTAAACAATTACATGTGTTTATATTATGATTATTAAACTATTCATTTCTTCACATTAGTTTCATTTCATACAAAATAAAACACAATAGCCTTAGATAAAATTCCTTTATCACATTTAAATATAAGCAAATAAACAAAACAATGACCACTTATGCACTTAATAAAAAAGAGTTTAAGAGATAAAAATGTGAATTCATTTATACTTTGTTAATTCCTTTGCTTTGTAAAAATACATAACATTTTCAAACAGCAGTTTCCATAGAGATAGAGACAGAGATAGCAAGAAAGATATAGAAGGAGGGAGAGAGAGGGAGAGAGAGAGAGAGAGAGAGAGAAAGAGAAAGAGAGAGATCTATGATAAATACACATAACTCAATTTGGGACAGTCTGCGCTTATTCGTCATCGCATATGAACTCTTTTCCATTCGATAAACAGAAAGAAAAAAGAAGACAAATAAAACAATTTGAAAAGTTTCAACAGTAGTTGCAGCCCATTGGTTTTGCTAGCTGCACTTAGAAACAAAGGTCGTGAGTTTGATCCTAAACAGGGACATATTTTTTTCTTTTGTTTTGTCCTAAATTTGCACTTATTCAATTCAAGTTATAATAGTAAGCGATTTTTTTTTCTTTTTCTACATTCTACAAAGATTGCAGAAATTAGGACCTCGGCTTATGGCATAGCCACTGAAAATCCGGTTCTTAGCCTCTTATTTATTATAAAGTTAAAAGTTAGAAATAACAAATTTGAAGGTAATCGTGCAATTTAACTTTAATCATTTCGTAAGATGTCAGAAAAAATTTAAAATTAATAATAATCTTCAGTTACTCAATTTTCACAGGGAATGCAAAATAAAAATTCAATTATAAATACCCTCGGGCAACGCTGAATAGGGACAGCTAGTTTTTATGTTTGTTCTTCATTACCAGAGTATATAACTCTAGACTTAGAAAATAACTAAGAGAAGCTAACTTACCAAAGGGGTGATATGCCAGAAAACAAACCAACCAACCAGAGAGAGAGAGAGAGAGAAAGAGAGAGAGAGAGGCGGAGCGATGTGGAAAAAGGGACGATGTGGAAAAAGGTGAGAGTGGGAGAGAGAGAGAGAGAAAGAGAAAAACATTATTACCGGATTTTTCCGTTGAAATATTCAAACTTTGACTCAATATCAGTCCGCAGTTTCTGAAATATTGGCTTAGAGTTTTCCTCCCATTTGTCAATATCCAGGTAGAACGTTTCCATGTTGTCTTTCCATTGGTAGACGACTTCTTGGATGTTAGCCAAAAGCACCGTGTCCTGGTCACTGATCATAATGGCGCAATGCTGAATGATTTTGGCCCATACCTTTTCACTTACAAGTAGCCGCTTAGCTGTGGTCAAATTACATTCCTTAATGACCTGTGGGAAAAGATAGAATGTGTTTTAAACATCTTCGTTTATATATCCGTCAAATAATAACTAAATAAAATTAGATTTGTGCCCGTGAATGTGTGTGTGTGTGTTAAAAGGATAGATGAAGAAAATCAGTCAATCTATAGATCTTCGTTTCTAGGGCAATAGAACTTTTTTTTAAATTTTTATTTTTAACTTAGTTCACCCCAAACAAGGCAAGTTGCCACTGTAGACGTAAGGGGCTACTAAGAATTAGGGTGAAAGTTTAGGGGTCATCCTAAATTGGAAGCTGTGCAGCAAGATGCTTGCTCACATTAGTTTAAAATTTCTGCATGTCAATACAGTAGGGGAAACAGGAAGAAGGGAGGGAGTCTCAAAGGCCGGCAGCTCGAGGAAAGAAGCTATTGGAGTAAAAGGCTCCCTGGCATCTGGGGACCTCCACAGTGAATGGATGGGATTTAGCTGATTGTCGGATTAGTCGAGTGTATTTACGTCGAGGGAGCACTAGAGCAGCAAGTTCATTGGAGCACATTCCATTGAAGTACTTGTAAAACAAGCACAAGGATGCAACATTGCGGTGATGGGACAGGGGCTGAAGCTTGGTGGATAGTGAGGGACCTATTAGTTTATATACTCTTTTTTGGACCTTGTCTAAGAGGGAGAGACTGGTGGATGGTGCACCAGCCCAGATGTGACAACAATACTCCATGCATGGGTGGATGGTGGCTTTGTAGAGATATAGGATACTGTCAGGTGTGAGAAGTTTTCTAGCACAGTAAATGGAGCTCACTTTCTTTGCAGCAGCCTTGGCAATGTCTCCTATGTATTTGTTTCAATTCATGTTACCTTGGCATATCAAAGGCCTTTGATAGGGTTTAGCATAAAGGTTTTCTCCACAAGCTTGCTATCTATAGAATATCTGGCAACGTTTTTGTAACCATCAAACCCTTTTCTTTCTGATAGGTCCATGTATTTGTTGATGGGCAGAAGTCTGAAGCACACAGAATCAATGCTGACATGCCTCAAAGATCTGTTCTGGGTGAAACCCTCTTCCTGATCTTCATCAATGATCTTTCAAATCATATTCTGAGATTATTCATTGACGTCTATGCAGACGACACAACTGTCTATGGCAGCACTTCGAAGAGCATTGATGGTCAAGATCTTGCTGGTTATCTTTCTTTCGACCTGGAGCATGTGGTGCAATGAGGGGGGGGGTCTTATTATCTTTAATACCTCTAAAACCAAACTTCTTTCCTGTAATAATCAACACTTGGATCCTCATTTTACCTCAGTTGAAATAAGTTTATTTTTTTTGGGGGGGGGGGGGTTGTTTCTATGGAAATCGTTCCAGACAAGGCATGAAGCCACTTGATGTAAGGAGCTCAGAAAAAAAATATGACTTCAAGGCCAACGATAAATGTTAGATGGATAGATTCTGATCCAGAAAACAGCAATTCTTCCCCCTTTGTCAGAAACATGTGTGGACTAAAAGACAAAATAAAGATGTTGCTCTCTCCTTGAAGAAGGCCATTGCCTTGATAAGCTCTTAGGACTGACTTTCACTTAAGACCTGAAATGGAAGTCTTACATCAAATCTGTTGCTAATGTCACTGGAAAAATGGTTGTATCATTCTATCGCTCCAGAAAGTACCTGACTCCTGACGCAATCCCCGACCTGTATAAGAGTCAGATACGTCCTAAGATGGGGTACTGCTGCCACATTTGGGGACGTGCTGTTCAGAACACCTATCTATCTGTAGAACATAATACCATGGGACTGCTTCCCTGCTAGCTACAACATAGTCGTCTTCAAGTCCAATGTCAACAAATACTTGTCAGGCCATCCTCCTAAGTAATTAAATCCTGCCCATTCCACCCATCGCTTCCAATCCTCTCATACGAGATTGTCCATCATCCAATTGACGATCTCATTAACTGTTAACCTCGATTGACTTTGGGCCTTGATAAGTGATGACTCATAAGTAAAAAAAAAATTATTAGCTCAAGATGAAATGATAGTGTGGTTAATGAGTAGAAAAGCTAAATCATCAATCTGATATACATCCATATTTTTATAATAAAGTAACTATAACTTTCTATCCAAAAGCTACATATGCAAATTTGCTTCGGCAGAGCTATCTAAGTGTTATGGTGACTTACCTATGTACAACATGGACTCTTCCTCTTTGCTCAATAAATGCCAACGGCAATTAACTCTTGCCGGAATCCAGTAAGATAGTCGAACTCTACTTACCAGGCGCATATTTCTTCCCTCTGTACTCTATTTTCTTAATACACTTGTTTCTACTTTATACCGTGTTCGTGTCTTCATTTCGGTCCCTTTAACAGGGCCACAACACTAAGCCAATTCTTGATGCATGTTTTCGGAAAATATGTATTCGTTTTGTTCGCTTTCGATAATTTTTACATTTTATATGACTCAACAGCTTCTCCTAAGATAGCCATCCATACAAGCCCCTTACGTCTACAGTGGCGTCTGGCCTTGTTTGGGGTGAACTATGTTAAAAAAAAAAATTTTTTTAAAGAAGTCGGTTAATTTTCACTCTCATGCTCAAATCTACTACTACTGTCACCCACGTACACCGGGACGTCTTCTTCATAGAACAACTATTTCTTCGTAGCACTGTCATTATTCAATTTTTTTTCGCTCTTAACATGTTCTGTTAGCTACTCTATACTTTTTACATAAATACAGAACGCTTCTTTCAACTACATTTTCTTGGGAGAGGGGGGGGGGGCGTTTTGATTTTACTTATCTTAACACATTACTGTAGTTTCACGGAATTACTGATTCTCATATTAAATGATAATAAATTGTACATAGCTTAAAACTTTACTGCAGTTTTATGGACAGTTGTTAAAAATGGTCCCTGTGCAGGGCATCACATACGAGCTGATATCTGAGGAGAGATCGACGGAGTTCCTGGGGGATGGAACATAGACAGGAACAGATACTACACTTTGAATTATTTATTCGCAAATAAAAATAAAACATATAATTCATTTACAAATTAGCCACAAGATACTACACTTTGATCATAATGATAAAGCACACAGCACGTGGCCTGCAAGGCGATTTTCTGTTCGCTGGGTTCTGATTAGGCAGTTTAGTAAGAGGGTCCAAGTTGGGAAGGAAAGGTGAAGGTTATCGGTTATTTACCAAGGAGTGGTGAGTTGTAAACAGGTCATAACAGTTTGGTCCAACACGACTTAAATTTTATTGGTTAAAAAGCAGTATAGTATTCGGAAAATAATGCGATATAAAAATTGTGTATAGACGATAAATATTGTTTCCTGTTGTTTTTGTTAAATATTAGTAAATTTTGAAAAATTTCGAGTTAAAATCTAATTAGTTTTACGCATGTAAGCTTAAGAAAAACACGCTTGAAATCTGTAAATAGTCGCTAATGGAGTCCTCGAAGAAACGGAAGTTGGAGAAGAAATCCTATATACATATAGGATTTCTTCTCGATTCGAACGCTATACTCCTTTTTAACCTTTTTACGGTTACTTGGAAGAAGACTTTAACATGTTATCTATCTTTATAAGACTGAAAATTAGTTGCATGAGAGAAGGGCCCATTTATTAATTTAAAATAGGGGTGGGACGTAATCGCTGAAAATTTCAGATTCATGCGAGTAGTATTTTTTTGTGTTCATTTATACATAAATAACACTAAACAATCAAACATTTTGAAAATTTTGCGAAATTCAGAAGGTGCAGGTGCACTAGTTTTTGGCTATTTTACATTCATGAAAACCCTTTCACAGCCTGAAAATGGTCCTAAATTAAAGTACTATATCAGATTTAACGATCTATATCCATTCATAGCTTTTGAAGATGTTTTAGGACCTGCAATGTCGCATGAAACCACTTTTTCACCGAAAAATGATGGATTTTGAGTCCCGTGGAGCCCTAACGGCTATTTTTGGCCTGCACCTTCTGAATTTTGCAAAATTTTCAAAATGTTTGATTGTTTAGTGTTATTTATGTATAAATGAACACAAAAAAAATACTACTCGCATGAATCTGAAATTTTCACTCATTACATCCCACCCCTATTTAAAAATAAATTATTTAGGAAGGGATTTACTTACCTTCATGGCCAAATCGTAGGTTGCCGAACACCACATTTCTTTCTCTTGCATCTGAGTCATGACTTGTTTTTCTAAACGCCGACGTTGCAAATCATACAATTCCTGATATTCAGCCAGAATGGTCGAATGTTTGGCAGCTTCACTTAGGGCGTTCTTCAGCTGGAAGAATTAAATTTCTATGAGTTAATTTTATTTCGATTTCAAACAATATAATTTTGTATCATAATTTCAGGACATTTATTGAAGAAAAGTGTATTTTCATTAATTGAAGAAAAAAAATGATATTTTGAGCCAGAGTCATTTTGAAAATACATTTTCGATTGTTTATATGTTTGGAAAGATGGTGTTCGAGTGATGTCAGAGATGGTGTCATGTTAAATCCGTTCATTTCAGCTGCTAGTGTAATTGGGATGCTGAAAATGCACTTTATATTTTGTACTTTTTAATTTAATATTTCATGAAAACGTTCATTAGACGAAATATATTTTCATTCATAGGTAATATGTTATTCTAAGCCCAAGTTAATTTGAAAATACATGTTTTATTGTTTTCATGTTTGCAAATGTATGTTGTTTGAGTGATGTCATATATAGTGTCATGTTAAATCCGTTCATTTCAGCTGCAGTAATTGGGGAGCTGGAAATACACTTTGCAATTTGTAATTTACATTTTCATTCTTATTTCTAAAAATTCATTGGACAATGTTTACTTTGACAAAATGTTATTATCAGTGGAAGTTAATTAAAAATTGTGTGTTCTATAGTTTTGTTTATGCTTGGAAAATGCGGTGTCCGAGTGATGTCAGTTATGGTGTCATGTTAAATCCGTTCATTTCAGCTGCTAGTGTAATTGGAGTGCTCAAAATACACTTTGTACTTTGTAATTTAATATTTCATTAATATATCTAAACATACATTGGACAAAATGTATTTTTATTAATTGACAAAATGTATTTTTATTAATTGACAAAATGTATTTTATTAATTGACAAAATGTATTTTATTAATTGACAAAATGTATTTTTATTAATTGATAAAATGTATTTTTATTAATTGACAAAATGTATTTTTATTAATTGACAAAATGTATTTTTATTAATTGATAAAATGTATTGGAGCAAGACAACAATAGGGACCCCAGATCATTAACACAAGACGCGGGACATATTTTGGAAGTCACCGGTTGACCTCGCAATACACGTGGTCTCTATTTACAAAACACTTGTAAATAAATCTTTTATTTATTTTACTAAATGCAGTATATTTCGGAATTTTTTTTTCTTTTAACATGTTAATATTTATTTTAAGGCAGAGAGTCCATAAATAAAACAAATAAAATATTAACATGTTTTCTTTTAAAACATGTTTTTGTGTCACTATTTACTTGCCTCCCCACGAGGGCGGAGTTAGACTTCAAAAATCAGTTTCTAAACGGAAGCAATTTAAAGTTTATGAAGTTTTTGTCCTTAAAAACTGATTTTTGAAGTAAATAGCGAAGTTTTGTTTTTTAATAACAAATCAGTTATAAAAAGATTTTAAATAAAATTATGTATTTGTTAAATCTTATTTCATTTGTTGCTTACAGAAAAAAGGACAAAAACTTCATAAACTTTAAATTGCTTCCGTTTAGAAACTGATTTTTGAAGTCTAACTCCGCCCTCGTGGGGAGGCAAAACGAAAGATTACAAGTCAGCCGATTTTTTAAAAAGCGTATATATTTCGTTTATTTATTAAAATAACTTGCGTAATCATCCGTTTTGCCTCCTCAGGCTAGGAGCAATGTGTAGTATGGAAAAATCCTTCTAAACTGAGGTAAGATCCAGAGTGCCTCTTTTTGGGAAGCTTGATTTTTCCCTACAAAACGAAAGATTACTTAAGTACGGTGATAAATATTTCATACCCGCCCCCCCCCCCCCATTTCTGCCCTCGTGGGGCGGCAAGTAAATAGTGACACAAAAACATGTTTTAAAAGAAAACATGTTAATATTTTATTTGTTTTATTTATGGACTCTCTGCCTTAAAATAAATATTAACATGTTAAAAGAAAAAAAAATTCCGAAATATACTGCATTTAGTAAAATAAATAAAAGATTTAAAAGATGTATTGCGAGGTCAACCGGTGACTTCCAAAATATGTCCCGCGTCTTGTGTTAATGATCTGGGGTCCCTATTGTTGTCTTGCTCCAATGTATTTTTATTAATTGACAAAATGTATTTTATTAATTGACAAAATGTATTTTATTAATTGACAAAATGTATTTTTATTAATTGACAAAATGTATTTTTATTAATTGACAAAACGTATTTTTATTACATGACAAAATGTATTTTTATTAATTGACAAAATGTATTTTGATTAATTGACAAAATGTTATTCTAAGCCCAAGTCAATTTGAAAATGTGTTCTAATTGTTTTGTTTATGTTGGGAAGCTGTTCTAGATCTACTAACCCAAGCACTCTCGTCCATTCCTTCAATGTAACCAAACCAACGAAGTCTCCTGTTCTGCACACATCTCCCTACATAACACAAGCATTTATTTATGAGAATAAGAATTCTTTTTAGTTATAGAAGACTCGAATAACCTATAATCATGTATGGTTCTCCAGCTCTCTTAAACACGAACCCAGTCTAATAATACTAAACTCTAGCTGTGACAATGGCTTATGCATATACTCTCAACGTCCTATCCTAGTCTTTTTCACTCATTCTTTTTCACACTATTTTTCTCTTTGTTCCTTCTTCTACTGGCTTCTTCTCGGCACACATTATTATTGTTTTATTTTCTGTTTTTTTCTATCTACCTCATTTATGAACACCTGTCTTAGCAAATCTATATATTATATTCTACATCTATACACCCATTGTTACTGCTGGTTTTGTATAATTAGACTGGGTTCTTGTTCAGAAGAGATGTTGAAAAATTATAGATTGTTCGGACCATCCATAAACTATAAAAGTTTTTATTTTCATGAACAAAAAATACTTATAGGGTCCCTATTTGCCTTCCGACCAGGGCAAAATTAGACACAAGGTCAGTTTTTTTTATGTGGAGAATATCCAGCGTCCCAAAAAGGGGCACTTTGGATGGGACAAAAATTAAAATTGACCCAGTCAAGAAAGATTTCTCTCTTCCGACTGAAGACATAACATATACTACACTTTGAAATATTTATTTGCACAAAATATAAAAATTTACATTCAATACAAATTAGGCACAAGGCCATCAAAAGTGTGGGGAAAAATGGGTGTCGTTGATCATTCTTTGTCTAAAGTGATGAAATTGTTTATCTTACTCTTAACTAGAATCATTTCAGTCACCACAATACCACATTTACTCTAGGGGCCGTCCTATTTAAGATATCCCTAATTGGTTTGAAATTTTTATTTTTCATAAATATAGTTATATATATACAGAAATTCATTGGAATAAAACGAAGAGTGGGGAAAGAACAAAAAACAAAAAATTTTGTTAGTAAGACCCTCCCAACCCTTTCTAAATAATAGACCACCCACTGGTTTGTTCAGAACCGAAAACAAGCAGGTCAATCTCTAAATGGGAGTGGGATCTAAGTGGGAGAAAAAAAGAAAATGGGGGATGGAGTTTGGAGAGCAGGTGGTGTCCTTCCAAGATAAATGCAATTTGGGAGAGGTCGAGGACAAAAAATTGAAAGTGAGGAGTTGGCATCCTTCAGGACTTTTATTACCGGGAGGAGGTAACTCATTCACTCGACTAGCTAAGAGGCTAAACTTACACGAAGGGCTAGGATTCGACAGGACTAGGAACCGCATGTGCCATGCTCAGGCAGGGAACACATACTCATACTTCTCTTTGATTCTAGTCCGAAGGCTAAAGGGTCAGTTTACAAAAGAATATGTTGTGGAGGGAAAACGTTAATGCAAAAACAATTATGGAACTGTTTCTTCAAAAGTTTTCCATTTTAATTCAACTGATTCATGAGAACCAGTTGAATTAAAACATCGCCCTACACACACCTTAGTTCTTGTGTCGATTTCAATCATTAACATATCTACTATTTCTTTTTCATGGACTTGTATCGCAGCAAATAAAATGCTAAGTAATAATCAGTAATAATCAGTAATAATTCAACCTGCTGGAGGTTGAAGGTTCAATCCTCAGTACAGGTGATATTAAGAATATAATTATGAATTATTTAAGACCTCTACCCAGTCATGGCTGATAGGAAAAGGACAATCTATCTTTGTGGATTAAATAAAGGGTTCAATTCGAAATTCCATACAGATTCCCGAGTTCGACATAAAGATTCTCGAGTTAGACAAGACGCACCTGAAGAAGATTGGAAATGTAAGAATAACAACCAAGATGAGAGCAATAGTCCAAATAATTCAAATAATAAAAATTATCAATCCTAATCTAAAAAATTCCGAAACATAACATATCTATTATGTAAAAATATACTTTGGTCACAGAATGGCAAATGCAACTCACAGATTTTCTGGTGCTGTCTACTTCTTTGGCAAGTTGAGAATCGTGTTCTTTTACTTTGGACAATTCCCTGTGACAAGAAAGAAGGTACAGAACCAATATTGACCGACCAAAATAATGAAGCAATAAATAAGTTCTTCATTCTTCTAAATTGTAAGGCTTCATAAACTGCTGACTCATCACAAAAACAACTGAATTCATTTATTTTAAAGTATGTTTGATCATTTTGTATAACATAGACCCCACGCCTCTTACTCTTCTTCCTCCGTGGGTATCGTAGTCGGCCACTCGCGCACAGGTGTTCGATATCCCGGTCGCGGCGCCAATATGGCGGGTGCTCCTCGGCGCTCCACAATCCTTCCAGACCGGGAACACCCTCTTTGGCCAGTGATCGTCAGTAGCGGCTGTAAAAGGAAATATGGCTCGAATCTCCTCTAATCGGGATGTTTGCCTCGCTGGTCCGCTGTGGAATCAATGTCGCGCGAACAGTACAAATCGACAACAGAATAACTCAACAAACGGCTAGGTCTTTTCATAACAATAATTATTTAACAAAAATGAACGGTGGGTTTTTAACTTTAACCCAAAGTCTGTTCTGCGATAATGGCTTGTTTACTAACTATCCCGTCTTCCTTCTCTCTGTGTGCGTGTGTGAATCTCTACGATTCCCAGTGTTAAACAGCTGGACTTAATCTATATTCTGGAGAACCGTGTGTGTGTGAAACTCCCTTTTCAAAGCCTTAATTAAGTTGTGACTTGTCTACTGAACGGTGGGGGCATGCTATGGGCCATGCCATGCCAGGCGAGAGTGATTGTTCGCGCAACGCCTCGCCTGGCTGGCCCGTGTCTCCAAACACGTCCGTTGCAAGCGAAATCTCGGATCTAACTCATCGTTCACTCAACACAAAAAAACCCTTTCCTTTCCCAAGGAGGCATATTATCACACCCTTTCCTTCTCTCTCTCTGGCCCTCTCTCTCTCTCTCCTTTATGCGTCCCTCTCCATCTCCTGGTCGTCTGGGACAATACGACACGGGTAATTACAATTCTCCTTTTGGCCCCTTCCTCTTTCCTGTTATCGCAAAAGACTTATTCTCTTTCTTTCTCTAGGCGACCACCCCACGAGTTGATATCCATCAGTATCTAAAAGACTCTTGACCAAATTGTTCAGCTGGTCAAACTCATCCATTGTATCTGGATAATTGCTACAGGCAACCTAAGGACCGATCTCAGTCTCCTTGGTGCCATTCTCCCTCTTCGCCAAAACAACCGATTTGGGCCGAATATATACTAGTGGTAACTCTACCTCATTTCTACGTAGGATCCAGCATCCTCGCTGAGATGCACACTGGTGCACCCTAAAAAGACAGATTGCGTTGGCTGAAATCACTGTTTCACATCGTAATAAGACGTCACTTTTATGTGGAACGAGAAGAATATCCGTCCCTAAGAGAATAGTTTTGCACCACTTTTATGTACCCTTACGAAGATTAAAATCAAGAAACTAGACCTTAGTGTTTAGAATCCTTATTCTAATTTGGATCAAAATACATTACATGACCTTGATTCTAAGAAAATGTCCAGAATTTAATGCTTAAGGGGTCTTAAGAAGAAATTGAAATTCAGGGATCTTGCTTAATTGGTATCTAATGACTATGAATTATGCAAATCTGAAATATAAAAAAATTTAAATTGGAGGTTGTGTCCATATTATATCCCTAAAAACCTTTTAAAATACTCCGAAGAAACTGAAATTTGGGAAACATTTATTAATTGATGTCTAATATCGATTGTTAAAATTTCACAAAAATTAGAGTGATCTAAATTTTCATGAAGGACTTCCACCCCTGCTTTGTCTCCTGAGCATAAAACTAAATTAAACTAAATATAGCTCACTTTCCCCACTCTTACGCCTAGCATCTGTGTTCCAAAATTCATAATGAGTGGTTAATTAGTTTAGGAGTGAATCCTATACATAGAAATCTATAAACATATACACATACCTAACTTTATGTAAATAGAAATTATTTTGGAAAATTGTTTCATGAATCTATTATAAATTTTTTTTTGTCTGCTTTCATTAGCAACCATCCATTTTTGTTACTAACGAGTCACCACTTATCAAGGCCAAAAGCCACTCGAGGATAAGGGTTAATGAGATGGAATGGATTGTCACTTGAAATGATGAAGAATATTATGAGAGGATTGAAACTGATGAATTGAATGAACAAAATTTGATTACCTATGAGGACAAGTATTTGAAGACATTGGATTTGAAAACAACCATGTTATAGCCCACAGGGAAGCAGTCCTGTGTTAATGTGTTCCACAGATGGGAAGTTCTTGGAAAGTGTGGATATGTCTATATATTTCTATGTATAGGATTAACTAATTAACCGATCATTATGAATTTAGGAACACAGCTGCTAGGCGGAAGAGTGGGTAATGTGGGCTTTGTTTAGTTTAATTTATTAATTTGCAGAGAGGATTGGATATTTTCTAGAATCAAAATCATGTAATGGATTTTGATAAGAATTGGAATAAGGAATCTAGACATAAGGTTTAGTAGCATTATATCTTGATTTTAATTTTCACAAGGGGACATAAAAGTGGTGCAAAACTGTTTTGTTCGAGGAATTAATTTTACCAGTCCTTGGACAGGTATCAGAATTTATTGAGAAAAAGTCTTGAATACTTTAAAACACAATGAATAAATAAATGAATAAATAAATATTTAGTTCAACATCATCTGTAGGCCAGGTATTTCGCAAATAAAATAAATTTGCCTTTTTCACCTTGTGCAATAAACTTTTTCGGTCTCTCTTGCATATTTTGAAAATATATCATTTCAGCTTTCTGCTGTACTTATACTCCAGTAAGATCCAACATTTCTATGTTTCACTCACGTAATATTTCTTTTATTACTTTTAATTATTCACTTGAAACAAGACATATTGCCACTAAGGGAGTACTGTGATGATGGCCAGATTTATAGGCGGACAACCTGGTGGGGGGAGTTGGGAAGCAAGATGTTTGTTTACATTACATTTACATTTCGGCATGTTGGTATGGTCGGGGAAACAGGGAGCAGGAAGGGAATTCCAAAGGTAAGCGGGGGTGAGAAAAGAAGCCATCAGAGTAGAAAATCTTCCGGCATTTAGGAACCTCTACAGTGAAGGGGTGGAGTTTTGCTGTTAGTCGGGGGGTATTTTCGGTGATAGAGTACAAGTGCAGTCAGTTCATTGTAGTACATTGCATGAAAGTACTTGTAAAACAAACACAGGGATGCAAAACTGCAGTGATGCGACAGAGGATAGAGCTTGGCAGACAGTGTGGGACTTATTATGTTAGAAATTCTTTTTTGCACCCTTCCAAGAGGGGGGAGGCTAGTGGTTGGTGCACCAGCCCGGATGTGGCAACAATACTCCATGCATGGACGAATCAGAAGTGGGCTATAAACCCATATATAAAATGAGAACTCTCATAGCATCGCTATAATAAAGTATCTAATGAGCCTAATCTGAGCTTTTCTTCTTTCTTCCTCTCTTTCGGGTTCCTCCCGTTCACAGACTCCAGTAATATTCAGTTTTTCTAAGTTTAACTCACACATGCACAACATTGTGTAAATAACTTCTTCAGCCTCACTTATTTTTTTTTTTTTTACCTATTTTTATGAAGACTTAAATAAAAAATAAAAATGGCTAAAAATACAAGTATAGAAAGTTTACAAGTGATTTTTAAGAGGGTAACTTACAGTGTCAGAGTATTAAGTGCACTCTTAAAATTTAACAGTTCCGATGTAAGTCTGCGATCGAGCGCTCTCTGTGCAATAACTTCTTGTTGCAAACTGCAAAACAGATTTCAAAATATGAGATACAAAAATAAAATATGATGTACTAAAATCAGAAAATCAATATTAAAAAAAACAAAAATTCCTTCACAATCGAGATGGGAAAAAGACAAATTTACATAAAACAAGCATTTATCATTTTTGTTTGAATTTTTGGAATGAGGAGTTATAATTTGCATTATGTTTTCTTTCTGCCAAATGTAAGAATTTATTTTTGATATTTTCTAAGTTATTCTGGCTGAGTTTTTGTTATGGTACCTTACCTTATGGACAGCATAAACTCTTCTGCTCAATATAAATACTGAGAGCACATCCCAATCCAATACTGGTAGTCAAGAGAGACGTACAACCACTCTTGTTATCTGTTGTATTATACTTTTTTCAATACAGGACCGGCGGGACAGTTATAAAAGTGGGGGGGGGGCTCTCCTAAAAAGTGGGGGGGGGCGGTTAAACACATGCATATATAACTTCATTATTGATGACCGTAAAGTGGGGGGCCAAGTCAAAATGGGGGGGGGGGGGGCTTGAGCCCCCCTTCCCCCCTGCCCCCCCCTGCCCCCCCCCCCCCTGCCCCCCCCGGTTCCGCCGTCCATGCAATACACTTGTTTCTCTAAACTCCGAGTTCATGTTTTCTTTCCGGACCCTTTACAGGGCCACAACAGTTTTGTATTGACTTTTAAGTGTCTATCTAGTGGGCTTTTCAATGTGCAAACAAGTTTTTTCTGAACATTCGAATCTAAGTTTTCTGTTATTTCAACTCCATTTCGCCATTATGTTTTTGGACATTTGAAAACTTCTTGCATGAAGTTTCGATTTTACAGTGTACGGTTTTCATTTGGCAACAGACTCTGATGACAGGATTTTTTGTGTTACTGCTTGAATTTGTTCAACTATGTTTTAAATTCTCCTAGAAACATGTGTTAGTTTTTCTTTGCTTTGAAACTGACATTAAATTACAGTATGATATAACACTGATCTGTCATTTTATTTATATATATATATATATATATATATATATATATATAGAGAGAGAGAGAGAGAGAGAGAGAGAGAAAGAGAAAGAGAAAGAGAGAGTAAGATGATACTTCAAAGATATAAATAACATATTTAACTAGTAAACTATCAAGATATAAACAAAGCTCAATATATTGGATAGAGCATTAATAATAATGGATTGAATGACAATAAAATAAGAAATGAATCAGACTTTATTACATATCAAAGTTCAAGAGCAAAAAGTAATACTGAGTCCTTAAACCATGGATTTTCAAAGAAAATCTTCTTCTCAGAGGCTAATTACCACAATGACACTACTGCGAGTAAAGAAATTCAGCTTTGAAAATATACAAAACATAAAATATATTGGTCAAAAACACACTGCTATGTTAAAATACCCCAACAACTCGCAGTAGTGTCATTGCAATAATTGTCCTCTGAGGAGAAGATTTTCTTTGAAAATCCATGGTTTAAGGACTCAGTATTACTCCTTGCTCTTGAACTTTGATATGTAATAAAGTCTGATTCATTTCTTATTTATTCTGTCATTGTGTGTGTGCGTGTGTGTGTGTCAATAATGAGTAATAAAATGCAATATCAGGAATCGGTAATGTAAATAAATATAAAACATTGTAATTTCTCTTACTTCCGTGTTGTGCGAGATGGCTTTGGGGTAAGACTGCTGACTATTGTACTCACATAATGGTAAGATATTATACTAACAGTCGGATTTTGAAGATCAGCTTGAAACACTCACCATGCCTAGCCACACTGATGAGCCATGATATGGATTGTAAGTCCAACGAGAGAAAAGTGTATATTTAAAAAAGCACACGACATGTGTGTTGCATTTAATCATTGCATTTAAACATCTAAGTATCAAATATGAAAAATACATACACACACACATATATATATATATATATATATATATATATATATATATATATTGCAAGCATGAAGGGAAGACGAATTCTATCGTTCATGATTAAAAGTTAATCAAGAGGAAAAAAAAAAAAAGGAAAAAATAAAAATAATGCCAGCCGACCGGTTTCGCCCTCTCTTAACAAAGGCTGTATCGAGGGATTTAAAAAGAACAACAAAAAAAAACAAAAAAAAACGGGGTGAAAAGAGAGAGTACAGAAAATAAAATAGCGTTATGTTATATGTACAATGAAGGATAAATCTTAGAGACTGATCACATCTAGTCCCAATATATATATATATATATATATATATATATATATATATATATAATAAAAACAATTACATGAAAAAATGCATTAAATATTTAGGTGATAAAAATCGTACATATTTCCAGGCAAGGCGCCATAGTCTGGGGTAGAACGCCAGACTATTGACATCAACATTGAAGGTTAGATCCTTGTCTAACAACGGTTGTGAGCCAGAAACACGTGTCCATGGATTACTTTTATGTACGTATAAAACTAATAAAAATACATATATAAATACGTCCTATAAGGTTAAGTGCGACTAATAATGCAATTTTCTGCATCTTAATCACTTAGGAAGTTACACAATCGAAATAGTAGTGAGCAAAAAAACAACGAACGCTGCAATCACCAATAAAAACAATTAGATAAAAAAATACAATATATATATATATATATATATATATATATATATATATATATATATATATATATATATATAATAATAATAATAATCCAGGTAAAACATCCACAGGGTAGTAATCCAAAGAATTTAAACCGGGTTTATAAAAAGTGCTCAATATCAAATAGAGCTTTTATATATGATTATTTTTATTTACACAGACATGTACAAAATCTGCGACACTGGCATGTCGATGTTATCGATCAACAGTTATTATAAACTGAGATCTCATCAGGCAGAGTTAAAATCGGATTCTAACTCTGCATGATGAGATCTCAGTTTATAATAATTGTTGATCGATAACATCGACATGCCAGTGTCACGGATTTTGTACATGTCTGTTTAAATAAAAATAATCATATTATATATATATATATATATATATATATATATATATATATATATATATATATATATATATATATATATATAGGATAATTTTAGATTAACAAGCATGAAATCATGTTGTCAGTTCTTCAATCTCTAAATTACTCGAAACATTTTATTTTATGTTGTCACAGTCAAAATGTTCTTTTACCATTTTATTTGGTTTGGAACTCTGTTCAGCAGATTACTGTAACGTTTTCGAATTTCTGCCAAAAGATCTCCCCTTTCCAGACAATCTACGCTGACCTACAACAAAACAAAGACAAATAAAGAAACAATCAAAAACTATCTGAAAGGAAAAAGAAACAAGTAAAGCATGAGTTATTTCCCCCTGCAATCACTATCACTTAAATAAATAAAGCATGAATTGTCTTCCCTTGCTATCACTACTACTTGAATAATGTAAACAGCCATTAATTATAACATTGGATTTCGGAGGAGAAAAATTAATGATACAGGCTAGGATTAGAATGTAGTATCTGTTCTGTCCACGGTCAGAAGAAGAGAAATCCATCCTGACTGAGGCAATTTTAATTTTTGTCACATCCAGAGTGTCCCCTTTTCGGGTTGTTGGATATCACCTACATAAAAACCGATCTTGTGTCTTGTTTTGTCTTTATAGGGAGGAAATAGGAACTAATGATACTTTTAGATATTTGTGAAAAAGTGCAATTTTTATCGGGGGGGGGGGGGCAGAGTTTTTCCTGAAGTCACCATTGGGTGTTTCTTATAAATAACCGTTAATCCTGACTTTTGGCGGATTTTGAGCAAAAACTAATAAATTTGAGATATTTGCCAAAAATGGGCTATTGAAGGGCTTACATTTTGGCTAGCCTGTTTGAAGTCCGGGGGATTGAACGCCGGTGGTGGAGTTTCTTTCAGGTTTAGTTTGTCTTGAAGTGATACTATAACTTTCCTCTCCTTCTTTATTATTATGATTAGCTTCTTATATCAAGTGGCTTCATGCCTTGTCTGGAGCGACTTCCATAAAAAAAAAATACTTTTAAAAAATGGCCATTTTGAAGCATTTTAACCATCTGGAAAACAAACCAGAGTTTTTCTGAAAAAAAATGACTGAGTCAGTTTTCTACATTTTTGTAGAAAAGTAACTTTGAGAAAACCAGATGAAAGGAATAGCCGAACAACAGACAGTAACAAAAACATTAAGCCCTTTTTGATTAACATCAAGTACCAAAAACTCCTGCCATCATTGTAATAAGAATTTATTACAACTCTTCACTGACGTCACTCCGGAAATAGAAAGGAGATATCAATCTTTTCCTCATCATGGACAAACAAACTGAATAATAGACTAACGGACAATGACAAAAGCATAAGTCCTTTCCGATTAACATCGAGACCAAAAGAGAAAAAGAATCCTGTATAAATGTTATAGCTTTTTACGATTCATATTTTCATTATCTGTTAATCCAGAAAAAAAAATCAAATAAAAAAAACACTTTGTAATTCTTGAGAAATAAAGACGTAGTCTAATGGACTTTCAGAATAAAGGCTGCATCGATTTGGGGATTTTATTTAATTTGGGGGAAAACAACAACTTTACATGGATATGGATTAGGCTCTTTTGAACACAATTAGTGTCTCTCCCCAATATTTTAAAGTTTGCTTTTAATTTTTAGAAAGGAGTTCAATTTGCTATTATATTGTCACTGTAGCACTGACATCGAGTATGCATTTTAGTATTAGCCTCAAAACATATTTTCAAGTTTCATATATATTTTTTTGTTTTTAAATATGACACAATACTGGTCACTCTGAAGATTGAATTTTATTACGAAAATTTAAGATTAAAGTAAATTAAAAAAAAGAAATCTTGCATTGAAAAAAAAGGCTTCTATTTTCAATTTTAATATTTCTAACCTACCAATGCTTTAAAATGAACGACCTGTTTTATTATATTTTCAAGTTTTTTTCAAATTTTCATTTTTGTAGGAAGACTCTGTAGAAGCTGTGCTAGTACTGCTCGACCAATTAAAAGAAGGCCCTGTACTGAGTTCTCTGTGGACGATCTGCAGAAGTTGGAACTTGTGGACTCATTTTGCTATTCTGGTTATATGATCTGTGCTGGTGGGGGATGTGAATTAAGTTCGATCTCGCGTCTATGGACTTCATGGGACAAGTTTCGTGAACTTCTTCTTCTTCCCATCTTAACCTGTTCACTTTCACTTGTTACTTAGGATAAAGTTTGCAAGAGCTATAATCTTAGTGCCATGTTATATGCACGTGAATACTAGGCTCCCAATAATTTGGTCTTTCTTAGAATGCAGAAGATTGACATGGCTATGGTTCGATGAAGTTATGGTATACGTCTTGACGACAGAGTTAGTTCTGATTCCCTGCTGTTGAGACTGGTGCCACGTTACATACGAGTGAATGCTAGGCTCCCAATAATTTGGTCTTTCTTAGAATGCAGAAGATTGACATGGCTATGGTTCGATGAAGTTATGGTATACGTCTTGACGACAGAGTTAGTTCTGATTCCCTGCTGTTGAGACTGGTGCCATGTTACATACGAGTGAATGCTAGGCTCCCAATAATTTGGCCTTTCTTAGAATGCAGAAGATTAGCATGGCTATGGTTCGATGAAGTTATGGTATACGTCTTGACGACAGAGTTAGTTCTGATTCCCTGCTGTTGAGACTGATGCCATGTTACATATGAGTGAATGCTAGGCTCCCAATAATTTGGTCTTTCTTAGAATGCAGAAGATTGACATGGCTATGGTTCGATGAAGTTATGGTATACGTCTTGACGACAGAGTTAGTTCTGATTCCCTGCTGTTGAGACTGGTGCCATGTTACATACGAGTGAATGCTAGGCTCACAATAATTTGGTCTTTCTTAGAATGCAGAAGATTGACATGGCTATGGTTTGATGAAGTTATGGTATACGTCTTGACGACAGAGTTAGTTCTGATTCCCTGCTGTTGAGACTGATGCCATGTTACATACGAGTGAATGCTAGGCTCCCAATAATTTGGTCTTTCTTAGAATGCAGAAGATTGACATGGCTATGGTTCGATGAAGTTATGGTATACGTCTTGACGACAGAGTTAGTTCTGATTCCCTGCTGTTGAGACTGATGCCATGTTACATACGAGTGAATGCTAGGCTCCCAATAATTTGGTCTTTCTTAGAATGCAGAAGATTGACATGGCTATGGTTCGATGAAGTTATGGTATACGTCTTGACGACAGAGTTAGTTCTGATTCCCTGCTGTTGAGACTGGTGCCATGTTACATACGAGTGAATGCTAGGCTCCCAATAATTTGGCCTTTCTTAGAATGCAGAAGATTGACATGGCTATGGTTCGATGAAGTTATGGTATACGTCTTGACGACAGAGTTAGTTCTGATTCCCTGCTGTTGAGACTGATGCCATGTTACATATGAGTGAATGCTAGGCTCCCAATAATTTGGTCTTTCTTAGAATGCAGAAGATTGACATGGCTATGGTTCGATGAAGTTATGGTATACGTCTTGACGACAGAGTTAGTTCTGATTCCCTGCTGTTGAGACTGGTGCCATGTTACATACGAGTGAATGCTAGGCTCCCAATAATTTGGTCTTTCTTAGAATGCAGAAGATTGACATGGCTATGGTTCGATGAAGTTATGGTATACGTCTTGACGACAGAGTTAGTTCTGATTCCCTGCTGTTGAGACTGATGCCATGTTACATATGAGTGAATGCTAGGCTCCCAATAATTTGGTCTTTCTTAGAATGCAGAAGATTGACATGGCTATGGTTCGATGAAGTTATGGTATACGTCTTGACGACAGAGTTAGTTCTGATTCCCTGCTGTTGAGACTGGTGCCATGTTACATACGAGTGAATGCTAGGCTCACAATAATTTGGCCTTTCTTAGAATGCAGAAGATTGACATGGCTATGGTTCGATGAAGTTATGGTATACGTCTTGACGACAGAGTTAGTTCTGATTCCCTGCTGTTGAGACTGATGCCATGTTACATATTAGTGAATGCTAGGCTCCCAATAATTTGGTCTTTCTTAGAATGCAGAAGATTGACATGGCTATGGTTCGATGAAGTTAGGGTATACGTCTTGACGACAGAGTTAGTTCTGATTCCCTGCTGTTGAGACTGGTGCCATGTTACATACGAGTGAATGCTAGGCTCCCAATAATTTGGTCTTTCTTAGAATGCAGAAGATTGACATGGCTATGGTTCGATGAAGTTATGGTATACGTCTTGACGACAGAGTTAGTTCTGATTCCCTGCTGTTGAGACTGATGCCATGTTACATATGAGTGAATGCTAGGCTCCCAATAATTTGGTCTTTCTTAGAATGCAGAAGATTGACATGGCTATGGTTCGATGAAGTTATGGTATACGTCTTGACGACAGAGTTAGTTCTGATTCCCTGCTGTTGAGACTGATGCCATGTTACATATGAGTGAATGCTAGGCTCCCAATAATTTGGTCTTTCTTAGAATGCAGAAGATTGACATGGCTATGGTTCGATGAAGTTATGGTATACGTCTTGACGACAGAGTTAGTTCTGATTCCCTGCTGTTGAGACTGGTGCCATGTTACATACGAGTGAATGCTAGGCTCCCAATAATTTGGTCTTTCTTAGAATGCAGAAGATTGACATGGCTATGGTTCGATGAAGTTATGGTATACGTCTTGACGACAGAGTTAGTTCTGATTCCCTGCTGTTGAGACTGGTGCCATGTTACATACGAGTGAATGCTAGGCTCCCAATAATTTGGCCTTTCTTAGAATGCAGAAGATTGACATGGCTATGGTTCGATGAAGTTATGGTATACGTCTTGACGACAGAGTTAGTTCTGATTCCATGCTGTTGAGACTGGTGCCATGTTACATACGAGTGAATGCTAGGCTCCCAATAATTTGGTCTTTCTTAGAATGCAGAAGATTGACATGGCTATGGTTCGATGAAGTTATGGTATACGTCTTGACGACAGAGTTAGTTCTGATTCCCTGCTGTTGAGACTGGTGCCATGTTACATACGAGTGAATGCTAGGCTCCCAATAATTTGGTCTTTCTTAGAATGCAGAAGATTGACATGGCTATGGTTCGATGAAGTTATGGTATACGTCTTGACGACAGAGTTAGTTCTGATTCCCTCCTGTTGAGACTGGTGCCATGTTACATACGAGTGAATGCTAGGCTCCCAATAATTTGGCCTTTCTTAGAATGCAGAAGATTGACATGGCTATGGTTCGATGAAGTTATGGTATACGTCTTGACGACAGAGTTAGTTCTGATTCCCTGCTGTTGAGACTGGTGCCATGTTACATACGAGTGAATGCTAGGCTCCCAATAATTTGGTCTTTCTTAGAATGCAGAAGATTGACATGGCTATGGTTCGATGAAGTTATGGTATACGTCTTGACGACAGAGTTAGTTCTGATTCCCTGCTGTTGAGACTGGTGCCATGTTACATATGAGTGAATGCTAGGCTCACAATAATTTGGTCTTTCTTAGAATGCAGAAGATTGACATGGCTATGGTTCGATGAAGTTATGGTATACGTCTTGACGACAGAGTTAGTTCTGATTCCCTGCTGTTGAGACTGGTGCCATGTTACATACGAGTGAATGCTAGGCTCCCAATAATTTGGCCTTTCTTAGAATGCAGAAGATTGACATGGCTATGGTTCGATGAAGTTATGGTATACGTCTTGACGACAGAGTTAGTTCTGATTCCCTGCTGTTGAGACTGGTGCCATGTTACATACGAGTGAATGCTAGGCTCACAATAATTTGGCCTTTCTTAGAATGCAGAAGATTGACATGGCTATGGTTCGATGAAGTTATGGTATACGTCTTGACGACAGAGTTAGTTCTGATTCCCTGCTGTTGAGACTGGTGCCATGTTACATACGAGTGAATGCTAGGCTCCCAATAATTTGGCCTTTCTTAGAATGCAGAAGATTGACATGGCTATGGTTCGATGAAGTTATGGTATACGTCTTGACGACAGAGTTAGTTCTGATTCCCTGCTGTTGAGACTGGTGCCATGTTACATACGAGTGAATGCTAGGCTCCCAATAATTTGGCCTTTCTTAGAATGCAGAAGATTGACATGGCTATGGTTCGATGAAGTTATGGTATACGTCTTGACGACAGAGTTAGTTCTGATTCTCTGCTGTTGAGACTGGTGCCATGTTACATACGAGTGAATGCTAGGCTCCCAATAATTTGGCCTTTCTTAGAATGCAGAAGATTGACATGGCTATGGTTCGATGAAGTTATGGTATACGTCTTGACGACAGAGTTAGTTCTGATTCCCTGCTGTTGAGACTGGTGCCATGTTACATACGAGTGAATGCTAGGCTCCCAATAATTTGGCCTTTCTTAGAATGCAGAAGATTGACATGGCTATGGTTTGATGAAGTCATGTTACATACGAGTGAATGCTAGGCTCCCAATAATTTGGCCTTTCTTAGAATGCAGAAGATTGACATGGCTATGGTTCGATGAAGTTATGGTATACGTCTTGACGACAGAGTTAGTTCTGATTCTCTGCTGTTGAGACTGGTGCCATGTTACATATGAGTGAATGCTAGGCTCCCAATAATTTGGCCTTTCTTAGAATGCAGAAGATTGACATGGCTATGGTTTGATGAAGTCATGTTACATACGAGTGAATGCTAGGCTCCCAATAATTTGGCCTTTCTTAGAATGCAGAAGATTGACATGGCTATGGTTCGATGAAGTTATGGTATACGTCTTGACGACAGAGTTAGTTCTGATTCTCTGCTGTTGAGACTGGTGCCATGTTACATACGAGTGAATGCTAGGCTCACAATAATTTGGCCTTTCTTAGAATGCAGAAGATTGACATGGCTATGGTTCGATGAAGTTATGGTATACGTCTTGACGACAGAGTTAGTTCTGATTCCCTGCTGTTGAGACTGGTGCCATGTTACATACGAGTGAATGCTAGGCTCCCAATAATTTGGCCTTTCTTAGAATGCAGAAGATTGACATGGCTATGGTTCGATGAAGTTATGGTATACGTCTTGACGACAGAGTTAGTTCTGATTCCCTGCTGTTGAGACTGGTGCCATGTTACATACGAGTGAATGCTAGGCTCCCAATAATTTGGCCTTTCTTAGAATGCAGAAGATTGACATGGCTATGGTTCGATGAAGTTATGGTATACGTCTTGACGACAGAGTTAGTTCTGATTCTCTGCTGTTGAGACTGGTGCCATGTTACATACGAGTGAATGCTAGGCTCCCAATAATTTGGCCTTTCTTAGAATGCAGAAGATTGACATGGCTATGGTTCGATGAAGTTATGGTATACGTCTTGACGACAGAGTTAGTTCTGATTCCCTGCTGTTGAGACTGGTGCCATGTTACATACGAGTGAATGCTAGGCTCCCAATAATTTGGCCTTTCTTAGAATGCAGAAGATTGACATGGCTATGGTTTGATGAAGTCATGTTACATACGAGTGAATGCTAGGCTCCCAATAATTTGGCCTTTCTTAGAATGCAGAAGATTGACATGGCTATGGTTCGATGAAGTTATGGTATACGTCTTGACGACAGAGTTAGTTCTGATTCTCTGCTGTTGAGACTGGTGCCATGTTACATATGAGTGAATGCTAGGCTCCCAATAATTTGGCCTTTCTTAGAATGCAGAAGATTGACATGGCTATGGTTTGATGAAGTCATGTTACATACGAGTGAATGCTAGGCTCCCAATAATTTGGCCTTTCTTAGAATGCAGAAGATTGACATGGCTATGGTTCGATGAAGTTATGGTATACGTCTTGACGACAGAGTTAGTTCTGATTCTCTGCTGTTGAGACTGGTGCCATGTTACATACGAGTGAATGCTAGGCTCCCAATAATTTGGCCTTTCTTAGAATGCAGAAGATTGACATGGCTATGGTTCGATGAAGTTATGGTATACGTCTTGACGACAGAGTTAGTTCTGATTCCCTGCTGTTGAGACTGGTGCCATGTTACATACGAGTGAATGCTAGGCTCCCAATAATTTGGCCTTTCTTAGAATGCAGAAGATTGACATGGCTATGGTTTGATGAAGTCATGTTACATGCGAGTGAATGCTAGGCTCCCAATAATTTGGCCTTTCTTAGAATGCAGAAGATTGACATGGCTATGGTTCGATGAAGTTATGGTATACGTCTTGACGACAGAGTTAGTTCTGATTCTCTGCTGTTGAGACTGGTGCCATGTTACATACGAGTGAATGCTAGGCTCCCAATAATTTGGCCTTTCTTAGAATGCAGAAGATTGACATGGCTATGGTTCGATGAAGTTATGGTATACGTCTTGACGACAGAGTTAGTTCTGATTCCCTGCTGTTGAGACTGGTGCCATGTTACATACGAGTGAATGCTAGGCTCCCAATAATTTGGCCTTTCTTAGAATGCAGAAGATTGACATGGCTATGGTTTGATGAAGTCATGTTACATACGAGTGAATGCTAGGCTCCCAATAATTTGGCCTTTCTTAGAATGCAGAAGATTGACATGGCTATGGTTCGATGAAGTTATGGTATACGTCTTGACGACAGAGTTAGTTCTGATTCTCTGCTGTTGAGACTGGTGCCATGTTACATATGAGTGAATGCTAGGCTCCCAATAATTTGGCCTTTCTTAGAATGCAGAAGATTGACATGGCTATGGTTTGATGAAGTCATGTTACATACGAGTGAATGCTAGGCTCCCAATAATTTGGCCTTTCTTAGAATGCAGAAGATTGACATGGCTATGGTTCGATGAAGTTATGGTATACGTCTTGACGACAGAGTTAGTTCTGATTCTCTGCTGTTGAGACTGGTGCCATGTTACATACGAGTGAATGCTAGGCTCCCAATAATTTGGCCTTTCTTAGAATGCAGAAGATTGACATGGCTATGGTTCGATGAAGTTATGGTATACGTCTTGACGACAGAGTTAGTTCTGATTCCCTGCTGTTGAGACTGGTGCCATGTTACATACGAGTGAATGCTAGGCTCCCAATAATTTGGCCTTTCTTAGAATGCAGAAGATTGACATGGCTATGGGTCGATGAAGTTATGGTATACGTCTTGACGACAGAGTTAGTTCTGATTCTCTGCTGTTGAGACTGGTGCCATGTTACATACGAGTGAATGCTAGGCTCCCAATAATTTGGCCTTTCTTAGAATGCAGAAGATTGACATGGCTATGGTTTGATGAAGTCATGTTACATACGAGTGAATGCTAGGCTCACACACTTCTGTCTCTATCTTAAATGTTCTTATTTTATCCCCTACCATTTTATTTTATTTCATTTTATCTCTATCTATCTATCTATCTATCTATCTATCTATCTATCATTTCTCTTTCTTTTTATTTTATTTTATTTTATATTTTATATTATATTTTATATTTTATATTAATATTTTGTTATTTGTTTGTCATTATTACATTTTTGATTTTGATTCTTAACGGTCCCAATCACGTGACTTTTCAAATTTAAATTTTAAATTGATTTGTCATTTTTCTACATTTCGTTTGTTTCAAATATGATCTACGGTTAAGATCGGATTTTACCTCTACCTGGTGAGATCTCAGTGTATAACAGCTGTCGATCGATAACATCGACATGCCACTGTCGCAGACTTTGTACATGTCGGTGTAAATAAAAATAATCATATATATATATATATATATTATAGGATTATGCATTATGAGGATGCAAAGGAATGCTAGGGCAATGATTTGATGGATTCATGGTGTGCGTCTTAATAATAGAGTTAGTTCTGACTCCCTGCGATTGAGACTGAAGATGCCCAGACTGAGAAACCAATGCCAAAAACAGAATCAAGCCGATCAAAAAAGTCGTGTCATGATGATTTATAAGAATTTACTTTTTATGGAAATCAAGATGGCTTCTCCCAAAACTTATTTTTCTCAGAATGAGACTTTTATTCTCAACGAAGCTGTTCATTTCCAAGGAGGTATCTCAAACCAAAATGTTATTTTCATTATATCTAATGTGGGAACATAAATGTTTACAAAACATAAACAATGATATCAAATTTATTTTGGTAGCACAATTAGCCACCGAATTAATGTTCATTGGAAATTAGAAAATTTGCCTTTTGTGTGCTATTGGTTCAGAAGCCAAATTTCACAGTGTATAACTAAATATGCAGGTTTTAAACAAGTGAAAAATCCTTACAAATGTAGTGTCATCTTGTGATGAATGAAAATTAATCATAATGGAAGCAGTTATTATTAGAACAAGCCAGCATAAACATCGGCCAAACTCCCATTATCTCTCAAAAAAATGTACAAAAATGACATGAAAGCACAACTTTGACTGTTCATATTTTTGTAATATGAATCATAGCACAATAGATATTCAGGTAGACTTTTCTTTTAATAGAAAATCAATCAAAAATAAAAACTCAGATTTGGACCATGTAAAAACAGACAGAAACACAATTTGATAATAGGGCAAAAGTTTCATTTACTAAAGTTTTCAACATGAATTTTTTGTTTAAGACAACATAAAACTCTATATTAAGCCCATCATATTGACGAGTGGCCCTTTTTCTTTAAGATGAGACTGTTTTATATGTATAGAAACACACAATATCGTGTGCATTAAGTTGAAAAACAGGAATATCCAAAAATAAATTGCCCGTCACTGATAATATTAATATAACTTGAAGTAACCTGAAAAAAAACCAACTATTAATGACACAAGAGAAAGAATTGCAGATTTATAAAGAGAAAAACTTTAATTTTGTTTATATCCAAATTTTATCAAAATAACCCTAAAAATAAATGATTTATAACAAGTTTAAAATGAATGGAACTTCACTATATTTACTCATTTTCACACACAAAACTGGCTGGTTTGTGATATTTAATATATATAACAAAAATTTAACGATGTCTAACATATCGATATTTGATTCAGACTAGTCTATTTTGATTTTTCCTTCTATTATGTTATTGGCGCGAATATATTTTATTTCGCTTCATTTTTTTCTAAAAAAAGCCGCTTGCATGAAAACTAAAAACTATTTTTTCTTCCTGATAACTTCAATCCAAGTATTTACAATTATCTTGATGAAAAAGCTGAGAATGTAGTATGTAAAAATATATAGTTTATGCCTTGAATACATAATGTATTCAAGCTTTTTGACTTGATAGCAGATTATGTATTTGTGACCATTACACATGCACAACGTTAATCTTATTTACTTCAATGATTTTCATATAAATTGATCATGGACACGTTTTCAATAGATTCTAATACAATGTCCATGAGGTGAAGTTGATCGTCTTTTGTAAGAGTTTGCATAGAGACCAGTACTAATCCGCCTGTTCACCGCACGTTATTAATCATGTCTTTTGTAATCAATAAGAGGTTCTCACTACTAAGCCCATTCGCTGAGAAGTGTTTTTTTTTAAATAGCCACCTTCATTCACTGAAAAGAGGATGACCATAATTACCGGCTCACAATGTTGTTGGGTAAATACTTAATATTTAAAGGATTTTTGTGGGATTCAGATTTAGATTTTTTCATTTTACACCTCTTTGATTTATCTAACATGTATAAAGGAAAGTCGTAATTGTGTGTCTGTCTGTCTGTCTAAAATCATGTCTTTTGTAATCGATAAGAGGTTCTCACTACTAAGCCCATTCGTTGAGAAGTGTTTTTTTTTTATTTATTTGAAATAGCTACCTTTAGTTACTGAAAAGAGGATGACCATGTTTACCGGCTCACAACCTTGTTGTGTTAATATTTAATATTAAAGGGAGTCAGCGATTTTTATGGGATTCAGATTTAGATTTTTTTCATCTGACACCCATCTGCATATTATTGATTTATCGGCACTGTTTCAGAAAATACGACCAGGCGCGATGTAAGCATGACAACGAATGCTATGAAAACGAACAGAAAAATACGAAAGAAGGTACGCCGTTCCAAATGTTACCAAAGGGGCCCTTCTCTCCATGTTAAGAATGACTTCTTGTTTTAGAACCAGACGACTTTAATGATATCAAATTGTAAACTAACACTAGAAACGACAACCTTTTTACACAATTAGAATGGAAGAAAGAGCACTTTTTTCACCTTTATTTTAGAACCAGACGACTTTAATGAAATAAAATTTTAAACTTACCCCTTTTTTTTTTAAGCAGACAACTTAGAACGAAAGAAAGAGCAATTTTATTTTATTTTTTCCGAGTTTTCATTTTTTTGAATACAAGAAATTTAGTTTTTTTTTTACTGTGTCTGTTTTTTTTTGTCTCTTTTATTTAGGGTTAGGGAATTTGGGGGGGGGGGGGCGAAATTTAGGGTTAGGGAATTAGGGTTACGGTTAAGGAATTAGAGTTAGTGTTAGGGAATTAGGGTTAGGGTTAGAATGCCTTCCGTAGAAGACCTTTTTATTTGCAAAAAAATATGCAACCTTCTACTGATAGTGAAATTTCATGTAACATTGACAGCTTCATTTTAGAAGCACGAAGAACAAGAAAATAATACAGGCATGAGGTGCAAACGTTTCCAATCTGAGAAACTTCCGGTGCTAACGTCGTATGGTAACTAATTAAACTTGACATAAATAAAAATAATTTTTTTTTAGTTTTGACGAGGGGGGGGGGGGGGGCTTTGGTAACATTCGGAACGGCGTACCTTCTTTCGTCTATTTCCGTTCGTTTTCGTAGCATTCGTTGTACATACATCAAGCGTAGGTCACGCCTGTAAACTTTTGCTCGCATTTCTCAAAACTGTACCGATTTATCTAACATGTATAAAGGAAAGTCGTAATTGTGTATGTGTCCGTCTAAAAGTCAAAAACTACACAAGATACCTTACATGGCTGTGATGTTGTGATGCCTATTCAAAGCGATTATTCAGTTTATTACAAAGAGAGAGTAAAAAAAAATTTCATGGTTACTTACCTGTCGTATTAATTCATGGAAAATAATGTTATAAATGTCCTGTTCCTTTTTTATCAATTCCAAAAGGTTGTGAATCTGGATTGCAAAGGGAGACAACAATTAATTAATTACAATAGAACATGCAATATAAGTATGGGTAAATAATAATACTAGAGATTAGATTTATAAATCCCCCCAAATAATCCAAGTGTCTAAGTGGATAAAAAGATATTCTAAAATTAATTCTACCTGTTGGATATTAGTGTGTATGTCAGCTAGTAGATACATTAGTTAAAAGTATATTGTGCAGGTATAAGTCATAAACAGGATGTATAGTAGACAAGGGGGTCAGCAAAGATCAAGCGGCTGACATTTCGGGAAAAGGAACCTGCTGTAGGAATAAAGTTGCTGACAAGTTTAGTGGAGGTTATGTCAGACAAACGATTGAGAGCGTAGCGGTCATGGACAGTCAGCATGGAAGCTTTGGATCAACCAGACATATTTTTTAGACAGTCTAACGATGTATAATGATTAAGCTATGTGCTTATAAATAAGTCTCTCTCTCTCTGTCTCTATCTCTACTCCCAACCGCTTTGCTTTTTAACCTAACAGACGATCATGGCCAAATAAATCATCTTCTTCTGTAATTACTGACATTGTACTAAGCTTAAGTTGAACGATGACCCTTCTGAAGTGGGGGACTACTTTTGTTATCTTAGAGATATTTTGAATACTGGAGAGTGTTGCGAGTTTAGCTCTATCATTAAGATAAAAAGAACTGTTACCAGTCCTGCCTCTCAGTACCAGGGGGAAGTTATATAGCAGCTGTGTAACATGATGGTCAGTGGCCCAGAACTACAACAACTGAAAGATTCGGGTCAGCTGAAAGATTCGGGTCAATATTCTTGTGCTGTGTGCAGGAATCAAGTGTGATCCAATGCTATACAATACAATCTATGCACATTATGGGTTCACAAAATGTGTAGTGGCTTGTCCGGAAAGCTGACACCACCAGACCCCAACTATAAGTGTAGAAGGTGTCTGGAGTAGGCATGTCCATGTCACTGCTGACCTTGCACTGAGGTGAAGTTAGACAACGACCCTTTCAAAGTGGTGGGCTCTTGCCATCATGAGGTATACCTCTCAATACCAGGAGGAGCGTATATAGTAGCTGTATTAAGTATGAGATGCTGTATGGGGGTGAGTGCTTGGTCCTCCAGATGATGTAGAGATCTTGAGGTGGAAGGCAGGAGGAAAGTTGGACGACCCAAATCATCAACAACGATCTTAAACAATGGAATTTGAAATGAACCAATCCTCAAGAGCGCCAAGCTTGGAGATTGCAGGCTGTCAGAAAACGTCAGACCCCCCCCCCCCCCCCGCCCAAGGGAAATAAGATGATAAAATAGATGAACAAATAAATGAATGAAAAGGAGGAGGATGATGAAGATGATGATGAAGATGATGATGATGATGATGATGATGATGATGATGATGATGATGATCCTCCATGCATTGCTATGAATTTTGTGCTTCCGTTGGTCAGTTGAAATAGATGTGCCTATGCATCTCAACTAGGAGTTCTTCCCATCCTTCGGTCGGTCATGCTAGCGCTTGAAATAGCATTTTCAGGGCTAAATGCACAAATTGAAGGTCAGTTCTTGTGGCTAAGTTGGTCTAATGAACTTACGTCGAGGAGACACCAGAGCAGCCAATTCATCAGAGCACAATCCATTGAAGTATTTGTAAAACAAGCACAAGGATGCTACATTGCGGCGATGGGACAGGGACTGGAGCTTGATTGACAGTGAGGGACCTATTAGGTTGGCGACTCTTTTTTTAACCTTGTCAAGGAGGGAGAGAGTAGTAGATGATGCACCAGCCCAGATGTGGCAACAATACTCCATGCATGGGCGGATGGTGGCTTTGTAGAGATACAATGGTTACAATAGTAGGTCAGAAGGTGAGGATTGAAAAGCCAGTGCTCAAGAAGAAGAACACTCTGGCCTACAAAAAATGCCTGAACAGCCCCGTCAGCATTCCACGGTAGGGGCGCCTCAGGCGATTAGCAATCAACTAACCCCTTCTCAAAGAGAGAAGGTAAAGCCTGGGAGGGTGGATCTCCTAGAACTTCACGGGACCATACCTCAGCCCAACAGAAAAAAAGCCACCTAGTTCGAATGACCCAGACTCTGTCAGACTGATTGTCGATGATGTGTCATCGATTTGCTATGAAAAACACCTGGTTTGTACCCCGCGTTTAGATTTAAAAAAAAAAAAACATGTTATAATATTAAAATAAAAAAATAAAAAATAAAATAAATAACTAACATCAACAGGCGGATGTGATGTCATACCACTAGGGCAAAATAAATGATTCGTTCTGATTGGCCATTAAATAAATGATGGAAGTTCAAGTAGAAAACAAGAATAATATAACTTTTAAATTAAAAAAATTAAATTTAAATAAAAATGTAAATTTTATTAATAAAAAAAGATTTAATTTTTCAACATTCATTGCCAGTTCAGAGAGTAAATAAAATAATTTGTACTCAACCATCAGAATCTAAAACGACGTCAGCTTACTTTAAAAGCAAATTTCAAGTTCGCTTATAGTTTTGTATTTAACTAAAGAGTTCTCCAAAAGGGAGGTAATCATAAAAGGGTGACGGAATTAATTACAAACCGGAATTAATTACAAATCTAAATATGAATATACTTTACAAATTTCTTTAAAAAATATGATAAATATACTTTACAAATTTCTTTAAAAAATATGATAAATATACTTTACGAATTTTCTTAAATGATAAAATATACTACAAATTTCTTTGAAAAATATAATTAATATACGATTTTACACATTTCTTTAAAAAATATGATTAATATACGACTTTATAAATTCTTGATGATAAAATGAAATAAAACTTTTTTTTTTAATTCGTACAATATAATTTTGCAAATGAAAGAAATAAAATGAGATTTATTGGTTGAATAACAAATAAAATTGATAAATTAAGTCCAAGTTGTAATTAATTTCGAGTTGTAATTACTTCCGGGTTGTAATTAATTCCGAACCCCTCATAAAATAAGGGAGGTTACTCTCGATTACCTATAACAACCACCTTTATTATTATTTTCTTATATAAAATAAACTAAATTCCAGATTCTTCTGACTTACTTGCGTCGGGCCTTTGATTTCCACTTCCAAATCATTGATTCCTCCTTTCTCTAACATGTCAAGCATCGTGTTCCGCAGTTGACATACTTCATAACGACTATTTGGATTCCTGAAAAACAATAACACAACATCTCTCAACTCGGTTTCTCAGTATACACAAATTATAATCTTTAACCATAAAACATCTATATAATAATACGCTAAGCCATTTCATTTTCATAGGTACGTTATCACCTTTCACACACATTTAAAATATGAGATCGTCCAATCAGCAAAGATATTGATTGGTGATTAATTTGATATCGCTATGGTAAAAAATAGTAATTTACTCATTTTAAAATGAATTGTTCCAAAATCAAATTATGTCGTCTCATCGACTAAAACAGTACAATTTCAAATAAATACATTCCAAAAAGTGACATTCGTTTTATTGATTTAAAGTAGACTTAGCTGACAATTATTTTTAGGGTAAGAAGAAAGAGAATATTTATTGTTTTAAAAACAATCAAATTGCTACAATTTTAAATAAATAAAAAAAAAGTGTTGGTGCTCGTATAATAAAAAGCCGAAAAAAAAGTTTTTTTTGTCTTTTAGTGTTGGAGAGGTAAATAAGGAGCAGGTAACTCTTCACAACAGCTCTAGCTTTCGAACAATATTTTTCTAACCCTAACCCTAAACGCTAACCCTAACCCTTTTATGTCTAATCGACGTTCTCCTTGCACAGTAGCCACATGTGCAACGCCAATTAAAGCCATCAGTTTTGATTACTGGAAAATCTTGCTTAAAATTCGTTGTAAGAGTTACCTGCCCCTTATTTACCTCTCCAACACTAAAAGACAAGAAAAACTTTTTTTTCGGCTTTTTATTATACAAGCACCAAAGTTTTATTTATTTAAAGAATATATAGCTGACAATGACAATTATTTTTAGGGTAAAAGAAAGAGCCATTTTTTCTTAATAGTATTAACCCTGGCAGACATTTATTATTTCAAAAGGAATATTATCAGTTTGTCCGGAAAGTTTGTGTCGATGTTTCGTAGTTCATGTTTAGACACGTTAAGAACATGTCAAATTATTTCACAGATATAGTATACTTAAATTTCAGGTTAGAGCATACTTCAAGCTATCTCTTGAGAAAGAGAGTTTTAAATTATTTAACTTGTGTTAATTTTGGATCCCTTTGAAAATGAAAGATTGTAAGACCCATTTTAGGAACTCGATGCTTTTCTATTTCCATAAAGGCAAAAAGGCATCGGAAACAAAAAAATATGCGCAATGTACAGTAAAGATGCTTTAGCTGACAGAACTGTACGGAAATTCAAACTCCTCGGCCTAACCGTCACAGGTAACATGAATTGGAACAAATACATTGAAGACATTGCCAAGGCTGCCGCAAAGAAGGTTGGCTCCGTCTACCGTGCTAGTAAACTCCTCACACCTGACATTATCCTGTATCTGTACAAAGCCACCATCCACCCATGCATGGAGTATTGCTGCAATATCTGGGCTGGTGCATCATCTACTAGTCTCTCCCTCCTTGACAAGGTCCAAAAAAGAGTCGCCAACCTAATAGGTCCCTCACTGTCAACCAAGCTCCAGTCCCTGTCCCATCACCACAATGTAGCATCCGTGTGCTTGTTTTACAAATACTTCAATGAATTATGCTCCGATGAATTGGCTACTCTGGTGCCCCCTCGACGTAAATTCACTAGACTAACTCGACAATCAACTAAATCCCATTCATTCACTGTGGAGGTCCCCAGATGCCGAAGAGCTTTCGACTCCAATAGCTTCTTTCCTCATGCTGCTAGCCTCTGGAACTCCCTCCCTGCCCCCTGTTTCCCCGACGGTACTGACATGCAGAAATTTAAAACTAATGTAAACAGACATCTCGCTGCGCAGATCCCAATTTAGGTTGACCTCCCCCCCCCCAAAAAAAAACCTTCTTCCCTTTTCTTTTTTCTCAGTAGTCCCTTACGTCTACAGTGGCGGCCTGCCTTGTTTGGGGTGAACTATGTTAAAAAAAAAAATTTTTTAATGGTTCGCAAAGTTTAGAGTTGGAGATTTTAGCCTTCATGATGAAGAACGCTCAGGCAGACTACCCTCTACAGATGATGCCCAAATCAAGACATTAATTGAGAATAACCCGCATTATACAACAAGAAAACTAACAGAAACATATAAAAATCCACGATTCATGAGCATTTGATTAAATATTTTATGGCATATATATTTTGACTTCATATTTCCTTTAAAATTCGGCACAAACTTTCCGGACAACCTGATATTATTAACAGTAAATTACATAGATTGGTGTAGAAAGCACTGTGGAATTTCCACAGGGTCCAGCTAAATATTATTAATGTGTAAAACCTATTTGTATGTCAAACAACAGTTAAATTTCAAAGAGGACGGTAAAAGAATGTTGGTTGAAATGAATAAAAATAAAGAATTTTACTAAGGAGTCGTTTATCAAGACCAAAAGTCATTCAAAAATATGATAAGGGTTAATGAGATGGATGGATGATGAAGAATATTATGAGAGGATTGAAAATGATGAATGGGATGGACAAAATTTGAATTTTTATGATGACGGTTTATGGCAAGTATTTGTTGACATTGGATTTGAAGACGACTATGTTGCAGTCTGCAGGGAAACAGTTCCGCAGTAATGTGTTCCACAGATGGGAGGTTCTTGGAAAGAAACTCTGTCCATAGAAATTCCGTTTGATGCTAGGTACATGGAGGAAGATAGGAAACTTCTTTGTAGTTGTGATAGTAAGAAAAGTTCTTGCTGTGAATATTTTACCAGAGATTGGAGCTCAGTCGAGCACCTTCCATAGAAATAATGATATAGTAGAAAAAGACTAGCAACATCTCTTCTGTGAGAGAGCGGCTGTAGAGAACAGAAAAGATGATCCCCCACTAGATTGTGAAATCAATTTTGTACTCTACCTAATGAAAAAAATTGTCATGATGAAAATAGTCTTCCTTTGTAAAATATCTGTTAAAATAGGTTGAAAGGGCTTGGGGAAGTGAGGAATTTTGGGAAGGGAGAAAGAGAGTATAAAACCGAAAGAAAGAGACGAGTATTGATTTACTCCTCTCCAGGAGTTAGGCACAAGGCCAGTTTTTATCTTACTCCCACAAGTAAGATGTGACCCAAGGTCGGGTCGGGAAAGTGGGGTTTAAAAATTGCCTGGGCAGGCCCGTCAGCATTCCCCGGTAGGGGCGCCTCAGACAGTAAGCAATAAACTTACTCCTCCCCAAAGAGGGGAGGCGAAGCCTGGGAGGGTGGACCTCCTAGAACTGCACAGGACAGCACAGGACAGACCCATAGACCGGCGTAAATCAAGCCCCGAAGGCCAAGACAATACCAGTCTATAGGGTGTAGTATCCATTGGAACAGATACTACACTTTGATCGCGACCAAAAGGCCAAGAGAGAAACGAGTTGTGACTAACAATTTATATTAAGATCTGTAGGTAACAATAGGTGGAAATGGCTTGGGGAAGTGAGGAATTTTGGGAAGGGAGAAAAAGAATATAAAACCCAAAGAAAGAGACGAGTAGTGACTAACAATTTATGCAAAGAAGATCTGTAGGTAACAATTAAAAAAGGGGGGGGGTAGTAGGAAAGTTTTAAGAGAGAGAGAGAAAAAAAGGACGGATAGATTATATACAAAATATTGTAATATTTTTCTTTTCTCGGACGACAATCTATATCAGCATCATGAAATCTGAAATAACAAGGGTGAAGAGAGAGTACGATTTCGTACATCATGACTCAAAAAACAGAAATGGTGTGGTGCGACGCTAGAAGCATCGATACAAGAATAGTCCTATGAATTGGTGCATCATAGCAGGATCAGGAAATTTCGAATGAATTTAACTGTGTACAATTACATGGAAATTCTTTCACTTGAGACATGGTGTCCCAAAAATGTGATTTTCAGAATTAAACCACAAAAAATAAAGTCTGACACTAAAACAGTCAAGTATCATTGTCTCAAGTTCTCTTTAAAACCAAACAGAAATTCGATATATATATATATATATATATATATATATATATATATATATAGTAAGCTATGAAAATATATTTATGGCAATTAAGCTACACAGAGGCTCCCGCGTTTCATCCCTGGGGGGAATCTTCAGGCTAAAAAAGATTCCCCCCCGGGATGAAATGCGGGAGCCTCTGTGTAGCTTAATTGCCATAAATATATTTTCATAGCTTACTACCTAGCTCTACTTACGTATCGAGCACTGTTGAAGTAAATACTGAAAATTGATACATAAAAAAATTATATTTCCTCATAAAATTTTATGTGGATACATGAAATAGTAATATATATATATATATATATATACTCATTATTTGGGCAAGTTCATCTTGTTCACCTAATAACATAAGCAAAAACATTACACCACTTTTCATCTCAACATAGACGATAGTTCTGGTCCAACACATGCCAACATCTAAAACAAGTGTTAAACTGACAATGACGACTATTATTATTATTATTATTTTTTATTTTTTATTTTATTTATTTATTTATTTCCAAGAGCTTCCCATCTGTGGAACACATTACAACAAGACTGCTTCCCTGCAGACCACACATGGTCGTCTTCAACCATGAACAATACTTGTCAAGCCGTTCTCTTAAGTAATCAAACTTTGTCCATTCCATTAATCGTTTCCAACCCTCTGATAGTATTTTATTTACCTTCTCTCCAGGAGGTTAGACACAAGGTCAGGTGTGGGTTTTTGATGAAAATGTTTCTGTGGAATGAACTGGATTCGAACCTGGCACCCACCCCAGGTTTTCAGTCCGCGTCGTTAACCACTTAGCCACCGTCACCAAACCTCTTATAGTATTGTTCATCATCCAACTGACAAAATCCTGTTAACTCTTGTTTTCTTGGTAAGTGGTGACTCATTAGTATAAAAAAGATCTTTTAGAATATAACTTTGGAATCAAATGGATTTGAGGCACCCCAGAATTAGCAACAGCCAAAAGGACACATTTTGTTTTGACACCGATTTTTTACTTTTGACTTTCAGTTCCTTATGATGAATTAAAGATTTTCATAGAAAAAAAATCAACTATTTAAAAAAACATTTTTTTAATACAATCCAATTTTTTTTTGTAAAACATTAAATTTAGCAACGATAAATTAATATTTATTAAATAATTTTTTAAAACATATTAAATTTTTATTTAATCTCATGATACACATCACGTAATAAAATTTAAAGACCGAAAAATCCAAAAGTAGAAAAGCCAAAATTGTATGAGATATTTTTTTTTTTAAATCTAATTTTTAAAAAACAAAAAAACAATCTGTAACATTAGACTATTAGTAAAACTTTTCGTAAATAAAACCGTTTTTTTTTCTAATAAAAAAGAAAATATGCGATGGCAAAGTTACAAATGTGCGTATATGCTGTAAGTAAAAAAAGAAAGCAGTGTTAAGGCAAAATGTGTCCTTTTAGTCGTTATCTGTTCTAGGGTGCTTCAAATCCATTTGTTCTGGTGCTACCAGATCAGGCTGTCCGAAGATACGGCTTCCTGACTTAAAATGCACCAAACATTGATGTTATTGTTTTTTTTTCTTTTCCCTTTGAAAAACTCAATCATGTTTTGCAAAGCTAAAAACAAAACAACCTTACCAGGCGCCATGAATGAATGTTTGAAGATGTAGAGAACTTGAAGTATAGCAGCTTTTACCAGGGTGACTGGATTTGGTATCAAATGGCCCGAAAGGGGTTGATGTGCCGTAGAGCAAAACAATCAAACCAAACACCATTTAAAGATATAAGGAGCTTGAAGCACGGAAACTTTCAACAAAATGACTATTCGGCATTAAATAACCCGAAAAGGGTTGATATGCCATAAAACAAAACAATCAAACAAAACAATCAAATCCATTTGATCTTAACTTTGAATAAAGGATAAAATCAGACTTACAGTGAAGGAAACTGAACCTTGTGTTTTGGATGATCTTGCAAATGTGTCTTGTATTCTCTGCAAAAATGGAAAACAAAAGAAAAGAAAAATAATTAGGAATTATCAGCTGATCGTCAGAGTTACACATGCAAACATACTTCATTCAAATCTTCCACTCTATAATAATATTCAGTATCTTAAGATCTTACTTTACTAATTATCATTGAAATAGTTCCAGAAAACTAATATTTATTTTTCAAGGGATTTTTACAAATTATTTCTTCAAACTGCAAATTTTGCTGAATTTTTTTTTGTTTTTAGCAATCGTGATAACATTTTTCATTATAACTTTTTTTTTCATGTGTAAAAATACGTTTTTTCCCCTCTTAGAAATCTTTCAAACACAATCAAAATTTGAACTGAAACTAATAAAAATATTTATGAAAGGCCCATTTTAATAACTATAGTCCGTATAAGCAACAGCCATTTTTGCACGTACCTAGTATACAACATTGAGTGAGACTGCGACAATCTTGTATTTAACCCCAAAAATACTACCTCACCCAACACGAGAGTTGGTCGCAAATATCAAGTGGAAGCTGCAAGTTCACTAAATTTGCAACCACTGAGATTTTACCAACAACCTTGACAGCCAGCTACCTTAGGCTGGTACGCTGGCCATTGGACCCCTTCACCCCTCTTGCATCGAGGAAAACCCTAGGCAACATTTTTTTTTTCACCAACAAGATCTATATACTACTAAAACTCTGATCCTATTGTTATCTTGTTACCGTGCACACTTTTCATCTGTACATGAATATTTTAGCAGGTAAAAGGAAGGGCAATTAAATTTAATAAGGGACGACTGATAGAAGAAGTAGTAGGAGGAGGTGAATTATGTAAATCATTAAAAAAATGAGAGGGGAAGACAGAGACGGAAAGGGAGAGAGATAGAAGGAGCAAAGGGGGAGAGGGTCTACTATGACATTGTAGCAGTTGCATGAGCAAACTATTTTGTATCGGTCTACGTGACTTGCAGTGAGATTGTAATTCGGCTTGGCGATTATGTAATCATCGCCTCTTCACCGCGTGGCCGTATGACACTGCTGCCTGTAACTAGATTCATATGCGATGAATCGTTTTGGCACGAAAGCCAAACCACGAGGGATCTTCAGTTCCAGCTTATCTCTCAAAGAGGTAAGACGTATATCCTGCGCTAGCTACCTGGGCCATCGGTAGACGAGCGGCTAAACAGAGGAAAACCACGGTGTCATAGTAACTAGTCATCTAGACACAAGCTATATTCTAGTCACATGGAGGAGGATGTATGATGTTGAAAAATTCGAAACCTATTGATTCTAGAAACATCACTGACGATGTGTTCGGATGCATCGGAAGATGTATGTTCACCATAAAACATCATATTTTCTGTTTAGGGACGTCCAACACAAACGCCGACGCCATAAAATAATATTATTGTAAAAAAAAAAAACCTAATGCAAAATTGATACTACCATTGGATTTTATGTAAAGAATTTTGTCAATAAAAGTTTGAACTTTGTATAGGGTTTTGTTTTCAATTTCATCCCCAAACAGACAGGGAGAAAAGAATTCCTTGGCTTTTTGGCTAGAATCAAAGTGTAGTATTTGAATAATAAATTTTCTAATTATTTTGGGGACATCTTAAGTAGGACTGCCCCTAGTGTAAATGTGGTATTGTGGTGACTGAGATGATTCTAGTTAAGAGTAGGATAGACATTGTTATCATTAGACCAAGGATGACCAACGACACCCATTTATCCATACACTTTTGATGGCCTTGTGCCTAATTTGTTTTGAATGTATTTTTTAAATATTTTCTGTAAATAAATAATTCAAAGTGTAGTATCTGTTCTGATACTACACTTCATCTGTTCTTTCCTCGGTCAGTGAAGGAGCAATCCTTCTAGACTTGAGGCAATTTTTATTTTTGTCCCAATCCAAAGTGTCCCTTTTTTGTGGAGCCGTATTTTCCCCACATTAAAAATCGATCTAGTGTCTAATTCTGCCCTCAAGGAGAGACAAGTAAATAGGGACAGAGACACTACAACTATGGGTTGTTTAACTCTTATTGCGTATCGTATATTACAGCAATTTAAAAATTTACTAGTAACTCAGTCACAAAATATTAGTATTACTCAAAAAACTGCCCTGTTGGCTGGATCTTAGAATATGTTGTTACCTATAAGAACTTAGAATATGTTGTTAGCTATAAGCACTTAGAATATGTTGTTACCTATAAGAACTTAGAATATGTTGTTACCTATAAGAACTTAGAATATGTTGTTACCTATAAGTACTTAGAATATGTTGTTACCTATAAGAACTTAGAATATGTTGTTACCTATAAGAACTTAGAATATGTTGTTACCTATAAGCACTTAGAATATGTTGTTACCTATAAGTACTTAGAATATGTTGTTACCTATAAGAACTTAGAATATGTTGTTACCTATAAGAACTTAGAATATGTTGTTACCTATAAGAACTTAGAATATGTTGTTACCTATAAGAACTTAGAATATGTTGTTACCTATAAGAACTTAGAATATGTTGTTACCTATAAGTACTTAGAATATGTTGTTACCTATAAGAACTTAGAATATGTTGTTACCTATAAGAACTTAGAATATGTTGTTACCTATAAGAACTTAGAATATGTTGTTACCTATAAGAACTTAGAATATGTTGTTACCTATAAGAACTTAGAATATGTTGTTACCTATAAGCACTTAGAATATGTTGTTACCTATAAGAACTTAGAATATGTTGTTACCTATAAGTACTTAGAATATGTTGTTACCTATAAGTACTTAGAATATGTTGTTACCTATAAGTACTTAGAATATGTTGTTACCTATAAGAACTTAGAATATGTTGTTACCTATAAGAACTTAGAATATGTTGTTACCTATAAGAACTTAGAATATGTTGTTACCTATAAGAACTTAGAATATGTTGTTACCTATAAGTACTTAGAATATGTTGTTACCTATAAGAACTTAGAATATGTTGTTACCTATAAGTACTTAGAATATGTTGTTACCTATAAGAACTTAGAATATGTTGTTACCTATAAGAACTTAGAATATGTTGTTACCTATAAGAACTTAGAATATGTTGTTACCTATAAGAACTTAGAATATGTTGTTACCTATAAGAACTTAGAATATGTTGTTACCTATAAGAACTTAGAATATGTTGTTACCTATAAGAACTTAGAATATGTTGTTACCTATAAGTACTTAGAATATGTTGTTACCTATAAGAACTTAGAATATGTTGTTACCTATAAGTACTTAGAATATGTTGTTACCTATAAGAACTTAGAATATGTTGTTACCTATAAGAACTTAGAATATGTTGTTACCTATAAGAACTTAGAATATGTTGTTACCTATAAGAACTTAGAATATGTTGTTACCTATAAGAACTTAGAATATGTTGTTACCTATAAGAACTTAGAATATGTTGTTACCTATAAGAACTTAGAATATGTTGTTACCTATAAGAACTTAGAATATGTTGTTACCTATAAGAACTTAGAATATGTTGTTACTTATAAGAACTTAGAATATGTTGTTACCTATAAGAACTTAGAATATGTTGTTACCTATAAGTACTTAGAATATGTTGTTACCTATAAGTACTTAGAATATGTTGTTACCTATAAGAACTTAGAATATGTTGTTACCTATAAGAACTTAGAATATGTTGTTACCTATAAGAACTTAGAATATGTTGTTACCTATAAGAACTTAGAATATGTTGTTACTTATAAGAACTTAGAATATGTTCTTATCTATAAGAACTTAGAATATGTTGTTACCTATAAGAACTTAGAATATGTTGTTACCTATAAGCACTTAGAATATGTTGTTACCTATAAGAACTTAGAATATGTTGTTACCTATAAGAACTTAGAATATGTTGTTACCTATAAGCACTTAGAATATGTTATTACCTATAAGCACTTAGAATATGTTGTTACCTATAAGTACTTAGAATATGTTGTTACCTATAAGAACTTAGAATATGTTGTTACCTATAAGAACTTAGAATATGTTCTTCCCTATAAGAACTTAGAATATGTTGTTACCTATAAGAACTTAGAATATGTTGTTACCTATAAGAACTTAGAATATGTTGTTACTTATAAGAACTTAGAATATGTTCTTATCTATAAGAACTTAGAATATGTTGTTACCTATAAGAACTTAGAATATGTTGTTACCTATAAGCACTTAGAATATGTTGTTACCTATAAGAACTTAGAATATGTTGTTACCTATAAGAACTTAGAACATGTTGTTACCTATAAGAACTTAGAATATGTTGTTACTTATAAGAACTTAGAATATGTTCTTATCTATAAGAACTTAGAATATGTTGTTACCTATAAGAACTTAGAATATGTTGTTACCTATAAGCACTTAGAATATGTTGTTACCTATAAGCACTTAGAATATGTTGTTACCTATAAGTACTTAGAATATGTTGTTACCTATAAGAACTTAGAATATGTTGTTACCTATAAGAACTTAGAATATGTTGTTACCTATAAGAACTTAGAATATGTTGTTACCTATAAGAACTTAGAATATGTTGTTACCTATAAGAACTTAGAATATGTTGTTACCTATAAGAACTTAGAATATGTTGTTACCTATAAGAACTTAGAATATGTTGTTACCTATAAGAACTTAGAATATGTTGTTACCTATAAGAACTTAGAATATGTTGTTACCTATAAGAACTTAGAATATGTTGTTACCTATAAGAACTTAGAATATGTTCTTCCCTATAAGAACTTAGAATATGTTGTTACCTATAAGAACTTAGAATATGTTGTTACCTATAAGAACTTAGAATATGTTGTTACTTATAAGAACTTAGAATATGTTCTTATCTATAAGAACTTAGAATATGTTGTTACCTATAAGAACTTAGAATATGTTGTTACCTATAAGCACTTAGAATATGTTGTTACCTATAAGAACTTAGAATATGTTGTTACCTATAAGAACTTAGAATATGTTGTTACCTATAAGCACTTAGAATATGTTGTTACCTATAAGCACTTAGAATATGTTGTTACCTATAAGTACTTAGAATATGTTGTTACCTATAAGAACTTAGAATATGTTGTTACCTATAAGCACTTAGAATATGTTGTTACCTATAAGCACTTAGAATATGTTGTTACCTATAAGCACTTAGAATATTTTGTTACCTATAAGAACTTAGAATATGTTGTTACCTATAAGAACTTAGAATATGTTGTTACCTATAAGAACTTAGAATATGTTGTTACCTATAAGAACTTAGAATATGTTGTTACCTATAAGAACTTAGAATATGTTGTTACCTATAAGTACTTAGAATATGTTGTTACCTATAAGAACTTAGAATATGTTGTTACCTATAAGTACTTAGAATATGTTGTTACCTATAAGAACTTAGAATATGTTGTTACCTATAAGAACTTAGAATATGTTGTTACCTATAAGAACTTAGAATATGTTGTTACCTATAAGAACTTAGAATATGTTGTTACCTATAAGAACTTAGAATATGTTGTTACCTATAAGAACTTAGAATATGTTGTTACCTATAAGTACTTAGAATATGTTGTTACCTATAAGAACTTAGAATATGTTGTTACCTATAAGTACTTAGAATATGTTGTTACCTATAAGAACTTAGAATATGTTGTTACCTATAAGAACTTAGAATATGTTGTTACCTATAAGAACTTAGAATATGTTGTTACCTATAAGAACTTAGAATATGTTGTTACCTATAAGAACTTAGAATATGTTGTTACCTATAAGAACTTAGAATATGTTGTTACCTATAAGAACTTAGAATATGTTGTTACCTATAAGAACTTAGAATATGTTGTTACCTATAAGAACTTAGAATATGTTGTTACCTATAAGAACTTAGAATATGTTGTTACCTATAAGAACTTAGAATATGTTGTTACCTATAAGAACTTAGAATATGTTGTTACCTATAAGTACTTAGAATATGTTGTTACCTATAAGAACTTAGAATATGTTGTTACCTATAAGTACTTAGAATATGTTGTTACCTATAAGAACTTAGAATATGTTGTTACCTATAAGAACTTAGAATATGTTGTTACCTATAAGAACTTAGAATATGTTGTTACCTATAAGAACTTAGAATATGTTGTTACCTATAAGAACTTAGAATATGTTGTTACCTATAAGAACTTAGAATATGTTGTTACCTATAAGAACTTAGAATATGTTGTTACCTATAAGAACTTAGAATATGTTGTTACCTATAAGAACTTAGAATATGTTGTTACCTATAAGAACTTAGAATATGTTGTTACCTATAAGAACTTAGAATATGTTGTTACCTATAAGAACTTAGAATATGTTGTTACCTATAAGAACTTAGAATATGTTGTTACTTATAAGAACTTAGAATATGTTGTTACCTATAAGTACTTAGAATATGTTGTTACCTATAAGTACTTAGAATATGTTGTTACCTATAAGTACTTAGAATATGTTGTTACCTATAAGAACTTAGAATATGTTGTTACCTATAAGAACTTAGAATATGTTGTTACCTATAAGAACTTAGAATATGTTGTTACCTATAAGAACTTAGAATATGTTGTTACTTATAAGAACTTAGAATATGTTCTTATCTATAAGAACTTAGAATATGTTGTTACCTATAAGAACCTAGAATATGTTGTTACCTATAAGCACTTAGAATATGTTGTTACCTATAAGAACTTAGAATATGTTGTTACCTATAAGAACTTAGAATATGTTGTTACCTATAAGCACTTAGAATATGTTATTACCTATAAGCACTTAGAATATGTTGTTACCTATAAGTACTTAGAATATGTTGTTACCTATAAGAACTTAGAATATGTTGTTACCTATAAGAACTTAGAATATGTTCTTCCCTATAAGAACTTAGAATATGTTGTTACCTATAAGAACTTAGAATATGTTGTTACCTATAAGAACTTAGAATATGTTGTTACTTATAAGAACTTAGAATATGTTCTTATCTATAAGAACTTAGAATATGTTGTTACCTATAAGAACTTAGAATATGTTGTTACCTATAAGCACTTAGAATATGTTGTTACCTATAAGAACTTAGAATATGTTGTTACCTATAAGAACTTAGAACATGTTGTTACCTATAAGAACTTAGAATATGTTGTTACTTATAAGAACTTAGAATATGTTCTTATCTATAAGAACTTAGAATATGTTGTTACCTATAAGAACTTAGAATATGTTGTTACCTATAAGCACTTAGAATATGTTGTTACCTATAAGCACTTAGAATATGTTGTTACCTATAAGTACTTAGAATATGTTGTTACCTATAAGAACTTAGAATATGTTGTTACCTATAAGAACTTAGAATATGTTGTTACCTATAAGAACTTAGAATATGTTGTTACCTATAAGAACTTAGAATATGTTGTTACCTATAAGAACTTAGAATATGTTGTTACCTATAAGAACTTAGAATATGTTGTTACCTATAAGAACTTAGAATATGTTGTTACCTATAAGAACTTAGAATATGTTGTTACCTATAAGAACTTAGAATATGTTGTTACCTATAAGAACTTAGAATATGTTGTTACCTATAAGAACTTAGAATATGTTGTTACCTATAAGAACTTAGAATATGTTCTTCCCTATAAGAACTTAGAATATGTTGTTACCTATAAGAACTTAGAATATGTTGTTACCTATAAGAACTTAGAATATGTTGTTACTTATAAGAACTTAGAATATGTTCTTATCTATAAGAACTTAGAATATGTTGTTACCTATAAGAACTTAGAATATGTTGTTACCTATAAGCACTTAGAATATGTTGTTACCTATAAGAACTTAGAATATGTTGTTACCTATAAGCACTTAGAATATGTTGTTACCTATAAGCACTTAGAATATGTTGTTACCTATAAGTACTTAGAATATGTTGTTACCTATAAGAACTTAGAATATGTTGTTACCTATAAGCACTTAGAATATGTTGTTACCTATAAGAACTTAGAATATGTTGTTACCTATAAGAACTTAGAATATGTTGTTACCTATAAGAACTTAGAATATGCCTTCTGTACGCGCACTCCCTCCCGGAACCACCGCTACATTTCGAATAACTTGTTAGAATACATACTCATCTTTAAATTCCAAATGCTTCACACCCTGGTTCTTGACCAAATGAAATTCTTCCGGAATTAACGTACTGGGAAGTTGAACGTCCTGCAAATGGAAACATCAAGAAAATGATAAAACCCTTAAAACAATTTATTTGAATGTTACAATTTTTTCATATTTTTGCATATTACTTAGCAGTAATATGCTATTAAAGTTAAATGTATATTGGACTTGGGGGTCAGCTGTGGCCCAACAGATGAATCTGATTGGTTAGCTTTACTCATGTGACATAAAACAGATTTGAAATTAGATTTCAGTTTAATTCAATTCAATAAATTTGGCAAAAATAAAATAAGTATGTCTACAAAGACAAAGGGAGGTAGAAATTTACAAAGAAGAGAATACAGTGACTCAGCACCTGCCCAATTTCGCCTTGAATTGCTGTGTTGTTGATGCATTTACTAAAACTCCTGGAAGCCATTCCAAGGTCTAAAGATCCTGATCGAGAAAGCAAACCTCCTCTGGTTCAATCAAAATTGATAGTGAAACAGCTTTCGATAATGCTCATCCAGACCTCTTTCTGGTGCAACAGTGAATAGTAAATCCTAAGGAGGATCATAATAGCCATTGAGGAGATTGGAGGCCAAAATGAGATCACCGCATAAACGTCGGCACTCAAGGAAGAAAAGGTTAAGCTTCTTGAGTCAGATTTCGTAGAGCAGGTTCTGTAGTCCCTGAACCCATTCTAGTAGCTAACAATTGAACTCTCTCTAGATGTTGGATATCATATATTAGATATGGAGCAGAGACCTGGACAGCATACTCTAATAGCGATCTGACGAGGGAGACATAAAGTGGGAGAAATATTTCAAGAGTGAGTTTGCAGAAGGATCAGTTGTTGACAAAGTCTTGGTTAGTATTATGGTACCTACCTTAGGGACTACATGAACTCTTCTGCTTCACTATAAATACCTGGGGCGCATTTGGAACTATTTCAGTCTAATACTGGCAGTCAGACAGATGTTCAACCACTCTCTTTATATGCTGTATTTATACTTTCTTTAATATACTTTGTTTCACTTAATCCCGAGTTTGTGTCTTCTTTCCGGACCCTTTCCAGGTCCACAACAGTTAACAAACATGTAAATGTAAAGTCCGGATAGATAGGAGCATTTAAACCACCTTTGAGTGTGATTCACCCAGAAGCACATCTTAGGAAATAAGGATATTCATATAGTTAAGATAAGTAAAATATATTTTCAAGTTAAAAGCATTCTCATCATTCTTCATAAATGTCCTACTTGAGCTAAACACCAGTGTTGATTGCAGACTTTCCAGTTCTTTCATCACAAATTCCAAGAAAATGTGAAAGAGGGCAAGAGATAAGAGACAACCCTACAGTTACTTCAAACCAATCTGTGATATTTTCGGTAATAACCACTGCACATTTTGTGTCCTTGTGTAAATTTTCAACAATGTTTACGATTTTGCTATCAACTCCAATCTCCCTTAGCAGTTTCCATGGGGCCTTTTACCACACTTGTGTCAAAAGCTACTTTGAAGTCGATGAAGTTGAAGTGGAGTGCAAATTTTCTTTTTTGGGGCGTTTTGTATTAACTGTCATACTAGAAAAATGGCATCAACCTTTGGAGCACCCTTTTTTATGGTTCTCGTATTTTGGAGGGAAATCTTTGGGAAGAGCCGGTTTTAGAAAAACATTTTTAAAGAAAACAGTTTTAGGCAATACTCAAATGTAAGAGAGCGAGAGAAATGTTATATGATAAACAGAAACAAACTAATGAGTACAAAAGCATAAGTTCACAAAAGAGATATTTTATATATGTTTAAAATGAAAGTTTACATAGATAGGAAAGCATAGAATGTTTGTTCATATTTTGAGATATCGAGGAAGCCTGGGTCGATAATTTAAGAGCCATGAATTCTCCACAGGTTCGAAAAATCATAATCAAAACTTTTTCATTCAATTACAAAACTTATATTTGATTAAAAGTTATTAATAACAGTTATGTTCATTTGTTTTCATTGTCAAAACTATGAATAAATTGCCCCCCCCAGTGTAATCCAAAAATGTAAAACAAAAAAGTGCGTACAAAGTTTTAAGATGTATATATTTTTTTCATTTGAAAATTTTTCATCATAACACAAAGACATGTCTGAAGTAAATCTGACAAAAATGCAAAGGGTTATGCATAAATAGGTTAAGATGGCAGGAGGAGAGGAAGAGGAGAAAGGATAGGAGAAGGAGCAGGAGAAGGAGTGGAGGGAATAGGAGGAGGAGAGGGAATAGGAGGAGGAAAAGGATGAAAGGGAAGATAGAATAAGAGAAGGGGAGGAGGAGGGAGGATAAAAAGGAGGAGAACAACAACAAACAAAAAACAACAATAATAACAATTTATGAAGATGTATACGTACTCTGAGATTTTTTTTTTCAGATTTGCCTCCAATAATATTTATATCATATTTAGTAGACTTTTCATATTTCCTGTCAATTTGGGGAACATCGTAAAGGAAGGAAGTGTCCCTAAAATCAGTAAAAAGAAAGAAACAAAGTAACACATTTCAAATGTTTAGACAAAGAAATTTTAACAAATGCATTACAGAATTTCATTATTCTAATAAAAATTGGAACTCTTTTAGCTCTAATTTGACACTTCTCGGCGTTACTTCTTTGCTGTGTCAGAAAAAGTGTTGTCTTGGTTCCAGGGAAAAAGGATGACCTTACAGGCTGAAAAAAAAAATGGCTGGATATAGAATAGACTATGGATCAAAGCGTCACTCCACTGCAGAATTACTTAAGATAAAGATGTAGTATCTTCGTATTCTGATAACAAATTAGTCATGTTAGAATTTTAGCGATTAACTATTTATTATTTTGGTTTTACTTTCTCATCAAAATGGCATATGAATGTTTTGGTTATAAATTATTTTGTACAAACCTGCCAGCTCCACAAATGCACATTGTTTCATCTGTGAGATGTTTTAATTTGTCGCGTCGCTTATGGTGCCAAACATTGCATGGGCGTTTTCTGCCAGCAACCTGTTTAAAAAAGATTTTTTAAATTTGTTTCTTCATTTTTATATTGTCTAAACAATAACATATAAAGAATGCTGTTTTTTCATCGTATTTTCTCCATTTTTTTTTATGTGTCTGGTAGTGAAATCAATGTTTGCTGAATCTGATTTTTTAAAAAATAATTAAGGCAAAATTGAAATTTAACGGTCGCACAAAGTTTATTGTGAGACCATCCTTAGTGAAGAATTAGGAAGAACGCAGATAAGTCGTAGGAAGGTTGTATGTTCCAGGGGTCAGATTGAAGGCTGTAGTATACTGCACAATTGTTCAAAAAGCCATGTTGTTCAAAGTCAAAGTTCACCATTATAGAAATGAGACATTTGTTAAAAAGGTAAATTAATGATAAAGTCTATTCTTACATATTTTATCAACTTATATCACGTCTTTGCTTAACCCTCTATCACTGTATGTTGTTCTGGATGCGTCTACATGTCTCTATAAGAGGCTTTGTCTGTCTGTCGCATTTAAATATAAAATAGCATTTTCATTGCAAAACATGTGAATTGAAAGAGAGGGTTTATCATTAGTAAGAAGAATTGATGAGTTGTCCATTTTGTAAGCCTTTTTATGTACTTATGAGTCACCGTTTATCAAGGTCCAAAGGCCACTCGAGGATAAGGGTTAATGATTTTATCAAGTGGCCGGTGAAAATGACTAAGCCTTGTCTAGTAAAAAGAAAAAGGGGTTACCGTTGTGCTGCCGTTGGTAGGGGTTACCGTTAGCTTGAATATAAGGACAAACCTTTCTGCTATATTTTAGATCAGCTTCACGAACAAACAGTAAGGGACCATGAACGAGTTACGTAACAGGAAATATTGCTGCACGCTGAGTCGGTGGGTATGCGTATACCTGATCAATCAATTAGGCCCAGCATCCATTTGTTGCGCATGCGTCAAGCCTTCTGCCCGGTTGAGACGAGGGCGTGACACGTCTATCCGGCTTGACGTCAAAACATCTGACTTGTGAAAAGTGTGAATAAAGTGTATATACAGTTCAGAGGAAGTGCCTCCCATGCAAAGTGTTCTGATTGGATCATGTATTAATCACTCTACGTGGAAGAATAAACCTGCTCAAAAGAAAATAGTTTGGGAACATATCACTGCTATAGATACAGGGGTTGGACAAAATAATGGAAACACCTTGAGACCCTCCCATGAAATCCAGCCTTGTGAAGCTCTCGGCGAACAGTTTTTGTTGAAACAGGATTATCCAGATGATTGTAATTTTGGGTGCCATGGTTTTGTGCTCTTTTTTCACAATCCTTACAAGGGCTCTACGATCTCTTTCAGACAGCTTCGGCTTTATTCCAGAATTTTATTTTGTAGGCGGATGTTTTCCCTTCTTTTTCGTAGGCTGTCATCATCTTCGAGACAGTTCCTCTGGATATGGTTACCATCTCAGCCACTTCCGTTACAGTAGCACCTGCCATACGGGCACCAACAATCTGCCCTTTTTGGAAATCTGATAGATCTATCACTTAAATTTTTCTTACTAATATGCACTATCTGAAATAAAAAATAAATTTAACCAACAATTCAGGACAAATAATAACCATAAATAAAAAAAAATGAAACCAACATTTTGGTAATTTTTTTTAAAAATTTATGATTGTTTTAAAATTGACGCAAAATTCACAAGGTGTTTCCATTATTTTGTCCAGCCCCTGTATATCTTAAGAATATATATATTCTTGTTTTTATACTTACAACCAATGCTTCCAACTCTGTTGGCTGCCTTTTTGTTGGTTCCGGTATTTTGGGAGATTCTGGCATCCGCGTCAAAGCAAAAAGAACCTCCTTCGGTATATAATCACATTCTTTAGAATCACTTTCTGGGATTCCAATATTTGGTAGAGAATCTAAAAAGGAAACAACAAAAGAAGAAAGACGTTTTGATGCAGGTCATTACAAAAGAATCATTGAAATAGTATCAATGGCGGCTTCTTACTGGTTCACAAAATTTAGAAATTCAGAGAATTTTAAACTTAAAAATTTTATGTTTCAGAATTTTTGAGATAAGGATTGGTAATTTGTATTATTTAGATTATTCGGACTATTATTCTTATCTTGGATGTTATTCTTACAACGCTTCATCCGATAAAGAGATTAAGTAACAATCCGTTCTGAGTGACAGACTTCTGGAAATTGCAGGTTCACTCCTCACCACAGACGATACTAAGAATAAAAATAAAAGTTAAATAAAAATTAAAAAAATATAAGAATAAAAATAAACTAACAGAATAAAATAAAATAAATAAAAATAAAATAAAAATAAAATTAAAATAAAATAAAATATAAAAAAATAAAAAATAAAAAATAAAATAAAAAATAAAATAAAATAAAATAAACGAACAGAATAAAAATAAACGAAAAGAATAAAAATAAAATAAATAAAAATAAAAATAAAATAAAATATAAAAAATAAAATAAAAAATAAAAATAAAATAAAATAAAATAAAAATAAACGAACAGAATAAAAATAAACGAAAAGAATAAAAAATAAAAATAAATAAAAATAAAATAAAATAAAAATAAAATAAAATAAAATATAAAAAATAAAATTAAAAATGAAATTAAAATAAAATAAAATAAAATAAAATAAAAATAAACGAACAGAATAAAAATAAACGAAAAGAATAAAAATAAAAATAAACTAAGAATAAAAAAAATAAAAATAAAAGTTACTTACTTAACACTTCTACTTGATCATGACTGACAGAACAAGAACAATCTACCCCCTAGAGCCTATGAAATCTGTTATATTTAAATATAAAATAGCATTTTCATTGCAAAACATGTGAATTGCATGGACACATAAGTTGAAAGAGAGGGTTCATCATTAGTAAGAAGAATTGATGAGCTGTCCATTTTGTAAGCCTTTTTTATGTACTTATGATTGACCGCCTATCAAGGTCCAAAGGCCACTCGAGGATAAGGGTTAATGAATTTGTTAAGTGGCCGGTGAAAATGACTACGCCTTGTGTAATCCAAACTTGAAAAAATAAAATTGGCTTTTCTTCACCTTCACCGACAATCGCAATCTCCAATATTCAAAGTTCTCTCTCCAATCTTCACTCTCTTCTCTTCGAAACTCAACTCAGCTCTTCAGTCAAAAAAGTACAGTTTTTATATTCTTTAACCCACCACATATGCAAATTATTAGAGTATCTTGAATCACACCTTGTTTAGTACAAAGAAAAGGGGGTTACCGTTGTGCTGGCGTTGGTAGAGGGTTACCATTAGCTCGAATATAAGGACAAACTCTCCCACCATATTTCAAATCAGCTTTATTAATACATTGCTTCACCAACAAACAGTAAGGGACCATGAATGAGTTATGGAACAAGAAATATTGCTGCACGCTGAGTCGGTGGGTGCACGCACACCTGACCAATCAATGTTCCAGAGTGCCCATGCTCTCAAAGCTACTGGCCCTCCACCACTTCTCTTAGTGCATAAAGCTGATGGAAATGCTGGGTTCAGTTCGAAATTCCGTACCATTTCCTCCTGAGTTTGACATAAGGATTCCCGAGTTCAACAAGATGCACCTGAAGAAGGTCGGAGGTTACATTGGCCGAAACGTTGTGAGAATAACATCCAAGATGAGAATAGTAGTCCGAATGATCGAAATAATACAAAGATTCCAGAGTTCGACAATATACACCTGAAGAAGGTCGGAGGTTACATCGGCCGAAACGTTGTGAGAATAACATCCAAGATGAGAATAGTAGTCCGAATGATCGAAATAATACAAAGATTCCAGAGTTCGACAATATACACCTGAAGAAGGTCGGAGGTTACATCGACCGAAACGTTGTGAGAATAACATCCAAGATGAAAGCAGTAGTCCGAATGATCGAAATAATACAACGATTCCAGAGTTCGACAATATACACCGGAAGAAGGTCGGAGGTTACATCGGCCGAAACGTTGTGAGAATAACATCCAAGATGAGAATAGTAGTCCAAATAATACAAATTAAAAATTTTCATTTAAAACATTTTTTTTTTAATGGAAATTGCTCCAGACAAGCCATGAAGCCACTTGATGTAAATAGCTAACAAGAACGAAATATGACTATCGCAAAGACAGGAGATGCCTATTAACCTTAGTCTTGAAAAGACCAAGGATGTAGGTAGGAGGAAAATAGTCAGCAGGAAGAGAGTTCCACAAGCTGTATTGCAATGAGGTATCAAAACAGCGAATTGATGGAGACTACTAGACCAACGCTGATTTGTTCAAATCTTCAATTAAAAAAAGAAACGTTTTTTCAAAAAATATTGTTTTTTTTTAATTTATTCGCTATCCTTATATAGTTTATCTTTTTAAAAAAACACTATTTGTAAACAAAAATAAAGTTAAAATATTCAGGTTTCAAAAAAATTGAAAATAAATTAGTTAAATTTTTATTTTACTGTAAATGAAAATCAACGAGAAGCTTATGTAAGTATTACTGAATATAGCATAAACTGTATTGTGCAAGTATAAATAAATTATTCACATAATGGAAAGATGAGTGAGGAGTAATCAGGTATCCATAACCATTATAATCAGTTTTAGTTGAGGTTGACGGACGCTTTCGCATAAGTAAGGGAAGTTCGACTAAAAGATTCAGCATTTTTTGCGAAAGATAATTTGGGACGCTGAAACCAACTCAACTTTTTATTAAATTGTACTTTTTATTAAAAAATATGCGCTGATAGTTGTAGAGGAATTGTACTTTTTATTTTTTTATTGTAACAAAGTCTATAACATATTAATACAAAAAATGGGATTTTTTTAAGAAGCTACCCGCCACTAATGCTAAAGTTAGTCGGCCGCTAAGAATAACCCCGCTGCCAAGGGAGACAACTTTTCGGCTTGCTAAATTCTTTACGCGTTAACCCTTTTCACACGTGTTTGAGTGCACCTTTCCTTGTGAATTTTCTAAGACTCACAACCCTGGTCCACGATAACACAATTTTATCCCCCCTTAATAAAAAAAAAAAAAAAAACATGCCTTATACATTCTTATTTTGTTAATTTTTTTAAGCAAAAGTGGCTGAAAAGTTGTCTCCCTTGAATAGCGGGGCTTTATTTAGTGGCGGGGAGCTTCTTAAAAAGATCCTATTTTTTTAATGTAACAAAGTTTATAACATATTAATAAAAAAAAAATGTTACGGTCTTTAACATTAAAAAAAAAGAATGAAAATTCGACAATAGTTGCAGAGGAATTATAATTTATATTATTTTCATTCTTTTTTTAAATGTTAAAGACCTTAACATTTTGATAAAAATTCCAATTCATTTTTTTTTTTATGTTAAACACCTTAAAAACATTTTAATAAAAAACAAAAACAATCGTTGCAGTTTTGTTTAATAAAAATTACAATTCCTCTGCAACTGTAGCAATTGCATAAGCAAACTATTTTGTATCGGTCTACGTGACTGGCAGTGAGATTGTAATTCGGCTTGGGGATTATGTAATCATCGCCTCTTCATTGTGTGGGCGTATGGCACTTCTGCATGTAATTAAATTCATACGTGATGAATCGTTTTGCCGGGAAAGCCAAACTAGTTCATCTCTCAAACAGACAAGACGTATATCCTGTAATCGATACCTAGACCAACGGTAGACGAGTCGAGGAACTCCAGGATATTATTTCGTCTAACCGACATGAATCAGCGCATTGTACTATCTTCATTTTGTTGCTGTGCTCGCGTGAATAAAACTTTATATCTATTTAGTTGTGAAGCAATTATTTATATCGAGGAAGAATGGTGACCTCTTTTTGCTTATGTAACATTTCTATTTCAGTCAGATTCGGTCAGACGTATTACGCTTTCAAGTAAGTTCGTCATTCTGATTTTCTTCCTGATTTAAACTACAAGCGTAAAATTTGTTCTCAAATAAACAACTATCGTCGCATTTTTTTATTATGTTATTAATGTTATAAACTTTGTTACATTAAAAAAAAACAGTCGTTGCAGTTTTCTTTAATAAAAAGTACAATTCCTCTAAGTTGCGCTGGTTTCAACGTCCCAAATTCTCTTCTGCAAAAAAATGATGACTCTTTTAGTCAAACGGAGTTACTTCCCTTACATCAGTGACTACTTATTCAAAAGTGCTGGTTGACGGTCCCTCCGATTCCATTATCAAAACAGTTAGATAGAATGTCCCTCCGATTCACAGAAGAAAAAGTATACAACGCCATTATAGTTTAACAGAAAATTGGAACCGACTTTGATTCCAGAGCAAGAAGTCCTCAATCCAGGAGAACCACTGTAGGTAAATGTTTAAAGATACATTGTATGGTTTTATTTTATGCAGAACTAGAACAATACCCATCTCAGGTAAAATGGTTTCCGCAAACAGAACATCTCAATTTAGGATTTCAACGTCTAGGCACGAGCCCCGTGAGTCAGCCTGGTTGTTCCAACGCATCTCCCTGGCTATCGTTCGTGGCAACGCTATGTCAGTAACGGCGGCGTCACTTCCGTTCTAATCGTCATCTGTTGACTCTCTCTTTCTTTCTCTCCCTCTCTCTATCTACCTATGTCTGTATCTGTCTCTTTGCTTCTCTTTCTTTCTCTCCCCTCTCTATCTACCTATGTCTGTATCTGTCTCTTTGCTTCTCTTTCTTTCTTTCTCTCCCTCTCTCTATCTACCTATGTCTGTATCTGTCTCTTTGCTTCGCTTTCTTTCTCTCCCCTCTCTATCTACCTATGTCTGTATCTGTCTCTTTGCTTCGCTTTCTTTCTCTCCCCCTCTCTATCTACCTATGTCTGTATCTGTCTCTTTGCTTCTCTTTCTTTCTCTTCCCCTCTCTATCTACCTATGTCTGTATCTGTCTCTTTGCTTCTCTTTCTTTCTCTCCCCCTCTCTATCTACCTATGTCTGTATCTGTCTCTTTGCTTCTCTTTCTTTCTCTCCCCCTCTCTATCTACCTATGTCTGTATTTGTCTCTTTGCATCTGGTCGCTAACTTTACCCATTTTAAAATTAATTGTTCCCAAATCAAATTATGTTGTCCCATCGACTAAAACAATACAATTTTAAATAAATACATTTCGTTTTTGAAGTGCCAGTAAAACAAGCAAGTGTTTGATAGCCAGACAACAATATGTGAGAAATAGGAACAATTTATTTGACATGAAAGGGAAAGAAAAAAATACAGACAATCCGAAATACATTTCCATTCAGATGTTCATTTTTAACCTTTTAGCTGTTTAAAAAGATTTGTGAATAAAATTTCTAATATTAGTTATGGGGATCACGTCATACCTCCTTATCAACTGGTGATACCAGATCAGGCCGCCCTGTGGCTCCCTGAGACGAAATTCACCTACATTGACGTTTTTTTTTTTGTTTTTTTTTGTAAAACTTAATTATGTTCTACAAAACCAAAAACAAAAACAACAGCCCCTCTCCCTTTCTCCCTCCCCTTTTTTATTTTATTTTTAGAACTTGAAGCATAAATCTTTTACTATAATGACCAGATTCGGCATTAAATAACCCAAAAAGGGTTGATATGCCGTAAAACAAAACTACCAAACCAAACCTCCTTATCAAAAAAAAAAGAAAAAATTTCTGTGAGCAGCAATTTTTTAGAAGACCGAAGAACAAATTTAATAGAGGTTATTACAAAATTTTTAGGTCTGATATAATGTATAAGGGATTCTAGTAGTAATTATTAGATAGAAATACAGGGTGTTTGAGAGAAATTTGACATTTTTGGGAAAGGAAAGAAAAAACGTCATATCTTTGCCAATAATTGATGTGTTCTCAAAATTCAAAATTCAAAATGCATCACTTAGAAGATCTTATGCTGAATACAACTCAATCGAAGAAACCACCATGACCTTTCGCCACAGCCTCCAAGTGGGACCTGAACCGTAAGCCCATAGCCTTTACAGTGTCTTTCGAAAGATCCCTGAACACAAGTTTGATCCTGACTATCAGCTGATCCTTGGTATTGCAGGTGGTATAGTTGGTGTCTTTCTCAACTGTGATGCACACATAATAGTCCATGGGGTTGCAATCAAACGAGTTGTGGAGGGGGGGGGCGATGTTGGGACTGGTGAAGTCCTCAAAGTTCTTAGATGGTCACGTCTGGGTTTTTCTGGAGGCGTGACATGGAGCTGAGTCTTTCCGCCACACATTTGCCCCTCTCACAGCCACCCTCTCTATCCAGCGCTTAACAACAATATAACCATCTGAATTGAGTCTGAGTCTCTTTTCAGTTCTTCTCCAGATTAGGACCCGAGCTAACTTTGACCTTGGGGTCAGGATCAGAGTTAGTGTTAGAGTTAGGGTTAGAGTCAGGGTTAGGGTTGGGGTCAAAGTTAGCTCAAGTCCTAATCTGAAGAAGTACCCTCTTTTCAAATATGTGGGGTGACATGACGTGGCCTTTATCGGAAAATCCCCTGAAAATTATCACAGTTTGGGGGAACTTGATTTTTATGACATGCAGGGACTTTATGTGGACTGTAGGCTAACCCCGTGTTGTTCTGCATGTTGTGCAACTGGTTTTGAGAAGAACCAAACTATCCCCGGCTCGACTGGGTGTTTGATCTTCTCGAAAAGTTTCTTGTCTTTCGTTAGGCAGTTATCTTGAGCCTTGGTGGTGAGTAGTTGGATCTTGTATGAGGAATAGTGAAGATACTCGTTCAGTGCTTTCTTCATAGTCGCCACTTTAACGCCACTTTAACGCCACTTTAACGCCACTCCAACACCCATCTATCTTGCCATGGTCTGCATTGCCTTGCCTGAATTGTCGCACCTTTCTTTTTTGCAGCTTCTCAAAGAATTTCGTTGTGCAGACACCTGCTCCAATGTTTCCTGCTAGCCACTGCTTCCACATCTCCGTCGCAATTCTGCACCTCATATCTTACAGCCTTCAAGGTATTCAAGGAGCACTGAACCGCAGCTAATATTTCCGAATATTTTAATCCAGCGCGAATCATCGAGATGCAGGTTACTTTCTTCCAATATTCTGGTGTTTACCAGTCATCCATGATCTCCAACTCTCAAACCCATCAATAGTTCAGAGAGACAGCTATCCGTTGCACTTTACAGCTATTGAACTCTGTTTAACCGTAGCTGTATCAGCATCATCTGTAATGTCACCAAGTAGTATGACTGATTGTCTTTGTTGTAAGTATAACATTCAGCCTTAGGCACCACTTACTATTTCAAACCGTATTAAGATTACAGTAAAAGAAATAAATAAAAATACGATTTAACAATTTACCTTGGCATTCAAGATTTCCATCATTCACTTTTCGATTCGATTCTACTGTCGTCATTTTGAACTGAAATAAATAAAATAAATGTTCTTAGAACAAAGATAAAGAATGTATTTCGAAAGAAAAATGAACAATCAGAAGCAATCTCTTCCTGCTGACTGTTTTCCTCCTACTTATAGCCATGGTCTTTTCAAGACTAAGGCCAATAGGCATATCCCGTGTTTGCGATAATCATATTTTGTTCTTGTTAGCTCCTTACATCAAGTGGCTTCATGCCTTGTCTAGAGCGATTTACATTCATTTTGGTGATACTGGCTAATTGATATGCATAATTAGCATAAGTAGAAATAGATTACTATATAAGTCTCTCCTTAAGTATAGCTAGCAGTGAAAGTACACTAGCAACTAGGTAAATTTACAACTTCACAACAATGGCGTCGCCGATATAATCCCAATTGTTTCTCGAGGACCCCGACTTCGTGGACACATGCATAAGATGCTTCGTTACGAGTGCAAGGACTAAAAAGTTAAAAGACAACAAGGAAACGGGAGGAGAAAATGAAATAACAGATTTATTTTTGGCTTCAGCTGGATGCGAGACCATCATGAAAGTCTCAACCATAATGTATCCCATGAACCTAGAAGACCTGCCTTTCGGAAAAATAGGTTAGATCATAAAAAGAAATACGGGACCTAAGAAAAGGTTAGTCGTGGCAGAAAGAACAAAGTTTATGTCAATGAAACAAGAAATTGACGAATCAATCATCAAATATTTACACCGTCTACAAAATGTGAGTATTGATTTACTCCTCTCCAGGAGTTAGGCACAAGGCCAGTTTTTATCTTACTCCCACAAGTAAGATGTGACCCAAGGTCGGGTCGGGAAAGTGGGGTTTAAAAATTGCCTGGGCAGCCCCGTCGGCATTCCCCGGTAGGGGCGCCTCAGACAGTAAGCAATAAACTTACTCCTCCCCAAAGAAGGGAGGCGAAGCCTGGGAGGGTGGACCTCCTAGAACTGCACAGGACAGACCCATAGACCGGCGTAAATCAAGCCCCGAAGGCCAAGACAATACCAGTCTATGGGGTGCAGTATCCATCAGAACAGATACTACACTTTGATCTTAGCTACAAAATGTGAGTAGATATTGTGAGTTTGAAAAACTCGGACAAGAAAACAAACTATTGAAGAAGATTTAATTCGATTAAGATTAATTAAAGGTATGTGCAATGCGTCACACCGGAATAAAATAATGGAACAGCTACAAATAGGAAGCATATCCTTAAATACTTGCATTGACTTTATACAGCAACAAGAATTAATACAGAAATACAACGATCATAAAAGTCAACCCGGCGAACAAATAGTCGCTGATACGTACATGTTAAAAAAAGAAAGAAATATTGATATTGTGGACGTGAACACGAAATAAAAAGGGAAAAATGTTCAGCATTTGGAAAAACTTGTACAAATTGCTTAAGAATGAACCATTTTCAAGCAGTGTGCAAGTTCAAAACGAAAAATGTCGAAAGAGTTGAAGAAAATGAAACCAATAGAGAAGTCTTTAAATTAAAAAATAAAAATAAGAATGTTGAAAAAATTGAACAAAAGAAAAAAGATATTATATTAAAAGTCAAAATTAACAATGTCGATTTTGATATGCAAATGGTAAGCAATAAACTTACTCCTCCCCAAAGAGAGGAGGCAAAGCCTGGGAGGGTGCACCTCCTAGAACTGCACAGGACCGACACCCCCAATAGACCGGCGTAAATCCAGACCCAAAGGCCCGGACGATACCGGTTTATTAGGTGGGGTAAACACCCCCAGTTTTTAGTAAAGAAAAAAAATAACATTAAGCATTAAAAACAGTAAGTTCTGGTAAGTTTAATCGCCTACGCGAAACTCTAACAAAAAAGAAAAAGGGAAAAAAAACATGGCGATATGTGAATAAATCAAGAAGATAACTCTAAGTTTTATCATATTCTTTTAATGATAAAACATGATAAAATAATGTTCTTCTTTGCTTTTGATTATCTACGGATTATAGGATTAACATGTCCATAGGATTAAAAGGTATCTCAAACCTATATATTAATTGACCAACTGTGTGTGTAAAAACACACAAGCCACGCCCCCAAGAACACTCTAAAAAAAGCAATTACATCCGTAGCAAAAATAATGGTCATGTGATGTGCTTACGATTACGTCCACATACCAAAATCATTTTTGGCGCCCAAAGGTAAATTCACTCTTTGATCCGGTCGCCAAGCATAAAAGTCAGATTTTCAACAAAGGGGCAGTAGAGCCAGAGACAAGACAACACACTCAATTACGGTCTACTCCCCCTTGCTCCATGGCAAGAGGAGAGCAAATGACTATTTTCAACTTACACACTAACAAAAGACAGTACACATTCACACACTCTGTCACATGCTTATACACACTGACAGAAAAACAAATATAGACATACTCACGAGAACATTCAACACACACAAGAATATTTAACTTTTCTAACAATTTTCTCACATAAGATACCTTTCAAAACTCTGTAGATTTGTGCATATATATTTATTTACTCCTCTGCAGGAGTTAGGCACAAGGCCAGTTTTATCTTACTCCCACAAGTAAGATGTGACCACAGCTTGGGTCGAGTAAGTGGGGTTTAAAAAGCCAGCGCCCGAGAAAGTGAGCACTCTGGCCATTAAAAATTGCCTGGGCAGCCCCGTCGGCATTCCCCGGTAGGGGCGCCTCAAGCAGTAAGCAATAAACTTACTCCTCCCCAAAGAGGGGAGGCGAAGCCTGGAAGGGTGGACCTCCTAGAACTGCACAGGACAAACCCACAGACAGGTGGAATCAAGCCCCGAAGGACAAGACGACATCCGTCTATAGGGTGCAGTATCCATCGGAACAGATACTACACTTACTTCCTAGCGTGTGCCAGGTAAGTTTTCTTATCATGTTTTATCTCTTTTATTCAACATTCACGATTTTATACATCTACAGCAGGGGCGGGCAACCTTTTCAGAGTGAGGGCCAGATGAGACTTTTGGAAGGAGATCGCGGGCTGGAGTGAAAAACGAAATCTCAGAATTACTAGATTTTGTTTACATGAATAAATTGTACAAAAATTGCATTGAACACTCGACAAATCTGATATTTTTTCTCAAGAGACTTCTGTATGTGATGTTATAAAAGGCGCCGACAAAGAGCCATTTTGGAATCATAAAAAATAATGACGGGGAAGTAGCAAGTTGATCCAGCATTCGTTTTGACACACCTCACACAAGTTCTATGTCGCATGCCCTTTCCTCGTCTCTCGTTTCCTCTTTGCCTCTCTCTTTCTCTTTTTCTATTTTTATCTCAAGCCAAGGATTTGAAATTAATAGTTAAAGAAAAATGAAATATACATGCATCATCGCTCGCTGATATTTATACATTTTTAATAAATGTAAATCTTAATCGAAACCTACTTTTACGTCTATGTCACAAAGTGATATGAGTTTTATTGGGAGGTCCGCGGGCCGCATTGCAATAATAAAGCCTAGCAGGGTGGCGGGACAGACGCTAAGCCTTCGCGGGCCACATCCGGCCCGCGGGCTGGAGGTTGCCCGCCCCTGATCTACAGCATTTATTACATTTTAATTGCCGGCGTGGATCTTGGTACATTTCAATCCTATATACTTATAAACAAACAGTGTGAACAAAAGTGCACAAGCCATACCCGTAAACAGTATCTAAAAAAACGATTACATTTTTCCTACAAACAGACGCTCCAGACAAGAAATCGACAAAATTGCGAAAATAGTGGTCATATGATCTGTCTACAAATATGTCCACAGACAAAATCATTTCTATCTAAACTTCTTGGCAAGATAAACAATCTCTATATTAAGAAAATTGTGTGACCACTTCTCATGTGTCTGCGTATACGTGTGCAGGTTTCTCGCCTCTACGAGATTTACACATCATTTTTTTTTAATTTAATAAAATTAATCGATTATTTATTGAAATTTAAAGAAATGCAATAGAAAAAAATACGAAATTTAAAAAAATACTACATAAAAAACAATTGGCACTTGTACAGAATTTGAACCAAACTGTTTTTTTTAAACCCTAACCATACCCTAACCTAAGTTTTAGGTTTAGTTCGACAAGGCCTGGTTTGGTTTGGTTCAAATTATGTAGAAGCACCAAAAAATTAATTTATTTATAAAAGTAAATCTACTAAAATGCATTTCGGTTTCTTCATAAACGAATCCACCATTTAAATCTTTTGTTATTGGTTAAAAAAAAGAATAAAGGAATGAATTATTTCATAACGCTTCGAAATTTCAAAGCATTTAAACTGTCGAAAAGGAACTCATATCTGGCTTTTCTTAGCAAATTCTCATGTATTGAAGTTTTGGGATCTATTTACATCTAATTACTGTATTAATCAAATTTGCAGACAAAATGTTGCGTATGCGACCACGAACATAAATTAACAGAAACAAAACAAAAAAACAATGGAGTTGCATATTTTGTACAAAATCGGCTCCGAATTCAAACAAAATAAAATATATATTTTTCAACCAATGAGAAGAGCTAAAAATAGGCCCAACAAAAGCATAACAATAATATTTGATACCAAGCTGCTGGGAGCCTTCTCACACCTATATAATAAGTAAGAGACATATCCTCTCTTTAGTTAATTTTCTCAGAAATGTTTATTCAACACCTACCCACAATAGGAGTATGTGACACAAGGTCAGAAAGTGGGATTTGAAAAGCCAGCGCCCGAGAAGGTGAGCACTCTGGCCATTAAAAATTGCCTGGACAGCCCCGTCGGCATTCCCCGGTAGATACTACACTTTGATCTTAGCCGAAAGGCCAAGGAAGTTTGTTACCACGATAACCATACGACGACATTCAGCAGTTTGAACAACACACACACATACACACATCAAATAATCACTACTTCAAACAACTCGTGAGTGAAAAATACACACAGGCTGAACTGCTCATACTCATACAATCAGCAGCAGCCTGCCACTGACTGAGTTTATTTCAACTGAAATATTCTGGGCTCAACTCTATCGTCGTATGAACATTTAACTCCTCTTATTACCTTCATGATGTTTGTAGATAAATGTATATATTTTAATTTGTATGAATTTCGTTATTAATTTAATTAATGTAGGCTGATTCCACTACACATGCGTCTGTGTATGTGTGTGTTTCCCGCCTATACGTAACTTTGATAAATACACATTGAATTATTTTTATTTTACTATTAATCGAGTGTTTATTGAAATCAAAAATCAAATAAGGGAAAATTTTGAAAAATTAAAAAAAAACAGTGTTACTACAGAATTTGGTGCTATTTTACTTATAGGCCGATCAAGTTAATTGTGTTCATGTAAAAGCATTATTTTGTACTTACTCAGTCATATTTTATCTCTCACGCCCCGAAAAAGAATTTTAAAATATCAAGCAGAACTTTAATTAGAACGATTTTTCCATTTCCATAAGGGTTATATGAAATGGCGAGTCTGCGATTTTCGGAGTGGCCGGTTAGCTAACTAAGGGCAGATAAGTGTCCCCTTGTCTATTCTACCGACCGCTCACAGCCCAAAATGTCGGCTCGGGCACAAATACAGGTTGAACATCGAAATGGAAAAATCGTTCTAATTAAAGTTCTGCTTGATATTTTAAAATTCTTTTTCGGGGCGTGAGAGATAAAATATGACTGAGTAAGTACAAAATAATGCTTTTACATGAACACAATTAACTTGATCGGCCTATAAGTAAAATAGCACCCAGAATTTGAACCGAACCAAACCGAGTTTTGCCAGACTAAATCTAAGACTTAGGTTAGGGTTAGTTAGTTTAAAAAAAAAAAAAAAAAATAGTTCGGTTCAAATTCTGTAGAAGTATCAAATAAACAGCATAGTTAAAAAAAAAAAAAAAAGAAAGAAAAACGAAACAAAAATGAAAATAAAAAGACTCACGGGCAAGTACAGCTTGTTAATATATAACTAGACTACCCTTGACCCGTTGGGCTTGTATTTGATATATATATATATATATATATATATATGATTTCTTAACTTTGACACTGGTTGATAATCATATTTTTACAAGAAAGTATTGAATGACATCATAAAAGATGAATGGTAGCTTTTGTAAAAAAAAAGCTCATTTTGTGACATCATACATTTTCAAGTAAATATATATATTCGATTTGTTATCCGCTCTTCCCTCTCCCTACATCTTTGGCCAAGATCAAAGTGTAGTATCTGTTCCGATGGATACTGCACCCCGTAGATTGGTATTGTCTTGACCTTCGGGGCTTGATTTACGCCTGTCTATGGGTCTGTCCTGTGCAGTTCTAGGAGGTCCACCCTCCCAGGCTTTGCCTCTCCTCTTTGGGGAGGAGTAAGTTTATTGCTTACTGTCTGAGGCGCCCCTACCGGGGAATGCCGACGGGGCTGCCCAGGCAATTTTTAATGGCCAGAGTGCTCACCTTCTCGGGCGCTGGCTTTTCAAATTCCACTTTCCGACCTTGTGTCACATATTCCTATTGTGGGTAGGAGTTGGATATCTCCCTCTCCCTATATCTTTCCTCTTCTCTCTCTCTCTTTCTTCCTTCCTTTCTCTTTCTTTCCTTTCATCCCTCTCTTTTTTGTCCATTTCTGTAGTAGGGTTGGTGACAGAGATGCTGCCTCATCAGGTAATGAGAGGTTAAGGAACCTGAACACTGAGTGCCGAAAATGAAGAAATTTAGCCTTTATACACTGCTGGGTCAGCTGCTGCTGCTATGACACTTTGATGAGATCTGCTTGACACTGCTATTTCTGTGTGGGTGTAGAGTGTGATCGAAATGACGATTTTGCACAGAAAGACGAGCTGATCTGTTCAAAGAACAAACATCAGAGTGCTGAGTCATAAACGGTGAGGGGCACAACAATGGTAATATAAATCTCAACGCTCAGCATTCCCAAGCGAATCATATCATTCTGAATAGTACCTTTGTTTTTATTTACTCCTCTCCAGGAGTTAGGCACAAGGCCAGTTTTATCTTACTCCCACAAGTAAGATGTGATCCAAGGTCGGGTCGGGAAAGTGGGGTTTGAAAAGCCAGCGCCCGAGAGGTCAGCACTCTGGCCATTAAAAATTGCCTGGGCAGCCCCGTCGGCATTCTCCGGTAGAGGCGCCTCAGGCAGTAAGCAATAAACTTACTCCTCCCCAAAGAGGGGAGACGAAGCCTGGAAGGGTGGACCTCCTAGAACTGCACAGGACAGACCCATAGACACGCGTAAATCAAGCCCGAAGGTCAAGACAATACCAGTCTATGGGGTGCAGTATCCATCGGAACAGATACTACACTTTCATCTTAGCCAAAACCGTTGTTTACAGTATTATTTACTCCTCTCCAGGAGTTAGGCACAAGGCCAGTTTTATCCTACTCCCACAAGTAAGATGTGACCCAAGGTCGGGTCGGAAAGTGGGGGTTCAAAAGCCAGCTCCCGAGAGGTGAGCACTCTGGCCATTAAAAATTGCCTGGGCAGCCCCGTCGGAATTCCACGGTAGGGGCGCCTCAAGCAGTAAGCAATTAACTTACTCCTCCCTCAAAAAGGGGAGGCAAAGCCTGGGAGGGTGGACCTCCTAGAACTGCACAGGACAATCCCATAGACCGGCGTAAATCAAGCCCCGAAGGCCAAGACAATACCAGTCTATGGGGTGCAGTATCCATCGGAACAGATACTACACTTTGATACAGTACAAATCTGTTGAGGGCTAATTAGATGAAGCAGGACAGCCTGCAGACAGTTGGCTAAGATCTTGGTCAAACTCTGTGTTAACCATTGTTAAGGGCTTAATCCAAGGCGATCCCATCACCATCATCTTTGTTCTTGTGAAGCAACTTGATAATGTCTCTGGTAAAATCGTGAGGAATACACCCTTTCTGAAACCAGGAGTTAAAAATCAATGCCAGTAAGAGCATAAACCATCTATCCTAACAGATGTATACAACCAGACTTTTTCCTGTCACACACTTGTTGTAATGTCGGTGGTTGAATGGTAAGACACAAAACAGTGCAAAAATAAACAGATGAAAACGATTCTTAGAAGATAACGATTTCAAATAATTTATTTAAAAGATAATACAATGGAGGATTAGACTATGATGAATAGTGGACAACCATTATCAACAACGATAACAGCCAACGGCCAAGAACTGGAAACCGTAAACCAGTTCAAATACCTTGGCGCTATACTCAGCAACAAAGGATCCAAGACTGAAATCCTGGCAAGAGCAGCACAAACGGCAGCAGCACTTGCAAAACTGAAATCAATCTGGAAAGACGGAAACATTAGTCTCCGTTGCAAACTGAAGCTGCTGCATACACTAGTATTATCCATCTTTTTGTATGCATGCGAGTCATGGAGCTTGACAGCCGAGCTCCAAAGAAAAATCCAAACGGTAGAAATGAGATGCTACAGAAGAGTGCTTGGCATCTCGTACTCAGACCGTGTCACAAACGAAGAAGTTTGCGCGCTCATCAACGCAAATCTGAACAACTACGAAGATTTGCTGACAACTGTAAAAAAAAGAAAGCTTGGATGGTATGGTCACGTGACAAGGGGCAGCGGTCTCTCCAAAACCATCCTGCAGGGAGCAGTGCAAGGCAAGAGAAGGAGGGGTAGACAACACAAAAGATGGACGGACAACATCAAAGAGTGGACGGGCTACAACTTCGCTACAACCCAGTCCATTGCCCATGACCGTCAGAAGTGGAGACAGCTGGTGTGGAGTTCATTGGTGCAGCGCCCCTACGACCCAGGAGGGGGTTAAGGGACCAAGTCAAGTCAAGTCAATAGTGGATTTAATATGTGTTGCTAGACTGTGTCAGTCTAACGTGCATGTTGGACCTCAATCCCATAATGCCATAATTATAGCAAGGGCAGATAATCCTGTTTCAATGTCTCTCACCAAGGGCTGGTAATCTTCATACATTATACAAGGGCCGATGATTTCAAGGTACAAAAAGAGTTATCTCCCTTTAAATATAGGAATATCTTTAGATAGAATATTATATGTAGTGATTGGATGCTGAGATACAAAACGATGTAGAAATAAACAGATGAAAACAATTTTTAGAAGATAATTTAAAATGTTTTATTTAAAAAATAATGAAATGGAGGTTGTTTTGTTTGTTGTTTTGTTTTACGGCATATCAAACCTTTTTGGGTTATTTAATGCCGAACCCGGTCATTTTAGTAAATGTTTTTACGTTTTAAGTTCTTTATATGTTCAAGTATTTATTCATGGTGTTTGAATTTGTTGTTTTGGTTTTACGGACTATCAACCGTTTTCGGCTTATTTAATGTCGTATCCGGTCATTTTGAAATGTTGTTTTTGTTTTTGGCTCTGCAGAACATGATTGAGTTTTGCAAAAGGAAGGAAAAAATAAAATTAATGTTTGGTGCATTTTTGGTCAGGAAGCTGATATCTTCAAACAGCCTGATCTGGTAGCACAAAATGCAATGGAGGATTAAACTATGATGATGTTGGATTTGGTATGTGTGCTAGACCGTGATCCGTAGTGTCTATCTTTGAATCTTTATCCCATCATGTCATGTCTCTCGCAAGGGAAAATAACTCCGCACTCAATCTCTCTTGAAAAAGTAAGATAATTTTAAAGTAAAATAAGTCTATCAGGCATGTGCACCCACTGTGATGATGTATGGAAGTGAAATCTGGCCAGTGAGGCATCAGGACATGCGTTTCATGGAAAGAAATGATATGAGAATGATACAATGTATGTGAAATGTGAGTCTTAAAAATAGGCTTAGTTCTGATAACCTCAGAAGACGATTAAATCGACAGTATAGGGAGATGTGTGCAGAAAAGGAGACTTCGATAGTATGGTCACATTGAAAGAATGGATGTGAGTTCTTGGGTTAGTAGATGTAGAACCGTTGAGGTAGCAGATTCAGTTCTCAGGGAAAGGCCAAGGAAAACATGGGAGGAAATGATAGAAATGGACTTGAGAGAAAGAGAGATAAAGATCTGGCCAGAGATAGATTAGTTTAGAAGTCAATTTCTTAAAGCCGTCCAACATATGCCATCAGGTAAAAATGGACGTTAAATCGATGATGATGATGATGATGATGATGATGATGATGATGACGAAAAAAAAAGAGTTAGCTTCTCATTAAACGATTTCCATCTAATAAAACCCTTCACACCAAGATGCTTCAATCACCTTAAAAAGAGTTGGTCAAATAGGTGTCGAACTGAGCCGTAGACTTCCTGGTCATGAAAATGAGAACAAAAAGCCTCCAAAATGGCTTCGTTTGTAGTCATGTGACACTGGTCATGTGTTGATCAGTAGCATGACAACGATCTACTGCACACTGAGGCATTCTTTTTAACTTAGCTCTAATTACGTATACCTGATCCTGACGTTTTTTTCTATACTGATTTTTGCCTGCTACGTAAGTATAAAAAAAGTTTTTATTTAGAAATACGTTTTTCATGTGCCCTGATCTATATAAGCACCAAGCTTTCTTATTACGTAAAATCTCAATCTTCCATATTCCCAGCAAACTGTTGCAGGAAACGGTTGAGATGTTGTTATATTTAAGAAAAAAGGCACCGAAGTGATACATAATTCAGGGCCTCATAAACTGTTAACAGGGTCTCTTTTCTTCCCTCATATTCTATTCTAAAACAGGGTCTCTTTTCTTCCCTCATATTCTATTCTAAAACAGGGTCTCTTTTCTTCCCTCATATTCTATTCTAAAACAGGGTCTCTTTTCTTCCCTCATATTCTATTCTAAAACAGGGTCTCTTTTCTTCCCTCATATTCTATTCTAAAACAGGGTCTCTTTTCTTCCCTCATATTCTATTCTAAGACAGGGTCTCTTTTCTTCCCTCATATTCTATTCTAAGACAGGGTCTCTTTTCTTCCCTCATATTCTATTCTAAAACAGGGTCTCTTTTCTTCCCTCATATTCTATTCTAAAACAGGGTCTCTTTTCTTCCCTCATATTCTATTCTAAAACAGGGTCTCTTTTCTTCCCTCATATTCTATTCTAAAACAGGGTCTCTTTTCTTCCCTCATATTCTATTCTAAAACAGGGTCTCTTTTCTTCCCTCATGTTCTATTCTAAAACAGGGTCTCTTTTCGTCCCTCATATTCTATTCTAAAACAGGGTCTCTTTTCGTCCCTCATATTCTATTCTAAAACAGGGTCTCTTTTCTTCCCTCATATTCTATTCTAAAACAGGGTCTCTTTTCTTCCTTCATATTCTATTCTAAAACAGGGTCTCTTTTCTTCCCTCATATTCTATTCTAAAACAGGGTCTCTTTTCTTCCCTCATATTCTATTCTAAAACAGGGTCTCTTTTCTTCCCTCATATTCTATTCTAAAACAGGGTCTCTTTTCTTCCCTCATATTCTATTCTAAAACAGGGTCTCTTTTCTTCCCTCATATTCTATTCTAAAACAGGGTCTCTTTTCTTCCCTCATATTCTATTCTAAAACAGGGTCTCTTTTCTTCCCTCATATTCTATTCTAAAACAGGGTCTCTTTTCTTCCCTCATATTCTATTCTAAAACAGGGTCTCTTTTCTTCCCTCATATTCTATTCTAAAACAGGGTCTCTTTTCTTCCCTCATATTCTATTCTAAAACAGGGTCTCTTTTCTTCCCTCATATTCTATTCTAAAACAGGGTCTCTTTTCTTCCCTCATATTCTATTCTAAAACAGGGTCTCTTTTCTTCCCTCATATTCTATTCTAAAACAGGGTCTCTTTTCTTCCCTCATATTCTATTCTAAAACAGGGTCTCTTTTCTTCCCTCATATTCTATTCTAAAACAGGGTCTCTTTTCTTCCCTCATATTCTATTCTAAAACAGGGTCTCTTTTCTTCCCTCATATTCTATTCTAAAACAGGGTCTCTTTTATTCCCTCATATTCTATTCTAAAACAGGGTCTCTTTTCTTCCCTCATATTCTATTCTAAAACAGGGTCTCTTTTCTTCCCTCATATTCTATTCTAAAACAGGGTCTCTTTTCTTCCCTCATATTCTATTCTAAAACAGGGTCTCTTTTCGTCCCTCATATTCTATTCTAAAACAGGGTCTCTTTTCTTCCCTCATATTCTATTCTAAAACAGGGTCTCTTTTCTTCCCTCATATTCTATTCTAAAACAGGGTCTCTTTTCTTCCCTCATATTCTATTCTAAAACAGGGTCTCTTTTCTTCCCTCATATTCTATTCTAAAACAGGGTCTCTTTTCTTCCCTCATATTCTATTCTAAAACAGGGTCTCTTTTCTTCCCTCATATTCTATTCTAAAACAGGGTCTCTTTTCTTCCCTCATATTCTATTCTAAAACAGGGTCTCTTTTCTTCCCTCATATTCTATTCTAAAACAGGGTCTCTTTTCTTCCCTCATATTCTATTCTAAAACAGGGTCTCTTTTCTTCCCTCATATTCTATTCTAAAACAGGGTCTCTTTTCTTCCCTCATATTCTATTCTAAAACAGGGTCTCTTTTCTTCCCTCATATTCTATTCTAAGACAGGGTCTCTTTTCTTCCCTCATATTCTATTCTAAGACAGGGTCTCTTTTCTTCCCTCATATTCTATTCTAAGACAGGGTCTCTTTTCTTCCCTCATATTCTATTCTAAAACAGGGTCTCTTTTCTTCCCTCATATTCTATTCTAAAACAGGGTCTCTTTTTTCCCTCATATTCTATTCTAAAACAGGGTCTCTTTTCTTCCCTCATATTCTATTCTAAAACAGGGTCTCTTTTCTTCCCTCATATTCTATTCTAAAACAGGGTCTCTTTTCTTCCCTCATATTCTATTCTAAGACAGGGTCTCTTTTCTTCCCTCATATTCTATTCTAAGACAGGGTCTCTTTTCTTCCCTCATATTCTATTCTAAGACAGGGTCTCTTTTCTTCCCTCATATTCTATTCTAAAACAGGGTCTCTTTTCTTCCCTCATATTCTATTCTAAAACAGGGTCTCTTTTTTCCCTCATATTCTATTCTAAAACAGGGTCTCTTTTCTTCCCTCATATTCTATTCTAAAACAGGGTCTCTTTTCTTCCCTCATATTCTATTCTAAGAATGTAATTATTGGTAATCATCTTCATATTCTGCAGTTTAATACATTTATGGTAGATCGAGATGCGGAATGTCCAAAAACGAATTGCTTGTGTAGCCACCCTCTTTCTTTCTCCGGTTTGTTTCAATATACTTTCCTCTTCATTTCCAAAAGCAAGTGAGTTTTCACAGGAATGTGTAAACTCAATATTTTTCAATCAATGAAAATCGTTTTGGACCCAAATTCTAACAAGTTGATGCGAACTGAGAAACCCCCTATAAAGACGAAGAAATAAACAGAGTTCTCCAGCACACCTCGAAAGGGATCCAAGAACATACACTCAACCCCCCCCCCTCCCTCCCCACGGGCCTTTGGCCGGGGAGGCGAAGAAAAAAAAACACTTCAAAACTCACATACACACGCTCCATCCTCTCGAGGTCAGGCGAACAGGAGCAAATTGCTACTCACCCAGTCACACGCAATAACAGAACAAGGTAAACCTATTCATACTTACATTGTGCCACATTTCTAATACATATATTACTCACACACGCATATTCACACTAACAAATAAATATAGACATGCACATCCTTAGCCCTCGTGTCTTCTTATTCACTGAACATTTTCCTACCAAAAACACGAGTTGTATAAACTTTATTAAATGAACAAATGCTTAAGTGACTCAGACAAACAGTCTGACCATATAAAAATCTACTGACCAACAGTAAGAAAACAGGGAGAAAAATGAAGTTGTACGGACATGTCATGATCATCAGGTCTCACAAAGACAATCCTGCAAGGAACTGTACAGGGAGGAAGAAAGAAGGGCAAATAAAGAAAGAGGTGGGAGGACAATATCCGAGAGTGGACAAAGTTCAGGAAGGCGATAAATGTGGAGGGCTGAAGAAAACTGGTAACCAGGTCATCTTTGGCGCTTCAACTGACTAATAATGACTTTTATATTCATGTAAAATTATAGTTTTATAAATGTTTTGTTGATTAATCATGTTTTCCTTGATTTTTCATTCACAAAACTCTATTCATGTTAACTTAGCACTTGCTAGCTGGTGACCCTAATATTTCCTCAAATCTTTATTTCTTCCATTGTAATATGCATGCACGTCCTTATATATCCACATTTCCTTCCCTGGTCATACATTTATCTTCTGTTGCAAACTGTGTTTCAGGTGTTGTGTGATAATAGGGATGAGAATTTACCAAGTTCAAAACGACCATGTTGTTTGGCCTGCCAGGCGTCCATTGAAAATTTAGAACAGAACGTATTACTGGGGTCCACAAACAGTTAATGGCCTTGGCATGTGGGAGACGTGTCCACTGCTCAGTTTCTAGCAGTTATAAGCATTAACATCTCTTTCCTCTTGCGGAGAGCAGCCTCTGCGAGGTGGTTTGGTCACATGGTGATTAATCATACTCCTGGGCGTATTAATTTTAACCGGACCTTTGAAGGACTATTTCCAAGCCCTTAGGGAATTACACAGCAAACACAGAGAGCTTCCAGGCACAATTGATGAAACACGTCTTTTCTCTCACTCCGGTCAACTGGACACCGAGAACGGCTATCTCCACTGGAATATGTACTGCTCAAGACAATACTTTCGGAGGAGTGTTAGGATAAAATGACCAGCCTATGACCTGTGTGATCATACAATTAGCTGGAGTGTGATGATAGAAATAGGAACTTACTGTAACAGTTATTTTCTCTTATATGTATACACAATCGCTTGCGTAATAATAAGTTGTGATTTGGTTGGCGAAAACAGGCACCTACAGGCTCACGCATTGATACACTACACAGGCGATTGGCGCATCACTGCACATGTGCAATGCTAATTTCCGCTCAAAGCTAGATGTGCGCCAAATACATCAGTTTGAGTCGAGATGTCAACGTAGACAAACGTGGCATTTCCTTTCGCGTCTTGTCATCATCATGGTGATGAAAGGCGGGAATAAACTCAAGACCAACTGGAATTATATTACATTTCTACTATGATGCCTGCCGACTTAGAAACTCAACTTACTTATTTACATTCCTGTATTCTTGTTCCAATTAAATAAAAGACGTATTTAAATTATTGTAGAGAAGAAGTTGGTGTTTTCCTTCGAACTCTGGTGACCCTTTTCTTATTCAAGTCAGATACATACTGACACGGACGATTCATCAAAATAGCTATCTCCTGTCTCGACACCCTCAACAAACACCATCACTCTACATTACCACGTTCATGTTGTTTGGCTTGCCAGACGGTCATTTGCAATAGGGAAAAAGATGCATGCTCAGAGTTGTGGGTTTTTGTAGGTGTTGGTGATTTGCATGTGTGGTCACCGACCCCTTTTAAAACACAAGATGCGACGACAGCGAGGCAGAATGAAAAACACGGTGGATGTGAGCAGAGAAAAAAGATTCTTGCAGTTGGGAGAGCATTTTTAGGGAAGTGCTGTTAGTTTTGTTTTGGTGTTGTTTGTACAAGAGTTCCTCCATAATTTTAGACCGTCATGGAGATTCAGTTGGAGGGTTGATTGGGCTGGAAGAACGTCAGGATGAAGAAAGTCATCTGGTAGAGTTGACCATGTCTGGCCGCATCTGACTGGAATTGAATATTGAATAAGAAAAGGGTGACCATCTCCAATAAAAACACCAATATCTCCACTAAAATATGAATCAAGTTTATTCAAAGGGAACACTAGAACATAAAGAGAGTTGCCAGGTCGGCTGGCTTTTGTCATAAATAGAATGTGGTATCCTGGAGTTCCATCTTGCCAGCGTGCTTCTGGCGCAAGACGAGAACAGTACAGGAGGAACATCTGTTGGGATTAAAATAATCCTGTAAATAAAGTTCAATTCTCGCACGTGAGAATGGGGTAACAATGTGCAGATAAATCATCAAAAGAGAGATATAGGACGAAAGCCTGAGAGAAGGAACACAAAACACCAGAATGTAGTTTCACAGCAATTTTACTAAGAAAGAGAAAGGTACACTCATAAAATATTTACAAACAGAGTTTTCAAAGTTCAGTTAGGCATAGTGGAATTTGAGAGGGGGTTTGCGAAAACGTGGTTCGCGAGAACTTATCTGTATAGAGTTCGGGTAACTGCGGGAGGTCATTCTCTGTGACTGCCATCGTGGGCTGTTGTCACGGAGGATACCAGCCGATGTGTTGCTGACTTGAGCGGAGTCGTCAAAAAAGAGAGCGGGAAGCCGTGTGCAAGGGTGTTTAAGGGCTGGCTCACGTGACACCTAAGGGAATAGGGGTTGCAATGCCTGACAGCTAATCCGTGAGGGGGGGGGGGGGGCTTAAATAAATTCCAACACATCTTGCCCTGACGAAATCTATTTAGGAACTGATTTGTCTTTGGTGCTAAATCCTCTGGGAGAAAATCAGTAGGCCTCGACTGCGCATGTCAGTGGGGTGCTAATCGCCTGTGTATTAATGCACCGACCAAATTACATCTCGATATAATGCATACATATGAACAAAAATAAATCTCTCACACAACTGCTACAGAGACCGTATTACTGACGATGTTTTCAGTTTCTTACATGTAGTAACCTGTGGCTTGTGTAATATGTTGCAGTCTCACTCTTGTAGTGGCGATTACCTTGATAACATGGTCTTTAGTAGATCTCATCAATTTAATTGATTTACCAATTATAAGCATAAAAGGTGTTTGCTTTATAATCTCTTTCATTCTTGGTAGTTGAATTAGTAGTCTCTTCTCTGTTACAAAATGGATGCACTCTTTTGCTCTCAGAATGAAGTATTGCACATTTATTTTAACTGAAGGAGGCTTCATCCACTCAGAACTTCCAGTTTGGATGGAAAGTTCAGGCTCAACCAGCCCCTTGTATTTATTTACTCCTCTCCTGGAGTTAGACACAAGGCCAGTTTTATCTTACTCCCACAAGTAAGATGTGACCCAAGGTCGGGTCAGGAAAGTGGGGTTTGAAAAGCCAGCGCCCGAGAGGTGAGCACTCTGGCCATTAAAAATTGCCTGGGCATTCCCCGGTAGCGGCGCTTCCGGCAGTAAGCAATAAACTTACTCTTCCCCAAAGAGGGGAGGCGAAGCCTGGGAGGGTGGACCTCCTAGAACTGCACAGGACAGACCCATAGACAGGCGTAAATCAAGCCCCGAAGGCCAAGACAATACCAGTCTATGGGGTGCAGTATCCATCGGAACAGATACTACACTTTGATACCAGCCCCTTGTACTGTCCAATAAGTAGATTCATGAGCACAAAGCTAGCATCAGACATGGCTGAAAAAAGGTTATCCACAATAACAGCAAAAAAATAGTCCATCTGAAACAGCTATAACAACAACAACATGATAACAGTAAGTAACAATAGTAATAACAATAATCGGTACTTCTACAGAATACGAACCAAACTAAACCAACTCTTACCAAAGCAGATTTCCGGAATCAGCCGGAAACAAACGAAAGCAGTTCTTCGTCTGCATGCAGGAAAAATGTACAGAGAAGACTGTTTTTTTTTAACCCTAACCTAACTCTAACGTATGTACTAATTGACTGTTTACCGACGACCGAGACCCTTTCAAGCAACCATAACAACAACAAAAAAAGGACGAGTGTTTTTTTTGTAATGATTAAAAAAAATTATCAGGGAAAAAAAGGAAGTGAATGAACTTAGCTTCATTTATATATATATATATATATATTTTTTTTTTTTTTCGCTGCTCGTTGTAAAATACCCGCTGACTCGGTATTTACAAAGTTAAATTCCTCCTTAATTATTAGCTAATTTGCAGTGGCCAACGAGTGGCGATTTGTGATCGGAGTTCGAGACCGTCGGAAATTAACTTCCTGCACTGAAGATTGTGTTAGCATGAAACATCGATGTCTGTAGGTAATAAATAATTAATATTTATATATATAGATACTACTCCAGATGAATCGCCTAATTTCCGTGACTGCTCGGCGGCAACGATCGAGCAGGTCGCGGAAGTGCCCGAGAGCTGCCGAGACGAAAGCGAGGCTGAAGCAGAACTGAAAGTCGTAAAATGGAAGAGTGTTTACATAAAACAAAGAAGTAAATGTTATTTTTTTTAAGGATATTTAGGCAACTTTTTTTTGTCTTTTTTTTACATAAATCAAAGAAGTAAATGCTATTTCTTTTACGATATTTAGGCAACTTTTTTTCTTTTTTTTTTTTTACATAAAACAAAGAAGTATGTTATTTTTCTTAGGATATTTAGGGAAGTTTTTTTTGTATATTTTTTTGGGGGGTGGGGGGGTGATTTCATATATTTTCTCGTCGAGGGTCAGGGTTTTTACGGATACATTTGCGGCCGGTTCGAAAGGTCTTCCTACCGCTTGTTTTGTTGTGCTGAGCGCAGATGCCGACATCGACGAAATACAGGCAGAAGAGGAGGGGGTTGTCGAGGCAGTGGAAGGAGGATGGTCGACGGGGTAGATTTCTGCTATCTGTGTTAATATGGCATCGAAGGGGTCGTTTCGAAATCTCTGACGCCACATGAATTCGCGCAGATAGCCGTCTACGAGTGCTCTGCTCGTTGGCCCGCACTCCTTCTTATTTCTTTGTTTCGCTTCCTTCCACATTCTCTCGACGTGATTGGTACAAGCCCTCGTTGTCGGGTCGACAAAGTTCTCGCTATGATTCACCGTAAGGTGCTGATACCCCTCCTCTCCTAACCTGTTGTACGCCCTCCAACAATCGGATACTACCGTTGTCCCAGGTACATGAACTGCTTGATTATTGGAAGGGTTAGGGTTTCGGCATTCCTGTTAGGCACTGTCACCAGGAACCCCTCCTTCTCTGCGGGATCGTATCCCCTCCGAAGACCCAGAGCGGCTGGAGAACACGTCCAACATTGTTTTTTTCCGGCGGTTGAATAGAGACTCGTCTATTTCCACCGTATGCCCTGGGCCTCTGAGTCGCGTGATAGATGTTCTGTGCAGACCTCCTGCAGAAAATTTTTCGGCCTGGCACAACTGCTGAAAATTCATTATTGTTTTGATTAGCGGTTTCTTCCAATTATTGTCGGCTGCTCTGCTTCAGCCTCGTTTCCATCTCGGCAGCTCTCGGGCGCTTCCGCGACCTGCCCGATCGTTGCCGCCAAGCAGTCACGGAAATTAGGCGCTTCATCTGGAGTAGTACCATTTTTTTTAAACGAAGAAATAAAAATAAACATGTGTTAAATGATATTTTTTAAGTGTTTTTTCTTTTTTTTTACTGAAAATTATTTTTGATTTGTAATCAGGTAAAATTGGCGTCGTTAGGGTTAGTATTTTTTTTGTTTCTTTTGCTGAAAATTATTTTTGGTTTCGTTAGGTTAGGGTTTAGGGTTAGAGTTAGGGTTTAGCGCCAATAAATAAGGATATATTACACGAAACCGTTTGAAGGTACGAAGAGACTTTATTCCCAAGCGTACAAACACAACTAAACGTAAACAACATGTAATCGAAGAGACCGTCCGAGCAGACGAGAAGGGCAAATAACTCAGTTATACTTAATTATCGCCCCTGACCTATAAGTATACATAAAATACTGGCATAGGGTTAGGTATTAAAGTTATTTTTGTTTTTGATTTTTGCCTGAACATTTTTTCTTTTGTGATCAGTTTTTCTTTCTGACAAAAGTTAATCACTCCGTTGGTAGACGCAACAGTCAGTGATAGGTCGTGAAAATTCTTTGAAGTACTTTCGCGTTTCAATCAGTTGAAATGTTGACATATAGTCTGCTTATTTTCTTGCAAATTGGTTGGTTAAGCGTTTCGGTACTTTCCGGCAGTTTACATAAACATCAGGAAAGTACCGACGCCAAGTCAATTTTAGACTGAGTCCTAATCTAAGAAAGTACCGACCAAGGATCCATCTCTCGTTGTGACGTCAGCCAGTGTGCACGGTGACAATATACAAGCAAACAATCCTATACACCCACGACTTAATGGTCCTGTGCCTAATTGTATGTATTTACAATAAATATAACGGTACTTATGCAGTTTACAGATCGGGCTGAAATAATAGCGTTATTATTTAGAAAGCCATTCTTAACATGAGGAAGGGGGCTTTGTTTACTATTCTGTACTTCATCTAACAATTTAATAAACAAAAGATACCGTAAAAATTGAAAATCTTCTAAAAAAAATAGGCCGGTCCGTAAACTGCATAAGCACCAATATAACAAGCAAGGAAGATTCACAAAGTTTAAGTAGATAGATAGATTATACTATTTATCGTGAAGATGGAGGAAAATTCGAAAAAGCAAAAAAAAAATACACGTTGTAATAATTACTTTTGAAATTGCCTACCAAATGCAGAAAAGTGTAGACTTGAAAGCAAAGCTGAAACTGTATTTTGATTACGCGTTTCCATTGACAACGGAAGCGGAAGTTGTACTTAACTGCCGAACGATAAAAAAATGTCTCTCAAGTGAACTCTCTTATTCTATATGCAACAACGTTTTCAAAGCGTATTTTAGACATTTACTAAAGAGAGACAAAAAAAGATGGATGCCAAAGAAGAGAACTCGACGACGGCTCCGTTAGAAGTTCAACATATTTTGTCTAAAAACATAAATTTGAAGTACCTTCCCGATAAAAAAAAGGTGAGCTTTTTAAAAGACCGCCGAAAACGTTTTCTGCGGAGTTTGGAGAACCACGTGTTTCTTCGTTATTGTCACTAAGACTTTTTTTTTTATCGCTAAGTTGTTTCCAAAGATTTGAGTTTTATTTTGATATTTTAAATAAAAACAACCAATTGTACTTCATTTTCCAGAAGTATTATGGTTCTTTTTCTCAGAAATCTGGGAGAACATTAACAAAACCATGTTCGTCTTCTGTTAATCTCTAGTAAATCTAAAACGGGTGCTGATATCGATCCTGAACCAGTTTTCGTGAGGTTCGACTTGGAAGCGTTTGGCTATCCTACGCAAACGCCCGAGAGATGACGAGCCGATTTGTACCAGACGACAATTTTGATACGGTGCTGCGTCCTATGATAATAATGTTTTGCTTGTTTTTTTTTTTGTTGTTGTTAGGGTTAGGGTTAAAAATATTTATCTAATAACAGTAATTTCGCTCTGTTTTGCTTGTTTTTTTTTTGTTAGAAAATTTCTTGAAAATATAACTTACAATCACAGGACGCAGCACCGTATCGAAATTGTCGTCTGGTACCATTCGGCTCGTCAACACTCGGGCGTTTGCTTAGGACAGCCGAACGCTTCCGAGTCGAACCTCACGAAAACTGGTTCAGGATCGATATCAGTACCCTGAAACGTTAATAGCATGCTCGGTAAAATCCTATTTCAGTCACGTAAATTATTGAGAGTAAAATACGTCTCGAAATGGTCGTACTTCAATTTTGGTAATCATTACGGGAATGTTTTACAATAGCCCTACAGCTCGCGAGTCGGGTTGAAAAAAAGTTGTAGAACGTAGTCAAAAAAATGAATATGCAACAAATAAATGCAACGTACGTCGAGACCGGAGATTTTCCTAGTTTTCTATTCCATTTGTTTGTATGTTTACGTATGGTAAATGGGTTTTTATTAGACATGAAAAAAAAAAAAAAATTTTAATGTCTTCGTTTTTAAAAAACAAAATGGCGTCATTATTTTATGCTGTCGGTGTCACGTGTGTGTGTGTTTTTTTTTTACCGGGACTCATAATCAAAGCGGCGTTTTTTTTTTTGGGGGGGGGTTGCATTTTTTAAATTTAATTTTATGAAACGAACATTTTAACGATCATTTTGATCACCGAATGAGCGCGCATGTCGTTACGTCATTTGGGGGGTGTTAGGTTTAGGGTTAGGGTTGGGTTTAGGGTTAGGTTTAGGGTTAGGGTTAGGGTTGGGTTTAGGGTTAGGTTTAGGGTTAGGTTAGGGTTTAGGTTAGGGTTAGGGCTGGGTTTAGGTTAGGGTTAGGGCTGGGTTTAGGTTAGGGTTAGGGCTGGGTTTAGGTTAGGGTTAGGCATTTTTTTAAGAAACAGGAAAAATAAACATTACGGTGTGACGAATGAAAATAATATGTAAATAAAAGCACACTGACATGTAAATAAAAAGAAAATTATTTTATTCCTTTTGCTTAGAATGTAGTTTTGTTTTGTTCTTCTGCTTGGCTGAAAAATGCAAACATTGCGCTTTGACTATGAGTCCCAGTAAAAAAACAATTGAAACGAGACGAGAACGACAGCGGCCATTAATTACTTTTTTTTTTCACTTCCTGTAAGCTAAAACTATTAACTTATAGAAAATAGCACTTTTAACGGATTATAATCATTAATAACTGTCACAGTTAACTTGGAAATTCAGTTTTATCGGCTACGGTAACTTTTATTTGTTGTATATTTGTTTTTTCAGCGTTTTCGTTGTTGGGCTATTATTAAAAATACCCATCATTACTATTGGCGACATAAATTATTTTAAAGGAAATACATTTGTGAAATTAGTCAAAAATAATTTATTCTGCTTTACTTACTCATTTGTGATATAGGCCTACTTATGTAAAAAAAAATATATATTTAATAGAAGTTATAAGCTTTTTAAGGGCACTTGTGTCGAAGGGGCTGATAATGCAGGGGGAATAACTAGGTTTCACTAAGAAAATAAGCATACCATGAAAATGAGTTTAGGACGCTGAAAACGTACGCAATTTATTAGACAAATGAATTGAACATATCTTTAATAATACAAAACATTCATTATTAACGGTGGCGCTGTTGCCTAATAGACATCTGGGGATTTGCATGCGTGACGTAAGCAGTTCTGACTACGAACGGAGAAAGCCGAATACAATATACAAATATAGAAGGCGCTTATTGTTTTCTTACCAGACGACATTTTCTAAAAATAAAATTATCAGTTTCCAACTGTAATTCTAATACTTTTCATTTTGAATTTGTGCATACTAGACGACATTTTTATTGGTAAATTCGTCGTTTCCCAGACAAAATGGCAGATAATCAAGGTGATCCATAATACAGGCCTGGCAAACATGCGACTGAGGTCCACAACTGGGGGCGGACATATGAAGACCAAAATTACTACTAAATAATAATTACAGACCTATTTTTTACGAGACTCAGCAGAGTAAAAACGCTAAAAAAACAAATTTACAACAAATAAAAGTAACTGTTAGCTGTAAAAGTTAGTTTCAAACTTGCATGTGCTATTTGTTTGTATTTTAAACCCGTTTGAAGTGCTATTTATTAGAAATTTATGTTCGACAGAGGGGTTTCGAAGAATTAAAAATGGCCGCTCTACGTAATAATATAGGGGCATTTTGTTTGAGAAACTAGATGTTTTAAAAAACAAGAAATTTTTTTTAACATCTAATAAAAATCCATTTATACTACGTAAAAATACAAACAAATTACATAGGTAAGTAGAAAAATGTCTATTCTAGTCATAAGTCAACTTTACTTGTTGCAAATTTATGTTTTTAAACTCTTTCTCGTTCTTTTTTTGGACCCGTTCGCGCCTCTGCTGAGCGTCGTAACATATACCCGACAATAGTTTTAGTAAGAAATTTCTCAGTAAGGTCCAGTAATTAGCAACTATACATATTAGGAAGCAGCTTATAATAACTGATTTATTTCTATCAAATCAAATGTGAAAAGTACAAAAATATGAAAGAACATGATTTTGGTAGTAGTGTTATTCGTTAACACTACCAAAATCATGTTTTTCATTCTCACTTTCTGACATATCAAAATTAATATTCTGTATGATTTTTCTACATTGCTTTCTTCATCTTGAGGAAGTCTTTCAATAAAGACGAAACGTTGATGAATACATAAATCACATAGGTTTTGGCTTTCCTTTTTTCATTTTACATATATATATATATATATGAAAAATATTTGTTGTTGTTTATTATCTACGGACGTATACGTTTCATCTCTTTTCAATCGAGACTCTTCAGCGTAGAAGTATGACTATTCACTACCGGTCACTCGGTTCGAAATCCTGGATTATAAGTATTTTTCAACTTCAATCCAACGTCTTAAACCTCGTGGCCAATATTTGAACAGCTGATAAACTGTGGTAGTTTAAATACATTTATAAGCGGCGATGGCGACACAGGCCTTCTACTTATATTAAGGAATGATGCATTATAAAGCAAATGACGTCACGCTGTATTTGCACTACCACTAAAGTGCTCTACTAATTATTAAGGAGCGACAAATATGAAAAATATTTGTTGTTGTTTATTATCTACGGACGTATACGTTTCATCTCTTTTCAATCGAGACTCTTCAGCGTAGAAGTATGACTATTCACTACCGGTCACTCGGTTCGAAACCCTCGGTTCGTAACTATATATATATATATATATATATCAAATAACTTGTACCTAACATTAAAATTTAATTTTCTACCGACCTGTATACTTTAAACGTTTTGAAACTGTTTTCAAGTTTGTTTGTTTTATTTCAAAAGCTCTCTTCTTTTTTTTTTTTGGCACACGAGAAACAAAATGGCTTCTTGGACCTCTTTTGTTGATGGACCTTCATTCCTTAAAAAAATGGTTAAAAAAAGAAAAAAAGCTTATCCTACTGCAAACCCAGACCCCCCACCCCATTGAACTTAGGGTGGTCAGTGGTAGGTTAAGTCATTTTCTTTACCATCTTTTCAGCCTTAAGTTACCTGAAGCTAAGCGACCACCTCCAAAAAATCGAGCACTATTTTAATTTTTTTTTAAAGTTAACTTAACGATAACAAATCCAGAGATAATAAATCTTACAATCAGTTTCCACACTTTAAAAATATACGGATCATTAAAAAATTAAATTTTAATGCGTTTGGTGAAAGTTAATAGTTGTAATTTTTATTTTCGATTTCTTAGCTGTTAACTATACTGCAACTTTACCGCCAAAGATTCACAATTAACTGTATTTGCTCTGAAATGGAATTAAATCTTTTCTGCAAGCAAAGTAACTCTTCTTGCTGATAAATCTTTTATGAGAAAGATTTTACTCAAGAAATAATTTCACATGTGAAAAGTTTGGGGCAATTTTTTTTTTTTTTTTTTTTTTTTTTTTTTTTAGCCCGTTTTGCACTTTCTTTAGCATGGTCATATTTTGACATCATTTAGAAACTGCCAACTTCAAGTGTTTGCTTTCTTATAGCAAATAACTAAAAAAAAATTATTTTTATTAAAAGTTAACATGTAACATTACTTAGAAATGAGTGATGCGCATATGTTCAATATTGCTATCAATCATTTAGAGATTTTGATTTAATTGAACCAAGATGTCTTGCTAAACATCTTCTTTTAATTTATACAGTTCTATATATTGAATAAACAAACCGATTATTTATCATATTTCCTCGTTTCTTTTTGATAAAATAATCTTTTGCCAATAATAACTACTTTTTGATGAAAAGTAAATTTTCTTTATATATATATTACATGTTAACTTTTTAAGAGTCGTTCTATATTTAATTCATGAAATATTTAGATTGGCAGCCCATTTCTGTTTTATATTTTATTTTTTTACCTTTCCAGTTCTGCAGAGATTGGGGAATCGACTGGAAAAATTTGACTTCCATGTTTATTTAAAAAAAAAAAAAAATCTGACTCTGGTTTCCGTCGTCAGCTCCTGATAAATATTGCCATGTTTATTTACTCCTCGCGGAGTTAGGCACAAGGCCAGTTTTATCTTACTCCCACAAGTAAGATGTGACCCAAGATCGGGTCGAGCAAGTGGGGTTAAAAGCCAGCGCTCGAGAGGTGAGCACTCTGGCCATTTAAAAATTGCCTGGGCAGCCCTGTCGGCATTCCCCGGTAGGGGCGCCTCAGACAGTAAGCAATAAACTTACTCCTCCCCAAAGTGGACCTCCTAGAACTGCACAGGACAGGCGTGCAGTATCCATCGGAACAGATACTACACTTTGATCTTAGCCAAAAGGCCGACGTCCGACTCCCCACCGTTGCTCATAAATCATCTTTACGCCATCTATGACACCCTGTGGGTCAGGTTATCTGCGTGCAAAGTTTCCTTGAAATCCATTTTGTAGTTTCTGAGTTTGTAACAGACAAAATAAAACGCTACTTCATTCTTATTTGTAAAGAGTATTGCAATGTTATAGAAATCTTTGTCGTCTTTACATAAATATAATAATGTTGAAATGTTTCTGCTCATTTTAATCCATTTCTTTCAACCAAATAGGTTCACTGTTCGTTGTCTGGCCATGAAATGTCTTGTGATGAAAAGATTATTAATATTTACCTAAACGGTAAGAAATACCGACGCTTGAAAGACTTGCGAGATAATTGTGACTTTGCTAAATACAAAGAACACCTTGTTGACAGCAAAAAGAAATTCCATAAGTAAGTATAATTTTCTTTTTTTGGGGTACTTACTCAGATCCTGACCCCAATCTCTGTGAGTTTCGCGTCAGCAGTGTTCGGGCATGCTATGTAAACACCCGAGAGATGACGAGCCAAATGGTTGCAGCCGATAACATGGATACGTTGTTGCGTTGTATTTTCTGTCAGTTTTAGCTTCAAGAAAGATTGCAGCAAAATTTTTAAAAACAAAAAAAAAGAAACGAACAAAAATACCGAATTTGCTGTTAATAAACGATTTTTATTGATTTGATTTTAACAAAAACAAAGTGAAACAATTGTTGATATGTACAATTTTTTTTTCAATGTTTTTTTTGGGGACAGGGTTCATTTGGCCGTCTTTTAACGTTTTTTTTTTTTGGGGGGGGGGGGGGCATTTTTTCTTTTTTACTTGTCTAAGTTTTCTATTGAGCTGAGCTCAGCAGACGATGACGGACAGACAGAAGAAGAGGAGGGGTTCGTCGAGGAAGGAAGCTGCTGGTCAACCACCGGGTAGGCTTCTGCTATCTGCGCTAATATGGAGACGAATGGGTTGTTTCGAAACTTTTGTCTTCACATGAATTCGCGTAGATAGCTGTCTAAGAGTTCCCTGCTGGTGCCACATTCTTTTTTGTTTCTTTGCTTGGCTTCCTTCCACATTCTTTCGATGTGGTTGGTGGTCGCCCTCGTTAATGGGTCCACAAAATTGCGACTGTGGTTCACGGTCAGGTGTTCATACCCCTCCTCCTCTCCTAACTTACTGTACGCCTTCCAACAGTCTGAGATGACCGTGGTCCCAGGCAAAACGAATTTTTTTTACTATTGGAAGGAGGGTTTCGACGTTCCTGTTGGCCACCGTCACAAGGAAACCCTCCTTCTCTGCGAGGTCGTATCCTCCAGAGCGGCTGGACGACCCTACCGACGTTGTTTTTTGCAGTTAAACACAGACTCGTCTATCTCAACCGTATGCTCTGGGCCTCCGATCCGATGTGGATATCGTAAAAAATGGTCTTCGCAGACCTCCCTCAGAAAATTTTTCCAATCGGTCTGCATGTTGGTTGATAGGACACTGCATTCCTTCCGCAGATTCTTCAATGTTGCCATTACCTGGGACCACAGGTATATTAGCTTTAACATTTTCACGATGTCCATTCTGGATCGAGAAAAAAATGTGCCACTTCTCAGGTACGACAGTTCGTGTTCGTACACCTCCATGAACAGTTGTCCCTGCAAGCTTTTCTTTCAACCAAGTGGCATTTGTAATTGCATTTTGGACATCTTTTTCTTCTTGCCACCAACTTCTTTTCCTGGCAGAAAGAAATGACTCCTTCGCGAAAGTTACACAGCTCTTCGTAATTCATTGTTGTTTCGTTTTTTTTTGTTTTTTGTTTGGCAATTACCGGGAAATAAATAAGATGCACTGGCTTCGAACAAATGTTTGCGTCTTTAATTGATTTAAATAATGCTTAGAAAAATTATCGTCTGCTTATTGACCGCTGATTGGCTAATCGCTCGGCTTATCTTTCTCCCACCATTCAGCTCGTCATCTCTCGGGTGTTTACGTAGAATGCCCAAACGCTGCCGATGTGAAACTCACAGAGATTGGGTCAGGATCTGAGTAAGTACCTTTTTTTGGATGGGGGTGATAATAGATACCAATACAGACTATGAGATTGATACAGACAAGTTCAAATCTAGTCGGATCTATAATATTCAATTATTGTAATACCATTGAGGAAAGTTATGTGTCTGAATTTTTGAGATGAAGATTGATAATTTGTATTATTCAAACTACTGTTCTCGTTTTGACTGTTATTCTCAACGTTTCGGCCGATGTAACCTCTAAACCTTCTTCAGATATATCTTGTTGAATTCTGGATTCATTGTGTCTAACTTTGGAATCTGTACAGAATTTCGAATGGAACCCTTCATTTAATTAGAAATATCGAATTCCAATCAAAATTATATTCTTTTGTAAGGTTTTGTGTTAAACATTATGAGTTTGTTTTGTTTACTGCAAAAACATTAAGAAATAAATGCTAAATTTCATCATGATGTTATTGATTCTGTTTGATATCGCTCCTTGCCGTCATGCTGAGATCAAAGCGTAGTAGCTGTTCTGTCGGTGTCAGTGAAGGAGAGATCTTTCTAGACCGATGCAATTTTAATTTTTGTCCCAATTCAAAGTGCCCCCTTTTTGGAGAGCTGGATTTGCCTCACATAAAAAAAACAACCTTCTGTCTGACTGCCCCCATAACTCCTCATATTCAGACTCCTGGCCAAGTCCGGATATGAGGAGTTCTACTGTAATAATAAAACAACCTTATCGATTGAATATTTTATTGCAATTTATCTATGGTCAAATTTTCTCATTTCATTTTTAGGCGTCAACTTTTCTGTCTCCTCACCTTGAAACATATTAACAAAGATGCCTCACACATAGAGAAACATGTCAATGGTTGCAAGTTCCAAAAAGCACTCAAAAGATGTAAGCATTTCAGAGCTTTTTTAATTTTTTATTTATTTATGGACAAATAATTTTAGAAAGTGTTTAACCTCTAAGTTACTGAATTGTATTTATAAACATACAGGCCTAGTGTTGGATAATGGCCCTATGGGAATGGACGTATCTGTTGGAAATCGTTGGTTTGACTTGCGCGAATTAACGCAGGGTGGACCCGACAGTCAAGTGCAGAATAGGGCCTGTTCTCACAGGCGTGACAAGGCCACCGTGTGACGAGACCCCAGATCAAGGGTCAGTGTGCACCTGCGAGAGGCTCTGTGACGTCACAGGCCCTTGCGTGGGAAACAGAGGGATACGTGACGTCACTCGTTCTTTGTGAGAAGAGTTTCGTCAGTCTGGGCTTTGGAGGCGAATCTATCAGACATGATTTTGATGTAGTCAGCAATTTGATTTAAGGGAAATATTTCCCTAAGAAAATGCAGGCGAGAGATATTCTTCCCCCCCCCCCCTCTATGAATGGTTAAAAAAATAAAGTAACTACGATAAAGTAGTGATATGCTCTCTCTCTCTCTCTCTCTCTTGACGTAGTGAATAACTCCCAGCTGATTAAATAACTAACGCTTGTAATAAAAAGAATTGAAACTTAAGGAAATCGTTGTTGGTGAGTCGGTCAGGAAGCTTTTGTTGCAGACAATGGACGGCATGGTTCACGGTAGGAAAGAAAGAAGAAAGAATTCATCCACTAGACGACATTGAGATGGAGAAATCTAAGGTATGCAAACAATATATGAACTATGTGATTTATGATGTTTTAAAAATGACAAGTATTAAATGTGAACTGCCACGGTCCTTTCAGGGACGAGTATAACAAACGAGAAAAGCCACGGCCTGTATCGGGAAGAGTATACAGAACGAGAACCGCCGCGACGTAAGAGTGGGGCTATGCAACACTAGTTTATTAATGAAACCGGGAGTTTGTGTGTAGACCCGCTCCAGCTTACAGACATGAAAATGGAATCCTTCATCATCAGTCCTGTAAACACACCAGGATAACTTTACCGTTAAGGGAGTTTAAAAAGTAAAGACGAATATCCGTTACTGGAATCTCAAACATTTTCATATATACTACCTACGAATTAGGCCTGTCTCAATGATTAAAGGGAGTCAGTAACTAAACGATTGTGGGAGAGGGGTTGGACTAAACGGATATTTGAAAAGGAAGGGCCCATCTAAAACTCTAAAGTCTCATGAAAAAATAAAGTTGGAAAATAAAACCAGGATATATATATATTATATATATTTTAAATATAATTATCTACAGACATGTGTTTCGTCGTTAAACAACTCTTCGGCATGGCTGAACCTGGGGGCATCACATTGGTGAGGGGAAAGTTATTCCCAATTTTAAAGTTTAGGTAGAGTGCTTTCTGTTCAAAAATATTGCAGGAAAATAACACATATATATATATATATATATATATATATATCATAGTTGCATTCCAATGACAATAACCATAGGAACAATCAATCCATAACCATAACTTTCATCAGTTCTTTCAATTTCTTTATTTTCATATATCGGTGAATACCTGTAATTTCTCTTTGTCTCACCAACAAAATTTTATATATATATATATATATATATATATATATATATATGAATTTGAAGTAAAAGATCATCGACTTAAGTAGAGTATAAATGGACAACCGAATAACTCACTGATAGTTAATATAGGTAAAGTCAAAATATAGGCATTAAAATACTGCAGTTATTCATATCAGCTCAATGGTTGAACAATTAGATCAAACAGAGCTATTGTAGAGTAGGTTGTGATAAATAAAATTAGCACATTATTTGTATCAGCTCCAATAATTCAAACACAACAAATATCTGGCCTACGATCGTTTCGAAAACGATTTAGAATATTTTATGCTAATTGATGATTCAAAAAAGTCTCTTCAGACACTAAGTTCAAAGTTAAAACATAGCATCAAGTGCAGATAATTCTCAGTTATCCAGCAATTTGAGAGGTTGAGGTGAGGGAGGGTTAGGATATGATATATATCATTTTTCGGTGCTATTTTACTTATAGGCCGATCAAGTAAATTGTGTTCATGTAAAAGCATTATTTTGTACTTACTCAGTCACATTTTATCTCTCACGCCCCGAAAAAGAATTTTAAAATATCAAGCAGAACTTTAATTAGAACGATTTTTCCATTTCGATGTTCAACCTGTATTTGTGCCCGAGCCGACATTTTGGGCTGTGAGCGGTCGGTAGAATAGACAAGGGCATTAACTCCGTTTTTATTGTTAGGATTATAAAAAGAAAGAAACACATAAGCAATAATAATAAAATATATATTTATTAAATTAAAAAATAGAAAATTAAATAATTATTTTTACTTTGTTCACCGGGATACTTTCCACGATATAATTTTCTTGGGGTTTTTTCTTTTTTCATATTTACATGGTAACTTTTCGCGACACTTATCTGCCCTTAGTTAGCTAATCGGCCACTCCGAAAATCGCAGACTCGCCATTTCATATAACCCTTATGGAAATGGAAAAATCGTTCTAATTAAAGTTCTGCTTGATATTTTAAAATTCTTTTTCGGGGCGTGAGAGATAAAATATGACTGAGTAAGTACAAAATAATGCTTTTACATGAACACAATTAACTTGATCGGCCTATAAGTAAAATAGCACCCATTTTTCTCCTGAACGAGACGTGTAATCGTTGAAACGTTAGTTGATCCACATAGACTGTTTATTTAATTTATAAAAGCTCAAATTTCTATTGAGCACCTTTGAAAAAGATATTGGTTTTAAGTTCATGTTATCAATATATTTGAACTTATTTAATTAATATATATATATATATAAGAAACGGTGATGAATTTGGAACAAGGGCGATAACTCCCACGAAGGTTTATCTCGAGTTACCTCTCTTCTTTCAAAAAGGGTCTAAAATCAGATTTGAATCAAATTATTTTATAAAAATAGTGCTGACAAAAATCCTAATCTAAACCTTTAAGTTATAAACTAGGGGCGTATATGGAGGGTGGAAGGCATAAACTAACAGATGTGCTATTAATTGATGTACCACAAGATTTTTTCCATACCTTGGAATCATTTTTATGTACTTTTGAGAAATATTATCACTTTTTGTATAAAATCTTTGTGTGTCATACCTTATCTAAACTGTTGTAAAAAAAAAAAAAACATACATCGTAGAATTTTATCTATATTTTATCTATTATTTTCAGAGGGTACTTTTCACCTATGAAAATATAAATTTTCTATGAGACTTTGAAAATTCTCTGTATAAAATATTTTCAACCAGGCAAAAGTTTGAAATATGTATTATTGCATCGCCCTTGCTTTGTTGTTTTTATCTGCAACTGTGCCACATGAGCATGTCCGCTATCTTTTATTTGTTACCATATACTCTAGTTTGGTCAAAGATGTTAACACAATTACCATGCTGACACTTGCTCTACCACTGTGAGGAAAGGTTGAACTTTGGGAGAGTGCTGCTACAAGGTTGTTTCTTTCTGGAGGAAACTAAATAAATACAGGGTGGGCCAAAATAAGGGTCCCATCTTTAAATTTGAATAACTTGAATTTGAATAACTTCCACAAAATAAAAGTTAAACTCACCAAACTTTATGTGTGTGTAGACTGACCCTTCCGATGTTTTTTGAAATAAACAAAACAAATTTTAGCCGAAAAACACTTCTTAAAACTTACAAAAACTAAAGTATTGTTTTTTACACTGTTTTGAGTTTTTTTAAGCAAAAATAATGTTTTTTAAATGAGGGTACGTTCCTTAGGGCTAATACGGCTCATGCTTGCTTCGGAAGGGGTCCTTTACTTATTCTAAAAAAAAAAATTTTTTAAATCAATAAATAAAAAAGTTATGAATTTTTAAAAATAGGACCCTTATTTTTGCCCACCCTGTATAATCATATTTCTTTTGTCTTATGGCAGTCTTCAGCAAAACTGTATTAACTTATTTCTTATCTGTTCATTATTTTTTCCTCCCCAAAATACTCATTATTTTACTGAGGTTAGCTTATACTTGTATTTATATTTTAGCTGATGGGAGTTTTTGTTGTTGTTTTCTTTTAAAGTTTATACATAATTCCAAATGTCTATTAAAATTGATATAACTCAGATGTAGAGAAAGTATATCTGGATGATGAAGCTATTTAGGTTGTCAAAGTTTTGTTAACTTAGTGATACCATTGAAGCACAGGGTGGAGCAGGTGCTAGTGTGATTGCAAGAATTAGGAGTTGATGAAGTAAGTTCAGGAAACTTCTTCCATTACTAACTAGCAAAGTGTTACCACTGTCAACCAAGGGAAGAGTCTATCAGGCATATATACGCAATGTGATGATGTATGGAAGTGAAACCTGGCCAGTGAGGATTGAGGACATGCGTTGCATGGAGAGAAATGAGAATGATATGATGGATGTGTAATCTGAGTATTAAAGACAGGCTTGATTCTGATGAACTTAGAGGAAGATTAAATCTGGACAATATAGGGAGATGTGTGCAGAAGAGTAGACTTCAATTGTATGACAACGTTGAAAGAATAGATGAGAGTTCTTGGATTAGTAGATCTAGAACAGTTGAGGTTGCAGATTCAGTTTACAGTGTTGGGCCAATGAAAACATGGGCGAAAGTACTAAGGATGGATGAGAAAAAGAGGGATAAAAAAGACCTGGACAGATATGTTACTTTATAAGTCAATTTCTTTAAGTTGTTTAATGCATGCCAGCATGTAAAACGGTCGTTAAATCGAATATGATGATGATGATGACTGATTAAATTCTATTGGGGTTCAATACCTATTCATGCAAACATCATTGAATGTGTTTTTATTCTCTATGCAATTGTATTTTTGTGCATTGAAAATGAGAGATGGGGAGTCCGCTGGGAAATAAATAAGACTAACTTTATTATATAATATGTGGCCGTAATTGATCAAAGATGTTATACTTTCATATCTGTTCCTGATCATGATCGTCTAGAATTCTGAAAACACTGAGATTGAACTGCTGGAGAAGCTGAAATATACAAATCATTTGAAGAAATATTTTTCTGGATGAATAAAACTCAACCGTACTTCAAAATTAAAACTAACTCCAATATGAATTGTCATTGGACAGTTAGTCTTTTATTAAGGTTCCACATAAAGTCGACAGGGAGACTACCCTCCATCTAAAATGACTGGGAAAATAAATTATGCTTCGCTAATGTTCACACTAATATATAAAATCATAGAACGTGCCAGCAGAGAAGACTACCTCTTGTAGACCCAAGTTGTCTAGGGAAAACGTGATAGGAGAGTCTTGGATATGGATTCCGTCGGGCCTCGCAAAAGATAAGAATAGAGGGGAACACTTAGATCGAGACTGGACAATCAGGCCCCACCCTCATCAGAGGATTAATTGTGGCCTGATTCAACAAATAAACCGGTTGTTGATGATGATGATGATAGAATTATGTCAGTAATTTAATTTTTCATATATAAATTATAATTTCTGATGACCTAAAAAAAAACACACACCATTGACTTTTTATTTAGAGTGGAGAATTTCTTTCCGCGTTCATTTCAAACAGCAGAGTAAGTCTCAGGTGGTTTTCTGACATGTTGTTTGCTTTCTTGCTTTCCCTCACCACTTGAACTGATTTCGTCCAAGGGCTAGAAAAAGGCACGTTTTTTACTCTCTAACTTTTGTGTAGGGGGAGGAATTTATATTTATTTATATACAAGTAAATACACATTGGTCTTTCTTCAGGATTTTCTTTTAAGAGCACGTCTTTACGACTGGCTTCCTCATCGTTAAATGATAACTTAGCAATTCTCTTCTCCCTTACCTGATGACGTCATTCTTCGTCCAGTTTCCCTTTTCCTTCCTTCTATTCCCAAGTTTGGCTAATCTAACCTTTTAACCCTTGTGGACAGCTTGGCCTTAGATGATTCTAAGTACAATCACATGGGAGATAACCATTATTTAAAACTAGTTTTACATACTTGACATTCAATATATATAACCTCTGGAGTCAATTTAAAAACAAACTATTGCAAAAATTGCTGACTTCCGGCTCCTAAAAATAAATCTTGATATTTATTTTGCATCGTTTGGATTTTATTTGGCTGCAGCGTACATTCGCTGCGGACCTGATTCGTTAACCTCACAGCTGCCATTGTTGCACAAGCCATAACTTGAGATAAAGGAAATAGAAACATTTGAGAAGTGGAAGTGTTTAGCCTTCTATAAATTTATGTAAATCTTGATGAATTTATTTTATTTCTCTATATTTTTATTTTCTTTTTTTAGGGGAAGAATGCAAAAGGACAGGGACGAAATATGTCCCGATTTCAAGAAAACAGAGACAGCATGCTGATAATGACGGCTTAGATGATTCCCTAAAAAATTCCATGGATAATGAAGATGATGAAGGGAACGATAGTGATGATAGTCTAAGTGATTTGTATCCTAGTAAGATGCTCTGTGATGAGAATGGGAATGAAGACTAAAACACTGGATCTTTCTAGTCATAAATTTTATTGACGCAAAATAAAAATAGCATTGAACCGTTAAATTATGGTGGTACATATGAAACCCTGTAATGCTTACATTCTATGCAAATCCTATTTTAAGGTTTTATTTCGTCATTTTTATTTTTTTTTTATTTTTATACACTTAATGACTGGAAATATTAAGTAATTGTGCTTGTAAATTATCTATATTGTTTACCCTGAGATTTTTCTTTTTTTTTTCTCTTTTTCTTTTCTTTCTTTCTTTTCTCTTTTTCTTTAGTCTTTCTCTTTTTTTTCATATTAATCTATATCTATATTGTTTACCCTGAAATTTTGCTTTTTTTTTCTCTTTTTCTTTTCTCTTTTTCTTTAGTCTTTCTCTTTTTTTTCTTTTTATATTCAAATATAACATTATCCAGAGGAAGATGTACTTATTTCTTCAAATTTCATTTAACTAGTCTTGAAAGAAAGCATAAACTTGAACTCTTTTTACTTTTTTCTCTTCTCTCTTTTTATTTCTTGTTGAACTTTGCACAAAGATAATTTATTTCTCTGCCTCTCTCTCACTCGCTGAGTAAAATCTACTTATCAGAATCGCGGTCACGGTTCGGGCAGAAAATTAAGATCTTACAATTGTAAACCCCCAAAACACGGGATAATTATGTAACGGTCTAAAAATACACCAAGATTGCATCATATGTCTGCTTAGAGATGTCCAGTTGCAGCGCTTTGGTGAAACTGGACTAAGATGACACCTTTACGCACACACACACAGGCCACACATTACACGCAACCATGACTCTGGCTAGAAATCATGAATAACCAATTGAAACTTTGCTGTAATGTTAGCCAGGAATTGTTTGTTTCTTGAACAAGGAATCTGATATTTTTTAAACCCCAAACTTTCAATGACTTCAGAGTGAACATCACTGATAAACCATTTTGGTGAATGAAACTATCAGTAATGTAATCAACTCGCTATTGTTATCAAAATCATTAAGTCTGAAAAGGATTCAAATTTAATTATAAATAATCATTTTATTTTAAGTTTCTGCAAATAAATAGACAATACGAGATAAGTGTTTAGAATCTATTCAGTTTATTATAATGCAAACTTCCTTGATGTCATCGACCATTTACAGTTTTCAAAATGTAAAGTCTTAGTGATTATAAATGGATTTTACTTTATATGTTGACAGTTTCTTTTTGTTGTTTTTTTTTTGCTGTATGTCAATTTAGCACTCCTATTGTAGTATCATTCTCTGAAAAGAACCAGTTTAGCATTACACCATATCTAACCTCATTCAAACACGTGGTGTGTTTTCCCAAATAGCATAAACATGTATCTTAAGATTAAATTTCTTTTCAGGGGCTGCAGAACTGGGGTGCTGAATTTACATATGATCCAATTTTTATTTTTTTAAGTATAATTTAGAAGGTTTGGCCCAGAACACACACAAGAATGGCAGTTGCATATGGCTTCTACTTTGCTTCTACGTTGCTTGCTATCTTGTATGTTTGTTTGTCTCTGCACATTAATGCCATCATGATGTGTGTAATTGGTTGCTGCCATGGGATCTCATGTGGCTGAGTCGACGAACCCTCAACAGACAGGCTCTACCACAGGCACTATACACATGGGCAGACTGAAACGTGTCTGGGACGTTCAACACCAACTGCTTTTGCAAAGTGTGTCTCAAGACAATACTCTAGTCGCCTTTCCTCAAATCTCCTACGGCCATCATAGACATGTTTCTGCCAAACCGATCATTTCGATGCTGTCCTCTCCCAATTGAACACAACCAGGCTAATAGACTTCATGTTGTCCTTGACAACATCTTTAAAAACGTCTCTTGCACTTGTCTTGGATGTTTACCATGCCGCAATAACTCATATAACAATTGTTTAAGGAGCCTGTCGTCTTCGATCCTAGCTAGGTGCCCTGCCCTGCCCAACGCATCTGACTATGTATGACCGCACTTTTATGCCAAAGACACGCGACTCGTACGCACTAAGCTTCGTTTTGATAGTGATCTCTCTGTTTGACCACGCGCCTTTTTCAAGCCTACCAAAGACTTTGCTAGCTTTTTCGATCCTTACAGGTATTTCGGAGTTGAGGGATCCATCTCACATGAGTGCTGTTAAATATACAAAGGAGTCAACTACATTTAACCTAATCCCTGATTTCAGTGGAAACGTCGGGTGTGCTTGGCCCCAAGAATGTTAAATTTTTTCAGGACATTGGACGGAGGATTTCAACCTCTAGGCACGAGCCCCGTGAGTCAGCCTGGTTGTTCCAACGCATCTCCCTGGCTATCGTTCGTGGCAACGCTATGTCAGTAACGGTGGCGTCACTTCTGTTCTAATCGTCATCTGTTGACTCTCTCTTTCTTTCTCTCCCCCTCTCTATCTACCTATGTCTGTATCTGTCTCTTTGCTTCTCTTTCTCACCTAATCCCTATGATTTAAATGTTAGGTTCGACATACTGGTGGTTGGTGAGCATTACTTTAGTTTTCTCCGGATTGATGGTATGTTCAAAGGTAGTACATACTCTAGAGAAGAGATACTCCTCAGTTTTGGCAACAAAGTCTGCATTGTCAGCATAAAGGAACTCCCGCATAAGGATTTGGAAATTCTTGGACTTCACATTAAAGCAAATGACATTGAAGGTTCCGCTGGTGGTTCGGAAACATATCAGAACACCAAAATACTGTCCTGAAAAGTATTAAAAAAAATTTTTGTACCCCCCCACCCTATAACAATGATATTGTTATCTCAAAGAGTATTTCCTTTAAAGATTGTTTATTAAATCTATAATTCCTTGAAGTTAAATGTAATAAGTAGTAGAATCTTACCTTATATATGGCACAGGATGTTAAGCATGCTTAGTCGTATAGGTGTGTAAGTATACACATGTGGGCAACTAAATACAAGTTGGGTCTGGTGCTCAGAAATAGACTTGTAAATTTGAAATTCCTTAATCTGAAATAGGAAGGGATTACCATCACTAAGATAAGATCAAGGGTTAAAAGAGGAAAGTAATTATTTAATCTGAACTCTTTTAAAAATGACCAAGTGACACTTCTTGTAACAAATCCGGATGTTAACCTTTGGAAAGCTTCAGCACATCTGCCACAAATAAACACAATTTTGTCTCTCTACATGCATCTTCTAATCTACCGACCAATCAGGTGACATCGAGCGGGACAACGCTATCAGCAGCAACTGATCAACCTCTATAAAAGAGGGAATTTTTTACCCTTGCCAGTTACTTGGGGTTGCCCTCAGCCTCACCACCAGGCAAGGTGGCAATCCACGATGATCATAACGACAGCAGTACCTGTCGAGCTGTGATCCATGGCACTGGCCCAGTGGCAACAGCACAGCATCGGTAGCAATTCTGTTCTTAGAACCAAGTTAGTTCCAAACATTACTGTATGGATCATCATCATCATCATCATCATATACTGCAACAAGCCAGGATGGTTGATGATCCTTAATGATTCAAGATGGCTGGCGACCTTCCAATGCTGCCAACAATATCATCATCTACTATAGTAGCTGTGTTTTTATCTACAACTAGCAGCAGCGATCCTGCTATCTATGACTAGCAGCAATTTCCGATCCAGCCAATCTACTACAGCAGTTCTAAGAGACGCATTTATTTCTAATGAAATAAAAACACTTTATTTTTTGTTTTACACCAGAGTTTGTCTCCTTTTATTTATTTATTTTTTACTTGCTAACGGGAGTCTTGTTAAACTAGATTTTTTTTTTTTCTTTAACTTTTTTTTAACCCCAACTAAGACATAAGGGGCTACTGTGATTAGAGGCCGGATTTATAGGGGGCATCCTAAGTGGAGAGTTGTGCAGCAAGATATTTATTCACATTACATTTAAATTTCTGCATGTTGGTACATTTTGGGGAACAGGGAGGGAATTACAAAGGCAAGCGCCATATTGGCATACAAGGCAATGAATTAGCTGACATCGCAGCAAAATCAGCCCACAACCAACCTATCGACCCCACCTTCAAAATCCCGTACACAGACCTCAAAAGAAGTATCAACGTATATATTCAAAATAAATGGCAAAATTATTGGAATAATTTCCCCAACAATAAACTATCAAATCGCACCAAAAATAACAAAGCAAAAAAAACAAAAAACATACAGCAGAAAACAAAATAGCATCATTACTAGACTAAGAATAGGCCATACACACTTAACACATGCCTACCTCCTAAAAGGAGAAATACAACCACAATGCTTTCCCTGCCAAACACTACTCACTGTAAAGCACATACTAACCAACTGTATAGACCTCGCAAAAATAAGAGAAAAACACTACAAAGAAAAAAATCTTAAAGAAATTTTCGATGAAAACAACACTGGAAAAATCCTATCCTACATCAAAGAAGTAGGTCTCTTCCAAAGAATATAACTGCCCCCCCCTAAGAATATAATATACAACCGCATAATAATAATCACAAATAACTGAATCGCTAAGTGCTACCACAACAAAATATAAACACCAAGTATCCAAACCACAAAAATAAAATACCAAAACTCTTCTAAAAGATGAAATTCACAATTTGAATAATACAAAAATAACCCATCAACACAATAAAAACAAAACTCCTAGAAATGAAAGATATAAAAATGTTATAAAAACCACTCTAACTACCCTAATATCTATATATCAATCCCAATGGAAAATCCTAAATAATCTTCAGCATGAAATGACCTAAAAGGTTGCATTGCTGTAAAACCAAACAAACAAACAAACAAACAAACAAAGGCAAGCAGTTCAAGGAAAAAAGCTATTTGATTAAAAAATTTTCGGCATCTTGAGACTTCTATAGTGAAAGGGTGTGATTTTTCTGCTAGTCCGGTTAATCGGGAGTATTTACATCGGGGAGGGATACAAGTGTAGTAAGTTCGTCGGAACACATTCCACAGAATACTTGTAAAACAAGCACAGGGATGCAACATTGCGATGATAGGATAAAGGCTTGAGCTTGGTAGACAGTGCAGGACCTGTTAGATTAGAGACTCATTTTTGCATCCTGTCCAAGAGAGAGAGAGAGATTAATGGTCGATGCACCAGCCCAGATGTGTCAACAATACTCCATGAATGGACGAATAGTGGCTTTATAGAGGAGACTGGCAGGTGTAAAAAGTTTTCTTGCTCAGTAGAGGAAGCCCACCTTACTTGCAACAGACTTGGCAGTATCTTCTATGTATTTATTCGAATTCATGTTGCCTGTAAATGTTAGGCCGAGCGGTTTGAACATTGGACTCTCGGGAAGGGTACTATCAACCATGGCAATCGATGGTTGGTAAGGCTTCTTATAATTGTTAAAGGAAAGGAGCTTTGTTTTGGTAGCATTGAATGTTTTTGGACCCATTCTACTACAGACTGGAGGTCATTTTCTAAGGATTCATGAGCGCAACCTGACTTTGTTTTTCCTTTCAGATTTCAAATGAGACTCCAACTTACGTGTCTCTCGACACTAAACTTTATTTTGATTATTTTCAAAACTGTTATCTTGTCAATAAAACTGAATATTTTTTTGTATGGATTGCTTTGTCATTCTTTTGATATTTATCCATCCTGCTACAGTTCATTCGATGTGTGTGTTTAGCAATGAAAATGCTATTTTGCACTTAAACCTGACAGACCAAAGGGAACTCTTGAGTCAATCCAACCCAAATGTCAAGCACATATTCAGAATTATTGTCACAATCGATACACGAATTTCCATAATATTTGAAATGTTAAGATTAATTCAAAAGATAAAAGAGAATGATAGTTTGCTTGAAGCATTGCTGATAAATAAGTATATAGCTATTTAATAAGGCTGCATGCAATGCAGAAAAGACCGGAATACTCAAAGAGAATATCTTTTGAGAAGTTTATTTCCTGTAAACGGAAAGAATATTTGTTTTTGCTTTTTTAGAGGAGGGGAATTTCTCCCAGAATATCAAAATATTTTCCACCAACTCGGATTTTATTTACAGTGAGTGAAAGATTTACTGAAACAGTACGTGAAAGATTTTATGAAAAATAAATAGATAAGTGTTTGAAGAAAAATATCACATCTATTGTCTTCAATTATTTGTTTTGTTCATCTTCTTTCACCATTCCGGACTTTTCCGCATTGCTTACAGCCTTATTAAATACCTATATATTTATTAAAAATAATTTTAGCATGACAGACTAACCAACTGACTAATAATAAAAAAAAAGACACATCTATAAAAGGGCAAATTTAAATAAAACATGATTTGCTGACTTACAAAAAAAAAATTTGACTAAGGATGTGTGTAAGTAGATCAACCAAGAGAGTCTCTTTGTCCAAAGATTTTAAGGGGAAAAGGCTTTATGCTCTGAATCACACATTTTATATTTCTGATCACATGGCTAAATCAGCTAGTCGTTGACTGTGCAGCAGTAGCATGACAGATCTATCTTTTTGTATGTGTGCACAATATCTTGCGTTGTTTTCTGGTTTGGCTTAGTGAACGCACAATGATGACTAGACTTATATGACTGTGTGTTGGATAATGGCCCTATGTGGATGGACGCATCTGTTGGAGATCGGGTTTGACTTGCGCGATTTGTAGCGGAGTCATCCCGTGCAAAGTTGGTGCGATGTGTTCCCACGGTTCGCGGGGACAGTTGACGAGACCTTAAGTTCAAAGGTTAGATCACACCTGCGTGTTGATCACGAGATTTCGTGACGTCAGTTTTCCCGCTGGGAAAGCTGGAGTGAGATTATCAGTTCCCGATTGGAAGCCGACAAGAGAACAACGATAGTCATGTAGCTGTTACAAGCTGAGGGATTTCGAATCCCCAAAAATAAGAGCCAGAGTGAATCTCCAATCTTCCTCCCTTTGCAAGTAGCTAAGTGATTAGGTGATTAATTTAGAAAATTAACTAGCTTAAGCCAGAAAAAGAAAGGGAAGTATCATCCGAATTGCGCTGACTGCTGTGTCAGGCGACAACAAAGAGAGAGACATGGTTAGTACGAATAGTTCTTGCAGCAGGGGAATGCGAACCGAGAAACGACATATCGTTCCATTAGTAGCGATGCCGTTCGTTCTGGATCAACAGACGAAGAGTTCTACGATGACAAGTGATTCTGATACAACGTGTTATAAACCAGCAAATGTAACATGTGTAGATGAGAGGACATTTCTATGCAGACACAACAAATCAATGTGCACCCAGTGAGTTGGCACTGAAAGATGATTCAGTTCCCGATTAGATTTTGTGCCGACAAGACGTACTCTCCTGTTTTCGTACTGCACCAGAAGCGGCCAGACAAGATAAAAACTCCAGGATACCACATTCTGTTCTTGACAAAATCCAGCCTACTAAAAAAAACTCTCTTTATATTCCGGTGTTCCGTTTGAATAAAATTGATTTATAGTTTAGTGGAGATGTTGGTGTTTTCATGAAAGATGGTGACCCTTTTCTTATTCAATATTCAATTTCAGTCAGATACTTTAGACATGAATAATGCTACCCAGTGGCTTTCTTCGTCCTGATGTTCTTCCAAACCAACGATCTTATTACTAAAACTGCCTTAGTGTCACATGATCTGGGACTCCATGCATTAAAAAAGCAACCCCAACAACATCAGAAAAAGAAATGTGTGTGCATAAAGATAGATAATGCAATTAGTCTTACTTATTTTTAGTGAGAATTTATTAGTATCAAGCCACTTTTTAACAACTTTGTGTGAATAGTTTTAAAAAGGGTCTTTAATTTCTTTACGGATTTTTCCTAGATTTCTTTTATTTTGAGTATTTTAATATTTTTTTAAAACTAATGATTCACAATTTCCCAAGGCCAAAATCCACTCGAGTTAGTGAGATTTTGAATTGGATGATGGAACAGTACTATGAAGGGATTGAGAACTATGACTAATCACAAGATCACATGACAGATATATCTTGACATTGGACTTGAAAACCATCTGTCGGGAAAAATTCCCACTGTAACATGTTCCACAGACGGGAAGTTCTATGAAAGAAACTTTGTTCATGGAAATTCCGTTTGATTTTAGGTACACAGAGGAAGAGAGTTCTTTGCAGTGTTGGCAGAAAAACGATTTCTTGCTGAGAATGTTTTTCGGTGTTGTGGGGAGGTTTTTGGTTCCCTATTTGGGGTCTGGTATTTTAGACGACGGTCGCGTCTTTAGGGATTACCAAGCACCACACTAAACAATTAATCTTGTGTAGGTAAATTGAGACCGATTCGATAACAACATATATGATTGGCAATGGACCACCAGTTAGCGAGTGCTAACTTTTAACAATATAATATTGTTAATAAAAAAGGAGAAACTGTAAAGTAAAAAAATAAAACTTTTATATGGAAACAATTTTACAAAAATGTAAAATATAATGATAAAGTTTGTGCAGGATAGAAAATGTTTGAAACGATACGAGCGTTAACTTTGTCGTTAAAGTTTAGTATGCGTGTGTGCGTGCGTGTTTTCTTGGTTAAGCTGTTATTGTGGGAAGACGGCAGGCGTGCTTAAAAGTGGATGCTGGGGTTCGCACTTAAAGTCGGGTGTTTTTGTTGTTGTTGCTGTCTTCATTGATAGCGAGACGAGTTATTCCGTTGTCGCCAGGAACACGGATCTTTTTCCGATAATTCCCTGGTTTTATACAAGTTTATTTCGCACCCACTTGTTCAAAACATGTGTGAACACTTTTCTTCTGTTCACACTTTGGCCACATCTGTTATAACTTATTTATAAGAGCAACTGACCGCAAGGTGATTCCCTCTTCAAAAAGAAAGAAAGAAAGAAAAAGAAGAGGAAATAAGAGGAGAGAGTAAGCCAAACGAACCTAGAAAGAAAAGGGGTAACTAAGCAGGCTAGCACTTTTCTTCCATGCCCGTTCGTCTCATCGATCTATTGATCTGCCACAGTGTAACCAGAGCTGGAAGCTCAGTCGAGAACCTACCGTCAATAGAGTAGATAAAGGCATGAGATATCTATAGAAAATAGTTATGTTACGAAATAAAGGCAGAGATATCTATAGAAAATAGTTATGTAACGAAATAAAGGCATGAGATATCTATAGAAAATAGTTATGTTACGAAATAAAGGCAGAGATATCTATAGAAAATAGTTATGTAACGAAATAAAGGCATGAGATATCTATAGAAAATAGTTATGTTACGAAATAAAGGCAGAGGTATCTATAGAAAATAGTTATGTAACGAAATAAAGGCAGAGATATCTATAGAAAATAGTTATGTTACGAAATAAAGGCATGAGATATCTATAGAAAATAGTTAGGTTACGAAATAAAGGCATGAGATATCTATAGAAAATAGTTACGTTACGAAATAAAGGCATGAGATATCTATAGAAAATAGTTATGTTACGAAATAAAGGCATGAGATATCTATAGAAAATAGTTATGTAACGAAATAAACGCATGAGATATCTATAGAAAATAGTTATGTAACGGAATAGACTGTTAATGTGATATCTTAGTGGCTTTCCTAATTTGCTGTATCATTCTTACATATACATGAGGTGATTTAAGAATTTTATAGTTCTGGTAGCGAAGAAGCTTTTTCCCCTCTTTAGTCAGTTTCCACTCAGAGCTTTGACTTTAATTAACACATTTTTCCAAAAATAATTCACCTGAAATGTAACCACATGAAAAAAATAGAATCTCATTTTTATTTTCTGTTGACAGCATGGGGCAAAGGGTAAAATTTGATCAAAACTTTTATGATTTTATTATTGGAAATTCGTTTTCGCATAGGAGAGTAGAAAGTGGACCTTTCAGCAGTCTCGTAACTCTCGCTTTCATTATTTTGTCCTTTAGTCCTCACATTCCATGAGCGATGTTTCTGACAAAGGGGGAAGAATTGCTGTTTTCTGGGTCGGAATCTATCCATCTAACACTTGACTAGTTTTTGACCTTGAAGTAGTTTTTTTTTTAGCTCCTTACATCAAGTGGCTTCATGCCTTGTCTGGAGCGACTTCCATAAAAAAAAAGAATTACTGTATCGATTAAACACTAACTTTTCATATAAAAATAATTTTGAAAGGTGTACCTGTTCAATTTCTAGAGGAGTATTCAGTTTAATATGTAAATTAAATGTAAAATGAATCCCATCTCGAAATTACAAAAATGTATTTGTAAACAGGATTATTTTGACTAAAGGAAACATTATTATTATTATTATTATTATTATTATTATTATTATTATTTGTACTCACTAGGAGTTCTTATACAGGTCATCATCGGTGATTGCTCACTGATAATCACCGGTTGTGTTCCCTGGAGTCTGAGTGACAACAAGTCTCCCCAGATTTCCAGTACTCTCCACCTCTTATGATAACCATTGCAACTGACTTTATGTTATCACAACAGCCGCTTACCATTGATTTCTCACTGGCAACAACCATCGGTCTTCTCTGGTATTAAGGTGGCAATAAGCTTCCCCAAGGTCCCATTACTCTCCGCACTCTTTCAGTGGAGGTCTGGTTAGTGCTCTTTCCATCCTCTTTGACCCTTCACGACTATTTTGTGTGGTATCAGCCGAGGCTGGTTCCATCATTTTTTTTGGGGGGGGGGGGTAGTTTATAACATTTCTTGCAGTTTCTGTTCCTTGGGTTCATGCAGTAGTGTTCGTTCTGTGTTTCTGTATTCTTCCTATTGAAACTTCCGTGTGACTGGTTAGCATTTGTATTTTATGTGAATTGGTTTTTGCATTCGAGGAATTTCTCTAAGAGTTCAGCTGTTTTCATCATTGCCGTCCGTTGTATGGTTTCAGTCTCCCCTTTGATTCCAATTTCTCTCAGTCCTTTTTCCAGCTTTTCCGGAACTGTTCCTAGTGCTCCTACAATTATTGGTATTATTTTGACTTACTTCATACTCCATATCTCTGTCAATTCTCTGGTAAGTTCAGTGTATTTGCTTCGTTTTTCTGTCTCCTTGCTTTTCACCCTGTGGACTGCTGGGACGACAACATCTATGATTTGGCAGGAATTTTCCTTATTGCTGACTATTATGACATCCGGTCTCCTTGCTTGTATGAGTGTATCTGTTTGCATCTTGATATCCCAGAGGATTTTGTGTTTTTCGTTTTCCAGTACTGTCTCTGATTTATGTTTGTAATCTATTATTATTATTATTATTATTATTATTATTATACTAAAGCTGACTTTGTTTCCCTACGGTTTTTTTCCTATATATTTTAATCACACAAGAGACATACTAAACTATTCTTTGGTTTGGGGATTGAGTTATGCCTGAAAAAAAAAAATTATTTTAATTGTTTTAATTAGCTGTAATTTGCAATTTACTAACCAAGTCACATATCTCGTACTAAGTTTCTGTCTATTACTCTCACCCTCTCTCTCACTGTATGTTGTTTGACCCCCAAATCTTATTTTATGCAGTCTCTATCACTCTCGCTTCTGTCTCTCTCTTTCTGTTTATTAACAGTCAAAGGTTAAACTAACTATAAAACAGAAGATTAGAATATTCCATTATGAACAATAAGGAATATCACCATAGTATTAATACTATTTAACTCATGGAGAGAGAAAGAGAGAGAGAGAAAGAGATACTTGTAATTCCCTCCCCCTTTTTTTGTTCTTTAGTCCTCACATTGTATAAGTGATGTTTCTGACAAAGAGGAAATAATTTCTGTTTTCTCGGTCGGCCGTTGTTTTGAGTGGGTGGTATGAGGAGATTTTCAATCTTCTTATAATATTCATTATCATTCAACTTTCAATCTGTCTAGATTCCTGAGTTCGACATAAAGGTCACCGAGTTTAAAAAGATGCACCTGAAAAAGGTCGGAAGTTATGTTGTGAAAATTACAACCAAAATGTTGTAGATCACACAACAAAACCATTGAGAATTACGGGCTGTTTTATCATTGGACTTAAAAATTTACTGATCAGGGATCCATTATTTAGAGTGGGCATTAATTCTGTCAAATTTCAAGTGGTCTGATTTCTCGGTGTAAACCTTTGTATCCAAGAAGACATTATTATTTCAAAGACGCCAGCCAATTTCTTGAGTGGTCTTTTCTTTTAGCTAAATATTTATCCCATCACAGGTCTGCTGTCCGCAGCATGCATCTATGCACCTTCACTAAACATGTAGCATTGTGCATGTTTATATCTGAATAGATACCGACCTGGTTGCAGGTGTTATATTAGTGTTGTTTTTTTTCCTAGACTAGTTTACCCTACTATTTCATCCAGGTTTGAGAATTTAGTTTATCCTACTATTTCATCCACATATTGGAATCCATATGACCCCGCCCGTAGTGCTCTGAGCCTAGAATTCGCTGACTGCAACCCCATGCAGAAGGGTAAGACCCCTCCCCCCGAAAACGTTAAATTAATTATCAATTTTGGAAAAATTAAAACATAATTTGGGCCACACAGAGACCACTTGAGAAATTATCAGCTCTTTAATAACTGGACATAAAAACTGACTCACGAGGGAGTCTATCACGAGGTCATAATTTCTGTAGAATCTCAAGTGGCTAACAATCTCAGCATGGACCCTCATCTTTAAGAAACCAGCATTTTTTCACAGAGGTTAACCAATTTCTTTGGTGGTCCTTTCTCTGTGACATATGAGTGCACTTAAAAAATAAATAAATCGTTAAAAAAGAAACGTCAGTAGTTCAAAAACAAAACAAAACAAGAGCGAACACATGGACACAAAGTAACTCGTTGATCCTACTTTAATTTAATCATGCCCATTCCGTATAATCAGCAGCAGCTACCTAACCATGATAAACAAATACGTGCGAGCAAGAAGCTCATGCATTTTAAATTACAAAACAAAAAAACAACGTCTGAGATGGACAGAAGGAAAAAGAAAAATAATGGATAAATCAAGATGCCGAAATCAGGAGAAAAACGAAAAGTCTTTAGTTCCTGAAAGATCTCCACCAAGAAAGGTGTAAAAATAAATTGCTCTTCCCAAAAGGATTAAGAGCATGATCGTTGAAAGCAATAAAGCAATGATATGAAAATACATGTTGAACCGGTTGGATCTTGGCAAAATATGAACAAAGCCAAAGTCGACGATACGAAAGAAACATATGTGAAGCCGATGGTCTACTGACATCAAACGATAAGCAGCGAATATTACGGATAGAGTGACTCAGCATAGTAAACCCCCAAACCAGAAGATTCTACTATGAGAGAATTTGAAATTACAAAATCAACATGAAAGCACGAATGACATTCCTGCGATGAATCGAAACAAACAATCGTAAAACAAAAAAAAGGAAGAAGTTAAAGGCAAAGTAAAAAAAAGGCGCTTTCCCATTCAGATAAGTGACATTTCTTACATTGCCAAAAACATACAAATGCTGCAAACCATTTATTTTATTTTTATTTTTTTGTTCCTATTTAAGCCCTGTTTACTCTATGACAAGAATTCATTGGCTATTTCAATAAATGTTATATGCATTTAGAGATTCGTCATGTTTGTTATTCCCACATGTTGTTGTCATTTGCGTAAATATTCGAACCTGAGAAAAAACATTTTAATATTTTTTTTTATAAACAGAATCACTGTGTATTCCATTCGCATCGCATACTTCCCCTGTGATGTGATAAAGCGATCGGAGGACATACCGTTCATAACACAATTGGTGGGGAATCGGGGCAGGTTTTCTCAGCTAGAATTTGCGTGGCAATCAGCCTGTGACGAATAACAAACCACAATGGCATTCCTAGAAAAGTTTCTTAGGGCCCCTTCATTTGATAATTTGATGAAATTAAAGAACAGGGACACACTAGCCTTTTTAGAATCATAGCTGAACATATGGTAGATAATGACGAATTCGATGGCACCCTCTTTGGCATGCACATGTGAGAAATAAAATAAAAATCCAATCAACATGACGCCATTACCGGAAGACATGTACCGAAAATAAACAAAAGAAAACCCGTTAATGTGACATGATGCCATTTTTTTCTGAACACGTGTGCAAGAAAAAATCTTTCACACGAGGATTTACCAAAAAAATAAATTATCAAGAGAATAAAAAACAAACAATGCTGAAAAGAGAAGAGATACAGTTAAAATATCCCTTAAAAGAGAATGTTCACAAAATCACCATTACGTTTCAACAAATCTCGCTGATTCATGCATCCTGCTTCAAACAATAATCTACAAAAATGACCTTGATGTTTCAGCTCAACTCTGGAATCAAATATGAATTATCCTTTGGCAACTAGTCAGCAAATCTGCACTGAATAATCTGCACCTGAAAACATGATAATTCATAACACAAAATTCGAATTTTCAACATTTTGTCAACAATACTATATCAAAGTCGTCAACTCGACAACAAACCCTTCGGATTTCAAATTTGTCTACCACAAAAAACAACGAAAATACGAATGATAATGTAGCAGTTACCTCCTCCTTTCAAAACATAACTACACCGGTTTGCCGGTAGGTGTCGCTTTTTCACCGACAGGTGGCACTGTAAAGCGACACCAGAGTTATCTGCCCTTCTGACTATAAAAACCGTTGCAAACGGAAAATCTGTCTCTTCTTCACCAGCCTCGACAGGAGTACGCTGACACTAGCGTTCCGTCTCCCTTTTCTCTTCAGGTCGATTGGCCTCGGCAGAACGACGCTAATACACTAGCGCTTCGTCTCACGCTTTTCTCTTGAGCTGGTCTCAGCAAAACAACTACCAACACACGTTTCTTCCGTCAACACGTGGGCAAACAACGGTAAGAGTTCTCAACTCGTTTTCTTTGTGTGCGGCTTTCAAAGACTTTTCCTACGCCGGATTCATTTCTTCTCATACCTTTTTCAAGAACTGTTTTTCCATCGACACACATGCATACATCACACACTTCATCATTCCACGTACACACACGTTCAATAAACGTTATTTGAACTACTTCATTTTGTTTATTAATTATTACTCTGTCTTTGCATGCAACATTGCTTGATTTACTGAAAAAGTTTATAATCGGGGGAACACGACCCTCGAATTGAACAATAAAATTCCAATAATTGACGAAGATTAAAAGAAACATTCAAATTGTTGCATCCCTTGTTTTATAAGTACTTCAATGGAATGTGCTCCGCTGAACTGGCTGCTCTGGTGCTCCCTCGACATAAATACACCCGACCAACTCGACAATCAGTTAAATAATATCCATTCACTGTGGAGATCCCCAGATGCTGGAGGGCTTTCTATTCTATAGGGTGGGCCAAAATAAGGGTCCTATCTTTAAATTTGAATAACTTGAATTTGAATAACTTCCACAAAATAAAAGTTAAACTCACCAAACTTTATGTGTGTGTAGACTGACCCTTCCGAGATTTTTTGAAATAAACAAAACAAATTTTAGCCGAAAAACACTTCTTAAAACTTACAAAAACTAAAGTATTGTTTTTTACACGGTTTTGAGTTTTTTAAGCAAAAATAATGTTTTCTAAATGAGGGTACGTTCCTTAGGGCTAATACGGCTCATGCTTGCTTCGGAAGGGGTCCTTTACTTATTTAAAAAAAAAAAAAAAAAATCAATAAATAAAAAAGTTATGAATTTTAAAAAATAGGACCCTTATTTTTGCCCACCCTGTAATAGCTTCTTTCCTCGAGCTGCCAGCCTTTGGCATTCCCTCCCTGCTCCCTGTTTTCTTGACTCCACCAACATGCAGAAATGTAAGTGTAATGTGAACAAATAACTTGCAGCATAACTCCTCCCTTAGGATGCCCCCTTATAATTTCTGGCCCCTAATTCACAGTGACCCCTTACGTCTCAGTGAACGATGTGCCTTGTCTGGGGTGAATTCAAGTTTTTAAAAAAAATTACAAGCTAATATACACATGCATCTACATGCTTACCCAATTCACACACAAATTCACCCTAACCCTAACTCTAAACCCTAAACCCTTAATAAACATCGCTAACCAATTTCTTACACACGAACCGAGTTTGTATCAACTGTCCCCTCATGGACTATTTTCTACCACCTGGTCAGTTGAAGAATTCAGCAGAGAGAAATCGACCAGCACCGAAGAAACATCTCTCTCCTGCCTTTCCCCTGCATCGTTCCAGCAGCAGCCATCTCCACTGGGAATATATTTGCTGACGACCCGGCAGCCTCTTTCCCTCACTGGGACACAGTTCCAACCCTCTGTTAAATAAACCCTTTTTTGTTGCCTGTTACTCGGTTCTTGTTCGTTCAATTCATTTCGCGCCAGTTTTGTTTTTCACAAGGTCTGTGTTGAATCACGTCGGGGTAACCATTTGTAATAGAAGGGGGGGGTGTTGGTCCCTTCCTTACATTTATTGCTGCTGGAACGATGCAGGGGAAAGGCAGGAGAGAGATGTTTCTTCGGTGCTGGCCGATTTCTCTCTTTGCTGAATTCTTCAACTGACCAGGTGGTAGAAAATAGTCCATGAGGGGACAGTTGATATCAATACACCCTGCAAGCCGATTGGTCAGCGTGTGACCAATTTGCTCACAGGGGACGAGAAGAAATAAATCCTATTTCAGTCTGCTACAAGTTATCTTAACTTGGAACGTCTTTAGACTCTAGCATTCTACCGAGTCTTTACTTCTGGTTGTCTTAACAAGTTGTCAATAAAAATTAACTATTTGTGTATGGATAGACTCTGCATTCTTTCTTTTGATACTGCCTTTCTCTCTACAGTATATTATTTGGATTATTCGGACTACTATGCTCATCTTAGTTCTTATATTCAAAACGTTTCGGCCGATGTAACCTCCAAACATCTTCAGATGCAACTTTTTAAATTTGAAAACCTTGGTCAGAGGTTACATCGGCCGAAACGTGAATATAACAACAAAGATGATCATAGTTGTTCGAATAATAAATCTTTATCTAAAAAAAAATTGGCAAATAATGAAAGTTCAAATCAGGACGAATTAAAAATAAGTAATTTTTCTTCTTTCTTTTTTTTCATAGGGCACATCCCACCACTATATTACTATATAGGGCTGATTTCTTGGATCTCGTGTCTACTGTCTAGACCACATCTTGGCGAATTAAACCATAGTTTTTTAAATGATGGGGAACATGTGCCAACAAGTCCCCATCTCTCCTTTTTATGCGTTATGAGGGAAAAATATGTGGATATTTGAATTTGAAAACCTTGGTCAGAGGTTACATCGGCCGAAACGTGAATATAACAACAAAGATGATCATAGTTGTTCGAATAATAAATCTTTATCTAAAAAAAAATTGGCAAATAATGAAAGTTCAAATCAGGACGAATTAAAAATAAGTAATTTTTCTTCTTTCTTTTTTTTCATAGGGCACATCCCACCACTATATTACTATATAGGGCTGATTTCTTGGATCTCGTGTCTACTGTCTAGACCACATCTTGGCGAATTAAACCATAGTTTTTTAAATGATGGGGAACATGTGCCAACAAGTCCCCATCTCTCCTTTTTATGCGTTATGAGGGAAAAATATGTGGATATTTGAATTTGAAAACCTTGGTCAGAGGTTACATCGGCCGAAACGTGAATATAACAACAAAGATGATCATAGTTGTTCGAATAATAAATCTTTATCTAAAAAAAAATTGGCAAATAATGAAAGTTCAAATCAGGACGAATTAAAAATAAGTAATTTTTCTTCTTTTTTTTTTTTTCATAGGGCACATCCCACCACTATATTACTATATAGGGCTGATTTCTTGGATCTCGTGTCTACTGTCTAGACCACATCTTGGCGAATTAAACCATAGTTTTTTAAATGATGGGGAACATGTGCCAACAAGTCCCCATCTCTCCTTTTTATGCGTTATGAGGGGAAAATATGTGGATATTTGAATTTGAAAACCTTGGTCAGAGGTTACATCGGCCGAAACGTGAATATAACAACAAAGATGATCATAGTTGTTCGAATAATAAATCTTTATCTAAAAAAAAATTGGCAAATAATGAAAGTTCAAATCAGGACGAATTAAAAATAAGTAATTTTTCTTCTTTTTTTTTTTTTCATAGGGCACATCCCACCACTATATTACTATATAGGGCTGATTTCTTGGATCTCGTGTCTACTGTCTAGACCACATCTTGGCGAATTAAACCATAGTTTTTTAAATGATGGGGAACATGTGCCAACAAGTCCCCATCTCTCCTTTTTATGCGTTATGAGGGGAAAATATGTGGATATTTGAATTTGAAAACCTTGGTCAGAGGTTACATCGGCCGAAACATGAATATAACAACAAAGATGATCATAGTTGTTCGAATAATAAATCTTTATCTAAAAAAAAATTGGCAAATAATGAAAGTTCAAATCAGGACGAATTAAAAATAAGTAATTTTTCTTCTTTTTTTTTTTTTCATAGGGCACATCCCACCACTATATTACTATATAGGGCTGATTTCTTGGATCTCGTGTCTACTGTCTAGACCACATCTTGGCGAATTAAACCATAGTTTTTTAAATGATGGGGAACATGTGCCAACAAGTCCCCTACTCTCCTTTTTATGCGTTATGAGGGAAAAATATGTGGATATAACATAGTGCAATGCAGATTATCCATTGTTAATAGCCGAGTTTAGATTGCCGAGTGCAGATGAAGAAATATTTCTTGTTGTCATATAGATGACAATGATTTGTCTTGATTGTCGAGACCCCTTGGCCCAACGGCCAGGATTAATTTGATTTTTTTCGCAAGTATCTGCGTCGTCGTATTTTGACTAATAAGAGTCCGCCTGGCGAGCTGTGATCCTTCCCACTCGGCTGTGCTTGGGGTTTTGCTTATATGGAAATATTTAACAGGTGCTCGGCTCCCATAGCAACTGTTTCTGATTGGTTTAAGGGATCTCATCAACCAATCAAAATTGAGTATTTTAGAGAAAACGTTTTTTCTGCGTCTGCTGTTTCTGTTGTTGTATTGTTGTTCGCTTAAAATAGGGTTCTAATCAATTAGCCGTTATCTACTATCTAGGAGAAAAACTTAATAAATCGGAATGAGATATTGCCACTGATTGTGTAACCTTATTGACTTGTTTATAAAGATGGCGACTATATTTTTTCGGCCTAATTTTCATTTCGGCGTTTCACATGTACGATTTAATCTGCTATATAACTGTGTATTTTTATGTTATTTTTATGTTATTTTTTCACTTTTTTTTAAAAACTAAAACATGGTTTAAGTAAAGATAAGATATTTGGAAGTAATGCTGAAAACCATTTCACTCTAAATAATGTAGGCGACTGAAAGAGGAATTCACCCAACATATAGTAATTGGTCCCCCGATTTATAAAATTGGGGGACTTATGTTTTGAGGCATGTCCGTCCGTCCGTTCGGATTTTTCGCCGCAACCATCCATTGAATTTCTCTGAAATTTTGCATGAAGTTGTAACTTTGGTCAAGTTAGAAAGTGACATTCTCCGATTTTTGAAAAAAATCTGGTTAGCCCCCCAGGCGGTCAAAAGGCCCCGAAATGGCAAAAAATGACATTTTTTGCCCCATAACTTTTCATCCATCCATTCAATTTCTCTGAAACTTGGCCAAAATGTGGAGGCAATTGTTCCTAATAGAAAATAAGTATCGCTGACCTTGGAAAAAATTTGGTTAGCGCCCCCAGGGGGTCAAAAGCCCCCAAAATGGCAAAAAATGACCCTTTTCTCCCATAACGTTTGATCCATCCATTCAATTTTTCTGAAACTTGGTCAAAATGTAGAGGCAATTGTTCTGGATATAAAATGAGCATCCTTGAGTCAGAAAAATTCTGGTTCGCGCCCCCAGGATGTCAAAGGGGGGGGGGTCAAAAATGCCCCAAATTGCCCAAATTTATTGCATTTTACACTCGCCACATCGAGTCACATACAGAGGGGGACCACGCACGCGCGGCTTGTTTCTTTTCTAAAGGTAACAATATATATTTCATACAAATAAAAATCATTACAATAGAAACTTTAGCACGAAGGTCGTTTTTTCTAAGAGGTAACAAATTCTGAACACCCTGTTTTTGTAGTGACACCGTTTGCCTTTCAACGCGGCAATAAATCTATTTCAAATTAAAATACCCTTTTTAATATTACCTGATTTTGTATCTACGATTAGAATTTTTAAAAGTATTCAAATAAACCTTAGAAATAAAAAAAAATTGTTATTTTCATTAGTAGATATAAACGTAACAGATATGTTACTTGAATTATTCGTGTAGCTCTCTAATATATGAAGGTATAAAAGTTGCGTTCTAAAGCAAGACATGTGGTCAAAACAATTTTAAATCTAGTCACCCATCCTCCCCGTTGTTTAAAACAAAATCTTGATTGTTAATTTTCGGACATTGGATTCCTGACGTTGATCTTTTTTCTCTAATGTCCGTAGATTCAACCACCCCAGACAAAAAGGCGCTTTTCCTGCTTTGTTTCTAATCTAAAAAGAAGCCGGACGAAGTTTTTTGTTCTTCTTCGAAACCCCAGATCTTTACTGTAAGGTTTTTTTCTTTCTCTTTCTCTGATTGACGAAAGAAAATAATCTGCACAAACTTTTATTTTCTTTCTTCAGTAAATGGTATTTATTGGTCGCGATGCGCAATTACTTGTCTTGGCTTATTCGGACTACTATTTTCAGCTTGGTTCACGACGTTTTCGCCGAATTTGATTAGAATGTTCTCAAGTTCGAAAAGATACACCTGACGAAGGTCGGGGTTACAACGGCAGAAACGTTCTGAACATAACCAACCAAGATGAGAATAGTAGTCCGAATTATTCCAAATAATCAATCCTCAACTACTCTAAAAATTTATTGAGTTTTAATTTCCCCTTTTTTTTGGGGGGGTAGGGGATGATTTTGTATTAAACTTATTTGTTTACATTTTATTTTAAATTTTAGGCTAAACTTTTAATTTTTCATCAGCATGTTTTTGTTTGAATTTGTTTTCCCCTATATTTTTGGGTGCTTCTACAGAATTTGAACCTAATAAATCTAAAACATAGTTTAGCGTTTGGTTAAGGTAAACAAAAAAAAGTTCGATTCAAATTATCTTGAAGTACCTTTTTGTATTATAGATGTTTTTGTTCAACTTCTGATTTTTTTTTTTAACCTCTAATCTTCAACTCTGTAATAAAGCGCAATATGTATGTATGTATATATATATATATATATATACATATTGCGCTTTATCACAAGTTAGCACGTGAAAAAAAAAATGCTGGACGAATCCATTTCAAGTATTTAGGGGAATTGAGAAAGCAAATCTATTTCCATTTTTTTCTGTATGCTTTCTATACAGATTTATACGCTTTTTTTTTTTTTCATTAAAAAACAAACTTTCCAGGTTTCTTTCTCTCTTAACTGCATTGATTCAGACGCTATTATTTTATCAATATTCGAGCGAACAATAACAGTAGCGAAGAATAACTTCTGTTATTTTTGACTCGTTAATTGCAGATTGATTAAAATTATTTTCACTTTTATTTTTCGGCAAATGCGCATAACAGGTAGGAACGCTGGCTTCCGGTGGAAAAGGGTTGAAGAAAGTGTCTACGGATGCCTGAAAGTGATACAATTTTTTTTATTCATATTAATTTCAGACTTTTCTTTTTTTCATATTAATTTCAGATTTTTCTTTCATCATAATCTAATAATTAACATAATACAGACTATTTGAAAAATAATTTATTTGATTGTTTTCAAAACTTTAAAAAAAAATTTTCACTGAAAAAAATAAACAAAATAGAATCTTTTTTTTTTTTCAAGAAATAATGTTTTTGAGCAACGGAATGTAATTTTATTTTCATTCAATTTTTTTTTTTTTTTTTTTAATATTTAGTGAGAATAATCTTTTTAGGGTTAGGGCATTTCCATTTCTAAGAAAAAAGTTTGATTCCGAAAGTTACTCCATTTCCAAGAAAAAAATGTTTTGAAAACAATCAAATAAAAACAAATACATTATTTTTCAAATAGTCTGTATTATGTTAATTATTAGATTACGATGAAAGAAAAGTCTGAAATTAATATGACAAAAAGGAAAGTCTGAAATTAATATGAAAAAAAGAAAAGTCTGAAATTAATATGAATAAAAAAAATTGTATCACTTTCAGGCATCCGTAGACACTTTCTTCAACCCTTTTCCACCGGAAGCAGCGTTACTACCTGTTATGCCCATTCGCCTTAAATATCTAATGAGAAACCATTTCGACTTAAAATCTATTTAGTACATTAACGCATGTAATCTAAAGAAAAACACGTTTTGAAATGTGTAAATATGCTAGAATAATCTATAGTTTAACAAAATAGGCTTACGGGATCGGAAGCGTTGTATTGCTCATGCCGCCATGTTCTTTTTTGTATCGCTTAAGACGAAAACAGTATTAAAACGTCCCTTTCCCCTATTACTACGTAATACTAAATTGATTTCAACTCCAAAACGTTCTTAATGACATGATCATATATATATATATATATATATATATATATATATATATATTATCGCCTATATACTAATTTTATTCGAATTTTGTAAGAAACTGTTAAACCGTTTGAACTCATCATTTACCCATGATCACTATATTCCTGGAAATCCTCTAATAACAATTTCGGTTAATTCCTATTTCACTCACATAAATTATTTAGAGTGTGCTTCTACAGAATTTTAACCGAACCGACTTTTGGCGAACAAACCTAAAACTTGTGGTGATGGTGGTTGTTGTTTATTTATTTATTAAAAAAAAAAGGTTCTTGTATAGATCGAGTACACGAGCGAAATTTATTTTAGAAGAGTTCCAATGGTGTAAGGGGCAGATAACTCTCTTTTTTAGTACGCAATGTCTCCGAAAATGGAAAATATCCATTTTTTTTAAAATAAGAAGTCATGCAAATTCAATTAATAGAACAGTTATCGAAGACCCGATCTATACAAGAGCCAATATCTGCGATAATTTAATATTTTAAACTATAAAAAAATAAAAAATCTGTTAATCCAAACAATAGGACTGTTCGTTTTGCTGGTTTTGAAATGAAAAAATATACTGTTGATTTTCCCAAATTCTATTTTCTTCAATAAATGTTCTATCAATATACTGTTGATTTTCTCAAATTGTTATTTCTTCGAAAAATGTTCTATTAATTGAATTTGCATGACTTCTTATTTAAAAAATAGATATTTTCCATTTTCAGAGACATTGCGTACTAAAAAAAGAGAGTTATCTGCCCCTTACAGCATTGGAACTCTTTTAAAATAAATTTCGCCCGTGTACTCGATCTATACAAGAGCACCCCCCCCCCCCAAAAAAAAAACCCCAGTTCGATTTAAATTCTGTAGAAGTACCTTAGAGTGAAATGAGTTTCGGCATTGCTCTCAGACGACTTATTTTGGTGCTGGTTCGTTATTTATCACCACCACTTGTTTTCACCTTTTTTAAGAACCATTTTTTTTGTCTGTGTATAATTACCGATTCTTTCGCTAAGGAATTCCATTTTTTGGTGAAATTTTTCAAATATTTTAGAAGGGGGATCAGTTTATTATATAAATTTAATGTAAACTGATGACCCACTTTATTATTATAACTAATTTGACCAATTTTTTTCTCGTGTGCACTTAGCGAGTATGTCGCTAGAGATTAAAAAAAAAAAAATTAAGCCAATATTTTAGAATGGGGGATCACTTTTCTATATAAATTTAATGTAAAATGATCACCCATTTCTTGGTCATAACCAATTTTCGGAAAGTTAATGTAGAACAAAAAGTGCAACCATTTTTTTATTTTGTCTTTTTGACAAGAGTAACACTTTTTTGAGAGGAAGGAGGCAGTCGTCTTTTTACCCCCCCCCCCCCTTTTTATTTCTACAATTCCAATACTTGTGCAGAGTGATATAATTAGTTTTTGTTTTTGGCTCCACATTTCCGTAAAGTAGTGAAAACAATTATTTTTTGTGTGTGTGTGATTTGGAAACACTCGTCCTCTGAATGCATGCGCTTCGGCCATGCCTTTGCCCCTACGTTCGAGCACAGGCAGAAATAATGCCCAAATGAACCCCGAACGCACTAGTTTACCCATGCAACAGAAACTGGTCAAATTGATAATAGTCAGAAAGTGGGTGATCATTTTACGTTAAATTTATATAGGAAAGTGATTCCCCACTCTAATATCTAAATTATTTAATACAAATTAAAAAAAATTTCTTTTTCAACAGATTCGCAAATTCGACCTAATTTGTTAATTTACCATTGTAGAAACAAAAACAAAAAAAAATGTTAATTGTGACCCTTGTAAAAAAAAAAAAAAAAAATATATTTTTACATTTGGTTACACTTATTTATTTAAAAAAAAAAAAATGTTAATTGTGACCCTTGTAAAAAAAAAAATATATATATTTTTACATTTGGTTACACTTATTTATTTAAAACAAAAAAAATGTTAATTGTGACCCTTGTAAAAAAAAAAAAAAAAAATATATTTTTACATTTGGTTACACTTATTTATTTAAAAAAAAAAAAATGTTAATTGTGACCCTTGTAAAAAAAAAAATATATATATTTTTACATTTGGTTACACTTATTTATTTAAAACAAAAAAAAATGTTAATTGTGACCCTTGTAAAAAAAAAAATATATATATTTTTACATTTGGTTACACTTATTTATTTAAAACAAAAAAAAATGTTAATTGTGACCCTTGTAAAAAAAAAAATATATATATTTTTACATTTGGTTACACTTATTTATTTAAAACAAAAAAAAATGTTAATTGTGACCCTTGTAAAAAAAAAAATATATATATTTTTACATTTGGTTACACTTATTTATTTAAAACAAAAAAAAATGTTAATTGTGACCCTTGTAAAAAAAAAAATATATATATTTTTACATTTGGTTACACTTATTTATTTAAAACAAAAAAAAATGTTAATTGTGACCCTTGTAAAAAAAAAAATATATATATTTTTACATTTGGTTACACTTATTTATTTAAAACAAAAAAAAATGTTAATTGTGACCCTTGTAAAAAAAAAAATATATATATTTTTACATTTGGTTACACTTATTTATTTAAAACAAAAAAAAATGTTAATTGTGACCCTTGTAAAAAAAAAAATATATATATTTTTACATTTGGTTACACTTATTTATTTAAAACAAAAAAAAATGTTAATTGTGACCCTTGTAAAAAAAAAAATATATATATTTTTACATTTGGTTACACTTATTTATTTAAAACAAAAAAAAATCTTAATTGTGACCCTTGTAAAAAAAAAAATATATATATTTTTACATTTGGTTACACTTATTTATTTAAAACAAAAAAAAATCTTAATTGTGACCCTTGTAAAAAAAAAAATATATATATTTTTACATTTGGTTACACTTATTTATTTAAAACAAAAAAAAAGGCGATTGGTTGGTCATAAAGTGGTTGATCAGTTTACGTTAAATTTATATAAGAAACTACCCCGTCCCCCCTTCTCTCTTAAATCTAAAATATTTGAAAGAAAATAGAAAAACGAGAATTTTCTAGCAACATGATAGGTAATTGTACACAGAAAAAATAAAATAAAATTGGGTCATCCTACTACACAGAATGCGATAAATTATGTTGTATAAGCATTAGGAATGGTATTGTGTTGTTGTTTTTGTTAAATAATATTAACAGAGAAATCATTTCGAGTTAAAATCCAAGTAATATTACGCATGAAAACGTGCAAAAATCACGGTTGAAATCTCTGAACGATCAAATGAATTCGTAAATAAGCCCCAAATCATCCAATATGGCGGACCACTGTCAGGTTTTAGATCGACCGGAATGTGTTGAATGAAAAACGAACCCTTCACAGAAAGCAATAAGCAATAAAGTTTACAAGTGTTAATAAAACATATTTGTTAACACTAAATTATTTTTATACCTAATTTAAATTTTTGAAATAAAATAATATATATTTATAATTACTTCGTTTCGTTTCTCCAGGTCAGCAATTCTGTTTTTCTATCAAATCGTAATTTTTTTTCACTCACGTTTTCTTTTCTATTTTACTGATTAATAGTACATTGATTTGACTCAAAAAACTTCCTGCTATCATAATATTTTATTTATCTTCCTCCCACAAGGTAAGATGTGACACAAGGTCGGGAAAGTGGGATTTGAAAAGCCAGCGCCCGAGAAGGTGAGCACTCTGGCCTACAAAAAATGCCTGGGCAGCTCCGTCGGCATTCCCCGGTAGGGGCGCCTCAGGCAATAAGCAATAAACTTACCTCTCCCCAAAGAGGGGAGGCAAAGCCTGGGAGGGTGGACCTCCTAGAACATCGGAACAGATACATCACTACTATAAAAAAAAAAAAATTACTAAACTTTTTGACTTTTCTGTGTGGGAGAACCATTAGTAGGAGGATAACCAACATTTGGACAGTAAAAAAAGGTGAAAACCAGTGATGGTGGTAAATGACGAACAAGTGCCTTTATTTTACTTTATACTATGTTTTAATAAAGAAAAAAAATAAGGAAAAACCTAAGTTATAACAAGGGTTATCATACACTTGAAATGCTGAAATAAAAACTAGGCTTAAAAAAATAGTTGCCATTTTTATAAACAAGTTGAGAAAGAGGCCAATTAAAAAAAAACGATAACTAAAGTTTTCCTTAGCTAGGCTCTTTCTTTACTTGATTATAAAAAAAAAATGGCGACTATATTTTCCCAGCCTATTTTTTGTATCAGCGTTTTATATGTACGATAAACCTTGTTATGTTAGTGTTGGGATGTTTAATCGGAATCAGGAATTGGAAAAATCAGAACCTTTTGTGGTATCGGAATCTGAAGAATTTGAGCCTTATTTCCGATTCTAAAAACCATTATTTTCATTTTTTTCTTGACAAAAAAAAAATGAAACAAACACAATGTATTTATTTATTAGAAACTTTTTATTTACAACATAAGACTAATGGCTACAGGACCGTAGGTTAGGAATTCCCAGATTTAGCATTGACTCTCCAAATATAATTGAATTTTTTATTGGTAAATTATGGTAAACAAAGTAAATATCCTAGAGTTCACTTATGCCTATTCCCTTATTAAACCTTTTGAAATGTTCAAATTTATTTTCGCACCTATTTGCTAAACGTCTATATGACTCCTCTCAGACTTTACAGTTGAGTTTAAAATGCTCGGGACAAGTTTTTTTTATTTTATTTTCGCACCTATTTGCTAAACGTCTATATGACTCCTCTCAGACTTTACAGTTGAGTTTAAAATGCTCAGGGCAAGTTTTTTTATTTTATTTTCGCACCTATTTGCTAAACGTCTATATGACTCCTCTCAGACTTTACAGTTGAGTTTAAAATGCTCGGGACAAGTCTTTTTTTTATTTTGTTGGTGCCGCCCTGGTTGCTGTCCGGTATATATCCTGAAATAATTAATGTTTTATTGCATTTTTTCGGTTTGAAATTAATTAAATCAATTTTCAATTTATGGAGAATTTGAAAATAGATGACGGCTAAACTATTTCTAAAATAGTTATTTTCACTGAATTTAGGTAAAAATAGCACTGAGAAAAATATAAATGAAAATCTCACAATGAGTTTATCAAAATCTTGGATACACTACATAAAGAGAAAACGTTTAGAAGTTTGTCAAATTAAAAAAGAATTTATATCTACAAAGTACCCCCCCCCCCTAAATTTTACGTAAAATGATCCTCCATTTCCGGGTTATTCTAACTTTTTAGGACAGATAACTAAAATTTTTACCACTAACCTTAACTTTAACCGGCAAAGTCATAAAACCACACGTAATTGCTTTATTTTTCGTAATACCACTCGGACTTAGGGTTAGTAGTAGGAAGGAGGTGTGTTTTTTATGACTTTTAAAAATGATAAATTTTATACTAAAGTTTGATCAAGAATATTAACATGGCCGAAATTTTAAAAAAGCAACATTGGTTACATGTCTTTAAAACGCTGTCTGATCTGAAAGGCGGTGATCTTTTTACATATGTGAAAACTGATTTTTTGTTGTTTTATTTATTTTTACCACCCAAGTTTTTCAGGCTCTTTACATGTAATCGGCTAAAAATGGAGAATCGCATTTTTCTTTTTGGGTGAATTAGCAAAAATAATTTCAGGGGTTGGTAGAGGCATGGCCACTATTCATTCATAATATGGGTCTAACCCCCCCCCCCCCCCAAAAAAAAGTGAATAATTATTTTATTTATAGAATGTAGAGAAAAAAAATACTCCTCCCCAAAACACGCACCCAAAATTGATCTCCAAAGAAAATTAGAAATGACAAAGATGAAAGCAAAAAACTGGTTACATATCTTTAAAAACGCTATCTGATCCGGAAGTTTGTGATCATTTTGTTAAATTTATATGCAAAAGTGATCCCCCACTCAAAAGTCTAAAATAATTTTTTTTATTGCCTTCTTTTCAGGCTGTTTACATATAATCACTTAAAACCTATAGAATCTCATTTGTATTTTTTAATTTTAGAATTGGTGCAGGGCAATAATAATACCTTTGCATTAGGAATAACTAGTTGAGGGAAGCGTGATGGTGGTATCTATTTATTTTTATTCTTTTAACTAATGAGTCATCATTTATCAAGGCTTTGGGGCCACTCAAGAATAAATAAATCCAAACAATATTGAAAAGCAGTTGGATGAATGGCGATATGCTGAAAGAAAAAAATCGTTTGTAGGCTGGAGTAATGGAGGAGAAGGAGTAAGATAGATAAAGCTGTAACAATATTTATTTGGTGTGTGAAGTGTAAGAAAATGTATTACATATAATTCCATAATGCCAGTATACTGAAATCATATGCCCTTAATAGAGTTAAGATGAAAATTCATATACACTAAATGTACAAAAGCAAGGAAATTCCCAAATTTTTACACTTTTATTGTCATTAATTAAGGGTATGACTACATATCAACCAAACCATTTCATTATCACATCACTACAGTATAAATCTCTATGCCTGAGTGGATGAAGTGTGTGAGGTGTGCTGAAGAAAAATTCCTACCAGTAAAATACATAGCCTTGTTGTGCTTGCATACCCTTAATGACAATAAAAGTGTAAAAATTTGGGAATTTCCTTGCTTTTGTACATTTAGTGTATATGAATTTTCATCTTAGCCCTATTGTGCAAAGATTTCAGTATACTGGCATTTATCATGGAATGTCACTACTTTTGTAAAGGCTATGCCTCAATACAATGGTGATTTTAAAGGTTTTTTGGAATTTTCTGGAAAACTAAGGTATATGGTAAACTGAAATTAAAATGCGATCAACTAGACCCTAAAACCTCTATCTCTGCCAAAAATCAGCTGAATCCATCAAATAGTTGATGAGATACAGGGTGGCACATACGTACGTACGTACAGATAACATGATTTCATGATTGAACTTTCTGGATCTCTGGGTTGCCTTGACTAATGATGCTGAAATTCTACACACTTATAGAACCTATCAAATAAAAATTTTGTGCAAAGTTTTAACTAATTTGGTTTATTGGTTTTTGAGTTATGATTGATCAAAGAAATGAGATTTCCAGCATAGGCCATTCTTGAAGTCTATCAAGGGATAGAGCATTCTCGCGTCTCCCTTGATTAAGGGATAGAGCGCTCTTGCGCCTCCCTTGATTTGGTTAAATGCTACAAAGTGTTCATTGAGGCAGAGGGGAGATGCCGAAAGTTCACTGAGAACTTGTAGTAAATGAGGATTAAAGATAGTCACGAGACTGACGTCACTCATTCAGAGCTAGGCGTGGGATATTAAAACTTGTGCACATCTTTGTATAAAGATATGCTGTATAGTAAAAGATATGAAAAATTTAGTCGTAAACGACTGGATTTGGCATTAAATAACCCAGAAGGAGGTTGGTATGTGTTAAAACAGCTAACTAAGACAAACTCGACAATCAGCTAAATCCCATCCATTCACTGTGGAGGTCCCCAGATGCCGAAGAGCTTTCGACTCCAATAGTTTCTTTCCTCGTGCTGCTGGCCTCTGGAACTCCCTCCCTGCCCCCTGTTTCCCCGATGATACTGACATGCAGAAATTTAAAACTAATGTAAAGACATCTCGCTGCACAGCTCCCAATTTAGCTTGACCCCCCCCCCCCAACCTTCTCCCTTTTTTTCTCCGTAGCCCCTTATGTCTACAGTGGCGGCGTGCCTTGTTTGGGGTGAACTGTTAATAAAAAAAAAACTATAACAACCAACTAACTAAAACAATTAACCAACACGTTAGAAATTAAACTGTGTCTCTAATTAATTGCTCAAAAATATACCTGGAACAACTTCCCCAACAATAAACTTCACGCTATCAAAAAACAGATAGGAGAAAACCCCTACATCAAAATGACAAGAAAAGAGGAAGTTGTCTTTACAAGACTCCGAATAGGACAGTCCAACATCACCCACTCCCATCTCCTCAAAGGGGAAGAACCCCCTTACTGCATACCCTGTCAGGAACCATATACTATAAAACACATACTATCAAACTGCGTGGACCTGAAACGAATCCGACAAAAATATTACAAAGAAAACAAACTAAACAACATTTTTCTCCCAACAAACCTAAATAAAATCTTTGAATAGCTAAAAGAAGCCAATATCTATAACAAAATTTAACCACTTTCTCCCTACTCATGCCCCTCATCCTCATTCTCAAACATAAACACACATGTAAACTCTAAAATGAAAACAAACTAAACTCTTATACTATAAAATAACTCTCAACATATCCTTGTGAACAATTCTCCCCCAATAACAACCAAAAAAAAAAAAAAAAAAAATAAATAAATAAATAAATAAACAAACATTTTCCGGCATTAAATAACCAAGTAGTTGATATGCCGTAAAACCCAATCAATCAAAAATATACCTGTCTTCTCGACAAATTTGTATTCCAACCAATTACCGTGGAGACGAGTCGAGCGATTGGTCCCATCATCGCCTGGGTCTATTAATGTCGTGCCACACCGAGGGCCATCATGAGTTTTCTTGGCTATATGAACACCTCTCCATCGCCATTATTCGAAGAAACACTTTGATCTGCTTTCAGCAAGACACCCAATCAAATTTCTTGATGTTTAAGATATATCCACAAAGGCGTTTTAAAATTGGCATTTGAAACAGATTATTTAGAATCGAACGGCAACAAAGTAATTGTTAACTTTTAAACGTGTATAAAATTGAACTTTTATGTCAACTTTTTGTAAATAAAGTTACTATTAAATCAAATATATACTTTTATTTATTTACAGGTTCTTTAAGTGCTAATCATGTCTTCAGAGGAGGAGGAAGAAGAAGAACAGAATCTTTTTACTTTCAAAGATGAACGTCCATTGCCAGATTCTGTCTATACTTACCCATCTGGGCTTAGAGAAAGTGCCATCCCGTTGGTCATTGATAATGGTAAGGATATTCTTGCGGTTTCTCTTTTAATGTTTCCATTTTTGTCTAATGGTTGTAAAATGTAAAATGTTCACGTCACTTGAACTAACTTGAACTAACTTGTAAGCTACAATAGTCATTTTCCGGTAAACCGACTCTAAAAAAATGTTTCTCAGTGAAAAAACAGGTTCTTATATATATAAAGACACATAAAAATCGCATTACGTATCATTTCTAAAGCCATTTATAACATGGGGAAAAATGGGGGAGGATTTTCATGTTATCTGGGATTACGACCTCAAAGGAGACTTACCTGCCCTGTTTCAAGTAAATCTTTACAACAGGCCATGGTGACTCTTGCAAAATATGATAAAATTGATTTTTACTTTTAATTAAACTTCTACTCGATCATTTTTCCTAATTTTTGGTGAGGATACTTCTTTTTGTCTGATACGTAAGTATATCAAAGAGATTTTACTTTTTGTCTTTTAAAAAATATACTTTATTTTACTTGAACCAATGCGGGCTTCCATTGTAGTTGGCTCTTATGAAGTCAGTAGTTTTCAATGCATGTCCTTTCATGTCAAAACCAGCAAACTGATTCTCCTATGTAAAGAGGATTTGTCACTCAAAGATCCACCACCTCCGTCACCAACACTCGACAAGCAGCTGAGGGGGTTGACTCTTTAAGTTTAATGCTTGAATAAATAAAATTTTATACCAAATATATATGATTATGTGTAGCTAAATAATGCTTGAATAAATAAAATTTTATACCAAATATATATCATTATGTGTAGCTAAATAATGCTTGAATAAATAAAATTTTATACCAAATATATATGATTATGTTAAGCTAAATAATGCTTGAATAAATAAAATTTTATACCAAATATATATGATTATGTGTAGCTAAATAATGCTTGAATAAATAAAATTTGATACCAAATATATATCATTACATGTAGCTAAATAATGCTTGAATAAATAAAATTTTATACCAAATATATATGATTATGTTAAGCTAAATAATGCTTGAATAAATAAAATTTTATACCAAATATATATCATTATGTTAAGCTAAATAATGCTTGAATAAATAAAATTTTATACCAAATATATATGATTATGTGTAGTTAAATAATGCTTGAATAAATACAATTTTATACCAAACTAGCGGAACCCGTCGCCCGGCGTTGCGCGGGAGAAAGTACTACCTATTGCATAAAAAAGAAACCGCCTATTGTTCTTCCCCCCTCTACCGTGTTGGTGAATGTTTTAAATAAAAAAACAAAAAAAAAACGTGTCAGATTTAGAATGGGATCGAACGCCGACACTGGCGATAATGAAACCTCCCTTCTTAACCATTTTGCCACAGTTACTACTTAAAAAGTACATGTGAAAATAGGCCAGTTAAGCTAAGCTTATTTACTGGCAGCTTCTGGCGACGAAAAATAAAGTTCAACAATGACATGGTTTAGGTCATTTATTTTGGAAGGGTTAAAGGTATATGATTTTGAAAATATAAATGTGTCGGGGACTAACAGTATCTTGGCGGCTATTGAATTAAATAGGAAGTCGATTTAGTGAAGGAATTGTAGCTGCCATGCTTGAAGAATAAATGTTGCAGAAACTGTGTTCGTTAATGTCATTCGCTTAATTCCGGAATGAATGTAAATATGGAAATCATAGGTAGAATTTGAAAAAACGTAATCTGATATTCGCGGAATATCATCGGATTCAACGGGAGCGGTCATTATTTGTTTGCGTATTGCTTTATATTATGTAGTAAATTAATACCAGGCAAATAATAAATAAGGACGGACTGTTTTGTGAAAAATAAACTGTGTTTATTACTTCCCGGTGTCGATGAGTGTAGTCACAGTACACAATTGTTAGGGGGAAAAGTCTTTGCTACCACCTATATGGAGTTGGTTTTTCAGAGAGACGTTGATGGTGGGCCAAATGTAATAGTTATTGTTAGGTAGGAAAAAGTAATAACAACTTTACTATAACACGCTCGAGTGAATAAGTGTAGTATAGCGGTGAGTTTAGTAGCCTGTGATGTATGTGGTTATTTTCCTATACTCTGAGAAGGTACAGGGGAAAAAACGTCTCTACTTTATATATTAGATATATATCATTATGTGTAGCTAAATAATGCTTGAATAAATAAAATGTTATACCAAATATATATCATTATGTGTAGCTAAATAATGCTTGAATAAATAAAATTTGATACCAAATATATATCATTATGTGTAGCTAAATAATGCTTGAATAAATAAAATTTCATACCAAATATATATCATTATGTGTAGCTAAATAATGCTTGAATAAATAAAATTTGATACCAAATATATATCATTATGTGTAGCTAAATAATGCTTGAATAAATAAAATTTGATACCAAATATATATGATTATGTGTAGCTAAATAATGCTTGAATAAATAAAATTTTATTTCAAATATATATGATTATGTTAAGCTAAATAATGCTTGAATAAATAAAATTTCATACAAAATACATATCATAGATGTTGTCTGTAATTTTTCAGGTTCTTATCAGTGCCGAGCTGGATGGGCATCCATGGATAAGCCCCAGTTAATTTTCAAAAATGTAACGGCCAAACAGAGAGGCAAAAAGGTAAGTATTTTAATTATTCGTTTGTAGTGTCCCATTTTTTTTTTAATCGTGTTGACACACCGGTTCCTGTTAGATGACCAAAGTTAAGCGACATTGAGCCTGGTCAGTACTAAGTGGGTGACCATTTGGGAATACCAGATGCTGTATGTGCTCTCTGCTTATCTCGGCATTGTTTCCAGTCATCCTGGACTACTTGCTACTGAATTCAAGCAGTGCCTATTCAGGAGACGTATGATTGGAGATTGCACAACTCTTGCTTCAAAATTACACGCACAGCCACACTTACAGGGAATGTCCATTGTCTCTCAAGATAGAACGGAGGCCACGTGCTACTGGCTATGATGGTTGAGACTTTCTTTTCATCAGGTGAGCTTCTTCTAAAAGAAGCTTTTGTTGGGTTGTTTCAATCTTTCTGTGGTTGAATCTTGATCGGTGCTGATTATTAAAACACAAATGCATTTAAAAAAAATATATCTAAATGAATAAATGCAAAAGTTTTTTTCATCCATCCTAACTATATTAATATCGAAACTGACTAGGCTCATTTCGTTCTAATGATACAAGAATATTTTCAAATATCGTATATATATATAGGAATCTAAATATATCTGAAACAAATCTCGATATTGCTCATTTGCATATTTATTAAGTTTCTAATGAATTAATATTTTCTAATATACATTTCTAATTTGTATTGCCAAATTTTCTTCTATACACGCAATCGTTTTATCTATTATATTATTATTTTAATTATTAATACATTCCTCCCAGGCATCACCTCATCTTTTTGGGGGGGAGGGGGCCAGTATAGTATACATTCGTTCCTCACAATACTATTCTCTCAGGATTACTTCTCTTTTTTTTTTTTGTGTGTGTGTGTGTGGGGTAGTATACTCTCTATTCATGCTCTCAGACATTAACTCCTACTTTTTTTTTGGGGGGGGGGGGGGGGTTCGTTCGTCATAATATAATCTCTCAGACATTAATTCCTACTTTTTTTTGGGGGGGGGGGGTTCGTTCGTCATAATATAATCTCTCAGACATTAATTCCTACTTTTTTTTTTGGGGGGGGGGGTTCGTTCGTCATAATATAATCTCTCAGACATTAACTCCTACTTTTTTTGGGGGGGGGGGGGTTCGTTCGTCATAATATAATCTCTCAGACATTAACTCCTACTTTTTTTTGGGGGGGGGGAGGGGGGTTCGTTCGTCATAATATAATCTCTCAGACATTACCTATTCTCTGGAGTCACTTCATGTTGTTCGTTCATCATGATATCATACTCCCAGAATAAAGAACCCTCTCTAAGCTTTTTAATTTACAAAAGCTTTATAAATTTAAAAAAAAAAAAAAATAGATTCATATTTTTTTTAAATCGTCATTAAGTTTTATTTTTATTTTTCTGCCTTTAATAATAAAAGCGAAAAACATAAAGTAACCATTTTTAATTGCTCAGGAATATATAATTCTTTTATTTGACCAATTGATTTCCACTTTGGACGACTGTCAAGAATAATCAATAGAAAGAAAGGATGCGCAAAAAAACAAATAGTCAACAAATAACTGTTACCAAAGGCATAAAAGTTACTTTTATACCTACCTGCGTATTTCTTTTTACGTTTTAAAGTATTTTAAAGCGTTTATTTTTTTTATTTCAATTAAAAAGTTTGGTCAAATAAATTACGTTAGATTACGTCTACGAAGTCTGTTGTTTTTTTAATGTATTTTTCTCCTTTTAATTAGGTAGAAAAGTAAATTTTAAGGCGTTTGGGACAGTTATTTGTTTACTTGAAAAACAAACTTTGAGGACATTCGCTTATGCTATCTTGCAAATGGAACTGTAACGCTATCGGATTTGGACGAATTATTATAATGCAATCAAAACGCTTTAAAATACTTTAAAACAAAAAAGAAAATTAGCATGTAGGTAGAAAAGTAACTTTATTGTCTTTGGTAACAGTTATTTGTTGATTATTTGTTTTTGTTTATTCAACCTTTTTTCTGTTGGTTATTCTTGACAATCGCCCCGAATTTTCCACTTATTCCTTTCATTATGGGCAATTCATTTTTATACTTATACAAAATCAAATCTCAACATTGAAATATATCAAATAACACCATGGCAATAATCTTTTCTTTATTTTTCTTCAAATTATGAAAATGTGAAAAAAACATTGTTTCTTTGTTTGTCTGTAGATAATGCTAGAACTAGACTAATTGCTGCCCGGAGGGAGGGTAGTTTTTGCTAGTATTTTCATATATTTAATATTACGTTACAGTCCTTACTGTATCTCGCAGAGAAAAAGAGCTGAATCTTTGTCGCCCTCATACTTTCACGCAGCTAATACTTGTAACAATTACATTCTTACACGTCTGACTTGTTACTTTCCTCAGTCTATACGATGCTATTCCTTTTTATCAAAATGTTCTGCCCACGCACTTGTGAATCTTCTCTTCTTATTCACTGGTGCTACCAGATCAGGCTGTCTGAAGATACCCGCTTCCTGACCAAAAATGTACCAAACATTAATGTTGTTTTTTTCCTTTCCCTTTGCAAAACTCAATAATGTTCTGCAAAGCTAAAAACAAAAACAAAATTTTTCCTCTACAAAGCAACCAAACCTAACACCATGAATAAATACTTGGGGGGGGGGGGGGGGGGTTCTCTTCTCTTAGCTAAATTTTTTTTCTACTGCAGGTCTGCCGTCTGCAGCATGCATCTATGTACCCCACTAAACATGCATCACTGTGCATGTTTGCACTGAAAACAAATTGCCAAATATGTTGCTGAGTATACGTGAAAGTAATCTTTCTTTTTTTGTCTTTTGTAAAATTAGTCCTGCACCCTTTGCTAATCCCGCCTCCCCCAATGAGATTCTATTGTTTTTAGGCAATTACATGTAAACAGCTTAAAAAATAGTTGGTAAAGAAATAAAAAAACAAACAAATATACATTTTAAAATTTCTTTTTACTGTCTACTTTTTCAGTAGATCGCCTAAAAACGGTAGAATCAAATTTTATTTTTAGGAGCATTAGCAGAGAGTGCACAGCTCGAATAATACCCTCTTTTTTTAAAAAATATAATTTTTTAGGTTGACTTTTTAACAAAAAAGCTGAAATAACTCGAGTAAATTATTTAGAGTGAAACTGTTTCTGTTAAAAAGAAAAGCTTGTCACCAACAATTGAAAGCGGAAGTTTTACGATGTTCTTAATCTCCTAAATTATTCATTATTTTTATATAACTTAAAATAAATATTAACAAGCCACGCGTGCGTGGTCTCCCTCTGTATGTGACTTGATGTGGCGAGTGTAAAATGCAATAAATTTGGGCAATTTGGGGCATTTTTGACCCCCCTTTAACCCCCTGGGGGCGCGAACCAGAATTTTTCTGAGGTCAAGGATGCTCATTTTATATCCAGAACAATTGCCTCTACATTTTGGCCAAGTTTCAGAAAAATTGAATGGATGGATCAAACGTTATGGGAGAAAAGGGTCATTTTTTGCCATTTTGGGGGCTTTTGACCCCCTGGGGGCGCGAACCAGATTTTTTCCAAGGTCAGCGATACTTATTTTCTATTAGGAACAATTGCCTCCACATTTTGGCCAAGTTTCAAAGAAATTGAATGGATGGATGAAAAGTTATGGGGCAAAAAATGTAATTTTTTGCCATTTCGGGGCCTTTTGACCCCCTGGGGGGCTAACCAGATTTTTTTTCAAAAATCGGAGAATGTCACTTTCTAACCTGACCAAAGTTACAACTTCATGCAAAATTTCAGAGAAATTTAATGGATGGTTGCGGAGAAAAATCCGGACGGACAGACATGCCTCAAAACATTATGACTTACCTTAAATAACAGTAAACGTTTTTGTTTCCCGAAAAGAAAAACTTGTTTTTTGTAGAGGGGATATAGGCAACTTGAAAATGCTTTGACCGTAGATACAGCGGACAACGTGTATTTTATCTTTTTATTGATCTTCACCGCAGCTGCTTATAGCAAAGTATAAAGAGCACATTTTAATTAGATTATTATATCTATTCTTATTTTATTTACCTCCTCTCCAGGAAGTTAGACACAAGGTCGCGTGTTAAGTTGAAAAACCAGCGTACTAGTATTAGCGCACTCTTGCCTACAAAAAATGCCTGAGCAGCCCCGTCGACATTCCCTGGTAGGGGCACCTCAGGCGATTAGTGATAAACTAACCCCTTCTCAAAGAGAAGGTAAAGCCTGGGGTGTGGACCTCCTGAGACTGAACAGAACCATACCTCAGCCTCAGCCCAACAGCAACAAAGTCACTGGTGGACTGGTTTCGGAGATCACATCTCCGAGTGGTCCGAAGATAAGTTGGTTAATTTAAGAAATAAATATTTCAATATTTTTTGTTGTAAAAAATATAAAGGTTTCTCTGAAAGCTGACATAGAGATCAAACGTAGGCTTTGTTTTATCAATGTTTTAAACTTTAAAAAATTTTTTAATTTAATTTTTTTTTTTACTTATTCATGAATCAAAAAATATATCTCTTACTAAATACTTGATCCCAGTGCTATGAATGGCAGGGAGAGTAGATGGAAGTGAGAGGGTAAAAACTCCTCCGCCTTTTATTTATGACTAAAATAAAATATTGATTAGAACTAAATATTAAAATCGATTGAAATTCTTTTTTAAATTTTTTTTTAAACATTACCCAATAATTGGCCTAAATCACTGATGAAACAGATTTTTTATCTACCTTTTGTAATTATTCTTGTTAACGAATTAGAGGAAAATCTGACTTTACTATATATAAGAAGACAAGAAGTATACGTCCCAGGACAGGCAAAATTAATTCTTCCAAACAACAGTTTTGCACCAGTTTTATGTCCTCTTACGAAGATTAAAATCAAGATATAATCCTAGTAAATCTTATGTCTTGAATCCTTATTCCAATTTTGATCAAAATCCATTAGATGATTTTGATTCTAGAAAGTTTATATAGGGTTTGAAAAAGAAATTGAAATTCATGGAATCTTGCTTAATTGGTGTCTAATAACTATGGATAAAATTCAATGAAAATCTGAAATATTTGAATTTTCAAATAGGGGCTTGTGCCGATGTTAGGCCCTCTAAAAACTCTTTGAAAAAACTCCAAAGGAACTGAAATGTGGAGAAGTTTTATTAATTGATGTCTAATACCTATTGTTAAAATTTCATAAAAATTGGAGGTATCTGAATTCTGACCTCTTACGCCTAGCATCTGTGTTCTAAAATTCATAATGATTGGTTAATTAGTTTAGGAGTGAATTCTGTACATACAAATATATAAACATATACACATACCAAACTTAAGTATATATATATATGTATTATCTAACATATAAAGTTATCTTGTGAAATTCTTGCCATCAGACCTAGATAGCATTGTATCTGCCAACTCCATATGTGATTTTGCCTTGCCAGTGAATTATAAAATTTTGCAATCAGTTATTCACATAATAAAAAAGGATTTCTAATTTATTTCATCGATTGATAAACACTGCTATTCTTCAATAGAAAAACATCTATATTCATTAGCCAATCACATTGCTGTGTTTGTTATAAATAAGGACACATGAACTTGAGAAGGACATCCATCTATCCATGCTAGCCGGATAAAGTTATCATTTTTATGATTATTATAATGCAGTAAGCAGCCGAGATTGCAAATGGCTGCATACGTGTAGTAATTTATTTCCAGTTCTACATAAACTTATTTACTACACATAGACAATGTTTATTTGACGATTTCATTTTTTTATATGTTTCAATTTGCTATTTCATATTTTTTATTACAAAAGAAAATTGTGTCCATTGTTTGAGAGACATATTTACTGATTTACTTTGCTGGAAAATAGTCTTGTAGTCTCTTGACATGAGAGAAAAAAAACAACCAGCAATTACTTGGAAACTTTTCAGCATCAAGGAATTCTGAGGCTTTATTATTGCCCATTAGAAATGCCCACATAATTAAATAGCATAAAATACTTTCACTGGTGCAAGTTTAGAATTCGACCGACATGAAAAAAAAAAAAAAATAAAGAAATATCTTTATGATGTACGTAACTATCATGGAAAGCATATATCGTATACCAAAAGAAAATCAAATTTTATGGGTAAACGAGGATCGTCGATATATCGACGCCATATTGGACATTGTGTTTGCTTGCCAAGCGAGATAATTCCAATTTGACTGGCAAACACAATGTCTAATATGGCGTCAATATATCGACGATCCTTGTTTACCCATAAAATTTGATTTTCTTTTGTAAACAAAACAAACTACTTGGTATACGGGTATACGATATATACTTTCCGTCACGGGTACAGACATCATAAAGATATTTCTTAATTTTTTTTTTTCATGTCGGTCGAATTCTAAACTTGCACCCTTTCACCTTATCTGCGATGTTCTCTTTGTTTAAACAAATCATAACAGACGATACAATATTTTGACAGTGTGGCATTTTGGTCTCCTACACAAACTTTGGGGTTATGGTATTGGTGGTGAGGTTCTTGACATTATTAGGTCTTTTCTTTCTGATCGAAGCTTGCCAGTAACTTTGGACGGTGTCTCTTCAATCTCTTTTCCTATCAATGCTAGTGTTTCTCAGGGCTCTATTGTAAGCCCAACGCTCTTTCTTCTCTATATAAATGATCTTCCAGAGAATATTGTTCAGAAAATGAACATCTATGCTGATGATACCACTCTCTATTCTGGTGTTGCTTCTCGCCCATGTCCCTCGGATCAGTCGAAATATGCAGCTGATCTAGAAGTGGACTTGGGTTCAGTTGTGGATTGGGGTACGAAATGCTTTATTTCGTTTAATCCAGTTAAGACTTAGCTCGTGTCTTTCAATCGTAGGTGTGTCCCTTTTCTTCCTGAGATTCTCATGGATGGCTCTGCTCTTGAGGAGAAATCGACTCTGAAACTTCTTAGTTTATCTCTCTCATGAAATCTTTCTTGAAGTTCATACATTAGATCCATTGCTCTTTCTGCTTCTCGTAAAGTCGGTTCTCACTATGGCTCCAAACACTTTCTCACAACTGAGGCTATTCTCTATCTCTACAAATCTACAATCAGCCCATGTATGGAGTACTGTTGTCATATTTGGGCTGGTGAATCTCTGCCCCATTTGAGGGTTCTTGATAAGGTGCAGAAACGTGTCTGTAATTTGATTAGCCCTACCTTTTCTTCTCTACACCCTCTTTCTCACAGACATGATGTTGCTAGTCTCAGTCTTTTCTATAAATACTATTATGGCATGTGTTCTTCAGAATTATATGATCTATTCCCCGCTTCTTTTGTTCCAGCTCATTTGACTCGTTGGTCTAGTGGTCTGTATCAATTTGCTGTTTTGATACCTCATTGTAATAAAGCTTCCTATTCCAGTAGCTTCTTTCCAAGAACCACAGGCTTGTGGAACTCTCTTCCTGCTGACTGTTTTCCTTCTATCTATAACCTTGTTCTTTTCAAGATAATCATATTTGTTCTTGTTAGCTCCTTATATCAAGTGACTTCATGCCTTGTCTGGAGCGATTTCCATAAAAAACAAAACAAAAAAGAAACATGTCTTTCAGTAAACATTTCATTTTTGAATACATAATGGACAACTCAATATGCCCTTTAATAAACATCATACACAAATTCGTTTACACACACATACTCCAAAGAATTTTATTTTATAAAAAACGCATGCATAAGCAATTTCTTTTCTTTTTTGCGAGCAACAATAACTATTTATACTACTAGGATTATGGTCTCTACGGACCCAAATACTAGTATATTTTAAATTGTTTTTAACGCCAATATGTATGTAGTTAAAGAAAAATAAATTGTTTTGCACTATTAAAATAATTCCCAACACTATTGATAATGTTTACCCATTCATTTTTTAAATTTTATTATCGCTTATGTTTAAATTCACGTTTTGATACATGACGTAAATCATAAATTTATGACGTCCTGCCAAAGCTATAATTATTTTGTTAAGATAATGTTTTAAGCTCCATTTATAAGAAAGTCCAAATCGTTCGTAGAATCTCAGATTGAAGATCTCAAGGTTTCAATTTCAATTTCCTGTCATGGCATCTGCTTTATTTGTTGGGAATTTATTATTTACTATTAATGCAATATTTTTTATTTCTAAAAGTAGTTAAGATCTCTGATATTTCGAAATGAGACAAATTCAGCAATGTATTCATTATGTTTAAAAAAAATTGTGACTGTCAGACGGACAAAATCTCTATTTATATAAGATTTATAGGAAATTTAACAATGGCCGACAAATTACTGTCAAGGGGAATAATTCTTTTTTTCTTATCATAGATTTATCTTCCTTGCTATACAAATTCAAATAGTCAGGATTGTATTTGAAACGTGCCACCAGGTTCATTTTGTTTTGTAATAACCGAATAAAAATTGTGTAATGGTTTTTTAATTTTTATTTATTTTGCAATATAAGTTTGATATAGATATTCCCAACTGTGGTTTTTGCATGTAAGAAAAGGGTTATTTCTGTTCTTATTTCATTTTTCTCTTTTTTACATTACACAATTATACTTCCAGCTATTACCAATTATGAAATTAAAGGCTAGGATTACTCTCAAGTTTTCACAGGCTACGCTGGGATGGGTCCGTCTAGTCTAATATATAAAGTTATCTTGTTGGAGTTTGTCATTGATATCAATTAATCTGATAAATCAATATTTGATTCTGACTAACCAATTTTTCTTTTTTCCTTTGGACATTTTTTCTTTTTTCTTTCGGTTTGGAACTGTTATCATGGAAACATTTTCCATTTATCATCTTCACATCATCGTCTGCTTATGTCGTTAATGAAAAAGAAACATGCTGCATTTCTCTATCTACACTGTTGTTTTAATTAAATGTTGCAAGCAGCCTTCGGAATTTGTGATTATACCCTTATTCTTCTGGTATACCTGATTAATTACCTATTGCATATATATATATATTTTATATTCGTCAGAAACTTTTTCATGATTCTTGAAAGTTCTCTGCCAATGTGAAAATGGATAATATTAGACTTCGACTGATACGTTAGAAAAAAATCATTGTAGTAGCAGTATTATTTGCATTGTGTGTGTAGATTTCTTACTGTACGCATCCGTTGCAAGCCAGTAGCAACACAATAGTTTTCAACAGTCGCCATTAACCGGTTTCGTGCATAGAATTGTTAGTGTGTGAGTGTCTGCCATCAAAAGGAGTATGGGTGTAATATTTTGTGTCACTTTGCTTAGAAACAAGTAAACAAAATATAACGGGGATTTGAGTTCTTCGCTTTTTAGTGGAGTTCCATTTTTATTTTTGTTTTGTTTTTTAAAATAAGAAAATGTCAAATCTCTAGAGCTTTACATCATTATTGGCCCCCTGATTTTATAAATCGGGGGACTTATGTTTTGAAGAATGTCCGTCTGTCCGGATTTTTCTCCGCAACCATCCATTGAATTTCTCTGAAATTTTGCATGAAGTTGTAACTTTGGTCAGGTTAGAAAGTGACATTCTCCGATTTTTGAAAAAAAATCTGGTTAGCCCCCCAGGGGGTCAAAAGGCCCCGAAATGGCAAAAAATTACATTTTTTGCCCCATAATTTTCATCCATCCATTCAATTTCTCTGAAACTTGGCCAAAATTTGGAGGCAATTGTTCCTAATAGAAAATAAGTATCGCTAACCTTGGAAAAAATCTGGTTCGCACCCCCAGGGGTTCAAAAGCCCCCAAAATGGCAAAAAATGACCCTTTTCTCCCATAACGTTTGATCCATCCATTCAATTTTTCTGAAACTTGGCCAAAATGTAGAGGCAATTGTTCTGGATATAAAATGAGCATTCTTGACCTCAGAAAAATTCTGGTTCGTACCCCCAGGGGATCAAAGGGGGGTCAAAAATGCCTCAAATTGCCCAAATTTATTGCATTTTACACTCGCCACATCGAGTCACATACAGAGGGGGCCATGCACGCGCGTCTTGTTTTTCCCCATTTGGCTCGATTTTATTTCTCTTTCTTCCTTATTGTTTCACTTTATCTTTCTTTCCCTTTTCTTGCTTTTCTCTCTTTCTTTTTCAATCACGTTTTGTCTTGCCTTGCTCTGCCTCCCGTTTCACTCTCTAAAAATTTTAAATTTGCCATACTTCAAACAATTCATGAGTAGGAGTTTTAGAAGGCTTCTATTTCATCAATGAATGCCTTCCTGTCTCCTTTAAAACATATCAGTCGATACTTTCAGGATGAAAAAAAAGAGGTATTATAGATTAACACCTGTTGCTAAATTATTCCCCCCCCCCTCAAAAAATGAGACTTGCTTTTTTTTTTTTTAAAGGCGATTATAAGTGAACATCCTGGCTCCCTAGGTTGGGAAATTGGTGGTGGTGGTGGGGGGCATGCCCCCTTAGGTTGAAAAATTCATTTTTATTTCAGATTTTTTTTTGCCATTGGCAACTCACATCCCTGATATAAATAAAGATTTGAAAGAATTTATAAACAAAAAAATTCACAAATACAATTGTCCATAATTAGATCAGATCTTTTTTTTTTTTAATTAAAAAAAATTTATTTTTTATTTTTATGGAGATACTTTTAAACTTTGGATTGATTTCTTAACACGCAGTAAATGAATATTGTTCACTAAAGTTATTCTTCTCGTGTCGATTCCATGCATTTTGGGCTGCGATCAAGTGGAACTATGGTTTCTCTCTTTGCTCATAGGAGGAGCCATCTTACACTTTTCTTCCCAAACATCTTTGTGGGAGCTGGATCTTTAACTAAAATCTAGGGACACTTCTGACAGTGACAGGTGTCATCCGAAAATATGTTTCACATTGTAGCTATTACTGGCGATATCTCCTGCTACACTGAACAATCTTTTTTGTATTTAGTGTGTCACGTTGGTTATAAACGAGTGAAACAAAACAAAAAATTATTATTACACGAGGACTATAAATGACATCAATACATTTGTCAAGCATAGGGTCCCAAATTTTTTTCAGTGCAAGTCCATAATTCTGCTGGCATGAAAAATAAAATTAAGAAAAAACTTTATGATGTACGTATCCGCGACAGAAAGCATATCGTACACCAAAAGTCACGTAAATTGATCAAGTATTTTTTTTTACAAAAGAAAATCAAATTTTATGGGTAAACGCCGATCGCCAATCTATTAACACCATGTTGGAAATTGTGGTTACCGAACAAGAGAGATAACTCCAAAACCACAATTTCCAATATGGCGTCGATAGATCAACGATTGTCGTTTACTCATACAATTTTATTTTCTTTTGTAAAAAAAAAAATACTTGACCAATTTATGTGATTTTTGGTGTACGATATATGCTTTCTGTCATGGGTACGTACATCATAAAGCTGTTTCTTAATTTTTTTTGTATGTCAGCAGAGTTATAGATTTGCACCTTTTTTTCTTAGATACAGACGTGTACACTTTTGAATTACTTAGTGCGTAGAAACTGCATATTGTTCAAGAAAGTGATTTTTCTCTAGTTGATTACTGGTCTTTCGAGCTGGGACCAAATGTTCAGTATCTTTTCTGTCCTTGGTCAGAGGAGGATGTAATTTTTTTTTTATAGTGTATTGCGGTTTCTTATAATACAATTCAGCTATTTTAATGAATTAATTAGTGAATTAATAATCCTATTTAGAAACAATAACTTAACTACAAAAATTAATTTACAGATAACATTGAATCCATGAAAATGTATTTTGGTTTCTTATAAAACAAATCAGCCATTTTAGGAATTAACTTTGTCTAATAAAGAACATATTTATAAATAATTTATTTAAAAAAAATAAAAATTATATCAACTAGGATGTTTTACCATTTCTTAGAAAACAAGTCAGCCATTTTGGTACTTATATAGAGAACGACCCGGGCTGAGATAATAACGTTATAATTTAGAAACCCATTCTTAACATGAGAAGGTGGGGGGTTGATTAACTATTTTGTACATTCAGCTAACAATTAATAAACAAACGAAACTGTAAAAATTGAATTTAACTTGAAAATCTTATCTAAAAAATAACCCGGATTGTTCTATATATAAACACCGCCATTTTTAATTAATTACTTTGTGAAATTCTATTTTTCTGGCTTTAGATTACTTTGCTATTCTTCACGTATTATAAAAACTACATTAACTTAATTCCCGGGCTAGCAAAATTAGAAAAATCTCGAGTTTGGGATATCTCTTACTTAACATTGTCTCCCAGACATTCACATTTCTATAACCAGACAAAAATATTTTGCAAAAAAGGTCATATTAGTTATTCAAAGTAACTGTTTCAATGTTTTTGGGATCACTAAAAATGAAAAATATTTTTAAAAATCATCAAATTTGGAGGCTTTTTCAATTTTTTGAACTTTTATAACTCAATATTACTTAGAACCATGTAAACTTATACATAGTATGAAAGTACACAAAAAGTGATTTTTAAATCCCATTTCAAGTGATTTTTGAAGTTCAAAGCTTTGCAATAAATATTTGCTCGAAGAAAATGACTAAATTTTGTTGTAGCTCCCTTTTTTAGCAAGTTAAAATCTGAATAAATCACCAAAATTAAAATATATCTATGACAAAAAGATTTGATATGACAAAAGGCAAACATCTTTTTGAATTTCTCATCCTAAAATCAGTAAAGTGGCAACGTTTCGAGCTTGTTTTAGCAATGAATACTTTTTACAGCAATTTCAGTAACGTATACTTCTAACTCAGTTTTTAAAATCCATGTTTGCCCTATTATCAAATTGTGTTTCCGTCTGTTTCTACATGGTTCAAATCTGAGTTTTAAAATTAAAAAAAAAAATTTTTATTACTGATTTTACTACTAAAATAAAAAATCCGGTTTAATCTCTAATGTGTTATGAATCATTAAAAAGATTCAATGTGTTAACTGTAAAATGAAACTAATATTGTCTTCTTTTTTTTTTAAAGAGGGAAGGAGGAATGGGATTTTGTCTAATGTTTAGGCTGGTTTGATCTTAATAATTATGATTAGAGCCTACATTTTTAGTTATACACTGAAAATGAGCTTCTAGACCAATAGCAAATAAGATGACAAATCAAAGAAATTTCGACAAACTTTGAACGGTCATAATTTGGTGGCTAATTGAGTTACCAAAATAAATCTGGTACCATTTTTTAATATTTTGCAAAGATCTATGTACCAACATTAAAAATCTTTAGATATAATGAAAATAAAATTTTGGTTTGGATACCTACAGAAAATGGCTCAAAATCAAAAGTTCTTAAGGAATAATCCGAGGCCCCCAAAATAAATAAATGTGGGACAATTGAAAACTATTTCAGACGTATAAACCATTTAATAACCTTATTCATCTAAAACCATCGATAGGATTTGCAAACAAATTGAGCCAGGGCTTTCAGGGGTCGAACAATTGTAAAGAAATTTACTACTGAATGTTAAGTGAATCATTGTGTGGAAATTGACATTGTTTCTACTTAAAATGTTTAATGGACTGAAACAAATTAGATTTGTGGAATAATAAAAAGATACAGAAACTATTTACAATGTCTAAGTCAGGTTAAACTCTACATTGTCCATTGTTTATTTCATTAGAAGAAAAACGATAAAAATTGCCCAGTACCCCCTACTCTCTTTATGATGTCCTCTATTAAAATTAAATGGGTATCATCCTTATGGGCCAGAAAAATTGACTTACTGGCTCTTTTCGTGTGAAGAAATTTGGCCAAACAAAAATTGCCTGGGCAGCCTTGTCAGTATTCCCCCCGTGGGGCGCATCATGCATTTAGCAATAAACTAATCCCTTCTCAAAAAAACGAAAAGGCAAAGCCTGTTAAAGTGAACCTCCTAGATCTGCACAGGACCATACTTCAGAACGGAAGAAAACAAGGCCACAGCGTACCCAAGACTCTGTTAGTCTGATTTTGGTATGAAGTAGTCACCCCAGAAGGTGGCTAGATGTCTGCAAGTAATAGTCGTTTTTACACTTTGCCTTTGTTCCAGCAGACTTATTAACTGTTACACAATTTTTTCCAAGACACTTTATATTTATTTCATCTATTTCATAGAAGCTGAATATCCTTTTGGGGTCGAGAATATCCCTTTTTCTTTCCTTTTCTTTTTTTTGTGTCTTACTGTGTATTCTGTAATATTAAAATAGCAGTTTTTGTAATTGACCAACCATCTAGTACTTGAGTAAGCATTTCAACTTTCTAATCCCTGTCACTAGTAAGCATTTTTTTCTTTGATTAACTTCATTAGGTTTTCAGTTTTCACATTCTTTGGTGGTAGAGATTGCAAGTGAAGTCGTTTCAAGTGTAGCTGTGACTGTCTGGCTTGCTTGTTACATCATTGATTTTACGTTTACCAAGATAAAAAAAAAACTATCATTTCTGACAGTTTTGATTGGTGAACAACTGAGCAGTTTTAATGGCTAATTTGTCATTTATGGCAGATTCAATTGATAGTCCATCAGTAGGCTTCTGGTCAACTTGCATGTTTTTTTGTTTTTTTGTGTGTATCTTCTTAATCTAATGCAGCCGTCTCAAATTTATGGATAAAGAACTTATTGAAACACCTTTTGCACAATGTCTGTCCTCCGTAAAACTCATCTTTTGTATTTTTAACTATTGATGTTCATTTAGTGATATTTCATGTAAATTGGTCTTCATTGGTACTTTATGGGTGGCAAATGGCTCCATGCATTTTTTTCTTCTGTCTTAAATACTAATACACACATTTATGTAGTAATTGCAAACATCAACATCATCATTAGGGTACTGTAACTTTGCTCTAATTTCTAAGAGTTCTATGTCTTGTATTGAAATATCATCAATGTCTATCTTTGTAAACTTTACTTCTCTGACAACTTGATTGAAAAATCGTTCCAATTAAACAACTATCCCAGGGATGTGAAACCTCCGCTTTTTTGTAAATCAGAAAAGGCAGAAATTCACTTTTTCTTTGAATTCAGAAAATGTGAACTTAAAAAAAAAATATTTGTTTTAAGCAAAATCTGATTTCTGCCGAATCGTTAGAGCTTTACGTCCTATTTTTGCGTTATTTGTCTAATTTTATTTCTCTTTCTGTGTCTTCCTCTCTCTCGTTTTATCTTTCTCTCTTCCTCTTCCAGTCTCGACTTGATTTGTTCGCCTCCTACTTCAAAACGATTTACGATATGATTAAGGGGAGGTAGAAGACTTTGTTTCATCAAAATTTACTCCCCCCCCATACACACACTTGAAGTCTTTCTCTTGCTAACGGACATGTTTTTTCTTGTTTATTTCTTCAAAAAAAACTTTGAACATTCTTTTTATACAAAAAGCTAATTTTAACGGAATTTAATGAATTTAAAAGCAAAAATGAAGTTACAACATATCAATCGATACTTTCGGTATGAAAAAAAACGTATTGTAGATTAACACCCTTTATTTTAGCGATTATGTGGGAACATTCTGAAAAACTTGGCAGAAAGATGATAAAAATAATTTTAGAATATATAGTGGGGGATCAGTTTTGCATATAAATCTAACATAAAACGATCCTTCTCACATTTCCGGGATATTCTAGCATTTTGAGGGCATTAACCATTTTTTATATTTTTTGCTATGGAATTCTGCATTTTTGGGGGTGGGAGGGTCTACTTTTTTAAGCAATTACATGTAGTTTTACAAGTTTGTTTTTTTTGTTCGGGTGCCACTTGAATTCAGGATTAGTGGTAGGGTTAAGGAAGGTCTTTTAGGGAGTGCCACTTGAACTTTGGATTAGTGCTAGAGTTAAGTTTTTTTTAAGGGGGGGAGATTGCCACTTGGACTAAGGGTTAGTGGTATGGTAAGTAATTATTTTTTTTACTAACCTTTCACCATGCAAGAAAAGTGCACAGAATTTGTCTCTCATAGCAAACAAATTTGTTTGGTTAATGCCCTAAAAAGCTAAATTGGGAGCATTTTACATTAAATTTCACATGGAGAGGGAGGAGGACATTTTTTTCTTTTAATGAATACTTGATTTAAAATGCAGTTGTTACTAAAATACAATTATAGCAAAAATGTTTTTATTTGGTTACTGCCCTAAAAAGCTAGAATATCCCAGAAATGGGGGATCATTTTATGTTAAATAACAAACTCTAATTTGTAGAGTAGCAGTAAAGGCAGTGGTTATGAAGGTCTTAACATTTTTTTATGAATACTTGGTATTTTCTCAGATTAGGACCCACGCTAAAATCTACTAGGCGTCGGTACTTTCCAGAGGTTTACGTAAACCGTTGAAAAGTACGGAAATGGTTAGCCAATTAAATTGCGAGAAAATAAGCAGACGACATGTCAGCATTTCAACTGATTGAAAGGCGATTGCAACTGATTGAAACGCTAAAGTAACAAATACGATATAAAGGTGCTTGTATAATAAAAAGCCGAAAAAAAGTTTTTCTTGTCTTTTAGTGTTGGAGAGGTAAATAAGGGGCAGGTAACTCTTACAACAAATTTTAAACACGATTTTCCAGTAATCAAAAGTGATGGCTTTAATTGGCGTTGCACATGTGGCTACTGTGCAAGGAGAACGTCGATTAGACATAAAAGGGTTAGGGTTTAGGGTTAGGGGTTAGGGTTAGAAAAATATTGTTCGCAAGCTAGAGCTGTTGTGAAGAGTTACCTGCCCCTTATTTACCTCTCCAACACTAAAAGACAAAAAAAACTTTTTTTCGGCTTGTATAAAGCACCGAAATAAATTCTGATCAAAATTGCAATGAAGTTTTACGAGCTATCACAGGTTGTTGCCTTTCCCGAAGGAGTGATTAACTTTTGTCAGGAAAAAAAAAACTGATCGCAAAAGAAAAAAAAATGAAAAAAATGTGGAGACCTAACGACGCCATTTTTACCTGATTACAAGCCAAAAATAAGTTTCAAAACTGTTTCGTGCGAAAAAAACAACTTTTTTACGTGGGTCCTAATCTAAATAAGCACCGAATAATTGAGCTTAAATGCAGTTGTTGCTAAAATACAATTATTGGTTTTTCTGTCTGTTTCCTCTTAGTACAAGAATTTGTTTTATCTCACCAAGTGAGTCTTAAATAAAATTTGTTGCCTCATGCTCTGTAAATCTCAACTTAAAATGATTGGATCCCACCCTGTCCGTCATTAACAAAAACTTTTTTTATTCATCTATGTACATCTCGCATTAAAGTAGTTGTATTTCACTATATAAGAAATGTTAGTATTAAGTTAAAACAATGCTAAGAAAACTCGAAACATTTTTTATTAATATTTGAGTTTCAACACAGTTTTTTTCTAATTGTTTACCTATGATAAGAATCTGTTGTATCACACTATGGAAGGCTTGAATTAATGTTGGACCCCACGATGTGATTCGCAAACGAGAGTCATACCACCTGATGTGATTCGAAAATCAACGTTTTTATCTCTTTTGTTTACTACATCGACTGCCTGAAACACTGTTTGGACTAAATGTTGTTCCTTTTCTTCAATATTTCCATCCTTTTTCGTTTTCTAAATTTCAATTGGCACGAGCCCCGTGAGTCAGCCTGGTTGTTCCAACGCATCTCCCTGGCTATCGTTCGTGGCAACGCTATGTCAGTAACGGCGGCGTCACTTCCGTTCTAATCGTCATCTGTTGACTCTCTCTTTCTTTCTCTCCCCCTCTCTATCTACCTATGTCTGTATCTGTCTCTTTGCTTCTCTTTCTTTCTCTCCCCCTCTCTATCTACCTATGTCTGTATCTGTCTCTTTGCTTCTCTTTCTTTCTCTCCCCTCTCTATCTACCTATGTCTGTATCTGTCTCTTTGCTTCTCTTTCTTTCTCTCCCCCTCTCTATCTACCTATGTCTGTATCTGTCTCTTTGCTTCTCTTTCTTTCTCTCCCCTCTCTATCTATCCATGTCTGTATCTGTTTCTTTGCTTCTCTTTCTTTCTCTCCCCCTCTCTATCTACCTATGTCTGTATCTGTCTCTTTGCTTCTCTTTCTTTCTCTTCCCCTCTCTATCTACCTATGTCTGTATCTGTCTCTTTGCTTCTTTCTTTCTCTCCCCCTCTCTATCTACCTATGTCTGTATCTGTCTCTTTGGTTCTCTTTCTTTCTCTCCCCCTCTCTATCTACCTATGTCTGTATCTGTCTCTTTGCTTCTCTTTCTCTCACATTATTGTTTTATAAATAATTGGACTTGTTTTGGTTTGTCTTTAAAATGGCAGCCATGATTGTTTATTTATTGTTGGTTTGAAATTGTATTTCTTGTCCTTGAATAAAATTATATGCGTAGGCTAGACAACAAACGTTAAATTAATTAATACTTACTTTACAATAAAATACTGTTTCTTTAAATATTGGTTTGTCTTCATTGTTTTTCAGGAATCTGAACTTCAAGTTGGTAATGACATCAGCAATATCGAAGTTGTACGTTGGATACTGCGAACACAGTTTGATCGCAATATTGTTACGCACTACGATGTTCAGGTATGATTTTGTTTGTTTGTTATATTTTCATCACGCCCATCTCCCACTTTTATTTTTCACTGGCAACAGCGAGATGCTGTCTTAAATTGTTTTTGTCATCTTTTATATCAGTAACCTGTTTATTAGTGTTTTTTTTTGTTGTTGTTTCATTTTTAATTTAAGACTTGTGCTGTTTATTTTTTTAATGTTATTTAAAACACCCAAAAGCTTTTTTGGTGCTTATACAGATGAAGGCACATATGAAGAACGCATTTCCAAATAAAAACTGTTCCTTTTGGCTAAGATCAAAGTGTAGTATCTGTTCCGATGGATACTGCACCCCATAGACTGGTATTGTCTTGGCCTTCGGGGCTTGATTTACGCCAGTCTATGGGTCTGTCCTGTGCAGTTCTAGGAGGTCCACCCTCCCAGGCTTTGCCTCCCCTCTTTGGGGAGGAGTAAGTTTATTGCTTACTGCCTGGGGCGCCCCTACCAGGGAATGCCGACGGGGCTGCCCAGACAATTTTTAATGGCCAGAGTGCTCACAATATCGGGCGCTGGCCTTTCAAACCCCACTTTCCCGACCCGACCTTGGGTCACATCTTACTTGTGGGAGTAAGATAAAAACTGGCTTTGTGCCTAACTCCTGGAGAGGAGTAAATCAATATTTACGTAGCAGGCAAAAATAAGTATCCTAAAAAAAATTGTTAAGAATTATCGAGTAGATTTTTAATAAATGCAAAAATCAATTTTAGCGTATTTTTCTGAATCTATGGGCCCTAGCGTAGCGCAGGTCATTTTGAAGAGTAAGTAACAAAGGAGGTAAATCAGTCTGTCAAAAATGGATGTGAACGATTTGCCCAATGCAAAATACGATAAGATGGATTTATACGTTTATTAAAAATCTACTCAATAATTTTTCATAATTTTCTTTTGAGAACACTTATTTTTGCCTGCTCCGTAAGTACAAACAACAGTTTTTATTTGGAAATGCGTTTTTTATATGTGCGTTCATCTATATAAGCACCGCTTTTAAACATTTTTATTACTTCATTTGATCTTTTTCCATCTTGAGATTTTTAAAAACGATCTTTTTAATTGAGACTTTAGTTTTATTTGTGGTTAGATGATTGGTTAGGAAGAAAGTCAGGATGAAGAAAGTAACTGGGTAGAGTTAATTATGTCTGGCCGCATCTGACTTGAATTGAATAAGAAAAGGGTCACCATCTTCCATAAAAAACATTAACATTAGAGATGGGACGTAATGGGTGAAAATTTCAAATTCATGCGAGTAGTATTTTTTTGTGTTCATTTATACATAAATAACACTAAACAATCAAACATTTTGAAAATTTTGCAAAATTCAGAAGGTGCAGGCCAAAAATAGCCGTTAGGGCTCCACAGGACTCAAAATCTATCATTTTTCGGTGAAAAAGTGGTTTCATGCGACATTGCAGGTCCTAAAACATCCTCAAAAGCTATGAATGGATATAGATGGTTAAATCTGATATAGTACTTTAATTTAGGACCATTTTCAGGCTGTGAAAGGGTTTTCATGAATGTAAAATAGCCAAAAACTAGTGAAAATTAGCCAAAATCCTTTTGGGCTGCACCTTCTGAATTTTGCAAAATTTTCAAAATGCTTGATTGTTTAGTGTTATTTATGTATAACATTTTGAAAATTTTGCAAAATTCAGGTGCAGGCCACTAGTTTTTGGCTATTTTACATTCATGAAAACCCTTTCACAGTCTGAAAATGGTCCTAAATTAAAGTACTATATCAGATTTAACCATCTATATCCATTCATAGCTTTTGAGGATGTTTTAGGACCTGCAATGTCGCATGAAACCACTTTTTCACTGAAAAATGATGGATTTTGAGTCCCGTGGAGCCCTAACAGCTATTTTTGGCCTGCACCTTCTGAATTTTGCAAAATTTTCAAAATGTTTGATTGTTTAGTGTTATTTATGTATAAATAAACACAAAAAAATACTACTCGCATGAATCTGAAATTTTCACCCATTACGCCCCACCCCTAATATAACCAGAGAACAGGATTTATTGACATCTCCACTACTAAAATGCATGTACTTTTATTCAAGGGAACACTGGAACATAACGAGAATTGTTTGGTAAGTTGGCTTTTGTCGATAATGCTGTATGCTGAAGTTCTATTCTAGCAGGCCGCTTATAGCGAAACAACGAAAACAGGATAACACATCCTATCATGAGGCGATCAACTCTAACTGGCTTGAATCATATTTTTGCCGCGCATTTATTTTGAGTCTGCGCCGTTGTGTCCTAACTCCCACGCAGTTATAGGTCTAGGCGTGCGTGTGTCACTACAACTCACTCTAACGCAAGATGCTGAGCATACATTTAAACAATATAGGTCCCTCATGCAACTGCTTCAAGATCTTCAAAATAGTTAATGAGATTTCTAAATATGGAACAGTTTTTTTTTAATATCTCTCCTCACGTTGGAAATGTATTGGCATGACATCTCAAAATCTTAATCTACCGCACAGTTAGACTTTTTTCTAATAGAGTGATATTTTCTGAACAAATTTTCTCATCAATTTAAAAAAAATTTTATAACATATAGTTCACCCCAAACAAGGCATGCTTCCACTGTAGATGTAAGGGACTACTCAGAATTCGGCTGAAAGTTTTGGGGGCCATCCTAAATTGGGAGCTGTGCAGCGAGATGCTTGTTCATATTAGTTTTAAATTTCTGCATGTTGGTACAGTCGGGGAAAAAGAGAGCAGGGATGGAGTTCCAAAGGTCGGCAGCGCAAGGAAAAAAGCTATTAGAGTAGAAAGCTCTCCTGCATCTGGGGACCTCCACAGTGAATGAATGGGATTTAGCTGATTGTTGGGATGGTCGAGTATATTTACGTCGAGGAGGGGGGGGGGCATCAGAGCAGCAAGTTCATCGGAGCATATTCCATTGAAGTACTGTTAAAACAAACAAGGTTGCAATATTGCAGTGATGGGACAGGGGCTGGAGCTAGGTGGATAGTGAGGGACCTATTAGATTAGCGACTCTTTTTTGGGTCTTGTCAAAGAAAGAGAGACTAGTGGATGGTGCACCAGCCCAGATGTGGCAACAATATTCCATGCATGGGCGGATGGTGGCTTTGTAGAAATATAGGATACTGTCAGGTGTGAGAAGTTTTCTAGCACGGTAGAGGGAGCCCACTTTCCTTGCAGCTGCCTTGGCAATATCTTCTATGACAATGTCTTGATTGTCAAGGACGTATTCTCGAGTCTTATGTATATATGATAAAGATTTTTTGGTTTTTGATTAAAAGTTGAAATGATATTGTTAAAAAAGATACCCAAGTGTTATATAAAAAAATAAAAAAAATAATTGTACCTAGTTTTTAAATAATTCTATAAATATAGATAGAAACTGACTTGATGTTGAACATAAATGTCTCCTAAATTTCTGAAAATTTTAATCATTTTCTTTTTCAAGGAACAAGTATTTGATTATATTTTCAATCATCTTGGCATCGATACTGAAAGTTGTGTTGATCATCCTATCGTCATGTCGGAGGCTTTAGGAAATCCAAATTACTGCAGACAACGTGAGTACAATTATTTTACAATTTTCTTTTTCTAAAACTATCAGGCAAAATCTTGTGTGTTTCTCACCTATGCATCACTTTGATCAATACACATTGAATTTTTGGTCCCCCGATTTTATAAAATCGGGGGACCTATGTTTTGAGGCATTTCCGTCCGTCCGTCCGTCCGTCCGTCCGTCCGTCCCTCCGGATTTTTCTCCGCAACCATCCATTGAATTTCTCTGAAATTTTGCATGAAGTTGTAACTTTTGTCAGGTTAGAAAGTGACATTCTCCGATTTTTAAAAAAAACATCTGGTTAGCCCCCCAGGGGGTCAAAAGGCCCCGAAATGGCAAAAAATTACATTTTTTGCCCCATAACTTTTCATCCATCCATTCAATTTCTCTGAAACTTGGGCAAAATGTGGAGGCAATTGTTCCTAATAGAAAATAAGTATCGCTGACCTTGGAAAAAATCTGGTTCGCGCCCCCAGGGGGTCAGAAGACCCCAAAATTGCAAAAAAATGACCCTTTTCTCCCATAACATTTGATCCATACATTCAATTTTTTTAAAACTTGGCCAAAATGCAGAGGCAATTGTTTTGGATATAAAATGAGCATCCTTGATCTCAGAAAAATTCTGGTTCGCGCCCCCAGGGGGTCAAAGATGCCCCAAATTGCCCAAATTTATTGCATTTAACACTCGTCACATACAGAGGGGGACCACGCATACGTGGCTTGTTTTATTTACTAATAATCGAATATTTATTGAAATCCAAAATAAAATATTGGAAAACCAAAACGAATTAAACAAATTCTATTTAAAAAGAAATTGTATCCATCACTATATTTTGAATTATCTTCACCCAGCGACGACACTATTCCTAATCTTATACGACTGTTTTTGACCTGATTGTCTCATCTTTGTTGTTATACTGTTCATAGGATTTCAATTTTTTTATACTCCGGCCTTCTTCAGATGCCTTTTGTTGCAGTCTGACAATTTCAAACTGAACATTGTACACGCCATCTTGAAAGTTATCAGATTGTGATCAACTTTTGATATATTGTCAATCACATCTAATCCTATTTAAAGCTATAAACTCTGATACGATAATCGATCCTTTTCAGGTGACTTTAGATGTCATTGCACACAACATAATAAAGCTATTCTGGACTATAAAGCAATTGCTAATCGGCTAGGGAAATAGTAGTCTATGACTCTTTGGGAAATATGGAAAAAACCTCCATCTAAGCAATAATGCTAAGTCCTCTTCCTTGAAGATAGAACCCTCTTGGAGGCTTACTATGTTTGTAAAAAATAGATAGGATGTCAACGGTAATTGGGGTCCGAGGTTCGAATCATGCGATCGGGGGAACAGTTTTTTCTAGCCGCACTGATGATTGGTAGTGAACATGAAACATGTCTGGATAATAAAAATAATGTTTATTAAAAGTAATAATTAATATATATATATATATATATATAAAAAAATAAATTTTTCGTGGTACAAAATTTTACTACGGCAAGGAATATAGACATTTGTGACATTTTTATTTTATGGGAGTATGAAATTGAAACGGCGATAAAAACGAGGCAAAAAGTATAATTATATAAATTTACTAAGCCGACTTTCGTCCACACTCGTCAGAGTAAATATGTGGAAGTAAATACAATTAAAACTTAAAATATTGAGTGAAATAAAGACAAGTGACAGTTTAGGGGGAAAAAAATAAATAAAAATTGGGTGGGTCATAAGTGGATCACATTGAGTCGGAGAAGTCACTCCTCTTGTTTACATAAGGAGGGTTTTAATGATTTAATATAGACGCTATAGACATTCGGCGCTATTTATGAGATGTTGACTAAATTAGTTGGCCCTGGCGTATTGCATGGGAGGGGGGGATGTTTAAATTCTGGATTCAAACCTTTGCACTGTCCTCCCCACATTTACAGCATTTCTAATAGGGTGGGACGTAATGGGTGAAAATTTCAGATTCATGCGAGTAGTATTTTTTTGTGTTCATTTATACATAAATAACACTAAACAATCAAATATTTTGAAAATTTTGCAAAATTCATGGTAATCTGAGGTACGTCGGACATTTTGGAGGACCAAAATGTTTAGGCTTATGAAAATTGGTGATTTTGGCAGCGATATTTGAATTCAAAATATTTAGAGAGTAACCATTATCAACAAGCCGCGCGTGTGTGGTCCCCCTCTGTATGTGACTCGATGTGGCGAGTATAAAACGCAATAAATTTGGGCAATTTGGGGCATTTTTGACCCCCTGGGGCGCAAACCAGATTTTTTCCAAGGTCAGCGATACTTATTTTCTATTAGGAACAATTGTCTCTACATTTTGGCCAAGTTTCAGAGAAATTGAATGGATGGATGAAAAGTTATGGGGCAAAAAATGTGGAGGCAATTGTTCCTAATAGAAAATAAGTATCGCTGACCTTGGAAAAAATCTGGTTCGCGCCCCCAGGGGGTCAAAAGCCCTCAAAATGGCAAAAAATGACCCTTTTCTCCCATAACGTTTGATCCATCCATTCAATTTTTCTGAAACTTGGCCAAAATGTAGAGGCAATTGTTCTGGATATAAAATGAGCATCCTTGACCTCAGAAAAATTCTGGTTTGCACACCCAGGGGGGTCAAAAATGCCCCAAATTGCCCAAATTTATTGCATTTTACACTCGCCACATCGAGTCACATACAGAGGGGGACCACGCACGCGTGGCTTGTTGTTTTCCAAATTTCATGACAAAATTCCTCATAGAGGAGTTAGGCGAATGTTTAAAATAGCATTTCATCTTTTCGTTGGACATCAGCAAAATCTCACAAGCCATATCTTTCTTATTAGTGGGCCAATTTTTGAAACAATTATATGGATGGAAAGAGAATAAAATTATTGCAATGATGTTAATTTCATGTCTCCTTATGCGTTAAATATTTTTATACTCAAAGTTAAAAATGAAAAAAATAATGCTCAAAACTGATGAACCAGAAAGGGAAACTGTTTTTTTATATTTCATACCTTACATTTCGATTAAAATCCGCAGTTAGATTTGATTGAATATTCTTGAGATTTCACAAGCTATTTAAACCCAGATGACCAGTTCTAGTGTCTTGTGATGTGGGTTTTTATTACCACAAGAACCGAAGATACAACCGATCAAAGTTAACTAAGAATATTTCGAAATTGATAAGGTATATTGACGTACATCATTAGGTTTCACATAGATAATAGTTTCAGAATTATTTTTATGTATAATATGTAAATATTTGATCATTTTTAATGGTGCAATAATTTCTTTAAAACCTTACGTTTTGTTGAATTCAACAAGTCGCTAGTGGAATAGTGAATGCTAACTTAATTTCGCTATATCTGCATCACAAGTTCGCATTCCCTTCTCAAAAATAGAAAACTCTTTCATATTAATCATTTTTTTTTGTGCGTTTTCATTTCATTAGAATTTTACTCTTTTACTCTGAGTTTGACAATTTAAAAAATAATTTTTGCTCAAGTTTTTCAAAGTTTATTGTGAAAAAGTAATGGACCGACTCTCTATTCTTTTTTACACAATCCTTCTAGACTGAGACAATTTAAATTTTTGTCTCAATCCAAAGTGCCCCTTTTTGGGGAACTGGATTTCTCCACACTAAAAACTACCTTGTGTCTAACTCTGTCCTCATGGGGAGGCAAGTAAATAGGGATTCTGTTGTTTTTTTTTTAACGCTTATGATAAAGTGTTTTTGTTATCGTGCTATTTATAATTCCTCACTTGTTAAAATTTAAATAATTATTTAAAAAAAACTAATGAATCATGAATTAAAGATAAAATTGTATTTTTTAAAATGAAACTGGGTATATATAAAAAAACAAGACGTTTCTTCACCTTTTTTTAATATTGGAACACCTTTACCCAATATTTAAAGAGAATGTCTTTAGTTTACATACCCCATATGTTTTACTTAAAAATAAAATAAAACAAAAACAACTATTTGTACTTTGAATTCATATTTATCATTCTTTTTAATATTTATCGGCTTGTTTTTCTATGCAATGTTTTTAAAAATTTTGTTTACAAAGTTATTATTAGCAAAATAGACTACGAATTAAAAGTCCAATAAAATTGGAATAAATTTTCATTATACTTTTAATTCTCAGTCCCTACTTACTTGCCTCCCCACGAGGGCAGTTAGACACAAGATCGGTTTTTAAATGTGTGAAACTCTAACTCCTCTAAAAGAGGCACTCTGGATTGGGACAAAAATATGAATTGCCTCGGTCTACAAGGATTTCTTCACTGACCGAGGACAGAAAAGGTATTACACTTTGATCCTGGCCAAACATAAAAAAATAAAACTACACATTTTTTTTTATTATCATGAAAAAAAACAAAAAACTAAAAACCTTGTAAATTGGAAGAAAATGCTTATTTTGGACTTTTAATTTTTTTTATTATATGAGTAATGGTGCACGGTAAAAATGACACGAGTGAATAATTAGGAAAAAATGTTATAAAGCAAGAAAATAGAAAAGGGACCAGTATAGTAAATATCTGTCCTGTGTGGAAGAGAATTAGTTCAGTAGTCAGTGGTTTTGCTGTCAGTGGTTCGATTATTGAACAGAATCCAGAACTGGAAATAGTTGTTATTATAATTTATATATTACTAGTTGTCTGCTGTATAAGTATAAGCATAAACCTGTGTGGAAGATGATCACCCACTTTCCGACCAGATAGCGTTTGAATGACGTGTAACCATGTTAGTTAACTGTTAGATGTAATCATGTTCTTGTTTTCCTTGTGGAGGTGTTGTCACCCTGACTTTGGGTCTGAATAGCAGTGTTAGGGTTACAAGTTTTATCCAATCTTATTTTTATCCCAGTCTATTATGGAGAAAATATATGCAGGACCTTACTGTGAAGCACTGAAACTAACCTACCGCAGCATTGGTAAAAGAAACATTTCAGTGCAGTGTAATGTTCTTTAATTACACAATTTCTTTAAAACAGATATTAATAGTTCGATTACTGTTATACAGACACTATGTAGTGACTTAAAAGAAATTAAAGCTGTATTGAAATACCTCACAATCTCTATGATACAATGTGTCAGTTTAAAAAAATTTGAAATTTACACATTTAATTTATAATTCATGGCGATACATAAGAGATACATGAAATCTGACTCCATAATCAGAAAGAGCACATAATTTTACATAAGTGTCTCAAGTTTCATAAGAATAGCTTAAAAAATAAATAAATGGTGGAGAAATTACTGAATTTCTTGAAATGATGAGGTCCGTATTTTCACCCACTTTTTTTAAAGGATTATTATAAAGAAAAATGTCAAATGATGAACACAAATTTCGGCACTTTAAATTGTTATAACTTTTGAACCACTAATGATACTTGCACAATTTAAACGAGTTTGAGGTTCTTTTACAAAGCTCTATTAACTCAAGTTGATAAAATAACAATTAGTTAAAAATAAAATCAACTTGTAATGCTACTTAAAAAGCATACCCCCCTTCTTCACAAAAGTTGCAAAAATGACCTGTTAGTATTTTCATCAATTTACTTGCTTGAAACTCTTCAGATATATCATATAGATTATTAGTTATTGATCCGTGTCAAGATATTAATTTCCAAACAAAATGGTGGTATTTTGAGGACTTCAAGTGCTTTGGTTTTTAAATCTGTTCTGATCCAAAGCATTTTTATGGTCGGTGGGTATTGCTATTAGAAGTTTTCTATTCATTCATTTTCATAAGAAAGCAAATAAAGCTTAATTTATAATAATATTAATAAAAGATTGAAATGGCTGAATGTTTATGAAGAAAACATTATGATGGATTTAATTTTTTAAATAAAAGCTCCAAATTCGTTTCCATTCAGGTGTCAAGCGGTCAAAATCACCTTTAGAATTTCAATTAGTCACAAACTTAATAAACACAGAAATTGATTTCCAATAGACAATTTAAAGGCTTAAAAAATCATCAATTTTCGAGCGTTAACAAAGAGGAAAGTCAGCCTGTTATTATGACTGTTCAAAATCCGAGATGGTTGTTGAATAGAAAATCACTTTCGGCTTAAAATAAATTTAAAATAGTAAAGTATTATAATGCATTAGTGAACATTAGCAAGGAAAATGGTTCATGACAATCAAGTTGTATTAAAGATTAAACTATTTGTGTAACAATACACATGAAAAGATTGAAATGGTTTAAAATATCTCAATAATCAGATACATAGAAAGAGCTTGATGACCTAAGAAAGAATCTTTAAATTTTTAAAAAATCTGACTAAAAATAAGAAAGTTATGACTATTTTTGTGCCTAGCATGATTAGATATTTTTCCTTCTTTAAGACCATATGCATTTCGTCACAGTTTTTGCACTACTTTTTCAGTAAAAATGTTATATCTTTGTTAAAACACAAGATTAAGCAATGAAATTTGCCATATAAGTGTATTTTTGTGCAATGAATCAGAATATATCACTGAAAATCTCCAGAAATGAATGGTTTCCAAGTAATCTGCAGTAAATGCACATAAATATACCTTAAAAAAAGAAGTTAGAGAACTCAAAGTTGAATTGTAATGCATTTTATGTACAAGAAACTGAAACCCAATACTAAGATTGTTTAAAAATGAATATATTGCAAGATTTCTTTGGTATTATTGTAGATTAAAACATTCTCCAAAATATGAGATTCTATCTTTTTAGGCAATTACATGTGAACATCCTGAAAACTTGGCAGAAAGAAAAGAAAACAAAAACAATTAATTCAGAATTTAGAATGGCGACTAGCTTCATATATAAATTTAATGTAAAATAATCCACCATTTCCGAACAATTCTAGCGTTTTAGGTCAGTTACTCAATTTTGTTTTCTATGGGAGATAAATACTGTCCGTTTTTCTTTGAAGGAGGGGGGGGGGTCTGCTTTTTTCTTTTTTTAAACGATTATTCATGGTTTTAAGAGGGTTTTTGTTGGGTGTGGGCTTGCCACTCCACTTAGGGTTAGTGGTACAGTTAAGGAAGGGGTTTTTGTTTTGGAGGGTGGTTGCCATTAGGACTTAGGGTTAGTGGTAGAGTTAAGGGAGGTTTCTTTTAATGGGGGAGTGGGCTTGTCACTCAGATTTAGAGTTAATAGTACAACATGTTCAAGGGAAGGTATTTTTAGGAGGTGAGCTTGTCACTCAAACCTAGTGTTAGTGGTAGAGTAATTATTTTGCATACTAACTTTTCATCTTGAAAAAATATCAAAAGAATTTGGAGTGCAAACTGCTCTAAAATGCAAGAATGGCCGGAATATGGGCGATCATTTTACGTTAAATTTATATGTGAACCCCCTCTAAATTATTCTTTTATTAAAAAAGATTTTTTTGCAAAAATTTTAGGGTGTTCTCACGTAATTGCATAAAAAAGTAGAATTTTATTTTTTTTTTTTTAAATTGTTGGCTAGAAAGCCATTTATTACTAGAATTAAAGTTTGAAAGTTGAGTATATTTGAAAACTAGTATTTCTCGAAGAAGCCACTATTTTATAAAAGAACCACAAACCGCATTAACTTTAATTTTAAGCAAAAAAGTTTTTTTTTTTTTTCAGAATAAGCCTGTAACCTACGTTTACAAAACTAGTGATTTTTATAAACAACTGCTGCTACTGGCTGATAACATTATCATTTTTTCCTATGTTTTCCTTGGTCTTCCCTTGCTACCTAAACTGTTCTACATCTACTAACCCAAGAAGTCTCATCTTTTCTTTCCATGTGACAAAACCAACAAAGTCTCCTGTTCTAAACATCTCCCTATACCGTCCAGATTTAATCTTCCTCTGAGGTCATCAGCCTTTCTTTAAGACTCACATTACACAACCATCACATCATTCTTATATCATTTCTCTCCATATCCTCAACCCTCACTGGCTAAATTTCACTTCCATACATCATCACACTGCACACATATGCCGGATAAACTTTTCCTTTGGTTGGCAGCGGTAATGCTCTGCTGGTTAGTAATGACAGAAGTTCTATGAACTTACTTCATCCACTCTTAACTCTTGTTATCACAACCAGCATCAGCTCCTTATGCTCTAATTGTATCACCAAGGTAACAAAACTTTGAGACAACCTCAATAGCTTCGCCATCTCGATATACTTCTTCCACATCTGTCTCTATTGTCTCACACTTCTTGTACACAAACTGGTTATCTACCTGTAATTCCAAGTATTTACTTGCATCCGACTACCTTTACACAAACTGAGCAGAACTCTTTCTAGGATCTGTCCAATATTACAATCACTGATCATCACTTCCCGATTTAATCTTCCTCTGAGGTCATCAGAACTAAGCCTGTCTTTAAGACTCACATTACACATCCATCATATTTTTTTTCCATGCAACACATATCCTCAACCCATCACTGGTCAGGTTTTACTTCCATACATCACACTTTGTATACATTCCTGATAAGAAAACCGTATGAAGAAAAACCATGCAAGCATTTCCTGTATGTTTTGATTTCCTTTAATTTTTCAAACCCTTTTCTCTCCAGAAATGTCGGAGTTGCTATTCGAGTGTTACCATGTTCCGCAGGTGGCTTACGGGAATGATGCTCTCTTCAGTCTTTACAAGAATCATCCAAAACCAGGTAAGTAAACAAAGAATGAAACTTATTTTTGTTCTAATGAATACATTTATACAACAATAAATATCGTCTTATCTTCATGTTGACTACAGTCCTAACATATGACCCGCTCCCCTAACTAGCCTGATTGCAACCCCATGGACTATTGTGTGGGGTGCAGTTGAGAAAAAAACACCACCACCCATACACTCCCAACACCACCACCCATACACTCCCAACACCACCACCCATACACTCCCAACACCACCACCCATACACTCCCAACACCAAGAATGTACTGATTGCCAGAATCAAACTCGTATTCAGGTGTCTCTCGAAGGACACCGTGAAGGAAGCATGGTGGAGGCTCAGGCCGAACTCTTAGAGTGAGCTGTATTCCGTAAAAGTTCCTCTAAGAGATGCACTTTGAAAATGCATCAATTATTAGCCAAGATATGACTTTTTTCTTTTCCAAAAGTGTCAAATAGCTCTAACACCATGTATAAAACAAAAATAGCATCATTTATGTTCATGTTGACTATAGAAAAGGTGTTAGGTTTTTTAAAACTAACCCTAACGGGTCGTTAGGTTAGTTAAAAAAAAACCTAACAACTTTTCTAATCTAAATGGAAACCCACTTTGGCAAAACCTCATTTTAATTTTTAATTTTCAGAAATTATTAAAAATATGTGATAGTAAAACCATTAAATAATTATTTGATTGTTATGCTTTTTTGCAGATCATCTCCATTTTTAACTGTCTTCTCAATCCAACCCTTAAAAAAAAAACAATGCACCGAACATTTCCACTAGTAATGCTGTATCAATATACAGGTCAAATTCTATTAAATATTTCATCTGATATCTCCCAAAAATGCCCTCTTAGTCTCCCCCTTTTTCTTTTCACTATTTCTGTTCTTAATCTGATCTGGCAGCAAAAATATGTTACTCTACTCTTTTCATCCAAAATGCAAAGCCTTTATCCACAATATAAAAAAATATTTGTAAAATGTCATTGGCGGGGGGGGGGGGGGCACTTACTGACTTGTTTGCTTGGCTATGGTGTTGTATGTGTGTTTTTTGGTGGGAGGGATACTAACATTACGTTGCCAGAAACAAAGTTTGACTTCTCAGTTTCAAGGCCATTTTGGTCTAACTTTAAAAGTCCGACAAGATAACTTTATATGTTAGAAGAAAGCTGTTGGACTCCTTTTGATAAATCTTTGATGGTTGCTCATGAGTTATCTTTTGACGTAAATTGATATAAACACAGCTGAATACGCTAAAAGATTGTTTAAATTCATGCAGGTCTTATGTTTATTATAAACTACAGTGGAAATTAAATCCTCTATAAATTTGAAATTCATCAAAAAATATGAACTTATTTTCATTTTTTTTTTATAGGTTTTTAAAATAAATTATCTTTAAAAATGCCTTAAAATCTTTACTTTATTTTTTAACATGTGAATGCCTATCTCAAGACAACTTCCTGTCCTGCGATTGGTACTATTTATCTTCCTCCCACAAGGCAAGATGTGACACAAGGTCGGGAAAGTGGGAAAGAACCAGCATTCGAGAATTTGAGCACTCTGGTTGTTTAAAAATTGCCTGGGCAGCCCTGTCGGCATTCCCCGGTAGGGATGCCTCAGGCAGTAAGCAATAAACTTACTCCTCCCCAAAGAGGGGAGGCAAAGCCTGGGAGGGTGCACTTCCTAGAACTGCACAGGACCGACAACCAATAGACCGGCGTAAATCCGGACGATACCGGTTTATTGATTGGTATTCTTTATAATATAAATGTTAAAACACACTCTTGGACACCCAAATATTTCGATGCAAATTTTTTAAATACTGCTATTGGGCAAATGATGTAAAAATAGAACTAGTTTAAATCCGAGGAATAAATATTTGAGGGTCGTCATGGTGACCTCTTTATATATAAATAAGTTGTACTTATCTGGCGTTGCTTAAGTCTTTTTTATTTTCATTTAAAAGGTCATTGGTGACCTCTTTATATATAAATAAGCTGTACTTATCTGGCGTTGCTTAAGTCTTTTTTATTTTCATTTAAAAGAAATTCTTTTTAATCAAGAGAAAGAATTATACATTTATAAATAGAAAAAGTTTAATTTTGTTTACCTCCAAATTTTATCATTCCCCCCCCCCTCCCTATAAACGAGATATTGCAAGTTGAAATTGTAGCAGATTTCACTAATATTTACCCGTTTTTGCACTCTTGTGGTAGATTAACAAAGTCTGTGACTAAATATTGGTTGTAATAATTCCAAGAATTCTTATTCATAAAAATGTTTGGTGCTTCTGCATATCAACCCTGACATTGAAATATTTAAAGAATGTATAAGCTTTATTATGTATTACGTGTTAGCTGAAAATAAGATTGTGCAGAAAAAATTACGCAAATTCATCCAGTATTTATTAAATTGTAAGAAAAAGAAAAAAAATTATTTTACGTACATTTTGACATTTTTGTAAACAATGGAGACTCTAAACCCCGAAATCGTGAAAATATGAGTTATCGTCCTTGACCACTGGAAAATCTAAGATACAAAATGGTGGAAATATCTACCGAGTGATAAAATCGTTTTTTATTTATAATTAAATAAATACTGGATGAATTTGCATAATTTTTGGTGTACAGTCTTTTTTTCATCTACCACGTAAGTACATAACAAAGTTCATACATTTCTTTAGCTATCTTATTTTTAAGAGCGGTCTAACATGTCAGGGTTGATATGCACAAGCACCAAATGTTTAACCCCCCCCCCCCATTTTTTAAAAGGAAACTCATCACGAGATCAATGAGTAACAAGTTTTGTTTTCTTTTGACAGAATCGGCAAATGCACTGATTGTTGACTGCGGTTACCAGAGCACCCATGTGATTCCCTTCCTCAACGGCCGACTCATTGCAGAGAATTGTCGTCGCATCAACGTGGGAGGACTCCACCTTGATTCTTTCTTACACAGACTCCTTCAACTTAAGTATCCAAATCATTTTGCTGCCATCACCTTAAGTCGGGCAGAAGTAAGTACTTCAGTTTTGTTTAAATTTGCATGAAAGCGGATTGTTGTTTAGCCGTTTCTTAACGGCAATGAAATTCTGAATAAAGATCCCTTTTTTTACAGGCAGACAGCGATTGGGTAAAAAAATTTAAACTTTTTTTTTTATGCATTATCGCTTATCAAGGCTTAAAGGCCATTCGAGGATAAAGATTAATCAGTTTGACCAAAGGGTTGGTAACGATGGTTGGGACTGAGAAAAGTTTGATTATTTAAGACAGGGGCGGACAACCTCCGACCCACGAAGGCTTAGAGTCCGGCCCGCCACCCTGCTATGCTTTATTATTGCAATCCGGCCCGCGGACCTCCCAGTAAAACTCATATCATTTTGTGACATAGACGTAAAAGTAGGTTTCGATTAAGATTTACAGTGGGATGGAAATATATAAATATCAGCGAGCGATGATGCATGTATATTTCATTTTTCTTTAACTATTAATTTCAAATCCTTGGCCTGAGATAAAAATAGAAAAAGAGAGAGGCAACGAGGAAAGGGCATGCAACAGAGAACCTATGTGAGGTGTGTCAAAACGAATGCTGGATCACCTTGCTACTTCTCCCGTCATTATTTTTTATGATTCCAAATGGCTCCTCGTCGGCGCCTTTTATAACGTTACATACAGAAGTCTCCTGAGAAAAAATATCAGATTTGTAGAGTGTCCAATGCAATTTTTGTACAATTTATTCATGTAAACAAAATATAGTAATTCTGAGATTTCGTTTTTCACTCCGGCCCGCGTCTCCTTCCAAAAGTCTCATCTAGCCCTCACTCTGAAAAGGTTGTCCGCCCCTGATTTAAGAGAACGGCTCAACAAGAATTTGTTAACGTTGGACTTGAAAACGACCATGTTGTAGTCAGCTGGGAAGCAGCCGTACAATATTGTGTTCCACAGTTATTCTCCGTGTATTGTTTGTAATCCTTTATACAGTCTGCACCCATTAGATAGCCCTCTTTGATGAGGAAATGGATATTGGTCACATTTCAGGGCCAGAGTTGACACTTGTTTGTATACCCCTCTCTTGGTTGGTAGCTGAAACTGTAACTCTTGGAAGATTACGATGAAGACTCATTTTAACTATAGGCTGTTTGTGGTTAGATCATCCCCACGGGGGTAGCAATGTCCTTAATCGAGGAACTTAAATAAATTATTACATCTTTCCTAAGTTCTAAACAGGAACTGATTTTTTTTTTATATCAGTTTGAATCTCACATGATCAACCCAACCAACACTTCACACATGAAACAATAACTGATCCTTGTTGGACACACACTGTCAATCATATTTGCTATCCTTTTGTAACCCATAACTTCCAAAAATATACTTACCTTCGCCAAGATGGAGGTTACGTTTTCGGTCAACTTTATTACTGTTTGTGGACAGCCTAACATTCACATCGCTTGAACAATCATCACCAAACTTGGTTAAAATATCAGTCATGGTTTAACTTAGAACCGATTGAATTTTGGGATATCTAGATCCAGGTGAAAGTCAAATTTTGGGCGATATCTTTGGTTCCGTTCATAGTAGAGATTCTCTATTTGGCCCATAGTCCTGCAGCTTATAACCTTGACCTCAAAAAGTTTGGTCATGGTTGAAATCTTGATGCAATTTCAACTTCCGATTTTGCTAAATGTATGGATCTGATGCTCTTTGATAACAGTAAGCACCATGCAAATTTTCAGCCTGATCAGATGATTAGTTTTTTAAATTTTATTTATCCACGTTTCCATGGCATAATTTTGGGAATACTTCATACAATATGGAGAAGTAAGACCCAGATAAGACTTTGGCTCATCCTTATGTTCTTGTTGCTAATATTAACATGCTGAATATGCAGGGTGCTCGCTAGAAAAGCAGGAAATTTGAGGTTGTAAATTTTATTGCGTCTGCCTTATTCATTTCTTTGATTTGCGCAAATTTTGAGCATCTAATATTAGTCTTTGAAAAACGTTATAAAAGTTATTCTTTGTAAAAAATAAATTACCGTTTGACAACCCTGTATATTAGTGAAGGAACCCAACATTTCTGTAAATTTTCAAATTATTACTCACAGGCAATGTTTTTTTCTTCTTCTTCCATAAGCTGTTTCTTTTTTGTTTTTTAGAGTGGCATTATGAAGTTATTTAAAAATGTCTAACTTGAAGCATTTGCTTTTATATAGCAAATTAACAGATTTTGTGTGTGTACACAGGCACGATCATAAAACCCAGGTCAATCTTGATCTCATCACTTAGCACCTCAGACTCACTTTTTTATGATCCCAGAAATTTTTTATTTATTATCCACAAATCAGAAAGTTTTAATCATTTTCTCTATTATAATTAGTAACATAACAAGATAAAATAGTATTTACATGATTTTGACTGTCATCTTTATCATGGTAGCTATATACAAAATGTATTAGCCTTCTTCAGGTGCCTTTTGTCGTAAAATGAAACCTTTTATCTAATCTGTGTTCCATTCCTTTTATATCTTGTATCTGTTAGTTGGATATCTTAGTGGAAATAAGTGTTGATTGTAAGTTCAATTTGAGAAAATAAAAACAAATTAACTGATACAATATATTTGAAAAAGGCTTGGAATGTTTTTTGTTGTACAATTAGCCCAACCCCTCCACTTTTTGTGCCATTTTTATCATGCAACTCTTAATATGCCATGTTAAAATGAAGAAAAACATAATACTTTTAGTATAAAATTATTCTGCAGAAAGCCTCCATTTCTTATAAAGATTGATTTGTTTTGAGTAGAAAAGTGGTTTTATAAGGTATTTAATTTGATTAAAAAAAAAAAACAAGAACTTTACGTAAAAACGTTGTAGGATAGTTATGTCCATTACTTTCTTTCTAGAATGAAGTTATTTACACAGCCATAATAGGTCATAACAAATGAAAAATGTAATGATTTTTAATTTCTATGTCCATTTTATGTTTTCTTGAAATAATATTTGTGGAACTTTTGTATCTTTGTTGTGTGGAGAAGCATTAATAAAGTTAGTTAATTTCCACTGTTTAGTGATTAATGTGGCTTTTTTCCCCATTTGCTATTTGTTTGTAGATGTTCTTAGAATGTGTATCTTCATGAGTTGAGCTCACTGACTGAGATTGTTAACAAGAAAATTTTTTTTTTAATTTTTTTTTTTAAATTATGTATCCTGTGAAAAGTTTAAAGTTAATTTTATCAAAAAAAAAAATGAATGTCTGTTTCCATCACCTTTCAAAACGTCCCAGAGTTTGTTATTTTTTCTGGTAAGTCTAAGTGGTGTCTCGGATTTTAAGTTTGAAAGATTCCTGAGGATTAATAGCAATTACTAAAATTATATGAAGGTTTTTTAGTTTAGAAAAAGACAGAAAGAATTTAGCCATTAAAAGTTTAAATGAATCCAGCCAAAGTCACATTTTAACATCACCAACAAATTAATAGAAAAAGCTATTTAGTAAGAATACCTACATAATATGTAAACTATATATATATATATATATATATATATTTTTCAACATAATAATAAAAAATAAACATATTTAAGTTTTAATACTTCCCACATAATAAATCTGCCATTCTATTTTGAAAGTAAGACATTTGTGAAATGTTAAGTTTTTGTTTCTTAACAAAAAGGGAATTTTTTAAACTTCAGTTTGAGGTTGGACTCCTAAATTAATGGATAGTAGATACAACTGGTTATATTATATAGCAATATTTTACCATTTACAACTGGTTATATTATACAGCAATATTTTACCATTTAAAAAAAAATTTCTAGACAAGTACCTCGAAAAATAATAGGCCCTTAAAAATGGACTGTTTAGCCAAGGTTTCGTTGTTTTAAGAAAGCTTAATTTTAAATTAATTTCAGTGCTTAATATTTTTGCATATTAATTTGACTATTGTGCTCGAGCAAAAACTATCTTTGCAGTTTGAGTGGAAATAAATTATTTTATAGAATTTTTTTTTATGGTAATAAAAAAGAACCATATCAACCGGCTTTAGGAGTTATATAATGCATAAAATACCGATTATTGGAGACTAATTGGGCCACTTGGAATATAAAAATACTGGATTAGCTTTTCCACTTTAATTCAATTTTTTACTTTTTAAAACATCTTTATGCTTAAGAATTGTTACAATTTGTAAAACTGCTTTTTATGAAATAAAATGCTCATAATTCTTGCATTTTAATTTTCTACTCTTATTTAAAAAATAAATTCAATTACAATAAATTTCAAATAAACCTATGATCACATACAAAAATATTTGAAAATGAAATTTTTTATTACAACTGGCTTGACAGTTGGTTTTATAACTGTACCCACATGGTATTGCCAGTCTTTTATTTTCATTTTTAAATAGGATTTTGACAGTTAAGTTTAATTATGGTATTGTTTGCTCATTAAATTATTATAAAGCTATGATTGTGTCTAGGTAATGTTTTAATCTCTATTTATAAAATCATTAGATATAAATAACTTTCAATCTTTTAATACATGAAGATTTGCTAGGAATTTTAAAGCCAGTTTAAATTACTTTCTATGAATATTACTTCCAGATTTTGAAGGATCAAACTAATTCTTTTTTTCCCAACCATCAATGAAAGATTAAAATGGCTGACCTGTTTAAAAAACAACAGTGCATTATGGTAGATTTGATTTTATAAATTTTTTAAAAATAGAATTAAAAAAATTTATTTTATATTATTTTTATTTCAATAAATATTTTATTAATTGCAAATAAAAAATTAACGTAATTATTAATGTGAGAAACACAGACACAAGTGTCCCATAATTTTATTAATATAGTTTTAAATAATACAGGAATGGAAGTCTTCCGCTTTTTTGTAATTCAGAAAAGGCGGAATTCTGCTTTTTAATATATAAAAAGGCCAAATAGCTAGAGCTTTACATACTTATTTTTTCCTCATTTGGCTCGATTTTATTTCTCTTTTCCTGTTTTTTCATGCCTCCTTCTCCCCTCTCTCTGAAAATGTTAATTTTGTTATGCTACAAACGATTCATGGTTAGTGGAGGTAAAAGACTTTTGTTTCATCACTAAATGTCTTCCTGCCTTCTTTAAAACATTAGCCGATACTTTCAGTATGAAAAAAAAACACCAACAAAATGAGATTCTACATTTTTTTTTAAGACGATTATGTGTATTTTATAGTTTAGAGGGGGGGGGGGGGTATCAGTTTTGCATATGAATTTAACATAAAATGATCACCCATTTCTGTGCTATTCTAGCGCAACTAACCAATTTTTTACTATGGGAAATAAAATCTATGAATCCCCCCCCCCAAGAAATTCACAGAATTTTTTGTTTTATTAACTGCCCTAAATAGCTGGAATGTCATGAAAACAGGGGAATCAATCTCAAATAGTTTTTTTTCAATCGCATCCCTGATAATGCTATATACCAAAAAACATTACTTTTTTGGTATTAGACTAATAGTACTTATGGATTCTGCTTATTTTAATTGTTAAATTAATTTAAACAAATGAAATTATATATATATATATATATATAATGTTTATGAGTTTAAATGTCCTTTAGGAGACCGTCTCCTACAACCAAGAAAAAACATACATAGATTTGACTACCACGACTTTGTCGAGAAAATTGACGATGCATTTGTCTGATACTAGCGCCATAGCCCAACACTTAACAAACGACCACTCCTGCCCCCAATCGGAATTCAGAAAACTCTTAGTAGAAAATACCAAAATCTTAGAATATAGTACTAACAAACAAAAACTCCATACATTAGAAGCCCTATATATAAAAACCAAAAAAACCCTAATTAATAGAATTAACTTTAATATCAGTAATAATATTCTAAAATGTTTATAGCTCCAATATAGTTTCGTACTTAGTACATAATTCCCACCAAAAACCTATAAATACTACACATTGTCTAGATCTGATTAACCTCATTCCCACCAAGATGGACCCAGATGGGTCCGAAAGTACTTAAGAGACAAATGCAAATTATGGCAAATTCATCAGCCAATTCCCCTCCGAAACTAAGATCCTAATTCGGACTATTGAAAGGATATCTAGACATGAGTTGTCTCTTATATTCAATAATACTTGCCTGCAAGAGAAGATGCTGCCTAGATATATATATAATCATTAAATAAGTAAAAGAATATTTTGAACAATTTCCACATGTGCATCATATTAAAAATGAAATACCTTTACTTTAACAGTCTGAATCTTTTTTTAGAAAACCTGAAATAAATCTAAAATGAAATATATTCAACCTTCAAAAAAAACAAGCAGTACATAACGCTGATTTTTCTTTTTAATGGACCATCCTTCTTAAAATTTGCTAGTTTGTTTAATTGTTGTGGAGAAACTTTTTGGTTAGGAATTGGTAAATACTTTTTTTTTTTTTTTTTTAAATATTAGATTTAAGTTAGAATCGTGTTTATAAAGAGAAATCTGTTTCCTTATTGCCACGTTAGTATTCGTCCATGTGACGAGGTTAATCTTCTCATTTTATGATTGTTTTACATTTATAGCAAATTTTATACTTATTTGCATGACAAATTTGGTTGAAATCCATCAGTAATTTTAGATGCTACTTTGAAAAATGTTGATTAACTTTAGGAAAACCTGAAATCGTGTCTTAAGCCTCAGTCACACGACACGACTTTGCTCACTGTTACTTGTAGCAGTGAGAACCCGTCGCAGAGATGTCTACAGTCTAGCAATTCGGTGCCTTCGTTTACAGCGCAGACATGTCGCAGGTCAGGCGCCAGATTTTTTCTTCAAACCAAGCAAAGTTTGATTTATAAACATCGTTGGTTCCTGCTCTACTTTTCATAAATTTCTTTCTTCACTTTATTAATTTCATTCCTATATTCATCCTTCAAGTTCTTTTGCAAATTATCTTTGCCAGGAATCTCAAAATCAATTAGTTCATTCATTAAATATTTAAAATTGTACTCCCTCGCATACTGTATATTGTTTGTATCCCACAAACCTTCGTAAGTTCTGTAAATATCCAGAAATTTACTGATTTCATTAGCAACAAACTGCATAGCTGTGAGGTTATATAAAATTAATATTGATTCGTCGCAGCCGCTATTAGGTTTTCAAAAATCATAAAATCGCACGATACCAGGTCACTTGATCATGAAATCACATGCTAGTTGTGACTAAAGTTGAACATGTCATTTTTATTTGATTTCATTTAAAGTCAATTTCACATGACTTAAAACTAATGAAATATTTTAAGATATTTATAATTCAAAAAGTTTACAAATATACAGCATATAATTGATTCTACATCAATCTTTCAAGATATTTGGATTATGTCGCAAATGGTTTGATTTTTTTTTTTTTAAAACATTAATATCCATGACTTCTTATTTGTATCTGGTTCTAGATTAAAACTAAACACTTTAAATTAACTCTTTTTTCTTCAAAATATCGTATAAAAGTATTTTAGATTCTTGTTAGAATGAAGTCAGAGATGAAGAAAGTGATATTTATTCAAAAGCATCTGAAAATGAATAGACAACATTACATCAATTATAAACCAATTCTAATGCATTATCTGTAAGGTTGAAAATATTAAAAGCATTTGACTATATATTCGTTCCTTTAAACATAGCTCCTCCCAATTAACCAAATACATTTTTTGAAACTTTTTATTATGGATGCATATATATATGTTCTGGTAGAAGTTAGCTTTAAAACAAAAGTCAGTAAACATGTAAACACAAATTAATATCGAAATATTCTTAGCAACACATGTTCATATACAATGCGTTAAAATTACAAGCCAATATTGAAAGTAAAGTTTTCGTTAAATTAATTGAAGAGTCCAATGCAAAATTATGAACACTTAAATTGAATCATATTCTACATATGCACTTTAGTAGTATATGAATGCCTTAGATTGTGAGAGGAAGGGAATGATGTAAATAATTGAGAGAGAGATGGTCATTATGACATTACAATGTATTCGAACTTATTAATTATAATTATCAACCAACGTCATATCTATTTACGGTGCTTCTCCAGATTAGGACCCGAGGTAATCCCCATCGTTAGAATCAAAAACTCGGCCCATTTTGCACTGAACTCTTCAACCATTATTAATATATATAAAGAAAGAAACAAGATTGTCTTGGCAAATTTGTTTATTTGAGCAACATATGTACTTGCACACACACATTATATCACACTAATACAGTAGCACTCAGTTCTGGTTTCCAGTAACCTTGTTTTCAAATCCTCCAACAACTGTGCTCTGACTTTGTTGGACTATTAGTTAATGTGTTCATATGAACATCTAAATTAATATTTCTTCCTTCCTCTATGAAAGGATGTGAGGGGGGGTGGGAAAAACCCTTAAGAGTCTGACAGTAAAATGAATGACATGTCAACGATAGGACTGGGGCTTGCAGCCTTAACTTGTTACACAGTAATAATTAATGATCAGATTTTTTATTTTATATGAAAAGCAAATGTCTTTGTGTCCATGTTGTGTTCTACAAAAGTCAGACTGATCTTCACTAAATCCTCCAGTCTTCATTTAACTATTGACAGAAACCAGAAACAAAAATGTTATCTTTCAAACATCTTTCAGAATTGTACACTGATTATAAAATGCAATGAATCATGGAAAAACAAATGAGAGAAGGGGTAAAAGAAAGAAAAGCTTTGGTCCAACTAAGATGAAAGAATGTCATGAGTATTATTATGCCTGTAGGAAAAAAAGCAAAAGTAGAAATTGCATTTTTGGTAACTTCAGATTTTAAAAAAAGGGGTTAGATAAACTTACTATTATTCCTTTAGACCGCACATTTACTAACCGTTGTTAAAGTTTCTCTTGCTTTAAATAATGTAATCTATAAGCGAGCTCTTTCCAGATATTTCCAACTCTGTTAATGCATATTCCAATGTTCTAACTGAGCAGTTTAATAATTTGAAATATTAAACAGAAAATATTTCCAAAATGTAGTTAGAGAAAACACAAAATTATACGTATTCTTGCTGGTATGAAATGTGCTAGCTTAAAGCGAACATTTGAAAGTAAATTTTTATAGGTTCCTGTTAATTAAAGCTGAAATTTGACAGAAGAGGATTGGTTTTGGTTTGCTTTTTATCATTAAAAATGTTTTTTTTTCTTCTTTCTTTTTATAAATGAACAAAAAATTGTGAATGAACTGAAAGGGCTGAGGATTAAAATAAAAAACTTCTATTTAATCTGGTCATACTGTGTTTCATGTGAAAAATGGGGATGGCTTATCCCTCTGACACAGGAAACAAATTCAGCAGTTTTATTATCGTAAAACTGTTCCAAAAGTCATTTATAGAGATATAAATACGAAATGGAAGCACACATGTGGAGAATTCAATCAAAAAAATAAAATATTTTTACAAAAACTGTAAAATGCTATATAAAATAAGTTTTTTTTATTTTTTTTTTTATATAAACTGAATAAAATAAATGAAAGTAACAAAATAATGAAAGAATTTGCCATGAGTTCTTTTAGAAACAACAGCAGCTATTTTTGTTGAGCCTTTTGATAAAAAAGCTTAAAAACATTAATTGCATCTGTTAGAAATTTTTTTATCAAACAAGATCATTATTTATTAAATTACATGAATCGTTTATCCAGGATGTCTATTCAAGTTTCTTAAAAAAAAAAAAAAAAAATGGTTCATATATTATCAGCAATCAATAACTTTCATCTTTCAAAGAATATTTAAGGAAACTCATTTTCCACGTATGCTGTAGCTTTTTTTGTCTTTTTTTTTAAATTCCAGGTAAACTGGTATCTCTTTCGTATACCAACAAATCAATGCATAAATTTTGTCACAGCAATGTTTTAAAAAATGTATTCATTGCAGGAGGAAAATAGTGTTGGTTCATCTTTGTACCATGTTTTCTTTAGCTTATGTTTAATCATGCGAGACTAAATCAATTTCCTTTGAAAAATGAAAGTTTTCAAAAATTTTGACTTTGGTATTAAAAAAGAAAAAAATAACAGAATCCAACAAGACTTAAAAAAGAAAAAAAAAATCCTTGTTACAAATAGACAACCTTGACAGACCATTCAGATATTTTTTTTACAAATAATGATCTCAAACAGTTTAACAGGAAACCTACTGATGGATGAGCATCAAAAATGGGGGGAAACATTTTAAAATCTTTCATGAAAACAACAAAACAAACACACACGCACATAAACAGCAGGCAAACCAGGTCCCCAGATTTCTCAACACATCAGAAGAGTTACCTTTTAAAATATTTGAGGCTCAATAGGACACTTTGCTTTTTTTTTTTCTTCGTTTTAATACTATCCATTATTGAATCAAAATGTCTGTCTGTTTTTTTTTTTAAACATGGTTTGTTAGCAAAAAAATAAATTTCGATTAAAATTTTTTTTCCCTTTTTTAAATTCTTTTTATTGCTTTTTAAAACCTGCACAAAAAAAATCATTAACTGCTTTCTTGAAACAAAACTCGAAGTCTAAAATGCCAACTTATGAAACCACTTTGTATTTGCCTGACAATATACTCTTTAGAATCTGTTCATTTTCCTGTATTAACTCTTACAAAAAGTTGACTTTTCTGTATTTAATTTCTAAAAGGGACTCGATTACTCACATACGAATAGAAGCAAATTGATTCAAAGATGCCAAAAGAGTGAATGATGAGGTGTGCAGATACTCAGCAATTACCTCCCTTTTAAGTGTCAGGGTTTTCTTTTTGGATGTTTAAAATTGAGAACTTAACCAAAAATTGTATTAAAATTGCTACTTGTATCATAAACACTTTTATAACACAACCTATTTACTTGTCATTTATTTTTGTGTTTTTATTTTTTCAAATAAAAACATTTAAATATTTTACTAAAATAGAAACATGAAAGAAATAATTTTCCTACTTTTCCAACACTACATTTCCAAAAGTGTTTTTTGGATCACAAATATTTCCTGATTTGATCTTTTCTAAAAGCTTTAAGCTTTACAATAAAGTGCTATGTTTATTGATCCATACTAACCAGTCAAAACTGTTCTCACCATTCCCTTTTAGGATCACTCTCGCTTGTGTATAATTTATGTTGTACGTTTTACAATTTAACAAATTATGTTTAACTTACTTTTCCTGTCATCTTTTTATTTTGTTAGAGCCAAATTAACAATCTAAGAAACTTATTTTTTTTTTTTTATAATTTATCTATATATAAAAAAACTAAAATGAAATTTAAAACTCCTTGAATAAGTAAAAAAAAAAAAAAAAACTAAAATAAAAAATAAAGGGTATAGATAAAAAAAAAAACAAACAAACCGGAAGCAAACACATTTGGTTAATTGCTGGCTTCCTCTGATGTAATCAAATTCTGTGCATTAATTTGTCTTGTTTACTTGCGTGAGCCTTGCATATCAGAAGCAGAATTGTTAGCTGTAGGGTAGGCCACCGTCATGCCTGGACTGGAGTATGCATACATGGCCCCATGTGGGGGTGCATTTTGCATTCTCATGCAGGCAGACTGGTTGCCCACCACATGGTGCATCCCTGAGTTTGCTGCTGCTGTCATCATGTGAACATCTTTGTCAAGATATTTTTGCTGCTGTGAGTAGGAGACCTGGTTGTAGGGTGATGCGGACATGTTGGGGTTCATCTGCTGGGCTGTGCTGTATAACTGGTATTGGGGCATAGGACCGGCATATATGGGAGCAGACTGCATACCATAAGGATAGGAAGAACTCTGCGAGCCAAGGGACATCATACCTGTAATATATATATGTATAGCTAATAACGGTTCATTTCTTTAATATGTGGAGAGGGAGGGGGACGCCGCCAGTCGAAAGGAAGGTATGACACAACATAAAAAGATTGGCTCGACGTTGGACATTTTTAAATGCTATAATTCCGTTTTTAAGAATTTAACATTGAATATAGATAAAGTGATCAGTATATTAAACAAGAATTACATTTTTTTAAAAGATCATTATGACCAAACTGACAAAATTTATGAAGTTTATTATAAAATTTAAAAAATAATTTGCAAATCAAGTTTTATTTAAATTTGAAAACCCGATTTCACTATACACACTGAAGCGTGCCATTCAGTGGTCAAGTCACTTCTAAATATTCATTGAGGGAATTCCATCTTCAATAAAAATGGCCTTTAAAATTCACGCCAATCTGAAATAGAAGTCACTGTAAATGGATTGTGCAATCATTTCTCTGGTGTATTTTATAGTGAATTGAATAATGACAAAAGAATATATAATTAAATCTAAAAAATGTCTTAACAGAATAACGAGACAGATGGTACAAATTCTTTTAAAAATGAAAATATAAACCAAACCATTAATCAGTCTAATGAATTCATATTTTATGGAGCCGATCTATTTTTAGTAAACCGATCATAATTACGTGTCAAATGTTTACATAAATGACTTTATATAAAAAGGTTGTTCGTTAGTGAATGGTTTTGAGCACAGCTTACTTTTGTGTTGAAAGATGCTTAGAGTCGAATCATAATATATTGCCAGTATTTCTGAAATATATAACTCAACTATAAATAGACTGCCCTTGTGGGGAGACAAGTAAATTGAAACTATGAATAGATTAACATGACCTTGAAAATAAACTCCAGTTATATTTAATAACTAATCTATTTTTTTTTTAAATTAGAATTCTCAAGTCATTTCTTTGTCAGATGAAAGGTTGAGCTGAACAGGAAGATCAAGCGATAATAATCAAAATATAATGAGCCCTTAAAAACAATTTCAATTTAAAAACAAAATACTAAGTCTTTTTTCAACATTTATCAGCTTCAGCAGGTTAGTATTCCTTTTCAGGAATCCAATTTAATGAATTAGTTTTCGCAATAATTGTTTGGGACTTACCTGGGGTTTGGTTGATGAGTACACTTTGTTGTCCATACGGAGAGGCAGGGTTGACAATGATGCTTTGTGGTTGCGATGCTCCACCAAGCATGACTCCAGAGGGAGACATTGCTAAGGCCTGCGCAGGTGTGTACATCATTCCAGCACTTCCTGCTGCTGCCGCCGCCGCTGCTGCTCGTTCATATGGTTTTGACATGTACTGTTTCGACATATCATACCCCTTTGGCATCTCATAACCTTTAGACATTGTGGATTCTGATGTTATTCTCAAATTTGATAACAGCTGACCTTTTGGTGTTTGCTACAAAAACAAAATTGATATATTACTAGCTGAAGAATAGAATCTATGATTGGAGAGTGATAGATAGAATATTCAAGATTACATCACTTAAAACTTATTTCTATAGCTTTATTTTCTTTATTATATATCAAGTTTTGATTTTTTTTTTTTTTTAAAAACCCAATTTAATTTTGAAGGGGGTGGGCGGGTAATAATTACCAATTGTATTCATCCCTTCCACAATTAAAAAAGAGTAGACATTTACAATGTGGTATAGCAATCTATTAGATCACATAACATTCGTTTTTGCTACTGAGAATATTAACATTTTTTCTAAATCCTGTGGGCTTGTTATAAAAAGTCAAGAGTTATTTGGAATTTACAATGTAATCGCTGTCTTTAACATATTTCTTCAATATAAAAAAAAAAACAGTTTTCCTACAATGGTTTTGTTTGATTTTCAGGAATTAGTACATGATCACACGCATATGGCAGTCAATTTTCATGAGGAACTGGAAAAATGGGCAGATTATGAGTATTATGAAGAGAATGTACACAAAATTCAACTGCCATTCACTCTGGTAAGTATTTATATTGACGATTGATAATTTGGACTAACAACCAGGGTTGCTGATTTGGAAGGTAGAGTTTGCACTCTTTATTTTAAAGTCTTTTGATTATCTGGAGATTAAAAATCCGACTTCTGGCCTTCTTAAACTACTTCCAAAACTTCTTACTCTGCTAACAACCAAGATGAGAATAGGAGTTTGAATAAGCAGAATTATATATATATATAGATAAATGTTTTTTTGTTTTTTTAAAAATATATACTCTCTATAATATCCGAAAATGTTCCAAATTGTAAGCTCAAGGAAGTTGCATTCCAAGCTTCAGAGCATATATATATGTAGTATAGTGCATTCCAATGACCAAAGGAAAACTCAATCTATAACCATACCTTTCTATCTGATCTTACCATTTCTTCATACTTATATGTAGTCGAGGTAAAGTTCGGTTGTGATCGCTCAACGACATACGAGGCTGAAGAAATGGTAAGATCATATGAAAGGTATGGTTATGGATTGATTTTTCTTTTGGTCATTGGAATGCAGCTATACTACATATATATATATGTTATTTAAAAAGTACTTAATCCTAAAAATAATGACCATTATGGCTAAATATTGTATACAATGGTCATAGCAATTGTAAATCCATGTTAACTATAGTACTGATTAATCAATTTATTATAACATTAGTTCTCGAATCTAATTTCAAATGGTAAATCCCAACTGCTTATTTATATTTGCTTATTTTGAATCCTTCACTGCAGCTCAGTTGATCTATTGCATCATTTATAGAAACCATAAAATGGAAAAGTGGACAAGCACATCAGTAGACTAATATTCGGTTTCTCTTTATTGATAGAAAAATTACTTCAAAGCTGCCAATAAAAAGAAACGAAATATTAGTCTACTGATGTGATTTTGTATCATATATGTTGGTTTGTCCACTTTTCCATAAATTGTCAGATTTTTTCCCCGCATACCAGTCTTCCACATATGTGGAATCACTCATTTCAAAGAAATAACAATTCTATTTGAAACTGATTAGCAGCAAAATTCCAAAATGGACAAAGGAATTCGACTCACAAAGACAGATCTGATGAATATTGAATAGTAATCATATTGCCATTTTACGTATTATTGTTATTCGGAATCATTGAATGGAAACCTTAAGGTTTCTCAATAAGCAAGTAATTAGTGCTTTTTTGATTATTTTTCTACAGATCGAATTAATCCTTTTATTATTACGACCGAATGATCTAATGTGAACGACTAAAAACGATGCAAATATTTGCATCATAAAGGAAAAGGGGAAAATGGTCACAAGAGGGAGAAAGGGAGAGGGGGGGGGGCTTATCTTGTAAATGGCGTATTACTCCGTGTACACAGCTCAATAATAGAGGACGGAAAATTGGGGAACTGTACGGAAAATCCGTACACGATGGGGGAAAGTATGAAATAATAAAATTACAATTCTGGGTGTGGGAGTGAGTGATTATCCCACAGCTGCACCATTTTTTCCTTTTAACTTCATCTTTCCGAGATGTCTAGGAGATAGTAGTAGTAGTAGTAAGTTATTATTGATTAGTGTAGTAGTAGTAGTAATAGCATCGCGGACGGACAGCGAACAAACAGAAATAGAGAGGGTGGGAGGAAGAGGAGGAGGTTACGGGTAGCGGTGAGAGAGAGGGGGGTGAGTGGTCGCTGCTGCTGATGATTATTCTATGTTGTCGACTTCGTCGTCAGAGAATTTTTCCTTTGTCAAATAATAAAAATGTATCTCCGAAAGATGATAATTAAAGGCCAAAATGACACCGACAACTTAACCTGCTGTCACCACAGATGTTTCATGCCAACTAAGGCGATATATATATATATATATATATATATATATTAATATTATACATATATATACTCTCATGTATATATATATACGGGTTGTATTTTTCGTTCACATACGTCACGATATGTACTTACACACGCATACAATCCAGTGTGTATATTATTATTTAAATCAATCATCGATAAAACGTATGAATACGCATTCTTTTATTGAAAAAAAAGAGTACTTCTGCAGTTTACGGACCGTGCTATTTTTAGATAAGATTTTTCAAGTTAAATTTAATTTTTACACTATCTTTTTTAATTATGTGAAAGTACAGAATAGTTAACAAAGCGCCCTCCCATGTTAAGAATGGGTTTCTAAATAATAACGTTATCATTTCAGAACTGTCGGTAAACTGCAGAAGTACCCCAAAAATAAATAAAAAGGGAATTTCATTCAAAACAATGGTTTCGTGCTTGGGACTAAAATTATGATAATTTTGGATTGAATAGAAAGTAAATAATTATATAAATTACATTATTCGGACGGCGGTGGTTTATTTATAAAACGAATAATGGTTGAATGGAAGTAAAATGCCTGCCATTGATGAAAGAATAAAAAGGGAATTGTTTGCATTCGTGATTTTTTTTCTTTTCTTTTTAAGGATTTATCGACATTTCACCAATAAAAACAATCTATGTAAATCCCCATTTAAAAAAAAAATTAAGTTAATTAATGAAATTTAACAAAAAAAAGCTTTAAATTAAATTTCTAAAATTTTCATAAAAATATCTGAAATTTGGAAATAAAGTAAAATATGAAACCAGAAATGAACGCGCCATACTTGAGGAATTAAAAAAAATGAATAAAGACAAATTCTAAGAAAAATAAAATAAACCGAAATAGATTATTTTTAGACGTTTACATCGCAAATTTTTCAATATTAAAGATCATTTTAAGAAACCATAATTAATGTTTACATTTTAACTATAATTACTTTTTTATTTTTAATATTTAATGCATTCATTTTGAATCTTGAAATTTATCTTCGAGAATTAAAAAAAAAAATGTTATGTCATTAATGAGAATATTCACTTTAATTAATATCAAGACTAAAAATAAAATCGTTATTTATACAGTAGCATCTGATCTGGATGTTTATTTTATTTTTAAAAATCTTTCTAGACGGATTTAATATAAAAACGAAAATGAAAATAAACAGAAACAAAAGAAATAAAAAACGAATCAGGTGTTTCAATTTCAATTACTAAAAAAATACCTGTGCTTTTTTTTTTCATTCCTTTTTTAGGGATAAAAAGTCTTTACTTTAAAAGATGCAGAATTATTGATAATACAAAAACAAACAAAACAAAAAAAAATCTAGCCATCTGCTATCATCTTTTGTTCATTAAATAAAATATAAATATACAAATATTTTTTTATATTATTAAGACTCCAGTCCCTTTCTCTCCCCTAAACAATGAGATGAAGATGAGCAAAAAAAGAGTTGCCATTTTTTTTTTACTTTCAAATTTTAACGTTTTCCAATTATTTGTGGTTTTCTTTTTTAAAATGAATTTTGTTCGCTAATAATGTAAATGAAAGCTTCAGACTAAAACTTGAAAATTACAAGAAGAAAAAAAAAAAATCCAGATATTCTCTCTTTCTCGCTGTATAAAGATTGGCCATTTTATTTTAGAAAAGATTCTCCTCGTTTTTGTGTGCTTGGCCACGTTAAACGACTTTTGTTTTTGCTCATTACTGAGGTCAAAAACACGTTTTTAATGCCTTAATAAATACATATTTATTTATTATCTATAAATAAATATATTCGTACTGGATTTCAGATATTTAGCCCGAAAAATTAAATTACGATTATTTTATGCAGAATATTTTCAAAGATTTAGTGTTATTTAATTTATTTACGATTTTACAGTCAAGACCTGATCCGTTCGCCGGAGATTTTAACATCTTTTTTTCTTATTTTCTAATCTTTTCCGAAGATGAAATTCAATTTATTATATTTTTCTTTCGATTATAACACAATCACATGTGAAAATCGTTTAGTTCGTTATAATTCTACAAAAGCGTTTCTTCCTGGCTATTCCTTTTTTGCACAACGAAGACAAAAAAATATTATGCATACTTCGCGACTTTTTTCTTTTTGATTAAAAATGGTTTCTTCCGCAATTTCTTTTTATCTGAGCTAACGCTTCAAATTCTATATAAACACTTACCGTGTAAGTAATCTAATAAATCAATATGAAAAAGCTTGGTTTTTGAAGGCAGACCGATGTCAAACTCACCAAATATCGTTGGTTTCCTTCTTAATAAATGTGAGCTGATTCGATCGCGGCGCCGCCTCTTTCCCCCTTTTATAAATTTCGCCTGCGCACGACGACTACCAACTCCATATCATTCCGCGCACAATAAATAATCCGCTTTTCAAATTGAATCACTGACACAAAACTGAGTGATTTTCGTCTCATTTTTAATCAACATCATCATCCTGAAATATATTTATTAAATGGGATGTAAATAAAACAATATTACTTAAAAATAAATTTAATATTTTTTGAAACCGTTGATTGTTGATTATTTTATTTTTCAATATCATTGCTCAACTTCATGTTTTAATCGCTGTGATGGAAGGCTTCGAGGATTTTCTTTCTACAACTCTTAATTTGTTTTTCTTTCAATAAAATTTAAAAATAAACGGGCTAAATTTATTAATGAATACATTGTACATTTGGTGTTTATTCACAGACTTCCGCTGACATTTCCAAGCCTAACTTTCGTCTGTTCGACTGAAAAAAACAGACATTACACAATTTACACATGACTTTTTTGTATGACTATATTTTCATTTTCCCGATTAAATCCACTTTTAAATTACAAATCCTTTATTTCGCGATCTAATAATATTTTTGTTATTGAATTATTGGAGAACAATCGCAATTATTCAGAAAATAAAACTGTTAGCCTTTCCTGTCAAATGAGATCGTATTGTGCAAAAGTGATTAAAAAAAAATTCAAGTCCGTTGTCATTCATTCACTTATATAATTTTATTTGTTAGCTTTATATATTATTTAGAGCTGAATTGTCATTCAAATAATTAAGATTATTTAAAAATGTACATCATATGTCATTGTTTCGTTTCCTGGCCTTTGGAGCAGGATCACCGTGTAGTATCTGTTTTATTCTCGGTCAGAGGGAAATAAGTCGTTCTTGATTGAGACAGCTTTAAAAAAAAATTATTCCCAAATTCAGAGCGCACTTTTTTTTAGGGAGCTAGATATAAAAAAAAACCCGACCGTGTATCTAACTTTGCCCTCGTGGGGAGGCAAGTAAATAGGTATTAATAATTGAAAATATGAAATGTTTACAGTGTTTAAAATGTTTCATTTGAAGATATTTCAGACGTAAAAATTAAAACGCATAGCAAGCGCAGGTTCGGAATTAAAATCATATTTATATTGTAGATACACGTGCAAAGTGTAGACTTAAAGAGATGCTTATTTTTTTAGTCGACCTTAATATAAATAAAAGTATAAATAATAAAAAAAGAGACACCCCCCACTCTCCCTAAGAGGTGCGTTTCTTGTCAAGAATGCGAAACCAGGAATTTAATTTATTTGAAATTTAAACCAATTAAATAAAACTAAACATTATTTAGAAAATTATTTTTTTTTTTTTTTGTGCATGATTTTGATAATGTACAAAATTAAACAGCGTTTCGGTTCGATGAATTTTTTTTTTTAATAAAAAAATAAATATTTTCCTTGATTTTGAAAATATACATTTATCATAATTGTCTCTTTGTTTTAAAAAGAAAAGTGTAATTTTATTGAATATTTTATTTTTATATTCGACATATAATATAATTACTACGCATTCACTTCCGAACTATAAAGAACTATTGACTGAAAAGTTTGATTTGAAAAATTGCTGCCGACCTTTTTCGATTCAGTTATTCTGGGAAATCAGTTTCTACACATTAGTTGACTCAACCGTTAATCCGGAATAACAGTTTATCAATAACGAACACAACGTTCAGATGTCTTAACTATATCACCATTTTTTTTTTTATGTAAATGAATAAAATTTAATATTTTTAATTATCAGAGTGCATCTGCTGACTTATATTTATGTTTTTTAGTAATATAATCTTTGGGAGGTTATTTTCTTTGGTTAGCACTATTTTAACCATCTTTAGAGAAAATTAGGATCAATCGGATCTGCCATTCTTGTATTCTGTATCATTCTGATATTCTTTAGATTACCCGTTAAAGGTTATCCGGTGTTGCCCGACTAAAAAAAGTTATATTTTTAAAACAAACATGATGCAATTCTAAATGAATAAAATCATTTATTTATTTTAGGTTAGGACTTTCGATAAATAAATATTCGGTTAATAGTAGATAAAATATTAATTTGATTCTTGCAGTTGCAAAAAAAGCAAATAATTTAAAAAGAAAAAATCTTTACTTTTAAAAAAAGGTAGACTTTTGTTGTAATATTAACTACAAATGCAATCTCTATTTGCACAAAGTTAGGTATGTGTATGCCATATGTACAGGATTCACTTCTAAACTAATTAACCGATCATTATGAATTTTGGAACACAACTGCTAGGCGTAAGGAAGCATAATGTGGTCTATATTTAATTGTTTTATGCAAATCTGGGGTTGAAGCCGTTTCTGAAAATTCAGATACCTTTGATTTTTTACATTTTAATACTAAGTATTAGACATCAATTAATAATCCCCAAATTTCAATTTCTTTGGGGTATTTTAAAGAGTTTAAGGAGCCATATGGGCACAACCTTCCATTTGAAAATTCAAATATTTCAGATTTGCATTGAATTTGATCCATAGTCATTAGATACTAATTAAGATTCCCTAAATTTCAATTTCTTCTTAAGCTTACACCTTAAATTTTAGACATTTTCTAGAATAAAAATAATTGATTTTGATCAAAATTGGAATAAGGATTCTAGATATAAGGTTTAGTATCATTCTCTTAATTTTAATCTTCGTAAGGGGACATAAAAGTGGTGTAAAATTGTTCTGTTCATGGAATTAATTTTACCCGTCCTCACAAGGGTATTCTAGTTAGAGATTTGTTTAAATCTCTATTGAATCTTTGTAGGAGAGTAGAAAGTGGACCGTGAGTTTACTTTCGGCAGCATCGTAACTTTCGCTTTCCTTATTTTGTCCTTTATTCCTCACATTCCGTCAGCGATGTTTCTGACAAAGGAGGAAGAATCGCTGTTTCTGGGTCGGAATCTATCCGTTTAACACTTATCGTTGGCTAGTTTTTGATCTTGCAGTAGTATTTTTTTTAGCTCCTTACATCAAGTGGCTTCGTGCCTTGCCTGGAGAGATTTCCATAAAAAAAAACATCGTTTTCAGAGCAAGAACTTTTTTTTTTCTTCATTTTTGTTAGCATGGGGGTGGAGGGATTAACCGTAGGGTCAGTGGAGTTAATACCAACACAAAATGAAGAATAAAAGAAAAAGTCTTGCTCTGAAAATGATGTATTCATTGAAAGTCTTAGCCTAAAAAAATGGCAGATGCGAAGAACACGGAGGAACGCTGGCTTCCGGCGGAAAAAGGTTGAAGAAAGTGTCTACGGATGCCTGAAAGTAATACAATTTTTTTTATTTTTTGAAAACAATCAAATAAAAACAAATAAATTATTTCTCAAATAGTCTGTATTATGTTAATTATTAGATTATGATGAAAGAAAAGTCTGAAATTAATGACAAAAAGGAAAGTCTGAAATTAATATGAAAAAAAGAAAAGTCTGAAATTAATATGAATAAAAAAAATTGTATCACTTTCAGGCATCCATAGACACTTTCTTCAACCTTTTTCCACCGGAAGCCAGCGTTCCTCCGTATTCTTCGCATCTGCCAAAAAAATAAATGATTTTATTCATTTTAAAATTGCATCATGTTTGGTTTTCAAATTTTAATATAAAATATTCGGTGATTATTACCCACATAATCGGAAGAAAAACATGTTTGAAATGTGTAAATGTGCTACAAAATAGCATATAAATGCTACAAAATGAACGCTATCAGACCGGAAGTACGACTTAAGGAAAAACGGAATGGAAGTATGAAACGAAACCAACACTTATTTTTATAATTCACTTTACGATGAAAAAAAAGGGGAAAGACATATTAATTTTTGTATTTTTGAGATAACACAAGTTGTGAAATCAAGAGATTTCTTAAATAAATTATTTTTATAATTCAGTACAAGTGTTCGTTTCAGTACTCCATGCTTCACAATCCACATTTTCGTATACTTCATGTCGATATTGCTTGTTTTAGACGGAAAATGTATTAAAACGTTCCCCTTGTGGGGAGGCAACTAAATAGGATCTATGCATTTATTTATTTTTTTACAAATTTTCTTTCTTAAATCGGATTTTGAAAGTTAAATTTAATTATTATGGTATCGTTTGGTCATTAAATTATTAATTGAATGTGCACATATCCGAGGCAATGGCTGAATCCTTAGAAAGTGACCTCCAGTCTGTAGTGGAATGGGATCATAAATGGATGGTAACATTTAATGCTGCCCTCCTTCAACAACAAGAAACCTCTTTGGCGACCGATTGCCATGGCAAATAGCACTCTACTTTAGAGCTCAACGTTCAAACTCCTCGGCCTAACATGAATTGGAAAAAATACATAGAAGACATTGTCAAGGCTGCTGCAAAGAAAGTGGGCTCCTTCTACCATACTAGAAAACTTCTCACACCTGACAGTATCCTATATTTCTAGAAAGCCACCATCTACACATGCATGGAGTATTGTTGCCACATCTGGGCTGGTACACCATCCACTAGTTTTCTTCTCTTAGACAAGGTCCAAAAAAGAGTCGCTAATTTAATAGGTCACTCACTATCCACCAAGCTCCAGTCCCTGTCCCATCGCCACAATGTTGCATCCTTGTGCTTGTTTTACAAGTATTTCAATGGAATGTGTTCTGATGAACTTGCTGCTCTGGTGTCCCCTCGACGTAAATATACTCGACTAATCTGCCAATCTGCCAAATCCTATCTATTCTCTGTGGAGGTCCCCAGATGCCGGAGAGCTTTCTACTCCAATAGCTTCTTTCTCGTGCTGCCGGCTTTTGAAACTTCCTCCCTGCCTCCTGTTTCCCCGACTGTACCAACATGCAGAAATTTAAAACTAATGTGAACAAGCATCTCGCTGCACAGCTCCCAATTTAGGATAACCTCCTAAAAATTTTACCCTAATTCTCAGTACCCTAACGTCTACAGTGGCAACTAGTCTTGTTTGGGGTGAACTATGTTAAAAAAAAAAAAAGTTGTTATAAAACTATTTTTTATTTATTTACTCCTAGTAAGTCATCACTTATCAAGCCACTCGAGGATCGCTTCTAGACTTGAGTAATTTTGTTCCGTTTAACTTTTGCTTTTCTGTAGCCAGTGTTATTTTATTTTCTTTATCTTAAAATGTTGGTTTTTTTTGTACATTTGTAGATTAACACACTTCGTTGTGTTATATACAATTATATAAATTCTAGGTACAATGACAATTCCCCCTCCACCCCGCCGCGTTTTCTGGCCATTTTAGCGTTTTAGGGTAGTTAACAATTTCATTTTACCACTAACCCTAAGTCTGAGTGGTTGTGAGTTAGGGTTAGGTTTAGAATTAGGTTAGAAGACCGTAACAAATGTTTTGAAAAATAATTTATCGGAGAAAGAATATTTTGGAAAAAAAAAAATTGATGCTTTTGTATAATTGGGGCAGATGAAATTTTCATTTTCTTTTTTAGAAGAGTCAGTTGAAAGGGAAGATAATTCAAACCGTTTTTTGTTTGTTGTAACCATCATGCAGTTTCCTGAGCAGACTGAAATTATAACGTTATAATTTAGAAAGCCATTCTTAACTATTCTGTACTTTCACCTAACAATTTAATAAACAGTTAATCAACCCCCCCCCTTCTTTCCAAAAACTGCAGGCTTGTGGAACTCTCTTCCTGCTGACTGTTTTTCTTCTACCTATAGCCTTGGTATTTTCATGAATTATTGGAATTAGAGTTGTTGATGATTTGTTTAGAACTGCACACAGAAATATTTTTATTTAGTTTTATTTGTTATTCTCCCCCTATTGTATTTACGCCTTACAAAAAGACTTTCGTCGATCACCAGTCATACCAAGTCCACCAATTACATTGGAATTTTTTATTAATCTGTCAGCGCAAACTTCTTTAAAAAATTCCTTCAGTGTACAGTGCCACGGCCGTCGTAATAACCAGGCCAGTGCACTGAAAAATGACGTCATGCTAACGAGATCTGTCGAACAGTCAGACTTGGGCATTTTGACCTCTCCCTTCACTTAAAAATTCATCAAAATTCAGGAAATCAACCAATTTTAATGAAATTTTCAGTATTTACCGTCATGGAATATAATTAACCCATTACTTTATAAGAAATCTTAGTGCAAATGTATTATTTTGTGTAATTTGTGTAGGCTAGACAGCAAACATTAAATGAATACTTGATAATAAAATGCTGTTGTCATGAATTTTTTAATTTTTAAAGCATGAAAATCTTTCTGATTTAATATTCATTCTTAAAATAAGTTCATTCTTTCCGGATCATTTTTAATGTTTGAGTTGATTGTTATAACAACCGGGTCTACATCGAATTAAAAGACTATCAGTTATGCTGCATGGAAATCCCTATTCTTTGGCAGTTTTATTCTTTCTATGAACATTTCAGTATCATTAGTTTTAGCTGAATAATTTTATAAGAGTTACTCTCATTTCCGAAAAGAATAAATGTTTCTTGATTCTCTCATTAATCCAGAATGCTGAATGAGTAGCAATTTCAATTTTTTGCAATTAAACTACTTTTGTATTTCTATTATACTAAACCCTGAATTCTCTAGCGACATGATAGGTAATTGTACACAGAAAAAAGAATTTCAAAAATTTGCAAAAAACACTACATTCTCTAACGACATGATACCCAGAAAAAAAAGAAAAAAATTGGTCAGTAAAAAAGTTGGGAAAAACAGGAAGTGGAGTATTACAAATAAGCGCCTAAAACAAAAAAAAAACAAAATATTTAAATTACTAAATAGTTAAAATTAAGACACTTGTGCAGAATAGAAATTTTTGTTTTCATTTGTAAAGAGCTACAGTAGCATCAACGGCAGACAATCCTGGATTTTTTTTTAAACTTAAAAGTATTGATTTACTCCTCTCCAGGAGTTAGGCGCAAGGCCAATTTTTATCTTACTCCCACAAGTAAGATGTGACCCAAGGTCGGGTAAAGTAAATCAAACATCGATAGTAAATGAAGCATGAAAGATTACGAATTCAGTAAAGTAACACAAAATCAATAATTCAACATAATTAATTAATAGAACATTTATTGACATAAATTAAAATGTGTGTGTTTTTTTAGTTTTGTATTTTTGCAAAACAAACAGTTTCTGTACTAAAAAGTAGAAAAAAATTATCCACTAGAACTTTAATTGCAAGTATTTTTCCATTCTGCGTATCATAACAGCGATTCGTTTACTAAGCCTCCACCTTCTTTCTTAAGAAGATTTCAAGGGCAGATAATTCGAAATCTTAAGAAAGAAGATGGAGGCTTAGTAAACGAATCGCTGTTATGATACGCAGAATGGAAAAATAATTGTAATTAAAGTTCTAGTGGATAATTTTTTCTACTATTTTGTACAGTGAGTAAGAATATAACGCTGAATAAGTATATAATATTGTTTTTATAAAAAATAATTTTTTCATACGGCCGCTGAACAGCATAAGCACCCAAAAATTGACTTCACATCAATAGGAGGAGACAATACACACCCAAATTAGCTGGAACGAAATTGGGTGATTTTAACTTTGACTCTCTATTTATGAAGTTTGAGTTATGTCCCTTGTCCCAAAATAGCAGCCAACGGCTTCCACAGATAAAATTTTATTTTAGCTTTTAAAAACAAATTCGCCGTATTATTTTTTTTTACATCAATGCTGGTTTGAATGAGATATAGATGATAGTCGGATCTTTGAAAGTACGAAGACCCACACTAACAATTGGTACGTAATAACTGGCACAATGGCCAAAAATGTGTTATGAAGAAAAGGGATAAAAACGGGGTTAACGAATAAAATATATTCATATATTTACTAATGTTGGGACGATTAATCAGAATTCGTAAAAATCAGAATTTTTTGGCTGTATCGGAATCGATATCAGAATTGGAAAAATTTGTACCTATTTTCGGATGCGAAAAACAATTCTTTTCATTTCTTTTTATTTGTTTAAAACTTAAATTTCTGTTGCTGGTACTAATGATAAAATGATGAATATTTACTTCTTCTTTCGTTTGCTTCACAGCATCTCACTGTTAGATCACCAGCTCGGTTGAGAAAAGCCATGCTAATGTTTTGTTGTCTAGCGCAGCTATGCCGGCTTCGCCAATGGGTGGTCGATATTTAAGGCATGACTCGATGATGTGGTCTACTGTTCAGAGTGACCACAGTCGCAGCCAGCCGAGTCCCTGAGTCCCCATCCTTTCATGGTCGCGGCGAAACGGCCGACACCTGTCCTGAATATGTACTGATTTTAGACTACTCGTAAAACTAAACCTTATAGATCCCCCCCCCTACACACCTACAAGTGTATCTTTACGTTGGTGAAAATATATGCACATATTACATGAAAATAAAAAATAAACAAAAGCAACTTTATCGCTAAATATTTAGAGATTTTAAAATAATCTGAATCTGGAATTGTATCGGAATCACAAATTTAGAACAATAATTGTATCGGAATCACAAATTTAGAACAGTAATTGTATCGGAATCACAAATTTAGAACAGTAATTGTATCGGAATCACAAATTTAGAACAGTAATTGTATCGGAATCACAAATTTAGAACAATAATTGTATCGGAATCACAAATTTAGAACAATAATTGTATCGGAATCACAAATTTAGAACAGTAATTGTATCGGAATCACAAATTTAGAACAGTAATTGTATCGGAATCACAAATTTAGAACAGTAATTGTATCGGAATCACAAATTTAGAACAGTAATTGTATCGGAATCACAAATTTAGAACAGTAATTGTATCGGAATCACAAATTTAGAACAGTAATTGTATCGGAATCACAAATTTAGAACAGTAATTGTATCGGAATCACAAATTTAGAACAATAATTGTATTGGAATCACAAATTTAGAACAGTAATTGTATCGGAATCACAAATTTAGAACAGTAATTGTATCGGAATCACAAATTTAGAACAATAATTGTATCGGAATCACAAATTTAGAACAGTAATTGTATCGGAATCACAAATTTAGAACAGTAATTGTATCGGAATCACAAATTTAGAACAATAATTGTATCGGAATCACAAATTTAGAACAGTAATTGTATCGGAATCACAAATTTAGAACAGTAATTGTATCGGAATCACAAATTTAGAACAGTAATTGTATCGGAATCACAAATTTAGAACAATAATTGTATTGGAATCACAAATTTAGAACAGTAATTGTATCGGAATCACAAATTTAGAACAATAATTGTATCGGAATCACAAATTTAGAACAATAATTGTATCGGAATTACAAATTTAGAACAATAATTGTATCGGAATCGGGGAAAAATATTGGAATATTGGAATCGTCCCATCACTAATATTTACAAATTTACAGACGATTGAGAGATATTTTGTATGAGAGAATTATTTGTGTCTGTGTTTGAAAAGTTAAATGTTTTCATTTGTAGAAAGTGCTAAGTGGGGGGAAAAGTGTTAGAAGAGTGTATGTGTTTGACTAGGGTTCCATTGTGTGTGTGTGTGTGTTTCTTTATCTTTTTAGCTGGCTGTAACTGTAGAAAGAGCAGCAATATTGGCAGTACTCTATGCACTCTTCCAGTGGAGGTTTGTTTAGTGGTCTCACTCCTTGGTCTTTTCATCCTTCTTGATCCTTCGCAACTATTTTGTGTGGTATCAGCCAAGACTCTTTTTTGGAGGGGGAAGGAGCAGTTTATAAGATTCTTGCAGTTTCAGTTACCTCGATTCACATGGTGTTCCTTCTATCTTTTTGTTTTATTTCTGTTGCAACTTCCGTGTGACTGGTTAGTGTTTGTAGTTTATGTCTGTTGGTTTCCCCATTTGAGGGTTTTCCTTAAGATTTCATTCTGCATTCGAGAGTGTTTCTTCTTATTATTATTATAATACTAAAACAAAGTTACTCAATGTTTGTTTCCCATAGGCGTTTTTTCCTATATATTTTAAGCATACAAAATACATACCAAAATATTTCTTTAGTTTTGGGATTGAGTTACGTCTGAAAAAAACCATTCCATTTTAATTTGTTTAATTAGTCATAATTGGCAATTATCTCGCCAAGTGACTCCTCTCTTACTAAGTACTGTTTATCACTCTCTTCCTCTCTCACTTTGTTGTTTTACCCTTCCCTATTGCTATTATTTTATAAGGATCATTCACTTGGTATTATCCACCCTAGTTACCTTTTTGGGGCATTACAAATAGTTTCTGTAGTTGACCTCCATTTGTAACACTTGGGCTATATAGTTTTCATAGAATTCCTAACCCTAACCTGAAAGCGTTCCATCAAGTTTTAAAGAGGACCGTTTCTAAAGATTCCCCCCCCCTAACAACGCTAAACAGTTTTAACCCTAACCCAACACTAAACAGTTTTTCTAGTTGCATATTACTCTGATGAATTCCAAGATTCTCTGCAACTTGTGCTAACGTTTATATCAACAAACTTAATTCATTTTTAACGTTTATTTTGAAAAAAAAAATCTTTGTTAAACGTGAGATTAACATGAAAACGATGGCAAAACCATGAGATTTTAATAGTCTGAAATTCTCGGGCCTTAGTTGGGCCAATTATTCTGGGAGATGAAAGAACGTTTGTTATAGCTACACCTGTAATCTTACATAAATTTTTCTCAAAGAAAATAAAGGAATTTCATTTTGGTTAAATCTGATAAGGGTCTGCTCTGTCAAGTTTTCCTCTAATACAATTAATGCAATGCCCACTGGAGATTTAATGACCTGAAGATCATCTGTAGTGCTCAAAGACTGTAAGATAAGTGAAGTCCAAAATCTATGCTACCTATGCCCTGTCGGCAGGGTCATGGATTCGTTGACTGTAACTCCAGGCAAATGGGTACAACCCCCCCCCCCCCCAGCCCCCGAAAACGGGGCCACCTATAGATTGTAGGTGGCGACCCATGATGTCTTAGGATGGGATCCTGGTGGCTGAGCAGTCCGTGCTTGGGTGACTTGCAACACTCCACTTTGACCCTTACTTCGGCTAGATGAGAGATTGGAGAAGCCCGATCCAATTAATCAGCTGGTCACATCATGCCCTTGTATCTATAAGTTCATCTCCAATCATATTATTAAATCTGATTTTTCTAAAAATCAAAATCTTATTTCTCATTTTTATTTTCTTCCTAAATAGATACTAGAAGGCAGTGGCTGAGGGTCAGTCATGTTAAGAACAAAGAAAATTACCACTGCCAAGGAGTAATATTTTCAAAGAGTAATGTTTTTTAAGAGTAGTGTTTTCTGAGAGTAATGATGGTACTCTCTCTGTAAAATTTCTTTCTAAGAGCAATGCAATGTTTTCTAGGAATATGAAATAATTATCCTACTCTGACAACTTTATTCAACATTAAATAACCCAGAGATGGTTGATATGCCGTAAAACAAACCAAATTAAACTATGCTACCTCCCTCCAAACCCTCCGATCAAACGCAGGACTGTTTGGGGTTAGGGGACTAAGCGGTCCTATAGATACCTCTTTAGTTTATGTTTTTATTTCTTTATTTAGAATATTGTGAGAAAAATCATTTAAAGACAACAAAACTAAAAATTTACTGTCATACTCACTCTTTTGAAAATCCTTATGTGTTATGGATTATAGTCATATGAGGTATCACGCTTCTGGAAAATATATGTGAAAAACAAAATGGAAAAGGCGAGATTCTTTCTCAAAGCTTTTTTGGGGAGTGAGAGTCTCAAACTGGTTGTCATTGGCAACAAGCTGATGTGCTGCATGCGATTAAAAAAAAAAAAATTTAAGGAAAACTTAAAAAAAATTTTTTTTCTGTTTTTGAAAAATGTAAATTTATCTCATCCCTCGTCGCCAACTTTTATAACCTCGTCATTTAGGTTAATTATAAATAATAACTTGTAAATAAATGGATGAACTATCAAGAGAAACGTTTAACAGATTTATTAAAACTGAACACAGAATGAATTAATGAGTTAATTGGCCGCTGGACGTGATTGATATATTCACAGTCTGACGTCGTACTTTGTTTTCTTTCTCTCTGGGCAGACGACCGTTTTCCAAGGGCGATAACTCTTAACTCCCGAAATGGTTCAAGGGAGGTAATTCCGTTTTCATTAGGTGTCCTAACACATTGGCAACAAGCTGATGTGCTGCATGCGATTAAAAAAAAAAAAAAAAAAAAAATTTAAGGAAAACTTGTTGTTTTCCTGTGTTTGGTACAAGTCAGTGTGACCGTGTGTGTTCCCAAATTTGTGGTAGTTTCTTCTTGCATGTCCCTTTGGCTATCACCGGGAAGAGAGTTAATAGTGTGCTCCTTTGTGGCAGGTTTGAAAGAAACTGAGACTGATTTTTGAAGCTGGAGAATTTGGTTTTATATGAATTTGATCGGCTCCAAGCACTAAGCATGAAATATTGAAACAGTTTTTTTTTTTTCGATATTGCGGAGGCAGATATTTTCTGCGTTTCTGATTGGCTGAAATAAGATGTTTATATTCAGGTTTTAATACAGTCAAGAGTCAATATTTTGACACAATATTTGCTTGCTTTTTAAATTTTTCTTTTATTATTGCTTATTGAATCAGTCGCCTTAACCTGCATGCTCTTAAAGATTCTGGTAAGTTTCTTTGTGGAGTTTGCATATTTGGTGTTGGCAACTACTCTGTATTCTGTACAGACTGTTGTCATTGGATTCACAGGGAGTGCAGTGGGCTGCGAGGTAGATCAATCTCTATTGTAAACAACCACTGTGGAAGATGTGCTAGTACTGCTCTTCCAATTAAAGACAGATCCTGTTGATGGTCTGCAAAGATTGGAAGTTGTGGATTCCTTTTGCTGTCTTGACGATATGATCTGTGCTGGTGCGGATGTAAATTAAATTTGATTTTGTATGTACGGACTGCATAGGGTAAGTTATTTTTTTTGTTATTTTTCTATGGAAATCGCTCCAGACAAGGCATGACGCCACTTGATGTAAGGAGCTAAAAAAATACTATTTTAAGGTCAAAAACTAGCCAATGATAAGTTAGATGGATAGATTCCAACCCAGAAAACAGCAATTCTTCCCCCTTTTGTCAGAAACATCGCTCATGAAATGTGAAGTCTAAAGGAGAAAATAAGGGAAGCGAGAGTTATAAGTTGCTTCCCTTTTTACTTGCGATCGAGTTTACAACAGCTATGTCCGTAGTGCCATTATACATGCGAGTGAGTGCTGAGCTAACTCAGTCTTTTCTTGAGGATGCATAGGAATGAATGAATGTTTGGTAGATTTTGACAACAATTAGTTTTGACTCCCTGCTGTTGAAGCTGAAGGTGCCAAGACTGGCGTCAGTAATGCATTGTAACCACATACTGTGGTATAGTCATATTGAACGGAGCTCTGATTTGATAAATGGATGTACACACATTTCAATTGAGGGTAAGCGAGGAAAAAGCAAGCCGAGAGAGACTTGGAACAGCTCAAAGATGACCTCAAGCAATGAATGGCATATCAAAACCCATATAAATGATAGGGTTTCATGGAGAAAGTCATTTGTACCACTATGTCCAACATACAACCTACATTTGAGGTGAAGGGCACGTCTTCAATTAAAAAATAATGCTGGGTTCTACAAATGTTTTCTTGTATTCTGATTCTTTACAATTGTTTTCTTGTATTCTGATTCTTTACAATTGTTTTCTGAAAAGACAAGGGAAGAGTTTATCAGGCATCTGTATGCAGTGTGATTATGTATGGAAGTGAAACCTAGCCAGTGAGGGTTGAGGACATGCGTTGCATTGAGAGAAATGATATGAGAATTATATCTTCTTCTTCTTTCGTTTGCTTCACAGCATCTCACTGTTAGATCACCAGCTCGGTTGAGAAAAGCCATGCTAATGTTTTGTTGTCTAGCGCAGCTATGCCGGCTTCGCCATTGGGTGGTCGATGTTTAAGGCATGACTCGATGATGTGGTCTACTGTCTGTTCAGAGTGACCACAGTCGCAGACAGCCGAGTCCCTGAGTCGCCATCCTTTCATGGTCGCGGCGAAACGGCCGACACCTGTCCTGAGGCGGTTGAGCATTGTCCACTGCCGGTGAGGGAGGTCCATGCCTGGTAGGTTATCCGGGTCCTCCACAAATCTGTGCAACCTTGATTTATCTGCTGCCTGCCATTCCTCCGTCCAGCAACGTTTCAGCCAGATTCGTTTTGTGACGTCACCGGGTATGATGGATGTGTAATGTGAGTCTTAAAGACAGGCTTCATTCTGATGACCTCAGAGGAAGATTAAATCTGGACAGTATAGGGAAATGTGTGCAGAACAAGAGACTTTGATGGTATGGCCAAGTTGAAACAATAGATGAAAGTTCTTGGGTTAGTAGATGTAGGACAGTTAAGGTAACAGGTTCGAATATGATGCTGTGGTAGTATTATATTGGCATGTGGGAATAGCTTATTTTGTTCCTCCATAACCTTGAAGGTAAAGTTTTTTTCTTTTTTAACAATGAAACTATTAAAGCTGCTTCTGTCTTGTTAAAAAGTTTCAGATTTATAAAGAATTTCAAGCTAAAAAATCTAATCAATAATTTTGATTTATAACTTCATCAAAGAGAAACTAAGGTAACAGCAGGTGTAAACACGGCGATTCTAGGTTAAATAGAACAAAAAGTAAACTGGTTTTTTATTTTAACTTAAAAAAAAAAGTTTCTTTGTAATTTGGTAGTTTGTAGCTTGGTGAACGTACCCAGAGAAATGTAAAGGCTTAAGTGAGAAAGCAGAAGTTAACGTCTGCATTGATACAAGCATTAGCATGCTAAAAAGTAAGTAGTTTTACATATGTTTATATATATAGGACTTTCATTCAGTTCTTGTGAAAAAGTGGATCATGCGTATATGTCTATTGGAAGACACTGTTAAACCACAATCCAATAGAAATTATGAAATCTTAATTTTGAACCTTAGCTTATAAAATTTTCCTCTTTTTAAATATATATATATTATAATATTAAAATATAATTTAATATTATATATATATATATATATATATATATATATATATATATATATATATATATATATATATATATTATATTATATTATAATATTAAAATATAATTTAATATTATATATATATATATATTATATTATATTATAATATTAAAATATAATTTAATATTATATATATATATATATTATATTATATTATAATATTAAAATATAATTTAATATTATATATATATATATATATTATATTATATTATAATATTAAAATATAATTTAATATTATATATATATTATATTATATTATAATATTAAAATATAATTTAATATTATATATATATATATTATATTATATTATAATATTAAAATATAATTTAATATTATATATATATATATTATATTATATTATAATATTAAAATATAATTTAATATTATATATATATATATTATATTATATTATATTATAATATTAAAATATAATTTAATATTATATATATATATATATATGTATATATATATATATATATATATATATATATATTATATTATATTATCATATTAAAATATAATTTAATATTATATATATATATATATATATTATATTATATTATAATATTAAAATATAATTTAATATTATATATATATATATATTATATTATATTATAATATTAAAATATAATTTAATATTATATATATATATATATTATATTATATTATAATATTAAAATATAATTTAATATTATATATATATATATTATATTATATTATATTATAATATTAAAATATAATTTAATATTATATATATATATATATATATATATATTATATTATATTATATTATAATATTAAAATATAATTTAATATTATATATATATATATATATTATATTATATTATAATATTAAAATATAATTTAATATTATATATATATATATTATATTATATTATAATATTAAAATATAATTTAATATTATATATATATATATATTATATTATATTATATTATAATATTAAAATATAATTTAATATTATATATATATATATTATATTATATTATATTATAATATTAAAATATAATTTAATATTATATATATATATATATTATATTATATTATAATAAAATATAATTTAATATTATATATATATATATATTATATTATATTATAATATTAAAATATAATTTAATATTATATATATATATATATATATATATATATATATATATTATATTATATTATAATATTAAAATATAATTTAATATTTTATATATATATATTATATTATAATATTAAAATATAATGTAATATTATATATATATATATATTATATTATATTATAATATTAAAATATAATTTAATATTATATATATATATATATATTATATTATATTATAATATTAAAATATAATTTAATATTATATATATTATATTATATTATATTATAATATTAAAATATAATTTAATATTATATATATATATATTATATTATATTATATTATAATATTAAAATATAATTTAATATTATATATATATATATATTATATTATATTATAATATTAAAATATAATTTAATATTATATATATATATATATATTATATTATAATATTAAAATATAATTTAATATTATATATATATATATATATATTATATTATAATATTAAAATATAATTTAATATTATATATATATATATATATATTATATTATAATATTAAAATATAATTTAATATTATATATATATATATATATTATATTATATTATAATATTAAAATATAATTTAATATTATATATATATATATATATTATATTATATTATAATATTAAAATATAATTTAATATTATATATATATATATATATATTATATTATAATATTAAAATATAATTTAATATTATATATATATATATTATATTATAATATTAAAATATAATTTAATATTATATATATATATATTATATTATATTATATTATAATATTAAAATATAATTTAATATTATATATATATATATTATATTATATTATATTATAATATTAAAATATAATTTAATATTATATATATATATATTATATTATATTATATTATAATATTAAAATATAATTTAATATTATATATATATATATATATATTATATTATATTATACTATTAAAATATAATTTAATATTATATATATATATATTATATTATATTATATTATAATATTAAAATATAATTTAATATTATATATATATATATATATTATATTATATTATAATATTAAAATATAATTTAATATTATATATATATATATATATTATATTATAATATTAAAATATAATTTTATATTATATATATATATATATATTATAATATAATATTAAAATATAATTTTTTATATTATATATATATATATATATTATAATATAATATTAAAATATAATTTAATATTATATATATATATATTATATTATATTATAATATTAAAATATAATTTAATATTATATATATATATATATATATATTATATTATATTATAATATTAAAATATAATTTAATATTATATATATATATATTATATTATAATATTAAAATATAATTTAATATTATATATATATATATATTATAATATAATATTAAAATATAATTTAATATTATATATATATATATATATATTATAATATTAAAATATAATTTGATATATATATATATATTATAATATTAAAATATAATTTAATATATATATATATATATATTATAATATTAAAATATAATTTAATATATATATATATATATATATATATTATAATATTATAATATAATATAATATTATAATATAATATAATATTAAAATATAATTTAATATATATATAATATTAAATTATATTTTGATATTATAATATTATATTATAATATATATATATATATATTATAATATTATAATATAATATAATATTAAAATATAATTTAATATATATATAATATTAAATTATATTTTAATATTATAATATTATATTATAATATATATATATATATATATATATATATATATATATATATATATATATATTATAATATAATATAATATTAAAATATAATTTAATATATATATATATATATATATAATATTATAATATTAAAATATAATTTAATATTATATATATATATATATATATATATATATATATATATATATATATATATATATATATATATATATATATATATATATATATATACTAGAAGAATACCTGTCCAAGGATGGGTAAAATTAATTGCCTCAACAGAGCAGTTTTGCACCAGTTTTATGTCCCTTTATGAAAGTTAAAACTAAAATGTTACTAAACCTAATGTCTAGAATACTAATTTCAATTTTTCCTTTATTCCTTACATGATTTGTATTCTAGAAAATGTCTAAAATTTAAGGCTTACAAAGAAATTGAAATTCAGGGAATTTTGCTTAATTGGTATCTAATAACTATGGGTCAAATTTAATGCTCATCTGAAATATTTGAATTTTTAAATGGGAGTTTGTGCCTATATTATGCCCCCTAAGACCCTTTAAAATACCCCAACAAAACTGAAATTTGGAGAAGATTTATTAATTAGAACCTAATAACTATTGTTAAAATTTCATAATACTAAATTAAACTAAATATTGCCCACATTACGACCCTTTATGCCTAGCAGCTGTGTTTCAAGATTCATAGTGATTGGTTTAAGAATGAATCCTATAGATAGAAATATATAAACAGATACACATACCCAACCTTTATATACATAGAGAGATTTTTTGGTTTTCTTTTTTTCAATTTCCACATAGAGATAGAAATATATAAACATATACACATACCTAACTTTATATACATAGAGAGATTTTTTGGTTTTCTTTTTTCAATTTCCACATAGAGATAGAAATATATAAACATATACACATACCTAACTTTATATACATAGAGAGATTTTTTGGTTTTCCTTTTTTCAATTTCAACATAGAGATAGAAGTATATAAACATATACACATACCTAAGTTTATGTACATAGAGAGATTTTTTGGTTTTCTTTTTTTCAATTTCCACATAGAGATAGAAATATATAAACATATACACATACCTAACTTTATGTACATAGAGAGATTTTTTGGTTTTCTTTTTTTCAATTTCCACATAGAGATAGAAATATATAAACATATACACATACCTAACTTTATATACATAGAGAGATTTTTTGGTTTTCTTTTTTCAATTTCCACATAGAGATAGAAATATATAAACATATACACATACCTAACTTTATATACATAGAGAGATTTTTTGGTTTTCTTTTTTCAATTTCCACATAGAGATAGAAATATATAAACATATACACATACCTAACTTTATATACATAGAGAGATTTTTTGGTTTTCCTTTTTTCAATTTCAACATAGAGATAGAAGTATATAAACATATACACATACCTAAGTTTATATACATAGAGAGATTTTTTGGTTTTCTTTTTTTCAATTTCCACATAGAGATAGAAATATATAAACATATACACATACCTAACTTTATATACATAGAGAGATTTTTTGGTTTTCCTTTTTTCAATTTCAACATAGAGATAGAAGTATATAAACATATACACATACCTAACTTTATATACATAGAGAGATTTTTTGGTTTTCTTTTTTCAATTTCCACATAGAGATAGAAATATATAAACATATACACATACCTAACTTTATATACATAGAGAGATTTTTTGGTTTTCTTTTTTTCAATTTCCACATAGAGATAGAAATATATAAACATATACACATACCTAACTTTATGTACATAGAGAGATTTTTTGGTTTTCTTTTTTTCAATTTCCACATAGAGATAGAAATATATAAACATATACACATACCTAACTTTATATACATAGAGAGATTTTTTGGTTTTCTTTTTTCAATTTCCACATAGAGATAGAAATATATAAACATATACACATACCTAACTTTATATACATAGAGAGATTTTTTGGTTTTCTTTTTTCAATTTCCACATAGAGATAGAAATATATAAACATATACACATACCTAAGTTTATGTACATAGAGAGATTTTTTGGTTTTCCTTTTTTCAATTTCCACATAGAGATAGAAATATATAAACATATACACATACCTAACTTTATATACATAGAGAGATTTTTTGGTTTTCTTTTTTCAATTTCCACATAGAGATAGAAATATATAAACATATACACATACCTAAGTTTATGTACATAGAGAGATTTTTTGGTTTTCCTTTTTTCAATTTCCACATAGAGATAGAAATATATAAACATATACACATACCTAACTTTATATACATAGAGAGATTTTTTGGTTTTCTTTTTTCAATTTCCACATAGAGATAGAAATATATAAACATATACACATACCTAAGTTTATATACATAGAGAGATTTTTTGGTTTTCTTTTTTCAATTTCCACATAGAGATAGAAATATATAAACATATACACATACCTAACTTTATATACATAGAGAGATTTTTTGGTTTTCCTTTTTTCAATTTCAACATAGAGATAGAAGTATATAAACATATACACATACCTAAGTTTATATACATAGAGAGATTTTTTGGTTTTCTTTTTTTCAATTTCCACATAGAGATAGAAATATATAAACATATACACATACCTAACTTTATATACATAGAGAGATTTTTTGGTTTTCCTTTTTTCAATTTCAACATAGAGATAGAAGTATATAAACATATACACATACCTAACTTTATATACATAGAGAGATTTTTTGGTTTTCTTTTTTCAATTTCCACATAGAGATAGAAATATATAAACATATACACATACCTAACTTTATATACATAGAGAGATTTTTTGGTTTTCTTTTTTTCAATTTCCACATAGAGATAGAAATATATAAACATATACACATACCTAACTTTATGTACATAGAGAGATTTTTTGGTTTTCTTTTTTTCAATTTCCACATAGAGATAGAAATATATAAACATATACACATACCTAACTTTATATACATAGAGAGATTTTTTGGTTTTCTTTTTTCAATTTCCACATAGAGATAGAAATATATAAACATATACACATACCTAAGTTTATGTACATAGAGAGATTTTTTGGTTTTCCTTTTTTCAATTTCCACATAGAGATAGAAATATATAAACATATACACATACCTAACTTTATATACATAGAGAGATTTTTTGGTTTTCTTTTTTCAATTTCCACATAGAGATAGAAATATATAAACATATACACATACCTAACTTTATATACATAGAGAGATTTTTTGGTTTTCTTTTTTCAATTTCCACATAGAGATAGAAATATATAAACATATACACATACCTAACTTTATATACATAGAGAGATTTTTTGGTTTTCCTTTTTTCAATTTCAACATAGAGATAGAAATATATAAACATATACACATACCTAACTTTATATACATAGAGAGATCTTTTGGTTTTCTTTTTTCAATTTCCACATAGAGATAGAAATATATAAACATATACACATACCTAAGTTTATATACATAGAGAGATTTTTTGGTTTTCCTTTTTTCAATTTCCACATAGAGATAGAAATATATAAACATATACACATACCTAACTTTATATACATAGAGAGATTTTTTGGTTTTCTTTTTTCAATTTCCACATAGAGATAGAAATATATAAACATATACACATACCTAACTTTATATACATAGAGAGATTTTTTGGTTTTTCTTTTTTCAATTTCCACATAGAGATAGAAATATATAAACATATACACATACCTAACTTTATATACATAGAGAGATTTTTTGGTTTTCTTTTTTCAATTTCCACATAGAGATATATACACTAGATGTACCTGTGACTTGTCGGGTCACAACCACTACCTTTATTTATTCTACTTGGATTTCATTAAAACATTCAAAAGATATGCTTCTTGCATAACTAAAAATAAACCTCTTTACTTGTATATTATTCATAATAATAATATACAAGTAAGGTATTATTTTTCCATCTAATTTACATACATGTCATGGATGGCGGCACCGGGGGTGTGTGTGTGCTCAAGCCCCCCCCCCCCCACACTTTTTGACTAGGCCCCCCCCCCCCCCACTTTACGGGCATCAATAATGAAGTTATATATGCATGTGTTTAACCGCCCCCCCACACACTATTTACGAGAACCCCCCCCCCCACTTTTATAACTGTCCAGCCGGTCCTGCATGTTTCTGACTATATGAATTAGATGGCAACACTGACAAAAAAAAAGTTGCTCTTTCTCAAGATGCTCACAGAGCCATAAAAAAATATTAGAATGGTTGAATCCACAGAGAATGAGAGGGGCGAGAGAAATACATAGATAGCTAAGTGAGAGATGTATGACTTGTTCAGTTAATTAAAAATTACGGCTCAGTAGTACAATTCAACAGAATTTTTAAATTTCATTCCTACATTTCTATTTCATTCCTGCATTTCTATTTCATTCCTACATTTATATTTCATTCCTAAATTTCTATTTCATTCCTAAATTTCTATTTCATTCCTACATTTCTATTGTATTCCTACATTTCTATTTCATTCATGCATTTCTATTTCATTCCTACATTTCTATTTCATTCCTACATTTCTATTTCATTCTTACATTTCTATTTCATTCATGCATTTCTATTTCATTCATGCATTTCTATTTCATTCGTACATTTTTATTTTGTTCCTACATTTCTATTTCATTCATGCATTTCTATTTCATTCATGCATTTCTATTTCATTCATGCATTTCTATTTCATTCCTATATTTCTATTTCATTCATACATTTCTATTTCATTCCTATATTTCTATTTCATTCATACATTTCTATTTCATTCATACATTTCTATTTCATTCGTACATTTCTATTTCATTCGTACATTTCTATTACATTTATAGATTTCTATTTCATTTATGCATTTCCATTTAATTCTTACAGTTTAATTTCATTCATATATTTCTATTTCATTCGTACATTTCTATTACATTTATAGATTTCTATTTCATTTATGCATTTCCATTTAATTCTTACAGTTTAATTTCATTCATACATTTCTATTTAATTCATGCAGTCTATTTCATTCATACATTTCTATTTCATTCATACATTTCTATTTCATTCATACATTTCTATTTCATTCATACATTTCTATTTAATTCATACATTTTTATTTCATTCATACATTTCTATTTAATTCATAAAGTCTATTTCATTCATACATTTCTATTTCATTCATACATTTCCATTTAATTCTTACATTTTAATTTCATTCATACCTTTCTATTTCATTCATACATATAATAATCCTATCCCAAAATAACATTATCTAACTCTATCTACACTAAGCTGACAGACAACTACAAAATCCATAAACTAGGGAAATTCTGCCATTACTAACCATTACAGCTGTCGACCAAGCGAAGAGTCTGCACAGTTTGGTAATGTATAGAAGTGAAACCTGGCCAGTGAAGGTTGAGGATATATGTTGCATGGATAGAAATGATATGAGAATGATACAATAGATGTGTAATGTGAGTCTTAAAGCCAGGCTTGGATCTGATGAGCTAAGAGGAAGATTACATCTGGACAATATAAGGAGATGTGTGTAAAACAGGAGATTTTGTTGGTTTGGTCACATTGAACAAATGGATTAGAGTTCTTGAGTTAGTAGATATAGAACAATTCAGTTGGCAGGAGAAGGCCAAGAGAACATGGGAGGAAGTAATAAGGATGCATTTCAGAGAAAGAGGGATAAATAAAGACCTGGACAGAGATAGGTTAGTTTGGAAGTCAATTTCTAAAAGCTGTCTAACAGATGCCAGCATATAAAACAGCTGTTAAGTCGACTATGATGATGATAACTATAGCAACCACCATCTAAAAAAATCCATAATATATAGTGCCATCACATATGTCAAACGCATTTGCTTAGACCCCCATGATGATATCTACCGTTTAAGAAACAATAAAATGAAATAGCAAACTAATCCATTTAGACTATTAACCTTTTTAAAAAAATGTTTTCATATTAAAATCGATTAAGTACTCCAGCATTTTTATAGAATTTTCTAATTTTACGACTAGTAGTGTGCTATGTAATTCCATTGTAAATTGATCCCCAATTTTTTAAAAATCAAAGAAAATTGATCAAATGTTCCATGTGACGATTGGTAAGATTCTTTTAATCTTTCTTTTTTTCAACTATTCAAATTTGCTTCTTTCTTTATACAAAAGTCTCCAAGGATCGGAAATGTTTATTTCTCAACCATAAATCGATACTGGAATTTCTATTGAGTGAATGTGTGTGTGTGTGTGTGTCCGGCTAAAACTCAGAAACCACCACTTACAAACCTTACAACAAATTAGTCCATGAGAGAGGGGGGGGGGGGGACAGGAAAAGTTACTTTCTTTCATCCTTAAATGTAGTTGTTCCAAAAACAACATTGAAACTAGGTAAATCAACGTAAATACCCTCGACCAACCAAACAAGCAGCAAAATCCAACTCCTTCACTGTAGAGGTCTCAAGATGTCAAAGCACTTTCTATGTAAATAGCTTCTTTCCTCGGACCGCATGCCTTTGGAAATCCTTCCTGTTTCCCCGACTGTACCAACATGCAGAAATTTAAATGTAATGTGGATGAGCATCTTGTTGCACAACTCCCCACTTAAGATGCCCCCTATAAATCTGGCCCCTAATCACAGTACCACTCCCCTTTTAAGCCTCAGTTGCAATATGCTTTGTTTGGAGTGAAATACAGTTAAAAAAAAGAAAGAAAAAAGTTATCTGCAGATCTCTCTGTGTGTATATATGTGTGTATATCCAGCTAAAAATGAAAAAAACCCCTATTAAACAAAACCCCACAAAGTTGGTATATTCTTGATCAGCGTTGCCTGAAATGAATAATATCTAAAAAGAATTTAAATATTCATTCTTGGGGGGGGGGGGGGGGGTCAACTGACCCAGATTTTGTTAGGCTTGGTTTTTCAGTGATTTTATTCAGTCATTTTATTTACTAAGTTATGTTTGAAAAATTCTATTTTGATTCTTCTAATTAACTGTAATTTATAATTAACTAAACGAATCACTCATTTCTCGCCGTCTCTCACTGCATGTTTATTTAGCCACTTTTTTAGCTCTATCTAATTCACATAGTTTGTTTGTACACACCGTAAACATATATGTAAATTAGATAGCAAAATAATAAGTCTCTTTTCTTCTATATTATCTTTAAGGATAATACAGAGCAAGTAAAGAAACTTGTTATTGGTCTTTATGCAAGAAGAAAGTTTTCATAGATATAGCACAGTTTATGATTTTTCGAATGAAATCAAAGTAGAATAAATAGCATTAGTGGTCATGGGTATGTCTAGTAATAATCCACTTATAATATAATGAGCAGGTTCTCTGTCTGTGTGTCCGTCCTGGAGAATTTTTGTAAATGGGAGAGGGGGCGGGGGAGGTAATTACTTTTTAATTAATTTCAAAGTCAGAAACATAACAAATACATTAGCGCACATATTAATGACTAAATAAACAATAAATAATTTTGACGCCAAGGCTGTGATTCGAACTCACAACCTTAACGTCAACTGTCCGATGCACTACCGACTGCGCCAATCGACCAAGTTAAAAATAACCTTTTGATTTAACTACTTAAAGAAATGTTTTTTTTCATTTCTTTCAGTTAGCAATGAATAATCGTATGATAACTGGTTCTTCGATATAGTTTGGGCTCTGCGTTCGCGCTCGATTTTTTTGGGGGGAATCCCCCCCCCCCCTTTTAAACAAAAAATATTCGGAGACAATTTTTTTTTTTTTCAACTAAAAATGTCTCACCACCCAAGAACGCGGCAGCCTAGCAAAAATAGACCGTTAGGGAGTCTATTTTTGCTAGTCCACTTATAATATAACGAGCACTTTCTCTGTCATTCTGTCAGGATGTCTGTCTGTCCGTCCTGGGGAATTTTTGTAAACAGAAGAGAGAGAGGGGGGGGGGTGCTCGAGTAATTAACAATAATTGTATGAATAATTTGTCTTCATATCACCTTATCGGAACGTATTGTGAATACATATGGAAACTTGATAATAGCAGTTATAAGTGTATATTTGTAAATCTGAATTTAATGGAAGGTTAAAAGGAATGTATTATGTAAATGAGGAAGCCCGTCTAATGTCTAAACGACGTTTATTAAGGGTATAAAAGGCCGTTGAAAACTATTAATTTTAGTATGATTCTTGCCACGTTTTCACTTCTAATCGCAGCCTCATCTTGAAATTTTGTTCTTCTCTAATCTAATAATGTTATAATGTTATTTAATGTTATCTAATGTAAATTTAATTAATTAATAATAGTTTCCTAATTCTACAGGTATACAAATATTATGAACGCTGACTCGAAAAGCTTAATTCTAGCAAAAATAGACTCCCTAACGGTCGTCTATTTTCGCTAGTCTATTATATAAATGGCAGTTGTCTGTGTGTGTGTGTCCAGCTAAAAGTAATAAAAACTATAAAACAAATACCCACAAAATTGGTATATTCTTGATCAGCGTTGCCTGGAATGAATAATATCTAAAATTAATTTTTTAAATATTCATTCTTTGGGGTCAACTGACCCAAATTTCATTAAGGAGGCTTGGTTTTTTTCATTGATTTTATTCAGCCATTTAATTTACTAAAGGGAAATAACTCTGATGTTGACTAATTCCTCAAGGTATCTATATAAAGGAGAGTTGTCTCTCTGTGTGTGTGTGAGTATGTCCAGCTAGAGTGGAATGGGCTTGGCAAAGGAGAAAGAGGTGGTTGGGGAGGGGGAAAGAGAGAAATATAGAGAAACGGATAGAGAGAGTTACAGAAATAAAAGTTTTAATAGAAATATGTTACACTTTTGCCCCCGGCAATGCTGGGTACCGATGCCAGTCTATTATATTAAGGGTAGTTGTCTTTGTATGTGTGTGTGTGTATGTCCGGCTAAAAGTTAAAAAACCCTACAAAACAAAGACCCACAAAGTTGGTATATTTATGATCAGCGTTGCCTTGAATGAATAATATCTAAAATTTAGAAAAAATCATTTATACTTTGACCCTAAACGTATGCAGATTTCGTCGGCAGGGGGTTCCAGCTATTTCATGTACTAACTAAAGAGAAGTAACTCTGATTTTTTTTACCAAGGAGGTAATTCCCTTATACCGACTCATTTCTCGAGGAATCTTTGTAAGAGAGAGTTATGTGTGTGTGTATGTCCAGACAGAGGAATGGGCTGGGCAGAGGAGAAAGAGGGGGTGTGGGAGGGAGGGAATAAGAGAGAAAGATAGAGAGGGGTAAAAACATAGAAGTTTTTTTTGCCCCGGGCAACACCGGGTAGCCATGCCAGTAAAATATAAGTAAAAATAATATTAAAAATAATAATACGAGTTTCAGGTCTGGGAGAAGTGGGGGGGGGGGGGCACGGGTTCTCATTCATTCCCGGGCAGTGTTGGGTATGCCTGCTAGTATGTATTAATAGTTTAACTAGAAAACTTTACTTTGAACGTTAGAAACTTTTTTCTCTTGATGTGAATAGAATAGCTATATCTTTGTTGACAAGTATTTCATCAATTTCTTCAGGAGCTAGCACAATGAAAATACATTTGTTGCATAGTCCTACTACTGCTTGGACCGCGGCAGTACGCGTTTCGTACCACCGGGCCGTGGCTTTACTCGTTTTGTATACTCGTCCCGGAAAGGGCCGTGGCAGTTCACATTTAATACTCGTCATTTTTAAAACATCATAAATCACATAGTTCATATATTGTTTGCATACCTTTAGATTTCTCTCTTGACGTGTAGAGGGTCGTGTTGTCTAGTGGTTGAATTCTTTCTTCTTTCCTTCCTGCTGTGAACCACGTTGTCCGTTGTCTGCAACAAAAGCCCCATGACGCACTCCGAAGACAAACAATCCTCTTAACTTTAAATTCTTTTTATTACAAGCGTTGTTATTTATCGGCCTGGGCCATTCACTACGCAGAGAGAGAGAGAAAATCACCACTTTATCGTAGTTACTTAACAATTATTTTCTTAACCATTCATAGAGGGGGGAGAAGGATATCTCTCGCTTGTATTTTCTTAGGGAAATATTTCCCTTATCTGTTGTAAATTGCATGGTAACAATCACGTCTCATCGGTTTGCCTCCAAAACCCAGACTGGCTAAACTCGCTTCTCACGAAGAACGAGTGACGTCACGTATCCCTCTGTTTCCCACGCAAGGGCCTGTGACATCACAGAGCCTCTCGCAGGTGCACATTGACCCTTGATCTGGGATCTCGTCACATGGTGAACTTGTCACGTCTATGATTTCTGACTGTGAGAACAGGCCCTATTCTGCACTCGACTGCCGGGTCCACCCCGCATTAATTCGCGCAAGTCAAACCAACAATTTCCAACAGATATGTCCATTCCCATAGGACCATTATCCAACACATTACGAAATACTGTTCTCATTTACATTTTCATAAGAGAGGTTGCTAATATTTCTCTACTCTATCGTTATTTTCCTGGCAGGTGCTCGACTGAATTTCAATCTATGCCCCTCCCCTCCCTGTAAAACATTCACAAGAACTAGTCTAGCTACAATTACTGTCAATAAATTCCCTTTCTCCCTCTGTGTACCTAGAATTAAGCAGACCTTCCATGAGCAAAGTTTCTTTCCTAGAACTGCCCGTCTGTGGAACACAGTACCACAAGGCTGCTTCCCGGCTGGCTATAGCATTGCCGTTTTCAAGTCCAGTGTAAACAAATTTTTGTTGAGCCGTTCTCGTAAATAGTCACTTTTTGACCAGTTACAACCATTGTTACTAATCCCTTCTGTGTTTCACCGTCTACCTGTCAAACTTAATAAACCTTTAATCCTTGAGTGGCCTGTGTGCCTTGATAACCCGTGACTTGATTGTAAAAAAAAAATAAAAATGTGGTTTCATTTAATTTTACCATTCGTTGAGGAAGTAATCAGGAAAATAATCATATTCGATTTTAGTGGTGTATGCTCTCTGGCCTTCGTCAGGTGTCTGTTGTTGTAGTCGTTAACCGTCTGTAAATTTCGAACTCATTATCATCATATTCGGTTTAACGTCTGTTTTACAGGCTGTCATGTGTTGGACGGCTTTTAAATATTGACTTTCAAACTAACCTATCTCTGGACAGGTCTTTATCCATTCCTCTTTCTCTGAAACTTTCTCCTATATTTCCTTTGGCTTTCCCCGGTCAACTGATCCTGCTACTTCAACTATTCTACATCTAATCCATTCTTTCAATGTGACAAAAACAATGAAGTCTCCTCCTCTGCACACATCACCTTATACTGTCCAGATTTAATCTTCCTCTGAGGTAATCAGATCCAAGCCTGTCTTTAAGATTCGTATTACACATCTATTGTATCATTCTCATACCATTTTTCTCCATGCAACACATGTCATCAATCTCACTGACCAGGTTTGACTTCCATACATCATCACACTGCATACACATGCCTGATAGATTCTTTCCTTAGTCAACAGTGGTAACACTCTGCTGGTTAGTAATGGCAGAAGTTCCCTGAACTTACTACATCCACTACTAACTCTTGCGATTACACTAGCACCAGCTCCTCCCTGTGCTCCAATGGTATCACCAAAGTAACAAACCCTCTAAATAATCTGAATAGTCTCACCATCCAAATATACTTCTTCTACATCAGAGTTCTCATTTGTCTCCATTGTCTTACACTTCTTGCACACAAACTGCTTATCATCTCTCAACCCAGGACCGGCAGGACAGTTATAAAAGTGGGGGGGGGGGCTCTCCTAAAAAGTGGGGGGGGCCCCGGTTAAACACATGCATATATAACTTCATTATTGATGACCGTAAAGGGGGGGGGGCCAAGTCAAAAAGTGGGGGGGGGGGGCTTGAGCCCCCATCCCCCCCCCCCCCCCCCCCCCTGATGCCGCCGTCCATGCAACCTACCTGTAATATTCTATTTCATTTCTTGTGGATCCAATGCTTACAAACACCAAAAAGATTGAGTTGCACTCAATTACCTTTTCACAAACCGAGCAGGTAAACTTTCTTCTTTCTGGGAGCTTTCCAACACAATAACCATTGATCATCGCTTTGGTCTTGGTAACATTCACTTTCAGACCTTTATTTTTCATACTCTTCCTCCTTTAACTTAACATTATTTCACAGACAAGTACTAAATCATCAGCATACAGCATCTCTTCTGTACAACCCGTATGAAACTCCCGAGACAACACATTTAAAAGACAAATAAAAAGCAACAGACTCACTACAGAACCCTGATGTACTCCTACTTTAACATTAAAGCTGTCACTAAATGTGCTGTTAATTCTAACACGACTTTGAGCATTTCTGTACATTGCTTGAACAACCTTCACCAACCACTCTTATTTATGCAAAGCCCACCAGACAACATCTCTTAACACCTTGTCAAAAGCTTTCTCCAAATCTACAAAAGCAAAATACAGGTTCTTCTTCTCACCAAGATACTTCTCTTGCATTTGTCTTAGGATAAATATAGCATCAGTGGTACTTTGCCCAGACATTAAAACCAAATCATCTATGCTTATCTGAATTCTTATTTATTGCTCGATTATTCTCTCAATCGCTTTCAGGACCTGATCCATCAACGTTAAGCCTCTATAATAACCCTTATCTAGCACTCCTACTTTACCCTTGTAACAATTCACAATTGTACTAAGATCCCAGTCTTTCAGAACAACCTTTTCTTTTATGATCTGATTTGTCAAGTCTGTGATCATCTCAATGCCTGTTTCATCTGTAGCCTTCAACATTTCTGCAACAATACCCGAGTTTCCTGCAGTATTACCCTCCTACATCTTGCCCACAGCCAACAGTACCATTTTTGTTCTCAATTCTTATAGTAGGAACTTCTAGATTTTCTCGGTCCCATGAAAACTCAGTATTTAACAATCTCTTATAATAGCATTTCCATTATCTTTTTCACTTATTACTGGCACCCCATTTTCATTTCGGATGTACTTCTCTCCAGGAATATCCATATTTGTCTTTGCCATCTGTTCAGCTATCCTGAATAGTTCTATTCTTTTAGTCATTCCTTTGTAGTAGATCTGGAAATCTAGCTTATTCAGCCTCCATCTAGGCTTTGTAGATTGCTTTTCTATTTGTCACCAGATGTATATATTTATTCATTAAACTGTTTTTTCCACTCATTTCATCATTCCTGCTTTTCTTTTATACACTTCTTAACTTCCTCATTCCACCACCACCACCACCATGTCTTGGGTGCCTGAAAATGGGAATTCAGAAGTCTATGACTAAACTCCAAACATTAAACAAAAAAAAAACCCAGTTCTGTTCAATTCCTGTAGAAGCACAAAAACCCTCTGTGTAACTTTGAGCTCCAATGAACGAAAAATAATTCTGCTCACCGCAGAATCTCACTCGACACTCACTTCACCTTCTCCTGATTTTCTTCTCTTTTTATTAGCAGATTTTCCTTCAGTTAATTCCGCTTAACCAATCAGAAAAAACATAATCTGCTGGCTCACTATTTATCGTCAAGGCGAATCCACGTATTATTGTGCAGCAACCAATAGATTTGTTACTTCGAGGTTGCGAGTTCAATGCTCACTAGAAAACTAGTAAGCCAAAACTTATTTCCCTTTCCATCTGCAAGCCGGGGATGAAGTAAGTCCGGGCCATCTCCACCGCTCGATTCTGGCTCAAGATCATCAATTCCGCCACAGTGCCCTTTTGCCGTCCACCCACAAGTCTGGTCTGTTACCTCCAACAGGGTATTCTTCAACTTCTTCCATTGTTCTTCCACGTCTCCTGCAGTGGATCTGATAAGCAAATGCTCCGTCACTTACTCTCTAAAATCGCGTTTCACGTTTACTTCATTCAACCTCCATACCTTTCTCCGTAGGATAAACTTTCTCTTTACCTCATGAGCTTTCTTCAGCCTGAAGTTGGGCAAATAACCGGTTTGTGCTGTCTCAATTTCTTTACTAGATATTACTTTCACATCATGCAAGAGCTTTCTGTCCTTTATCCTAACCAACAGATAATCTACTTGAGTCTTTGCTGTACGAGATTCATACGTAACAGGATGTGATCATGAAATATTTTTGCCATCCATTCCTACATTGCTTCAGTCTTGTGTGAATACTTACTTGGCACAGGGGTGTCGCGGATATGTCCTCGACATCAGTCCGACAGTGGCTTTGTTGCTGTCGGTCTGAGGTATGGTTCTGTTCAGTCTGAGGAGGTCCACCCTCCAAGGCTTTACCTTCTCTTTGAGAAGGGGTTAGTTTATCGCTAATCGCCTGAGGCGCCCCTACCGGGGAATGTCGATGGGATTGCTCAGGCATTTTTTGTAGGCCAGAGCGCACTAATCCTAGTGCTCTGGCTTTCCACACCTGACCTTGTGTCTAACCTTCTGCAGAGGACGTAAATAAATTCAGTCTCATGTGATGTTGCCGAGTCCTGTTGAAATGTGTAAGGTCTTTGATTGCACACACTGTTGATCCATGGCTTAGCCACTGTTTTCAGAACATCTATGTAGGATGCAGAGTTTACTCGAATGGAAAGAAGCGAGCAAGCATCACAAGTTCTTCGTTGCTGAAAATTCTCAAAACCATGACAGTTGCAAGAAATGTCTGCGTTACTCTTGGATCTTCCGAAAGATCTACGCATAACTATCTGCCATTTTCTTTTTTTCGTTTACTTTCTCGTCTTGTTCAAAGTTCTTTTCTCGTCAGAGAAGGACCAAATGACATCTTTCTCTACTGGCTTTTTGTTAAGTGTAAGCATTGGCCACACAAAAAGTACAATGGAATTACTCTCAGATGACAACCAGTTTGCATGCAAGAAAGGTAAGACAATGGAGATGGAAGAGAACTCGCATGTGGAAAAAGTATATATGTATGGTGAAACTATTGAGGTTGTCGAAAAGTTTTCTTACGTTGGTGATATCATTGGAGAACAGGGTGGAACAGGTGCTAGTATGATTGCAAGAGATAGGAGTGGATAGACTAATCAGCAAAGCGTTACCATTGTCGACCAAGAGAAGAGTTTATCAGGCATGTGTATGCAGTGTGATGATGTATGGAAGTGAAACCTGGCCAGTGAGGGTTGAGGACATGCGTTGCATGGAGAGAAATGATATGAGAATGATACGATGGCTGTGTAATGTGACTCGTAAAGACAGGCATAGATCTGATGACATCAGAGGAATATTAAATCTGTACAGTATATAGAGATGAGTGCAGAGGAGGAGACTTCTACGGTATAGCCACGTTGAAAGAATGGATGAGAGTTCTTGGGTTAGTTGATGTAGAACAGTTGAGGTAGCAGGTTCAATTTATAGGTGAAGACCAAGTAAACATGGAGTAGGTGATACAAATGGACTTGATAGAAAGAGGGATAAATAAAGACCTGGTTAGAGATAGGTTAGTTTGGAAGTCAATTTCTAAAAGCCATCCAATGTATGCCAGCATGTAAAACGGATGTTAAACTGAATATTATGATGATGATGATGATGATGATGATGATTAGGAACAGTTGAGATATCAGGTTCAGTTCACAGGGGAAGGCCAAGGAAAACATGGGGGTTAGTGATAAAAAGGGCCCAAGGGAAAGAGGGATAAATAAATACCTGGGCAAAGATAGATTAGTTTGGAAGTCAATTTCTAAAAGCCATCCAATGTATGCCAGCATCTAAAACGGATGTTAAACTGAATATGATGATGATAATAATGATGATGATGATTAGGAACCCATTATATCTGATAAAATTATTTTACTTGACATTTTTCTGATATTAAATGACAATTTTTCATCACATAAGACTTGTCTGGTGCCATTACAAACAACATTTTGGATTGTTCTTTCTAGCATATGTTGTTCCTTTCCAATTAACTTTATGGACCTTCGGGGATTGCCACCAATGGTGTGCTGTATTTGCCAAATAAATTCAGGTTTTCTATTAGTATCAGTGCATCTACAATATTTCTTGCATTTTGATACTGGCGGTACATCTACAACTTTTACTAACTCTGTGCAAAATTTCTAGATGAAGAATCGAGCAAATTTTTAAAATTTTGCTATTTCTAACTTGCTATGATCAATCTTTATAGCCACGATAGCTGTGTTTCCATTCGTAATCGTAAAATATAGAAAAATAATATGCTGCTATAATAAAAAAAATAACATGTCTCTTCAAATACCTTACACAACCTCAGTCTGCCCCCCCCCTCCTTCCTGGGTTGAGCAATGCGGTAAATGAAATCACCAACTGCCATCAGTGAAAATGCAAAGCTCTTTGTGTAAATAAATAGAGCACTTGTCAACAGTTGAGTGTTTACATAAACATTGAGATTTTGCTTACTCACAGCTTGTGACTGAGTGCCAATGGTTAGAAGTGCTAACTGTCTACAAGACAGTCGAGTTTGTATCTCGACTTGAGGCATGTGCCTGTCTAGCCACACTGAAGTGCTGTGATGCAGCGAAACAGTTTGTCTGGATGATATATATAAAAATCCATATCGTCTCAGAAACGATCCTATGTCTTAAATTTATTTACCTCGCATCTATAATATTATATATATATATATATATATATATATATATTGATAACATGAACTTAAAACCAATATTTTTTTCAAAAAAGTGCTCAATATAAATTAGAGCTTTTATAAGTAAAATTAAATAAACATTGGAAACGGTCTACGCAGATCAACTTACATTTAGATGCGTAGACTGTTTCTAATGTTTATTTAATTTTACTTATATATATATATATATATATTTGGAAAAAAAAATATAGTCACGTGTAATAAACAGTAGAAAGGGAGAAAGAAAGAAAAAAATGTTAAAAAAGAAAAAGTAAGAAAGAAAAAAAAAATCAACCGTTAGCATGTAAAAGTCGATCGGAAACACTGTAAGTTAATAAAGTTGTGAAGGAAGATTAGTAGTAATTTAAAATGAATGACAGCAAGGAATTAAACAAAGATATATATATATAAGAAAAACAACCTCAAAATCTGAATAGTACCGAAAATAAGACGACAGATCTTTGACAAAGGGCTCGATATCTTTTCAGGTAGAGTTATATTAATAATAAGTGATAATAAATTGTACTTAAGTTAACACTTTATTGCAGTTTTATGGCTGGTCCGATAGTCAGAATTCACATTTTAACTTAGTTAAATGCTTTTAATTAATACGTAGAAAGAACTGACTGAAATTTAAATAGTGAAGCACAGATAAAAGAATGTTATCAAATCTGTTACAGAATAATAGGGATTCTTATGGAATAGTTTTTTGAGAATAATAAAACGAGGCCAATTTTATTAGATTAAAATGTAGGACAACTAATAAATTAAGTAAGCTATTGTTGATTTGAATTGGTATTGATTTGTAAGCAAACTTTCTTCATGGGAAATAATCACATTTTTAATCTCTATCTGTCTGTCATATATATATATATATATATATAACTAGCAGAGCTACTTGGCATTGCTCGTGGCAAAAGTGTAACATTTTTATTAAAACTTCTATCTCTCTATCTGCTTCTCTATCTTTCTCTTTTCCCCCTCCCTCTCTCCACCCCTCTCTTTCTTCTCCACCCAGCCCATTCCTCTGTCTGCACACACACACACACACACACACACACACACACACACACACACACACACACACACACACACACACACACACACAACTTTCCTTTAAATAGATTCCTCGAGGAATGAGTTGGCATAATGGAAGTAACTCCTTGATAAAAAAATCAGAGTTACTTTACTTTAGTCAGTACATAAACTTGCTGAAAAACCGACCTCCCCTGACGAAATCTACACCAGTCAAAGGGTCAAAGAATGAATATTTAAAAAAATTTTTTAGATATTATTCATTCAGGGCAATGCCGATCAAGAAAATACCAACTTTGTGGCTGTTTGTTTTGTCTTTTAGATATTTTTTATATCCACAGACATGCAGGTTTCATCTTTGTTAAGACTTATTAGTCTGGCTATAAAACAGCTATATATATATATATATATATATATATATATATATATAATCTGTGCGGCATTTTTCTTTAAGACATTCCCATAAAAAATATTTTTAGTAAATGCTCATGTATTATTAAAATAGTAACTTGCTTGGCAAAATTCGCTACTTGAAATACTTGAAACATTAATTAAAAATAATAATCATGTCATTCATAACTTCGTTGGGGAGGCAAAACGAAAGATTACAAGTCAGCCGATTTTTTAAAAAGCGTATATATTTCGTTTATTTATTAAAATAACTTGCGTAATCTAACGTTTTGCCTCCTCGGGCTAGGAGCAAAGTGTAGTATGGAAAATCCTTCTAAACTGAGGTAAGATCCAGAATGCCCCTTTTTGGGAAGCTTGATTTTTCCCTACAAAACGAAAGATTACTTAAGTACGATGATAAATATTTCATACCCCCCCCCCCCCCATTTCTGCCCTCGTGGGGAGGCAAGTAAATAGTGACACAAAAACATGTTTTAAAAGAAAACATGTTAATATTTTATTTGTTTTATTTATGGACTCTCTGCCTTAAAATAAATATTAACATGTTAAAAGAAAAAAAAATTCCGAAATATACTGCATTTATTAAAATAAATAAAAGATTTATTTACAAGTGTTTTGTAAATAGAGACCACGTGTATTGCGAGGTCAACCGGTGATTTCCAAAACATATCCCGCGTCTTGTGTTAATGATCTGGGGTCCTTATTCTAGTCTTGGTCCCCTCGTTGTAAACACAAAACAAAATCTTTCTCATTTATTCATATAAACATGAACATTTTGGTAATTTGGATACAAATTTATTCATCTTTTAAATGTGACAGTAAAGAAAGGAAAAATCAATTTGCCTGGGCGATGGTGTATAGAGAGGAGTCATAGTTTTTCACTTGCAATTTCGAAATGGATCGCAACTTGTTGAAAATCAAGTTTGTCTCTAAAGAAAGGAACATTTGAACGCAAATGCTAAATATTTGTGCAGGAAATAAAACAATATCGCAAAACAGAAGTATTTTCTATATTAAAATCAAAACAATCATTGAATTAAAAAAAAACAATAACAAATAATAGTTAATTAATAAAATGTATTTTTTCAAAACCAATATGCAAATTAGTAAACCTTGCGACTGATATTGCATATACATAAGCAGTATATAAAACTAGATGGTGCGTTTATTGTGTAAAGTTGATTTAATTTGAAATCGAGGCGTTTGACTTTACTGTTAGTGCGAGAAATTGGTCCAACTTTTGCATTTATTCATTTAGATGGAATGTTTTGAAAACCATTTAATCCCCCTCCCACCAACCCTGCATTGTCATGGATGCTTCAAAATTAATAGTAGTCCCTTGACCTTGGGGAAGACACATCTGTATATCCGTTAGTGAACACAAGAGTGACTTAATAGTCCAAGTCCAAATGTTACAGGTCTGTAGGCAAGCAGGACATTAGTAGTCTCTAGATGATGTAGGGCTGAGCTCTGTCTTGGTTCAGTCGAAAGAGACCAATCCCCTCTGCTCATTTGCCACGTAATACTGGCAGCTTTCTGTCTGTGTGACATTACTGCCGGGACACGTAACCTTACTCGAATTCTAATTAGAAAATTCTTATGATGACGCGCTTTACTCATCTCGGCTCTGTTGTTACACGCCGAAACATCAAAATGGTAAGCATTTTGTGCTGTTGAAATTTAATACAAAGGCAAACTGGTTATAAAGAAGCATCCAGAGTTTATTTAGATTAAAGAAAGGTACTTAATTTTCTTTTAACTGCAGAACACTTTATGTAGCATACCTGGGGTAGTCTTCAATCCCTATGGTGCATTCGACATTTTTTTTTTTTTTGGACTAAAGAGTCACCACTTACTAAGGCCCAAAGGCCACTCGAGGATAAGGGTTACTCAGTGTCAGGTGGACAGTGAGACAACACCGTGATGGCAGAGTTTGATTATTTAAGAGGACGGCTTAACAAGAATTTGTTTACATTGGACTTGAAAACGACAATGTTGTAGTCAGCTGAGAAGCAGTCCCTCAGTACCGAGTTCCACAGACGGGTAGTTTATGGAAAGAAACTTTGTTCATAAAAGTTTTGTTTAGTACTAGGCACAGAGAGGGAGAAGGGAAAATTATTGACAGTTGTTGTAGCTAGACGAGTTTTTGTTGTAAATGTTTTACCGGGGTGGGGGGGACCATGGATTGGATCTCAGCTAAGCACTTGCCATGAAAATAACGATAGCGTAGAGAAAGACTAGCAACGTCTGTTCTATGTCGTCGGCAGAATGTGCTGGTCATATTTCTGTGGTGATGTGGCAGTCAAAGTTTCCATTTTCTCTTCTCTTTGTCATCGGCTTCTTCTTAATAACAGATTTCACAAACGTTATTAATAAAGAAACATTGACGAATGTAATTGGGTTTTTATAAATCTCTTTGAGGTTTTATTATTTCTTCATACCATACATGTATGTGCATAAAACACCCAACTACCTCCCCCGAAAGCTCAACTACTCTCTCTGGTGGTTCAGTCGAAAGAGACCAATCCCCCCTGCTCATTTGCCACGTAATACTGGCAGCTTTCTGTCTGTGTGACGTTACTGCCGGGAGACGTAGCCTTACTCGAATTCTAATTAGAAAATTTCACTCTACCTAATTTTTAACCTTGTGTGTAAATTTCCCATACTAGTCTTATTTGTCACACACCTGCCTCTTATCTTGCTACAACTCCTCGTTTATAACAATTAATGCAATGTAAAGTTTGTTTACCTTCCTGCGCATCCTCTGCCTAACTATCGTAAGAAGCTTTGATTACATATGTATGCATTTATTATGCGTACCAATCTGCATATTTGTAAGACATCAAAAACTGTGTTCAATTGTAGCATAGGGACCATTAGGATATCTCATCCATTTCTCTTAGTTTTTTGCCTTTTGGATAAAACTAATCACTGGTTTTAAAACGAATTTATTGTCCTGAAATAAAATTATATATATATATATATATATATATATGTATGAGAAAGGAAGGATGAAGGTAATCCGACGTAATGGGAAATGAAAAAGGAAATATTTTCACGTACTTGCATGACATTTTTCTTAAAATTATCATCCTGAGGAAGTCTTACAAATAAAGACGAAACGTTGATGAATATATAAAAAAAACATCCTTTTTGGTTTTTCCTTTTTCATTTCCCATATATATATATATATATATATATATATATATTTCCCATATATATATATATATATATATATATATATATATATATATATATATATATATATATATTCGCTTTAAATATCTCTTTGGGGGTTTTATTGTCTTTTCAAAGCCTCATTTGAGATTACATTTGTCCCTCTACCCCCCCCCCCCCCCCCTTAAATTTGTGATCCTAAAAAATATTTTAGACGAAGAAAATATAAATTAGTATTTATATGGAGGCTGGGCAAAAATAAAAAAATAAAAATAAAGAATAAACCGATTGTGTTACTGTGGAAATTTTATTTTCATTTCCATTAGCAGTGTGGGTTGAGAGGGGAGGGTGGTCAAATTTTCCTTCTATGAGTCAGCTAGGCGCTTCACTTTCAAATTAAAAACAGATTTTTGCTATGAGGAAGAGCAGTGTTGTAAAATGAATTACAAACTTCTAGAAACATGGACCGGAATTGCAATTTCTTTTAAATCACGATTAAGACGTAATGACAGATTGTTAAATTTTAAATATTTAAAAAAATTTTTAAAATTATATTGGAAAATTTGTCTGCGTTTTAATTTTAAAAGTCATGTGGTTTTACGATGTGGCCACTCGGACTTAGGATTAGTGGTCATTTTTTTCAAATAGGATAAGGCAAATGGTAATTATTCTTAATCCTATATACATGTAATAATAAAAAAGAAAAAATTCTATGTTACTTGTTTTTGCAAATACATGTGATTTTACGATGTGTCCACCTGGACTTAGGATTAGTATTAATTTTGATTTTTTTTTAAATAGGATAAGGGAAATGGTAGTTATTCTTAACCTTGTATTTATCTGTAATAATAAAAAAGAAAAAAATCGATGTTAGTTATATGTTTTTGGCAAGTAATGTGGTTTTACGATGTGGCCACTCGGACTTAGGGTTAGTGGTACATTTTTGTTTTCAAATAGGATAAGGCAAATTGTGATTATTCTTAACCGTGCATATATATGTAATAATAAGAAAGAAAAAAATCGATTTTACTTATTATTACATGTGGTTTATAGACTAGCTAGAGAATAAATAGCTTATGACATCTTCATATATGCCAGTTATATGGGGTTCAAAGGAGTTGATTTGTCTCAAGATGTTCGATAAGTGATTATATTTTAATTTGGGTAAGACAAAAGACAGAAAGATTTGGCCATATTTTTTTGTTTCAAAATTATGAAAAGTGCCAGATTCTGAAAACATTTTTAAATTATTAAGATGCACTATTAAAAAGAAAATCAATAATTTAAAACATCATAGATTTTGTGATGGGGGGGAGGGGAGAGAGTGGGTAGGGGGGGGTGCTTTTGCCCCTAATTCCAACACTGATGAAGTTGTAACACTAAAAAGGAATGAAAGAGATAGGGACGAATCTGATGTTCAATAGGTTTTTTCTAGGGGAAAAAGACGTTAAATGCATTGTTTAATTTATTTATCTACCTCCCACAAGGTAAGATGTGACACAAGGTCGGGAAAGTGGGATTAGATAAGCCAGCGCTCGAGAGGTGAGCACTCTGGCCATTTAAAAATTGCCTGGGCAACCCCGTCGGCATTCCCCGGTAGGGGCGCCTCAGACAGTAAGCAATAAACTTACTCCTCCCCAAAGAGGGGAGGCAAAGCCTGGGAGGGTGCACCTCCTAGAACTGCACAGGACCAGCAACCCCCAATAGACCGGCGTAAATCAAGACCCAAAGGCCCGGACGATACCGGTTTATTAGGTAGGGTAAAAAACATTGTTTAATATTGGGTGAGTAAACCCACTAGTATATAAATTGGTTAGTTGAAAATAAGAGCAGACAATGAAAGTTCAGTCGGGGGGGGGGTCAACTAGTTGAACTAGACTGGGAATTGATAGAAACAGATGTGACGTCACATGGCACAAAGAGCGAGTGAGAAGTTTTTAGTTCCTTTGAAGGATATTACGTGTGAACATGTTCAAGTCAAATACGCTGACGAGATATGATTAAACAGTGATTATCGACCCCCCCCCCCACACTCACCCTCACACACTGATCAGTGATTTTGAAACAAAGCCGAATAAATCTCCTTTATCGTCCAATAGTTTTGTCTTGATTTAGTCCTTTTCGAGGCATGAAAGAACTTATTTGCAGGTGGTGTTTGCCCGGCTGGGAAGAATCACACAGGAAAACAAAAAAGTGACTAAAGTAGGAATACAGTTTATAAATTTTCGTGTGTTTTGTAATAATGACTGACAACTTGTTTTTTTTTTTTTTTTGCATGTATGACACAAGGTTGAAATGCAGCAGTATGACCACAGTTTTTTGTAAACTCCTTCCATAAATGCCTATTTTTCATTTGTTCTTTGCAGGCAGCTAACAATCAAGTGACGCTTGAGCAGCAGAAGGAAAGGCGCGAACAACATATTCTAAGACTCAAAGAAATAAATGCGAAAAGGAGACTTGAAAAAGTGAGTAGTTTTATTTCTAAAAGATTTATACGTTTTTTCTCCTAATGTAAAACAAAAAAGTCTACATATACATTTTAAGTAAAAAAAAAAGAAAAAAAAAGGGACAAGTAACTCCTTGTGGAGCTCTCTTTCCTTCATTCTTTTTGTGATTTTAAGTGAATGACGATAAAACAGGATCTTACCCCACTGGAATCTCATTTATATTATTCACTACATGGAAGAAATAGTGATGGTGAAAAATAGTCTTCTTTTATGAAGAATCTGATAAGATTAGTGGAAATAGCTCAAGGAAATGAAGAATTATGGGAAGGAAAAGAGGAGTACGGATGAATGTTTTTATTTTTTTGCTTTTAGTGAAGTAAAACTGTTGATAGTTAAGAAGAGGATAAAAATTGTGAGAGAAGGAAAAAGTATAGACGTTACATAAAATATCTTTATACTAACTAAATTGTGAGACCCCTTTTCGTGTGTCTGTTTATGTATGTCTCTCAACTCAACATGACTTGCAAGTTCATTTTTTAAAGATTTATTATTAATTGCTTCTTTACTAAAAATGCAATATAGTACCAAAAATAACCTTTTAAAAATCCTATTTAAAAAAAAAAAATTAATTAAAATAAATCCCACCACAATGCATTTCGGCTTTGTGAACAAGTCGGCTGTTTTAATCTTTCGTTAATAGTTAAGAAAGAAAAAAAAATGAATTACTTTGTGACACTTGACAATTTGAAAGGAATTTGGAAGCATTTAAACTGTCGAATAGAAAGTTATTTCTGGCTTTAAAATTCTTAGCAAATCCTCATGGAACTTTAGAAAGTATTTACATTCAATAATTTTGTAGAGATTAAAACAACATTACCATAACAAAATTACTTATAGTTTATTAATAATTTGGTTCAATTTAATGCTCAAATAATACAGTAATGATTAAATTAAACTTTGAAAATCCTATTTAAAAAGAAATATAATTTGGTAAAAGAACAGAAAAACAAATGTCATAGTTCTAAAAAAAGAAAAAGCAAAACAAAATGAAAGTAAAGACTCCCAGGCAACACCGGTTAGGTACAGTTAATTTATACTATTTTGTTCCTTTCAAACGACACTTTTATATATTTCTACTTTTCCCTCATTCATTATATGCAAAATAAAGTCCATTAAACCAAAACACAAAATATTCCAAATTTAGTTGGTGGTGAAAGTTGTTCAAGCAATGTATAGAAATGCTTAAAGTCGTGTTAGAATTAACAGCACATATAGTACCAGCTTTAATGTTAAAGGAGGAGTACATCAAGGATCTGTACTGAGTCCATTGCTTTTCATTTGTGTCTTAAGAAACATTGTTCAGAGAGTTTATACAGGCTGTCTAGAAAAAGATGCTGTATGCTGATGTGATACAATGAAGGCCGCGAGGATAGGAAGTGACTCATCTATAGAGACAAAAGAAATGCGGGAGTGGTCAGTTTCCATTGTTTAGGACAGGTGACTCAGACAAGAATACTGGACACGACATTTAGGAGTGACAACGTTTTACGACAGTTTGACGACAGTAAGGTAAGTTAGTTTTATGACAGTTTGACGACAGTAAGGTTTATGGCAAAAAGTTAATGAGTTTGGGTTTCGGAGAGAAGCCGATCAGTTAGGATCAGAACCTCCTCAGAGAGCGGATCGGACAGGGAAAACGATGAGATGAGCTAACGACTTGAGCAACGACAATGGGGGTCTCGACAGTCTGCGATGGTGTCACACACACTCATAGTTTCAACTAAATTATACACAACGTATATGTGTTTGTGTTCTTTCTCGAGAATTGAGTTTCTTTTGTTTAACTTGTGGACCAGTGCTGTGCCCTCGACGATTCGTCAGTGGATAGACGACTCGGCTAGACAATGAAGACAAGTAGAAGGCCATGGACACACGACGTTGGGGTTGACGGTCGTCGGTGGGGCAACATGGTTCTACACTGATGATTTAGTACTTGCCTATGAAACAATGGAACGGTCTATTCGATAAGTTAAAAATTTGGAGGAATTCTATGGAGAGTAAAGGTCTGAGAGTGAATGTTACTAAGACTAAAGTGATGATCAGTGGTTGTAGTGTTGGAAAGCCTTCAGAAGGAGAAAAGTTCACCTGCTCAGTTTGTGTAAAGAGAGTCGGATATCAACGCATTCTTTTGTGTTACTTGTAAGCATTGGGTACACAAGAAGTGCAGTCAATTGAGAAAGGATAATCAGTTTGTGTGCAAGAAGTGTAAGACAATGGAGATGGATGAGAACTCAGATGTGAAGAAAGTATATCTAGATGACGAAGCTATTGAGGTTGTTCAGAAGTGTTGTTACCTTGGTGATACCATTGGAGCACAGTAAGAAACAAGTGCTAGTGTCATTGCAAGAGTTAGGAATGGATGGAGTAAGTTCAGATAACTTCTGCCATTACAAATCAGCAGAGCGTTACCATTGGTGACCAAGGGAAGAGTGTATCAGGCATATATGTACACAGTGTAATCTGGTCAGTGAGGGTTGAGGACATGCGTTGCATGGAGAAAAATGATACGAGACTGATACAATGGATGTGTAATGTGAGTCTTAATTAAAGATAGGCTTAGTTCTGATGACCTCAGAGCAAGATTAAATCTGGACAGTGTAGGGAGAGGTGTGCAGAACAGGAGACTTTGTTGGTTTGGTCACATTAGAAAGAATGGATTAGAGTTCTTGGGTTAATAGATGCAGGACAGTTGATGTAGCAGGTTCAGTTCACAGGAGAAGACCAAAGAAAACATTGGAGGAAGCGATAAGGATGGACTTGTGAGAAAGATGGATAAAGAGTTTGTCAGAGATTGGTGAGTTAGGAAGTCAATTTCTAGAAGTCGTCCAACTCATGCCAGCATTTAAAATTGATATTAAACTGAATATGATGATGATGATGATGATGATGATGATAGTATTGTAGTCAAAACAAATAATAAATGAAAATAAATACAAAAATGTAGCTTTCATAAATCTGTGTTTAGAAATAACTTCAAACAAAGACTTATAATTGTTTTAATTAAAGTTTAACACAAAATAATATTACAGATTTATTAAAAAATGTTGCATATTTAGTGTTGTAGTTAAAACAATTGCTTTATTCAAATATAAATTCAGCACTACTATTTTGGCCGGTCTATGAAAGGAACAGGTTTTACAGTGCTTATGCTGTTCAGCGGCCGTATTAAAAAATTATTTTTTTATAAAAACAATATTATGTACTTATTCAGCGTTATATTCTTACTCACTGTACAAAAAAGTAGAAAAAATTATCCACTAAAACTTTAATTACAAGTATTTTTCCATTCTGCGTATCATAACAGCGATTCATTCACTAAGCCTCCATCTTCTTTTTTAAGAAGTTATCTGCCCTTGAAATCTAACTATTTTAACTTAAAATATCAAAATTAAAATAATTACTCGTTTTTTATAAAAATTAATTTACCAAAAGTTTATCATCTTTTTTAGGATTGAATATACAAAATGATGTTTTGTTAGTGTAGGGTAAGTAAGGATTAGAATGTATGAATATAATGCAGAAAAAAAAACTTTAAAGGTATGGCAGGTTTGAGTGTCATGCTAAATCCATTCTTTTTATTGGCCAACAGAACTGGGGTGCCGAATTTACTCCTAATTTTTGTGTCTTCAATTATAAGATAACTCTATTTGACCCAGGTTCAAGTCTGGGATTAAGGTGTAACATGTTCTATTCTCAGAAGAGCAAGAGTTTTTCTAGATTGAGGCAATTTTTATTTTTGCCCTAATCCAAAGTGACCCTTTTTGAAGAACTGAATTTTCCTCCACATTAAACCTATCTTGTGCCACATTCAGCCCTATTGGAGAGGCAGTCAATGGGAGCAGCCATATTAGTCCAAGGGAAAGTAACTCCTGTCATCTTATTGAATCCTAGAGTTCTCCTTTCTTCATTTTTTTTAATACAGTTCTACTTTTCATTCATCATATGAAAAATACTGTTACAGATTTATTAAAATACTAGCTGGCTTTGCCGGCTTGCTATCACTTGGCAAAGTTTGCTACTTGAAGTGCTTGAAACATCAATGTAAAATAAACATTTCATTCATAACTTTGTTGTAAACATGAAACTAAATCTTTCTCATTTATTCATATAGATAGATAGATAAGCATTAATATTTTGGTAATTTCGATACAAATTTATTTATCTTTTAAATGTGATCATAAACAAAGAAGAAATCAATTTGCCCTTTCACTTGCAATTTAGAAATAGATCGTAACGTTGAAAATCAAGTCAGCCCCTCCTAAAGAAAGGAACATTTGTCCCGAAAATAAAGCAATATTGTGAAAAAGAATTGTTATATTAAAATCAAAACAATCATTGAATTAAAAAACAAAACAATAATAGATAATAGTTAATTAATAAAATATCTTTTTGTAAAACCAATATGTAAACAAGCCGCGCGTGCGTGCCCCCCCCCCCCCCCCTCTGTATGTGACTCGATGTGGCGAGTGTAAGCTGCAATAAATTTGGGCAATTTGGGGCATTTTTGACCCCCCTTTGACCCCCTGGGGGCGCGAACCAGAATTTTTCTGAGGTCAAGGATGCTTATTTTATATTCAGAACAATTGCCTCTACATTTTGGCCAAGTTTCAGAAAAATTGAATGGATGGATCAAACGTTATGAGAGAAAAGGGTCATTTTTTGTCATTTTGGTGCTTTTGACCCCCTGGGGGTGCGAACCAGATTTTTTCCAAGGTCAGCGATACTTATTTTCTATTAGAAACAATTGCCTCCACATTTTGGCCAAGTCTCAGAGAAATTGAATGGATGGATGAAAAGTTATGGGGCAAAAAATGTAATTTTTTGCCATTTCAGGGCCTTTTGACCCCCTAGGGGGCTAACCATATTTATTTTCAAAAATCAGAGAATGTCACTTTCTAACCTGACCAAAGTTACAACTTCATGCAAAATTTCAGAGAAATTCAATGGATGGTTGCGGAGAAAAATCCGGACGGACGGACGGACATGCCTCAACACATAAGTCCCCCGATTTTATAAATCAGAGGACAAATTAGTTAACCTTGCAACTGATATCGCACATACATAAGTATATAAAAAAAAAGCTGGTATGTCTATTGTGTAAAGTTGAATTAAATAGGATGTTTTGACTTTACTATTAGTGTTAGAAATGGGCCCAACGTTCGCATTTAATAATAATTAAAATAAATAGTAAATAAAAAAAAAAAAATTAATGCAAAAAATGAGACTTGAAAAATGGTTTCTTATCTCATTTTTCAACAAACATTTATACTTTTTTCTTAGATATTTATTAAACAGTACATAATACAGTTAGAGATTTATTCAAAATAATCCGTATTTAATGTTGCAGTTATTATTTTTTCTTTTGGTTAGTTTGCCGGAACCAAATGTATATTTGGTATCCTAATTATGCTGGCAGCTGAAAGGGACGTGTTTAGCATGGCACCATATCTGACGTCACTCAAACTCCCTTACTTTTCCTGATGTAACAAAACACTTATTTTAGTAAACAAGACACATATTTTGAAATTAATTTGGTCTCATAATAATGTTTTACCATTAAAACTTCCCAAACAATTTATGGTTACTTCTAACAAACAATATATATTGATTTTTTTTTTTCTTTGAGAAAACATGGCATTTGAGTGATATCCTGCTAAAGCTGTTCTTTTCAGTTGCCAGCATAATTGGGGTGTAAAATGTATACATGGTCCATTTACAGCATCTTTTCACCACTACTTTGTGTGTGTATGTGTGTGTGTGCATGCATGCAGATCTCGATCTCTCTTATTTTTTATTTTTCTTATCTTTCCCTTTTTGCTGGAGATGGGGCATCCTACCGGGTGCCAGACATTCACCAGCTATTTCAGACACTCCAACCTAGAGATCTTTTTAAGATTCTAACCGTCCCTTTAAGTGCAATTGTTTGTATTTCTCTTGCACTCGGTTCACCGGGTATACTCGCCAAATAGCTTTATATATATATATGTGTGTGTGTGTTTAGGCAGCATGTTTTCATTCAGGCAAATGTTATCAAATAACAGTTTTCTTGTTTGCTAACACTTTTTTTTTCAATTTTTCGTATAGTCCATTTAGTATTTAAGTCAAATTAGTGTATAAAAGTTCTGTGGGTTTCTTATTCCATTTTTCGCAAGTATATTATATATATACTAGAAGAATACCCCCATCTCAAAATGTGTAAAATTAATTGCTTGAACAGAACAGTTTGGGACCACATTTATGTCTCTTACAAAGATTAAAATAAAGATATAATGATACTAAACTTTATATCTAGCATCCTTATTCTAATTTTGATCAAAATCCATTGCATGATTTGATTCTGGAAAATGTCTCAAATTTAAGACTTAAGCTGAAGGGGTCTTAAGAATATACTGAAATTCAGGGAATCTTGCTTCAGTTGTGTCTAATGACTATGGATCAAATTCAATGCAAATCTGATATATTTGACTTTTCCAATGAGAGGTTGTGCACATAATATTTCCCTAAAAAACCTTTAAAATACTCCAAAGAAACTGAAATTTGGGGAATATTTATTAATTGATGTTAAAATTTCACAAAAATTAGAGGTATCTGAATTGTCACAGAGGGCTTCCACCAACCTTTTTACCTTCTTTGCATACAACAAAATGAAACTAAATATAGCCAACATTTGGCCCATTTACACCTAGCAGCTGTGTTCTAAAATTCACACTAATCGGTTAATTAGTTTAGGAGTGAATCCTGTACATACAAATATTTAAACATGCACACATACCAAACTTTATATAAATCGAGATATATATGCTGAATGTAAATTTGTGTGCATTTTAAAAAGTTATTTGCTTTGTTTTTTAGTTGCAGGAAAATGAAGACCAGCTTAAACAGTTAATGAGTGTGCAACTTTTGTTAGAAGAGGAGGAAGATGATGAAGCTTTAAAGAAATACACAGTAAGTTGATCTTTAGATCTTTAGCTTTTTCGGTGCTTATACAGTTGAAAGCACATACGAAAAACGCATTTCCAAATAACAATTCTTGTATATAATTACGTATCAGGCAAATATAAGTATCCTCACCAAAAATTAGGAAAAATTATCGAATAGAATTTTAATTAAAAATAAAAATCAGTTTTACCGTATTTTGTCAATCCGCCATTCATTATTACTTGTTCAAAGTTCAGACTGACTTATCTCCTCCTACCTTACGGGTATTCCGCTCGTATCAATAGTGGATTGGCAAAATACGATAAAACTTTTTGTTTTTAATTAAAATTCTAATCTATAATTTTTCCTAATTTTTAGTGGAGATACCTATTTTTGCCCGATATGTAAGTCCCTCAAAAAGTTTTCCTGTTGATTTATTTGGAACTGCAATTTTTACCTGTGTAACTGCGATTTTCACCTGTGCTTGTATAAGCACCACTATTTTTTTTCTGAATAAATTTTGATGTTGAATAATTTTTATTTGTTTGTTTATTTTTTGTGTTTTTGTATAGTTAATCAACCTTTCTTGAGTTGTTGGATGTTGAAGTATAGTAAACTATTAGTGAAAATATTTGATTAAAATTCTAAATATCTTCAAAATGTTGACTGGTATTTTGTTTGTAAAAGCATAAACTAATTAATTTGAAACAAAGTCTCATCTTTTGTTTACAAATGGAAATGTTTTTATTTTTCATGTATTATTTAAAAGTAAATATCAATAATTTAATCAAAATTACAGTTTAAAATAAGCCTAAAATATGTTGCACAAAATTACATGAAAATACGCTAGTCTGTTTTTGCTCTCTCTTTCTTTCTCTCTCTCTCTCTCTCTCTCTCTCCCTATATCTCTCTCTCTCACTATATCTCTCTCTCACTATATCTCTCTCCCTATCTCTTTCTCTCTCTCTCCCTATATCTCTCCCTGTCTCTCTCTCTCTCTCCCTATATCTCTCCTTTCTCTCTCTCTCTCTCTCTATATATATCCATCTCTTTCTCTCTCTCCCTCTCTCCCTATATCTCTTCCTTTCTCTCTCTCTCTCTCTCCCTATATCCCTCTCTTTCTCTCTCTCTCTCTCCCTATATCCCTCTCTTTCTCTCCCTTTCTCTCTCTCCCTATATCTCTCTCTTTCTCTCTCTCTCCCTATATCTCTCCCTTTCTCTCTCTCTCTCTCTCCCTATATCCCTCTCTCTCCTTATATCCCTCTCTTTCTCTCTCTCTCTCCCTATATCTCTCCCTTTCTCTCTCTCTCTCTCTCCCTATATCTCTCCCTTTCTCTCTCTCTCTCCCTATATCTCTCTCTTTCTCTCTCTCTTTCTTCTGGTGCTACCAGATCAGGCTGTCTAAAGATACAGGCTTCCTGACTTAAAATTCACTAAATATTAATGTTATTCTTTTTTTCCTTTCCCTTTGCAAAACTCAATCATGTTCTGCAAAATTAAAAACAAAAAACAACATTTTTTCTTTACAAAACAACAAAACCAAACACCATGAATAAATATTTAAAGATATAAAGAACTTGAAGCATAACATTTTTTATAAAAATGACCTGATTCGGCATTAAATAACTTGAAATGGGTTGATATGCTGTAAAACAAAACAACCAAACCAAACCAATCTCTTTCTCTGTCTCTCACTCCGTCTCTCTCCTCTCTGTCTCTATCTGGTGTAAAATAAATAGCTACAATTTTTATATATTTTTGAAAATAAATTATACTTAGAAAATATTTGATGAAAGCTTACTGATACAATCCCAAAATCTCTTGTTGGATGTGCATTTGTGTTTTTCAAACACAGAAGAACTTAGTAAAATAAAGCAATGCTGGAGAAGAAACCTTTCACATGCAAGTTTTTTTTTTTTCAGTTAGTCATATCCAGGATTTTCTCGTCAGTGGCAGAAATCTGTGACCAATGCTTTCAAACAGAGGTTTTGTAACAGTTACCTCATCCGGATGTTTCTTATCAGTGACATAAAACCTTAACACCTGCTTTTTGAAAGACTCTTAACATGTTCACGCCTATGACATTCTACACATCTCGATAATACTTCATGCCAAGTTTGGGACAATTCTGCCCAATAGTTTTTAAACCTATAACACTATAACACTAGACAGACAATGTTCAATTATAGTATTGATCCTGTATGGGCAATCTTTGTTTATCTGAGGGTCAGATTAGGTTTTGTCAGCCTGGACACAAGCCAGAGCCCTAATTATACACTATAAATATGGTTCATACGGATTTCTATAAATACATTTGCCCTGACTTTCGGTTGTTCTATTTTAGCCCAAGGCCTGGCTTAGAGTTCCCGTGATATATTAGTGGTGTTTCGGATAATCCCATTGAAATTTTTTTCCAGTACTTTCCTTTGTGCGCCAAATTTGGTTGCCGATCCATAGTATAGATGGTTAAATTGTGTATTTTTTAACGTGTGTCTGTTTGCATTCACTGCATAAGCCATGATCATCCACTTCTTGTCTACGTCTGAATTCTATACTTGATTCTGATATCGGTCGCAGTGTCAATTATGTGGTCTCTGTCACTGCTGCAACAAAAGGATTCTCCTTCCAAACAAAACCACAACTTCAGCTTAAAACAAGTAACAAAGTTTTATTTTAATAGACGTTACAATGATTCTCGTCTTCTTCTACTGAACAACAGGCCTGCAAATTAAGACAAACATATCTTCCAACAGAACACAATCCATTAGCTTAGGGCCCAAGGGTCCATCTGTCTCTGAGAATAACAGAAACCCAATTGACCGTCCTCTGCTAAAATATATATAGATATCACTTGGACCATATCAGAGAGACCCCGAAAGATTATCAGGTGTTCATCTATGGGCATAAAAAAACTGAGTCAGCATGAGGTTTACTATTTGGTATGGACATTAATTTTGGAAAATCTCAAGTGGGTTATAATCACTGCATGGAACCTCGTATCTGAAGGAACATTACTTTTTCAAGTACTTTGAGTGGTTTGATTTCTCAACATGAATCCCCATCTAAAGAGGCAATAACTTTTCCAAGTTGAGAAATCAAATTTTCGGTGGTCAAATCATACCTTGGGTGATCTCTCTTCTCTTAGTTAAACATTTACCACTCACAGGCCTACCATCTGTAACAGAGAGTTAATAAAATAAAGACTGAGTTCAAACGGGACGCCGAATTGTCTTTTTTGGTCTTTTCACTACCAACAGTCCAAACATGCACGAGAACGACGCGACGTTTACAATCAAACTTTTCGTTCAGAATTTGATTCCTTTTTCTTTTTCTTCTTTCTTTTCTTTTTCTTCTTTCTTTTTCTCTTTGCACTCGACGTAGTCACAACGTCAACCTTTCTCGCTCTCGCCCCAGAGCAAAGTATCTAAGCTTTTCATCACGACGAGAATTAGCCCATGCAACACAAGGCTCATTTGCATATGTGAAGTCTCGTCGTGTGACAAAAAGCACACGTTTCTATTTGGTGACTAGAACACTCTGTATCTCAATATTTTATTTTTCAGAGGGCTCTAAAAAATATGGGCTTTCGTTCAAGTGAAGAACTACAGGTTGCAATCAATAAGCTCACCGTTAATATTCAACGAACCAGAGCCAAAATTCTTGGAAAAGAACTTCCGGAAGAACCTGAGGTAAGAATCCTGATTTCTAAATTCAATGACAGAAATGCATGCAGTTCGTCAACCAAATCTATTAATAATGGAAATTTGATATTTGTCTGAATCCGTAACTATACTATCTTTTAATGCTCAATTCATAGAGGAGTTAGTGTGATATCTATTCTGTTGTCATGATACCATCCTCCCAAGCATTACCTTCTCCTTTAAGGGGGGTGATAGTGTAGTATTTGTTTGTTTTGTCATGAGACCATTGTTGCAAGCATTATTTCCTTAGTTGGGGAGGGGGGAGGGAGCAGTGTAGTATATGATCATTCGTCATATATACTAGCAAAATATGCGATCAGAAAGAGCATATGTCTGCTAGTAAATATAATTTATTTTCTTATTCAAAATTAACGTTTTCAGTCTTATTTACAAGGGCGAAATTGACTTTTAAAGGACCCTAAAAATTTAACATGTATCAGACTAAAAATGATGAGCCTAATGCGAGTCAGTTATTAATTTCGGGGTGTAATTTTGATATCAGTTTTGATTCTTGAATCCAAAGGTTGCTGATGTTTCTTTCTGTAAGCTAGGATATCTATCTTGATTGATTTGTTAGTGTTGTTGCATGTGTGGATGTGTTTGTGGAAGGAAGAGGTGCGTGTTTGTAGGTGTTCTTTTATTCTAACATGTAGAGGTCTCCTAATTTATTTTCTTATTTAAAATTGACGTTTGAAATTTTATTTACAAGGGCGAAATTTTCTTTTAACGACCCCTAAAAATTTAACAGTCCCTAAAGATTTATCGTAGACGTAACTTACCTGATCAAAATTTATTATAAAAAATGTCAATTTGCAGGGTCAGTTGTCAGGGGATTGCCGAGGAAAACATGAAAGGAAGTAATAAGGATTGGCGAAAGAGAGATAAATAAAGACTTAATCAGAGATAGGTTAGTTTGGAAATCAATCTTCAACACGTGTCAGCATATCAAACATACATTAAATCAAATATGATGCTGCTAAATTTACATATTTAGACTAAAACAATTTAGCACTTTACTATTTTTGAAACAGAAAATTCTATAAATTTTCCTTACATACATTTATCTATATATTTCCTATTAAATGATTTAAATATAACACTGTAAAAGAAAGATTCACTTTAACAATTGACTTATTTTAATAATTTTATACTAGTTGAACTTATAGATTACTCAGTATTTGAAATTAGTGCACTAAAAGCTATTTAGAGTAACATTTTTAAAAAAAGTAGAAAAAGCTTAATTAAATCAAATTGACAATGAAAATAGCCAGAATTTGAAAAGTTTCCGTAATTTGATAATTTGTACTTTGATATATTTTTATAAATGGTGAATTATGTTACTATTATATTACACCATTAGCCAGAGAGGGATAGAAAGAGAGATAAGCTGCCGTAGGAGCAGTAGAGAGATGGGAAGTCATAGTGGAGGTAGAGAGATGGGAAGTCATAGTGGAGGTAGAGAGATGGGAAGTCGCAGTGGAGGTAGAGAGGTGAGAAGTCGTAGCGGAGGTAGAGAGGTGAGAAGTCGTAGTGGAGGTAGAGAGGTGAGAAGTCGCAGTGGAGGTAGAGAGGTGAGAAGTCGTAGTGGAGGTAGAGAGATGGGAAGTCATAGTGGAGGTAGAGAGATTAGAAGTCGCAGTGGAGGTAGAGAGGTGAGAAGTCGTAGTGGAGGTAGAGAGGTGAGAAGTCGTAGTGGAGGTAGAAAGATGGGAAGTCATAGTGGAGGTAGAGAGATGAGAAGTCGCAGTGGAGGTAGAAAGATGGGAAGTCATAGTGGAGGTAGAGAGATGAGAAGTCGCAGTGGAGGTAGAGAGGTGAGAAGTCGTAGTGGAGGTAGAGAGGTGAGAAGTCGTAGTGGAGGTAGAGAGGTGAGAAGTCGTAGTGGAGGTAGAGAGATGGGAAGTCATAGTGGAGGTAGAGAGATGAGAAGTCGTAGTGGAGGTAGAGAGGTGAGAAGTCGCAGTGGAGGTAGAGAGATGAGAAGTCGCAGTGGAGGTAGAGAGGTGAGAAGTCGTAGTGGAGGTAGAGAGGTGAGAAGTCGTAGCGGAGGTAGAGAGGTGAGAAGTCGTAGTGGAGGTAGAGAGGTGAGAAGTCGCAGTGGAGGTAGAGAGGTGAGAAGTCGTAGTGGAGGTAGAGAGATGAGAAGTCGTAGTGGAGGTAGAGAGGTGAGAAGTCGTAGTGGAGGTAGAGAGGTGAGAAGTCGTAGTGGAGGTAGAGAGGTGAGAAGTCGTAGTGGAGGTAGAAAGATGGGAAGTCATAGTGGAGGTAGAGAGATGAGAAGTCGCAGTGGAGGTAGAAAGATGGGAAGTCATAGTGGAGGTAGAGAGATGAGAAGTCGCAGTGGAGGTAGAGAGGTGAGAAGTCGTAGTGGAGGTAGAGAGGTGAGAAGTCGTAGTGGAGGTAGAGAGGTGAGAAGTCGTAGTGGAGGTAGAGAGATGGGAAGTCATAGTGGAGGTAGAGAGATGAGAAGTCGTAGTGGAGGTAGAGAGGTGAGAAGTCGCAGTGGAGGTAGAGAGGTGAGAAGTCGTAGTGGAGGTAGAGAGATGGGAAGTCATAGTGGAGGTAGAGAGATGAGAAGTCGCAGTGGAGGTAGAGAGGTGAGAAGTCGTAGTGGAGGTAGAGAGGTGAGAAGTCGTAGTGGAGGTAGAAAGATGGGAAGTCATAGTGGAGGTAGAGAGATGAGAAGTCGCAGTGGAGGTAGAAAGATGGGAAGTCATAGTGGAGGTAGAAAGATGAGAAGTCGCAGTGGAGGTAGAGAGGTGAGAAGTCGTAGTGGAGGTAGAGAGGTGAGAAGTCGTAGTGGAGGTAGAGAGGTGAGAAGTCGTAGTGGAGGTAGAGAGATGGGAAGTCATAGTGGAGGTAGAGAGATGAGAAGTCGTAGTGGAGGTAGAGAGGTGAGAAGTCGCAGTGGAGGTAGAGAGATGAGAAGTCGCAGTGGAGGTAGAGAGGTGAGAAGTCGTAGTGGAGGTAGAGAGGTGAGAAGTCGCAGTGGAGGTAGAGAGATGGGAAGTCGTAGTGGAGGTAGAGAGGTGAGAAGTCGTAGTGGAGGTAGAGAGGTGAGAAGTCGTAGTGGAGGTAGAGAGATGAGAAGTCGTAGTGGAGGTAGAGAGGTGAGAAGTCGTAGTGGAGGTAGAGAGGTGAGAAGTCGTAGTGGAGGTAGAGAGATGGGAAGTCGTAGTGGAGGTAGAGAGATGGGAAGTCATAGTGGAGGTAGAGAGATGAGAAGTCGCAGTGGAGGTAGAGAGGTGAGAAGTCGTAGTGGAGGTAGAGAGGTGAGAAGTCGTAGTGGAGGTAGAGAGATGAGAAGTCGTAGTGGAGGTAGAGAGATGGGAAGTCATAGTGGAGGTAGAGAGATGAGAAGTCGCAGTGGAGGTAGAGAGGTGAGAAGTCGTAGTGGAGGTAGAGAGGTGAGAAGTCGCAGTGGAGGTAGAGAGATGGGAAGTCATAGTGGAGGTAGAGAGATGAGAAGTCGTAGTGGAGGTAGAGAGATGGGAAGTCATAGTGGAGGTAGAGAGATGAGAAGTCGCAGTGGAGGTAGAGAGGTGAGAAGTCGTAGTGGAGGTAGAGAGGTGAGAAGTCGCAGTGGAGGTAGAGAGATGAGAAGTCGTAGTAGAGGTAGAGAGATGAGAAGTCGCAGTGGAGGTAGAGAGGTGAGAAGTCGTAGTGGAGGTAGAGAGGTGAGAAGTCGTAGTGGAGGTAGAGAGATGGGAAGTCATAGTGGAGGTAGAGAGATGAGAAGTCGCAGTGGAGGTAGAGAGGTGAGAAGTCGCAGTGGAGGTAGAGAGGTGAGAAGTCGTAGTGGAGGTAGAGAGGTGAGAAGTCGTAGTGGAGGTAGAGAGATGAGAAGTCGTAGTGGAGGTAGAGAGGTGAGAAGTCGCAGTGGAGGTAGAGAGATGAGAAGTCGTAGTGGAGGTAGAGAGATGGGAAGTCATAGTGGAGGTAGAGAGATGAGAAGTCGCAGTGGAGGTAGAGAGGTGAGAAGTCGTAGTGGAGGTAGAGAGGTGAGAAGTCGTAGTGGAGGTAGAGAGATGAGAAGTCGTAGTGGAGGTAGAGAGGTGAGAAGTCGCAGTGGAGGTAGAGAGATGAGAAGTCGTAGTGGAGGTAGAGAGATGAGAAGTCGCAGTGGAGGTAGAGAGGTGAGAAGTCGCAGTGGAGGTAGAGAGGTGAGAAGTCGTAGTGGAGGTAGAGAGGTGAGAAGTCGTAGTGGAGGTAGAGAGGTGAGAAGTCGTAGTGGAGGTAGAGAGATGAGAAGTCGTAGTGGAGGTAGAGAGGTGAAAAGTCGCAGTGGAGGTAGAGAGGTGAGAAGTCGCAGTGGAGGTAGGGAAGTGAGAAGTCGCAGTGGAGGTAGGGAAGTGAGAAGTCGCAGTGGAGGTAGAGAGGTGAGAAGTCGCAGCGGAGGTAGAGAGGTGAGAAGTCGCAGCAGAGGTAGAGAGGTGAGAAGTCGCAGTGGAGGTAGAGAGGTGAGAAGTCGCAGTGGAAGTAGAGAGATGAGAAGTCGCAGTGGAGGTAGAGAGATGAGAAGTCGCAGTGGAGGTAGAGAGGTGAGAAGTCGCAGTGGAGGTAGAGAGGTGAGAAGTCGCAGTGGAAGTAGAGAGATGAGAAGTCGCAGTGGAGGTAGAGAGATGAGAAGTCGTAGTGGAGGTAGAGAGGTGAGAAGTCGTAGTGGAGGTAGAGAGGTGAGAAGTCGTAGTGGAGGTAGGGAAGTGAGAAGTCGCAGTGGAGGTAGAGAGGTGAGAAGTCGCAGTGGAGGTAGAGAGATGAGAAGTCGCAGTGGAGGTAGAGAGATGAGAAGTCGTAGTGGAGGTAGAGAGGTGAGAAGTCGCAGTGGAGGTAGGGAGGTGAGAAGTCGCAGTGGAGGTAGGGAGGTGAGAAGTCGCAGTGGAGGTAGGGAGGTGAGAAGTCGCAGTGGAGGTAGGGAGGTGAGAAGTCGCAGTGGAGGTAGGGAGGTGAGAAGTCGCAATGGAGGTAGGGAGATGAGAAGTCGCAGTGGAGGTAGAGAGGTGAGAAGTCGTAGCGGAGGTAGAGAGGTGAGAAGTCGCAGTGGAGGTAGGGAGGTGAGAAGTTGTAGCGGAGGTAGGGAGGTGAGAAGTCGTAGTGGAGGTAGAGATTATCCATTCCATCTATATCCCATAACGGCAAGGGATGTCGTTGGGGAGTCATGCAGATATTTTACTTGTCATAACTTTTCAGTGAGCATGGTAGCACCTGGTGGAGCTCATGTTCTTTCCAGACCACATTTAGTACTGGCCAGGATCAACGTCGCTTAACTTTGGTGATCTAATGGGAACTGTTGTGTTAACGTGATTATGCATATATATAAGTTTTGTTATAATTGAATTTAAAACGTCTTTTCCTGTTAATCTGTCTTTAGTAACATAAATGTTAGCTATAAATAATTTAAAATAGATAAAGAAAAAAGTCTTTAATAAAATTTAGAACATTGTTTATTGAATGACCTCACATTTAAAAAAAATTTCAATGAAGGGAATATTCTTTTGTTTTTAAAATATTGATAATATTAACGCGTGTATTTTTCAGTGAAAATTTTAGAATTTTTCTAATGTGAACCTGCGTTCCTCCCTCTCTATTTTCTACTCTCCTTCCCTCTCTCATCTTCTTTCATCTTTTTTATTCTCCTTCTCCTCCTCTCTCTCTTCTCCATACTAAGGGGGTGACAAAAAAGGCAAAATTGTATAAATATATAGATTATTTTCTGATAAAATTGTATAAAGGTTGATTTTTGTATTTATTTTATTTTATTTAGGTTAAAGCAGAATCCAAGTTTGAACTTCTTAACATTCCTGATGAGATGCTTACAGCTGAACAACAAGCAATCAAAAGAAAACAACATATTCTGAAAAGTGCTCAGGATGGAAGAGCACGTGCTCATGCTTTACAAAGAGCTAAGAGACAAAAGGTAACTCAGAAATGTTTGGTTTTATTGGCTCCCCAAATTACTCTTTTTCTTTGAAACATTGTTGGTTTAGTTGGGTCACCAATTTTAGCTGGGAATCAATTCAGAAGGTTTAAATCAGGAAGAAAGTCAATCCGACTAAAATAGAAATGTTACACAAGAAAAGGGTCACCATTCTTCCTCGAAATAAATAATGGCTCCACTACCAAATAGATGTTGATATCTATTCACGGGAACACAGAAACAAAAGAGAGATGGTACAATGGGCTGATTAATGTCGGTTAGCTAATGCCAAATCTTGGAGTTCGGCATTTCGTCTGCCTGTAACCAAAGCAGAATAAAATCAGGACGGAAATACGTCTTGTCGGCTTGAAGGAAAATTGCAAACTCAAGTTAACGTCGTGTATTGTTCTTGCCACCAAAATGTGTTGGTGCGGATGAATCTCGCTACATGTAGAAGTGTCATATGGCCATGTAGTAATGATTACGCAATCGTAAAGCGGAATTACCATCTCAGTTGAAACTAACATACATTGATACAAAATAGTTAACTCATGCAATTGCTACAATGGAATTGCTCCCTGTTTGAATAAGGAATGTTATGAGACAGTGATTGATACATATTTGCTATTGTTCATGGTAATACCATTTGCTAGAAAGAGATAGGATTTGTTTAAACTATATATAAAAAACATATATATATTTTTAATTTAAATTTTTTAATTTTTCAATGAAATTTAAAAAAGAATAATTAAAATAAAAGTTGTTTATATACCATCGACTAATACTGGAAGGGGAATAGGTTAGTTGAAAAAAAATGATAATCTATAATCATAAGCAGACTTGGAAAATTTTACCCATATAACTAAGAGGTTAGAATAATAATGAATTAGTAAATTTTGGAAATAAACAATAAAATCTATAAAATATAACTATTATAATGGTATCTAATAATAGTAGTCGTGTGTAATATATATATATATATATATATATATATATATATATTTATTTATTTTGGTACAGAAAAATTAGTACAACGTTCGTACCGTCGGTTTCAAGCACAGAAGGACTTAGCCATCCAGCTCTCTTCAACTTCTGTTGTCATCTGTTTCGGAAATGTGAAGTCACGTGTCACTCTCATTTAGACGTGTTTTCTCCAGTCATTAAGAGGGTAACACCCCCATTTCACATTATTATTACTCCCATAAATCCCCACCATTTCTCGGTCATAATGCTAATCTCCCATATCTCTCAAACAGATTCAATCTTGCCGACCCAATCTTTACTCTTATCTCTAAACCAGTTTTAATCAGCATACCAATATTATTACCCCCAATAAGCATTCACTATACCTTAGTTAATAATGTTAAATCCCAAATATAAATCATTCAAAAACCCTGCAGAGTTACTATTCTTAGACCGCCCGGATGATATCTTTATTTAAATTCTTTTGGGATTGATTTAAAGTCCTTTAATCCAGGATTTAAATTTGAATTTAATGTTGTTCCTTTAACCTTTTTATCTCTTCATAAGTATAATCGTTAAACCTATTTTCTCTCCTTAATTCCTTTAGAAGACGCATTATTAAACGTCAAAACAGTAACAGCCAAATATACGATACTCATAAATATTGGCTCACGGGATTTATATAGAAATATATTTTAATTTTTTAATTTTTTTATATCTCTTTAAATCTTCTCCGGTTTAAATCTCAACTGTTACTTTTCACCCCCCCCCCCCTTTTCAAACCTTATTAAACCTTCCTTACACTAAATTTAAACAAACATACATAACACTCTAAGCAAATAACGCGTCCAAACGAGAGAGGCACGTAACTTCACATTTCCGAAACAGATGACAACAGAAGCTGTAGAGAGCCAGATGGCTAAGTCATTCTCTGCTTGAAACCGACGGTACGAATGGTGTACTAATTTTTCTGTACCAAAATACCAAAATAAATAAATAAATATTACGCTCTTAATTTTTAATTTTAATTCTCAATTAATCGAGCACTCCGCTGGGATTTTTCCTGCTATATTACAAAGAAGTTATATATATATATATATATATATATATATATATATATATATATATATATATATATATATATATATATATAATTTGATATATAATAATAATACATATATAAATAATTTGAGTTTTTCCTTTTCCATAAACAGTTTTTCATGGTAAACAACCGATGATCCCTTAAAATAGTGTTAGAAACTAACTAATATAATAACTGTAAAAAATAAATTGACTTACATGAGTGATTTTCCACTGGAAGACTTGAGACTATAAGTTTTTTTTAATTTTTTAATTTTTTTTTTTTATATAGTTTTAATGGTTGAGAAACTTCCGAGACTATATATATATATATATGGAAAAGGAAAAACTCAAATTATTTATGTATTCATCAACATTTATTAGTTTTTATTTTAAGACTTTCTCAAGATGACTGATTTTAAGAAATAACATACAAGTACAATATTTGAAAATATGTGGTGCGTTTTCAAATATTGTACTTGTATGTTATTTCTTCAAATCACTCATTTTGAGAAAGTCTTGAAATAAAGACGAAGCATCGATGAATATATAAATAAATTTAGTTTTTCCTTTTTCATTTTCTATCATGGAATATTATTTTTTTTTTTTTATGTACTTCCCTCCCACAGCAGAAAGATATGACACAATGTCGGAATGTGGGATTGGAAAGCCAGCACCTGAGATGTTGAGCACTCTGGCCTACAAAAAATGCCTGGACAGTCCCGGTAGGGGCGCCTCAGGCGATTAGCAATAAATTAATCCCTTATCAAAGGCAAAGCCTGGGAGGGTGAACCTTCTAGAAGTGCACAGGACAGTGCCCCAGAACGGTGGAATCAAGGTCAAAAGGCCAAGACGATACCGATCTATAGGGTGTAGTATCCATCGGAACAGATACTACACTTTGATCCCAGCCAAAAGGCCAAGGATAAAGTTCTTTGAGATTATTGTCATCATATATATATATATATATATATATATATATATATATATAATAAAAGTTTTTAAAAAGGTTTAAGGCAATGCGAAGATCCGGGTTGCTGGAAGCTGTGAAGAACAAAAACAGAACAAAACCGAAATAAGTCGGATATAGATCGAAAGGTTTGTTTATTTTTCTAGACAGCAAGGGTGTTAGTTTGTAATGTCCGGATTATCAAGAATCAATTTGATATATTTCGAGAGATTTTTTCTTTTTTTTTTCTTCCTCTCCTTGTCAAAAATAAATAAAAGAAAAATCCCGGGTACCGAGAAAATGCCAGGAGCGCTGGGGGGTTAAACCGGAAGTGTTCAGAGTAAAGTATTCAGAGGAAAATTAAATAGATTCTTTTTTATTTATTTATTATTTTTTTTTTTTTAAATATATATATATATATATATATATACACCCATATATATATGTAATTGTCTGTTGTTTCTATTTATTTAATTTTTATTTTTATTTATATATTTACTATTATTGTTATTTGTTTTGTTTTGTTTTGGTTTTTTTTTTTTTTCGTATATAAAACGTAGATTTTACTTATAGTATATATGTTTGTCAACAGGCTGATTCCGGCATTAGATTTTAAATGTGTTGTAGATAGCTAATTATTTGTTGTCGGTGCAGTATATTAAAATTTAGTTATGTCTGGTTAAGTTTAATCCTTATTTATTGGTTTTAATTTATCTCTTAAATGCCTATTGTTTTAGGTATGGAAACTGGCTAGTTTGCTGGTTAAGGGGAGACAATTCTCTTATTTTTGGTATTAATTTATAAAGGGAATTCTGTTATTCTGTTAATTGGCTTTGTATGTTGAATTTATTTAACTAAAGTAATGGTCAATTCTTAGTATAACGGATATGATTTGTGCAAATAGTGTTTATTATTGGGGGGGGGTATTATCTGGGGATGGGTTCTGGGGGGGGGGTAGGTTATATGATGAAGGTAGAATTTAATTCATGTCTTTGGTTCAAAACTGGACTAAGTTTGGAAATGAGAATAGCTTCCATCAGTCTTAGGTCGCCTAGGTTCCTGGTCGAGGCTAAAATGGAAACTTTTATGTCTTGTTGTGTAGTATTGCATGAGGAAGTATGTTTGAAGAAGGAAGATATATTTGTATTCATGTGTTCTTTTATACGTTGGTGTAATTGTCTTGTAGTATATCCAATATAGGAGTGGTTACAAATAGTGCATAATATATTGTATACAAACTACCAATTTATATATATATATATATATATATTACACACATGACTACTATTCATCATTGTTATTATAATAGCCATATTAGCTTCTACACTGCTTGACCAATTGTCACCAAACTTGGTCAAAATACTGATCATGGTCTAACTTGGAACCGATTTAATTTTTGGATATCTACGTCAAGGTCATGGAAAAGGTGAAAGTCACACTTTTGGTGATAACTTTGGTTCTGTTTGTCGTAGAGACTCACTACTTGACCCCTATTGTAGCAATGAAGTCCTGCATCTTTTATGACTGACCTTGACATTAAAAAGTTGGGTCAAAATTGAAATTTTGATGGAATTTCAACTTATAATTTTTCTCAAATTTGATATATGTATCTGATGTTCTTTGATAACAATTACCACTATGCAAAATTTCAGCCTTGTCAAATAAATAGTTTTTGCGTTATCAACGTTTCCATGGCATATCTTTGGAAATACATCATACAATATAGAAAAGTAAGACTCAGATAAGACTTTGGCCCATCTTTACGTTGTCAGGTGGAGGTATGCAGTCACACACCTAACTTATGTTCTTGTTTTAATTATTTTTCTCTAAGTCCTCCACCTGGCAATATGGCAACATCAAGTAAATACAGTTAGTATTATATAAAGATGGGAATAAATAAATCTCTATATGACCTAATTGCATTGTACTTTTTAATTTTTTTAATTTGCTGAATTTGAAAAATATTATATATATATATATATATTTTCTTTTAAGGAAATGGCAGAAGAAATAGTTATGGAGGAAAAGCGTTTGACAGATTTTGAAAGTTGGTTGCATGAAGTAAGACAAAAGAGAAAAGTAAGTTGTGTCGTTAGTTTTTCTTTGTTGCTTTTATTTTTTTTGTTTGATAATATTATAACTTCGTAATTTAGTTTATAATAAATAATAACTTGTAAATAAATGGATGAACTATCAAGAGAGACATTTAACAGATTTATTAAAACTGAACACAGAATGAATTAATGAATTAATTTGTCGCTGGACGCGATTGACATATTAAGTGTCTGATGCCGTGGTCTGTGTTTTTTTTCTCTCTGGGCAGCCGACCGTTTTCAAGGGCGATAACTCTTAACTCCCGAAATGGTTCAAGGGAGTTAAATCCGTTTTCGTTAGTTGTCCTAACAGATAATATGGAAGATGATCTGACAATTAAAAATATTTTGTAAATTTGTAAAAATTAATATTGAATATGGTCTGGCATTTATTAATATTAAAGATAATCTGGAATTTTTTTTTTGACTTTTAAAAAATTAATATTGAAGATGATCTTGCCTTTTTTAAAATGATGCCATGAAAATGATTTGATCTTTTGTTTAATATTACAACTGATTTAACGTTTTTATTTTTTAATATTAAGAAGGATTTTTTTCAAAATTCAGTACAAATGAAATAAAATTTTATGTTGTACATATTTCAGGAGCTTCAAGAAACTCGTGCTATTCGTCGTCAACGCCGGTCTGACATGGCCAAACGAAGGACCCTAGCTTCACAACAACGCATGAGAATTATATCCCAGCTGGCACAAAGTGAGTAGACTTTTGTATTTGTTATGCTTATCACCATTTCTCTAAACTCCAGCTTTTATCACTTATACTTGATAATCTGAAAATGAAATAGTATAGAATTAACAAGTCAAATTAAAGTCTTTCAGATCTATTGTGTTCACATACATACTAATATGTTATGAAAAAAATTGATCCATACCTTCCTTCACCTATGGGTAAAATAAAGTAAATCACTTATAGGACCGGCGGGACAGTTATAAAAGTGGGGGGGGGGACTCTCCTAAAAAGGGGGGGGGCCCGGTTAAACACATGCATATATAACTTCATTATTGATGACCGTAAAGTGGGGGGGCCCAAGTCAAAAATGTGTGTGTGTGTGTAGGGGTGGGGGTGGGGGGGGTGGTGGCTTGAGCCCTCCCCTGTCCCCCGGTGCCGCCGTCCATGACTTACTCACTCACTCACTATCCAGGTTTATCGTCTATGTTCCTTTCGACAAGAGATTCAACACTTTCTGGCTGTCCTTATGCTAAGTCTCCAGTGATCACAATTGTGGGGATTGACTGTGTTCAGTTGTCATTGTTTATGGTCTTGTCTGATGGTTCCTTTCTATGTCTTCTTAGGGCTCCCGGCTTTCTTTTTGCTGTCCAGTCTTAGGTCTCTGCAAATATTTCTTTCAACATGCCCGAATCAACGGAGACAATTTGCCCTTATTAGGACATCAAGTTTTGGGATAGGCAATTTCTCAAGTAAAATGTCTGACTTAATGTTCTGGATCTGGTCTGGCTTTATGTTGCATATCCACCTAATAATTGCCCTGTCATTTCTCTGGAGTTGGGCAAGTGAGGCCTGGGGGAGGGCTCAACACTCACTGCCATACAACATCACGCTTCTTACACAGCTATCATAGACCTTACACCTGGTAATAATTGGGATGGCTTGGGATGTTAGGATTAGAAGTTCTCTTAACTTTCCCCAAGCTGTCTTGACCCTGATGGTTGAACTTATTTCAAAGTCACCTCCAACACTTAGCATATTTTCTAGGTAGCAAAAATAGCTATATAGATTTATTTAAAATAGGTATTTTTCCCAGAAAGAAAATAATTCAACTTTTATCGAATTATAACTTCAGTGTAAACTAATTTAGAAAGAGATAATATACTGGTAAGCAGGCAAACCAAACTTTTTGTAAATGTTGAACAGAATCTGTCATTTAAACCATGAGATGATGCAGTTGTAATCCCATCTGTGATGAGTGTTCTTTTTAAACTTACATACATCAGTTATAAATTCAAAGACATTTCTGAACATAAGTTCCAAAAATTCTTTAGAAAATATATTATACATGATCGGTATAGGAATTAAAAAGCAATGTTCTATTCAACCTTCTTCAGTCAGAAAATGCCAGACTTGCAACCTGTAAACAGCCTCTTTTAATACTAATGAGCCACCACTTACCAAGGCCAAAAGCCACTTGAGGATAAGGGTTAATGCGATTGTAAGGGGGATGATGAACAATGCTATAAGAGGAATGAGAACGATGAATGAGATCGTCAGAGATTTTAGTTGAACCTATCGCAAGTTCTGTGATTCGAGATGGGAAGAGTCAGAAATATATTTTTTGAAATTTTTAAAGATGTAGCCATCTTTAAAAATTTCAAAAAATATATTTCCGACTCTTCAGGAGTAGTGTTGGGACGATTACTTGGAATCTGGAATCAGAAAAATTAGAACTTTTTGGGGTATCGGAATTAGAAACATTTTAGCCTAATTTCTGATTTAAGAAACGATTCTTTTAATTTTTGTTGTTTAAAACTTAATTTTTTTTTATTGCTGCTACTAATGATAAAATGATTATTGATTATAAAAAAACCAGAAAAACTAAAGTCTATAGATCATAATAACGAATTTAAGTAAAAATAACACAAAAAAAATTGCCTGGTAAAAATGGCACAGGTAAAATTGGCACGAGTGGATAAATAGGAAAAAAAAATGGCACGAGTTTATCAAAATCTTGGATACAATACATAAAGGGAAAACATTAAGAAGTTTGTCAAATTAAAAAGAAAATTATATCTACATTTAAAAGTAGATGACGACTCTTTGCTACGCAACATGAAATTCTACTTTTTTTTAGGCGATTAGCCATTTTAGAATCTGTATCGGAATCGGGAAAAATATTGGAATCTTCCCATCATTATTCAGGAGAGATGGCAAAAGATTATAATTTACTAGCTGTACCTATCCGGAACTGCCTGGGAATTTTTGTACTTTTTGTTTTCTTTTTCAATTTTTCTTTTGTTTAAACCATATATTTCTTTTGTATTACATTGTTATTTTTTAAAATAGGATTGTTAAAATGAAATTTAATTATTACAGTATTGTTTGATCATTAAATTATTAATTGAACCAAATTGTTATAAAACTATAACTAATTTTATTACAATAATGCTTTTTAAATTTCTATTTATAAAATTAGTGGATGTAGATAGCTTAAAAAACTTCCGATCTTTTAATAGTGGAGGATTTAATTGTTAAGAATTGTAAATGCTTCCAAGGGAAGCTACTCTTTGGAGAAAAAATCTGTTACCTCCCTTGCACTATAATGAACAAAAGATTGTATTTGATTTATAACCAGTGATGTATGACTTAAAAAGTTGCCCCCTTTTAATGTTTAAAAAGAATCAGTGTGTAAGGAAAAAAAAATTAACTTGAATAGTTTTCTTGATCGAAATACTTTACAGAAGGAAACTAATGCAAAATAAAATATATTCGTGCCAGTAACATAGTTGAAAAATGTGCTGGTTTGAATAGACAGATTGCTATTTGGGTCTGACTTTGAAAATTCCACAAAATAACTTTTATATAGTAGAGATAGAAGATTTGGGACATTAATAACTATAGAAGTCTGATTTTTTTTATAAATAAAGGTTTGTAGAGGCCATTAACACACAAAAGGTGATAATTCAGAACTATAATTTACAAAGAGTTTAATAATAATGGTATGACTTGTTGGCTTCTTTTGGCTAAGAGCAAAGTGTATTATCTGTTCCGATACTACACTTCATCTTTTAGGACCTTGTTGAAGATGCTGTGTTTTTAAATAATGTTCTAAATCGTTTTTGCTTATATTCCTCAGATACAAAGAAGCATAAGGATGACAACTTTGGACAGAATGATGCTGATTGGGATGTTTATAAAGCGATTGTAAGTTTCATTCGTGCTTATTTATACTCAGACTCCAGTAAAATATGTCAGTTAAAAATAAAATAACAGGAAAACTTATGAATATACTTACTTATCAGTGGAAAATATTAGTGTACACCAAAAATGACATAAAATAAGCGCGTCGAAATTTAATAAAAAATAAAATTAATTTGCTATTCAGAGTCCACAAACTCCGAACGACATTCGCGTCAAGCAAGCGCGCCGTAGAAGATTATCTCCCTTCTTCTAATATATAGACGCCACGTGGTCTTGTCATTCTGAGTTCATGGACTCCGAATAGTAAATTAATATTATTTTTGATTAAAATTCTACTCGCTTATTTTCCGTAATGTTTGGTGTATGCTAATATTTTTCACTAGTAAGTAAGTATATTTCATAAGTTTTTATTAAAATTCTACTCGGTTATTTTCCGTAAATTTTAATAGTAAATTGATATTATTTTTAATAGGTAAATTAATATTATTTTTAATAGTAAATTAATATTATTTTTTATTAAAATTCTACTCGCTTATTTTCCGTAATTTTTGGTGTATGCTACTATTTTTCACTAGTAAGTAAGTATATTTTTCACTACTAAGTAAGTATATTTCATAAGTTTTCATTAAAATTCTACTCGATTATTTTCCGTAAATTTTAATAATAAATTGATATTATTTTTAATATTAAATTAATATTATTTCTAATAGTAAATTAATATTATTTTTAATAGTAAATTAATATTATTTTTAATAGTAAATTAATATTATTTTTAATAGTAAATTAATATTATTTTTAATAGTAAATTAATATTATTTTTAATAGTAAATTAATATTATTTCTAATAGTAAATTAATATTATTTTTAATAGTAAATTAATATTATTTCTAATAGTAAATTAATATTATTTCAAATAGTAAATTAATATTATTTTTAATAGTAAATTAATATTATTTTTAATAGTAAATTAATATTTTTTATTAAAATTCTACTCGCTTATTTTCCGTAATTTTTGGTGTATGCTAATATTTTTCACTAGTAAGTAAGTATATTTTTCACTAGTAAGTAAGTATATTTCATAAGTTTTCCTTTTTTTTATTTTGAACTGTCATATTTCACTTGAATCTCAATATAAACAAGCACCGTTTCATTCTTAGATGAGAAATTGTAATTTATTTTTAAAATCAGATGAGTATCCCCATTTTGGTTTTAACTGTGATAACACCTTGAGGAGGCTAATTTTCCTACATTTTCTTTTTTCATAAACAATTTTCTAACAGAGAAAAAAAAAATCAAAAAAAGTTTGGTAACTTCTACCCATTTTATTTTTCAATTAACTATAATTTTACTCGTGTTTAATTTGTGGAATTGTGCATTTCTTCTATGAAGATCTAAGACAGGCCCCCAAGAATACTTACGGAATTATTTACTCTATTATATTAAGATTGTCCTTTATAGGATCTCAGTTTAGTGTCGGCTGATAGAGAGAAATGATATGAGATGAGAATATGATTGATGTGTAATGTGAGTATTAAAAACAGGCTTAGATCTGATGACCTCAGAGGAAGATTAAAGATGCTTCTGCAATATTGTGTACGTATGAAGTATTTCCATCTTTAATTTAAAAGAGTGACATGAAAGGGGGGGGGGATAATTCAAACGTTTTTTGTCAAATCTGATTTCTCCAAATATGGAAGTTGGAAATAACCAATTTTGATACACAACTTGCACGCACACATAATGCTCGGTGCTGTTCGGCACTGCCTTTTTAATGCAAAATCAGATAAAAATTCAGACGATACGTTAAAATCAAATAAAAATTCAGATCATACATTATAATTAAATAGATTTATTGAAATAAATTAAACATTAAATAATAAATAAACCAGTTTAAAAAAAAAATGCTTAATAGAAATGAAGTAAAATTTAAATGAAAAATAATAAATAAACCAGTTTCAATAAACAAAAAATATTTAATTGAAATGAAGTAAAGTTTAAATGAACGAAACACGTAAAAAAGGTTTTATACTAGGAACAATTCTGCGATCTGTGCGAAAATACTTCCCAGGGCAGACTTTCCAAATTTTTGTCTCCACATAAACTGTGAATTATCTCCCCCGTTCATGTCACTCTTTTAAATTAAAGACGGAAATATTTCATATGTACACGATACTGCACAAGCACCAGATTAAATATGGATAGTATAAGGAGATGTGTGCAGAAGAGGAGACTTCTATGGTATAGCCACGTTGAAAGAATGGATGAGAGTTCTTGGGTTAGTAGATGTAGAACAGTTGAGGTAGCAGGTTATTATTTACTTTATATTAAAATTGTTTCTTTACAGATGTCAGTTTAGTGTCAGCTGTGAAAGATTTTACCTGATTTTATAATTTGTAGGGTCACAGATATTTCTGATTTTCAATTTAGTTGATGATTATAAAACAACCATTTAAGGAGAAATTAAACTTTGGTGTTTATTGACACAGGTGAAATATGGCAGTTCAAAATAAATTAACAGAAAAAATCTTTGATATACTTATACATTACGTATCAGGTAAAAATAGATATCCACACCAAAAATTACGAAAAATTTCAAAAACAAACAAAAATACAAACTCTTTCCTTTTATTTGTTGAACGAAGATGTGAAATAATGTTGATAAATTCTGTTAGAAAAGAATTTGTCATTAATTTATTTGTGATTTATTTCTACAAAGATGAAGAAGCCTGTCACTAATCTTTTGATTCAAAGCCGAATGATTGCCCCTGGACAATTATGAGCCTGATCTTGAAGAATAGTTATTAGTTTTTTTTTTTTTTAATAAAAATTCTTGCATAATAAAACCAGCATTTTAACAAACTTTTTCCTTGATCTAATACATCAAATAGTAAATCATTTGTACAAGCCATTTGTTATTGTTAGTTTTTTTTTGTTTTATTTTTGTTGTTGTTCTTTCTTGCTGTTTTTTAGTGTCGGGTTGGGGTAACAGTGATGTTAGCTTTTCTTTTCGTCATTGGACATTCACATCCCCGTGTTCTCTTTTTTTTTTTAGAATACGGAAGGTGGAGATACTGACTCTGAAGCTGAAGATGAACAATTGGAAGAGCTCGAAACCATGTTGAGAGATTATGACCCAGAGTTTCAAAAGTATGTATTTAGTAGAAATAAAAACACTATTTGTCTATAAAGAAGGTTCTTTTATATACAACAGAAACGTGTGGTTTGGGAAGGTTTGGTCAGAACACAGGAATGGAGCAGAAGTAACGTTGAGTTGTAGTTCCGTGTCTTTTGTGTTTGCTTGCCACACACAAAGACAGAGACGATTAGAGGATGACGGATCTTGATGCCTGTGGTACAATGATAAGAACCCTTTTGGGTGAGCTGGAATTCCCCCACATTTAAAAGCCTTGTACCTGGCTTTCTTTGTACTCACGGGGAGACAAGTAAAATTGAAACTGGTGTTGTTGCAATGCCAGTGGTGTGACAACACTCAACTTCAAATGTCAGCTTGTGTCAGAGGGCCAAGTTGTTATTAAAATCATCGCCAGTGTCAAAGCAATCGGGGGTTTGTAGTTACTTTCGATGGTCAGGAAGGCTGAACCTATCACCTGGGACTTGTGAATTGAGAACACCAGTGACTGTATTTTCTCTCTGTCACTTTCTTTTTGATATGTATACTTGTTTTCCCTCTTTCTCTTTTTGTCTCTGTCTCTGCCTGTCTTTGTACATGTCAGTGGTACGTACACACATTCCAGCTGACTTTCGACTTCTTACTTATGTTCTTCAGTAAAAGTAAATAAATTATATATTTTCTTATACAAAATATATATTTTAATGATATATATATATATATATATATAGTCTCGGAAGTTCTTTTAACCTTCAAAACTGAAAAAAAGAAAAAAAAAAAAAAAAAAATTTTGTTGAAAGATTTTAGTCTAGTAAGTCAATCAATCTACTGCAATCACTATTTTAGTTTACTTCCAAGAATATACTCTAATATAAATATATTTTTATATATGTTTTTATATATAAGGGATCGTCAGTTGTTTACCATGAAAACTGTTTCGGGATTTTAAAAACAAAACAGTATTTCTTTATCATGGCATCCCAGCAGTGTTGATCAGACACCACCTCCCTATTTAATAATTATTTTTTAATTTAATATATATATATATTAAAATAAACATAGTTTGAGTATCCGACAATTGTTTCAGAACCTCTTCGGCTCCTCCTCAGGGATATACTGATGAGCAAAGATTAGATCCGCCAATACACAATCATAAAAAAAACAAAAACAAAAGACAAAAAACAAACAGACAGATTACATTTCAAAATTTTCAGACGAGAAACCCTTTTGCATGAAATGACATTTTGACACCTACCTATCGACGCATAAGAAAGTCGGTCAGCTCAAACTATAGGCAGGACTGGCTAGACTCGGCCCGTCTCCCCTTCCTTAACTCCATGCACACACAACCAGACATACCCACATTCACACATACACACACCCACGCTTATACACACGCACTTATACACTCACAAACACACATACACACCTATATATAGATGTATAAATAAAAACATATATATATATATATTTATTTATTTTACGTAATGTATTAAGGGATTTTAATTTTTAAATTTTATCTTCTTATTAAACATTATCCCTATAAGCTGCCAAATAGAGTGTTATATACATTAAGACAATCGCTATTTATTAATTAATTAAAATTCTTAATAAATATCAATCATATTTACTAACGAACTAAGTTGATCCAACAACAATATTATTCCCCTAATTAATTGAAAATTAGAAACCAGATTTTTAATATCGACTAGTTATTATTTTATGATAATC
>OY744536.1:14064412-14074412 GCA_963556195.1 Sepiola atlantica | reverse complement strand
ATAAATGGTATTTGTAAATAAATAAGTGATATTTTATGTAAAAAAAAAATGATATTTTATGTAAAAAAATGATATGATATTTAGGTAATAAAATAATGATATTTCATGTAATAAAAAATAATGATATTATATGTAATAAAAAATAATGATATTATATGTAATAAAAACAATGATATTTTATGTAATAAAAAATAATGATATTTTATGTAATAAAAAACAATGATATTATATGTAATAAAAATAATGATATTTTATGTAATAAAAAATAATGATATTTTATGTAATAAAAAAACAATGATATTTCATGTAATAAAAAATAAATTATGTTTTATGTAATAAAAATAAATTCTATGTGACTAATATTAAAGATTGTAACCTGTTTAGAAAAACACTAATCATGTTTTACTTTTTTTCAGAGTGCCTGAATTACTCTTTCAACCTTCAATGATTGGTAATGAACAATCTGGTCTTGCTGAAACAGTTGATTATGTGCTTAAGAAATGTTCCCCTGAGGACCAGAATTCTTTGGTTCAGGTAAATTTCATGTGATGTGAATCGATTTAATGTTAATCTATCTTCGCTACAGCTTTTATTAGGTAGCACTATTTCTTTCCAGTGACCGGCACCGTGGTAGGTGTGGTGCTTGACGTCATCCCACTCCACTAAATGTATGTTTGAGGGAGGGAGGGAGGAGATGGGGTGACGTCACTCACCACATCCACTACAGTGCCGATTAATGGAAAGAAATGGTGTGACCTAAAGAAGCCTGTTAAACTGTGGACCGGGGAGATAACGTCACTATGACGTCATCGCTACAACCTCAACAAGGGCAGGTGATTGGAGACTCGTGACTGAAGATAAAAGTTATGAGACTAATCAAAGATGACTCATTGACGAATGCTACGTGTGCAAGGGAAATAACTCAGACTTAAAGAGAGATAACTCTTTATTTCATCTCTGTGTATAATTTATTATTAATATATTTAAAAAATGCATATTCCTTCTTAATAAAAAGAAAATTGTCGCTTTTTTAACCTATATATAAATAACTTGATTTTTTTAGCTATGTATATAAACTTATTAAGCAAATGAAGTCTCAGAATGTAAATATTTAATTCAATTTTTGAACCGACTAAGGAAATAAAACAAATACGGCCTCCTAGTCCAGTAGCTTATTTCCAAGAACTGCAGGCTTGTGGAACTCTCTTCCTGCTGACTGTTTTCCTCCTACCTATAATCTTGGTCTTTTCAAGACTAAGGCCAATAGGCATCTCCTGTATTTGCGATAATCATATTTGTTCTAGTTAGCTCCTTACATCAAGTGGCTTCATGCTTTGTCTGGAGTGATTTCCATAAAAAAGAAAAGTAATATGATACAGAAACATCTAGAACTCTATGTAGATGACGTAATAATAAAAAACAAAACAACTAATAGTGTATTAATGAATTACACATTAGTATAAATAGCCGAAGAACTGCAACGATAGGCACAGGATGGAGACACCATGGCAGTGGAAACACCATTACAAAGAAAAGGCTGACAAATGCAAAACTCAACAAGACTCAAAGCTTGTCTTCAACGAACTCATTCCAACGACGAACTGACAACAATCAAGCTATTAAAAGTGTATACTTGGATATATAGGTTTGAACATCCGAAGGAGTTTACATCTGCAAAAACTGATAAACTCTTAGCTAAGTAGGATATCTTAAAGTGCAAACCAGATGAAAGAAGAATAAATACTTCTTCAACATAGTTAACAATGTATCGAACATCATCATATGCCATAAAGTTGGACCAAACAAGTTGAAACAGTGTGACGACCATAGACCACTTTTACATAATAACATGGCACACAAATCACCCAACTTTGCAATAAAGTCCACAGTTTGCAGGTCTTAATATCTCTCTATCTCTCTATCTCTCTCTCTCTCTCTCTCTCTCTCTCTCTCTCTATATATATATATATATATATATATATATATATATATATATATATATATATATATCGCTATTTGAAACCTTCCTTGTGCCGGCAGAAGGAATTTGTCAGATCGCTAAATCTCTTTGGGGAACTTTGAACTCCCCCCCCCCCCCCAACGTAGTGCCGTTTAATCGGTTTTTAACAAAATCATTAAATTGACTTTTAATCGCTATATCGTTAATTTTGGCACATTCAATTCCCCGTTTGCTCTTTCTTTCGACAATATTATTAATTAAAACTATCGATTTTCTCCTGACGAGATGATAGTCGAAAGGGCCTTTGAGAGATTTCTGCGCATCCTTTTTAAATGCATTTATAAGTTTTGTACCTCAAAACATTTATTTATATATATATATATATATATATATAAATAAATATTAAATTATTAATACCTACAGACGCTAGCGTTTCAAGCTTATTGCTCTCATCGGTGCAGGAAAGTAATAATTTCAGATGGTTGGGAGGCGCGAACCCGGTTCACAGAGTCAACCAAGAATGTGCAAGCAGTCGCCATATCCACTCGGCCAACAGAAACTGTCACGTAATTAAGGGAAATTAAGATCTATATGTACCTAGAAGCGGGCACAGATAGAAGACTAGTCGAGAGTGTTCTACAAACTTATTCGGAACTTTGCATTAGAGCTTTTTGACAGTCTATTTTTAACATCCCCGAGAGTGCTCAACTTTAATTTCTTAAATGGGCTAAGTATATATATATATATATATATATATAGTACTTGTATGGTTGTTGTTTCCTAAATGTTAATCCAATGAAACTTCAGTGTTTATAAGATAGTGCTCAATAGCAGGTAGAGATGTATTATAGTATAAATTTATTTTTATACTTTTTAATTAATATTTTTTTTATTTATGTTTGTATAAATAAAAAAACATACTATATTTTTATATATATATATATATATATATATATATATATATATATATATATACAGAATTTTAATAGACAATCAAATAATATTGGGCGAACTGCCATTATTATCAGTGGTTGAGTTAAAAAAAAAATTTTTTTTATATATAGTAATTTAATATTATAAACGAGGAAGCGAGAATCATAAGATGGAAAACAAAGAAAAATCACTTGGAATTGTTTTTTTTTGTTCCTCAAAGAAATTTTTCTCTTACTAATTGTTTTTAAACATTTCTTTGAGGAAAAAAAAAATTAGAAGTGATTTTTCTTTGTTTCCCGTCTTGTGATTCTCGCTTCTTCGTTTATAATATTAAAATAATATATATAAAAAAAACAAAAACAACTCGCCCATCGATAATAATGGCAGTTTGCCCAATATTATTTAATTGCCTATATATATATATATATATATATATATATATGATTATTTTTATTTACACAGACATGTACAACTGTAGATCATATTTGGTTCTTTCCAAATATGATCTACGGTTAAGATTGGATTCTAACTCTGCCTGATGAGATCTCAGTTTATAATAGCTGTTGATCGATAACATCGAGATGCCAGTGTCGCAGATTTTGTACATGTCTGTGTAAATAAAAATAATCATATATAAAAGCTCTATTTGATATTGAGCACTTTTTATGAACCCGGTTGAAATTCTTTGGATGTTTTACCTGGATTATTATTATTAATATATATATATATATATATATATATATATATATATATATATATAATCTTGAATTTTTCATACATGCGACTCTTCAGAACTCAAATTTGAGCGACTCAAGCATTCAGCATCGTTTGTATCTGTACGACCGCGTTTAAAATCAGCATGTTAACTCTTAACCATTATTTCGGATGGAGAAGACTCCAAATAACGCTTATTAAGCCATTAATTTGCTTGAACAGTATTTTTCCCTATCAGAAAGCAATGTTTTATAAACACACATGAAATTCAGATTTTTCTATTGTTTTGAAAATTTGCAACAGTAGCTTCACTTAAATAACTGATTTTTAAACTAATAATTTGATTGGGCTCCAATTTTGACACATGTCATTTGAAGGTTAGTACTATATAAAAATGATAAAGATTTCGTATATTTATTTATTTTTCGAGTCCGGGACTTATTGAGTGTTACATATATAAATTAAATATTTTCATTCTAAATCTGCATTTTTTTTTGTTGTTTTTTTTGTGAAATGAATCTAATATAGATACATTTTTACAAATATTTTATTTCCAAAATAAAATTCTCATTGACGTTCTTTTTATTTATTTTTAAAATGATTGTACTGACAAGTATTATCATATGGTAGGAATAAGTACTATTTATTTCTTAATATTATAAACTCTTAAATTTATTCTTTGATTATTTATAAATTATAGGGTGCTTGTATAATAAAAAGCTGAAAAAAAGTTTTTTTTTTTGTCTTTTAGAGTTGGAGAGGTAAATAAGGGGCAGGTAACTCTTACCACGAATTTTAATCAAGATTTTCCAGTAATCAAAACTGATGGCTTTAATTGGCGTTGCACATGTGGCTATTGTGCAAGGAGAACGTCGATTAGACATAAAAGGGTTAGGGGTTAGGGTTAGGGTTAGAAAAATATTGTTCGAAAGCTAGAGCTGTTGTGAAGAGTTACCTGCCCATTATTTACTAAAAGACAAAAAAACTTTTTTTCGGCTTTTTATTATACAAGCACCAATTATAGATATAGATGAAAGAAAGAGTTATCTCTCTTGAGTCAGTTATCTTCCTTTTAGAGGTAATTTTGTGGTAGTCATAAGCGGTTAAACTCATAACTTTATCTTCAGTCACAGGTCTCTGATCATTTACGCCTGTATTCGTTGAGGTTTTAGCGATGACGTCAGAGTGATGTCACTCCTCATATTTATTTATAAAATTATTGTACTGACAATTATTTTCTAATGGTAAGAATAAGTAATATTCATTTCTTAATATCTGGTATAATTTCTTCAAGCTTTTAAAAAAATCTTTTATTTTATTTTGAAAAAATAACAAAAATAAGGATATTAAAATCTGCATATGAAAACACCTTTAATATTTTGAATCACAATGTACATAAGAGCAAATAAATGTTTAGGTTTTTCTTTTTAGTTTTCTTAGTATTATTATTAAATCTTACATTTGTTATTTGATTACTTCAAGAGAAATATTTTATATTATATATATATATATATATATATATATTAATTCGCATACATGGAAAAAACCAATTTTAATACCTCCTTAAAAAACATTCCGACTACCAACAAACGGAAATATCTTCTTATACTTATTATGAAGATTGAAGAACTTTTGAGGAGGATGAAGTGGAAAGCTAGCTTTTTCCTGGAGAGATCTACATGCAACGAATCGAGGGATTATTATGGATTTAAAAATCAAGGAACTGCACCCCACGTTGAACAGCTTGACGGGTTCGAAATGGATTTAATGAATATTGTTAGGGACATCACATTTCACCACAAAAAAAACCCATTTCAAAAGAAAATAGACAAAATAGTTAAGGAAATTAATAGGTCAAAATATATACTAACTAAAGCTGATAAAACTCAAAACTTCTACAAACTAACCACACAAGAATACTACAAATTACTTGACAATAACATCACAAAAAACTACAAAAAATCTAATATTAATTTAGTCCACAACATCAATACCGATAGTAAAATTATCACAGATAAACTTAAGATCAGCGATAGAGTAAGTAAACTAAAAGAAAAAGAAGCATATATTCTTCTCAAAGATCACAAATCTGACTTCCAAACTAAACCAACCACTAGACTTATTAACCCCACAAGACAGGAAATAGGGAAAATTAGTAAAAAAATTTTAGAAAGAATAAATAAGCAGATAAAAACATTCTATAAACTTAATCAATGGATAAACACTGCAGATACAATAAACTGGTTCCTTAAAATAGTAAATAAAACTGATTGCTCATTCATCCAGTTTGATATTATTAACTACTACCCATCTATTTCTAAAGAACTCTTTGAAAACGTTATCGATTTTGCCACACTTCTATCTGATATTTCTGTAGATGAAATCAATATAATTCGAAAATGCAGAAATACAGTACTAATCTGTAAACATGAACAATGGACTAAAAGTAATCAATTTGGATCTTTTGATGTTTCTATGGGTTCCCTGGACTCAGCAGAAGTCACTGATCTGGTTGGTCTTTACATACTATATAATCTCACAAAAAACATTAGCATTGAAGATATAGGCCTATATAGGGATGACGGATTACTAATAGTAAAGAACTCAAATGGACAAAAATGTGAAAGAGTAAAAAAAATTATCCTTAGAGAAATGAAAAGATTAGATCTCAAAGTAGAAATAACATCTAACATTAAAATAGTTAATTTTCTAGACGTAACATTTAACTTAGATAAAGAAACTTATGAACCGTATACTAAAGACAATGCCAACCCGATCTATGTCCACCCACTCTCTAACCACCCAAAAACCATTATTAAACACATCCCCAGATCAATCGAAAAAAGAATTAGTGATAACTCCTCTAACGAATAAATTTTTAACAAACACAAGGACTTTTACAATAAAGCGTTAAAGCAAAGTGGATACAAAAACACCCAAATTAAATTCACCAAACCTACACCTCCCAACAACAGACGCAAAAATAGGGGTAGAAAAATTATCTGGTTCACACCCCCATATAACAACATGGTTAAAACCAAACTCGGTAAAAGATTCTTAGACTTAATCAATCTACACTTCCCTCCCAACAATATACTGCACAAAATCTTTAATAAAAACACCCTCAAATTAAGCTATAGCTGTGGTGAAAATTTAGAAAAAATAATAAAAAAACATAACAACAAAATTCTAAATGAAAAAACTACCGCAACTAAAACAGCAAATACCAAGGCCTGTAACTGCACAAACAAAAAAGAATGCCCATTACAACATAATTGCCAAATAACCCAATCAGTATATCAAGCAACCATCTCTACTAAAGAAAACCCAACCCTGAAAAAATTCTACATAGGTATGGCTGGTAATACCTTCAAAGAAAGATATACTGGACATAAGTGTTCTTTTAATAACCCTACATATCAAAAAAGAACCTCACTTTCTATATATTACTGGGAACTATACAACAATAACCTATCACCAACAGTAACTTGGAACACAATTAGAAGAACTAGCACCTGTGGTTCCCTAAACTCACCTTGCTACCTTTGCCTAACAGAAAAACTTGAAATAATTAAATTCAGCGATAGGGGCAAACTTCTAAACAAAAAACAAGAAACATCAATTAACTGTAGGCATAACAGATTACACCTTCTTAGTAATCCACTCATAACCCCTTAGGCTGCTATTATATATATAAAAAAAAAAAAAAAAAAAAAAAAAACCCTCCCCACCAACTGAAAATTTTGTCAACACAACTATCATCTTATACCTTTTATTAATTATTATTATTTTTATCTCTATTAGTAGTAGCTTTTTTGTTTGTAGTATTATTTGTAGTAGTACTGTAAGCGGTAGTATTGGTTGGTATTATTATTGTTGTTATTATTATTATCATTATTATTATTATTATTATTATTATCATACCCACAACGATTAACACTAATGGTCATCTTCTGTATTTTTCTTTACTCTTAAATACCCCCCTTTTATGCTTATCCATTCTTTGATTAATATTTCTATATTTCTTAGATTATTTTTTAGATTATATATTTTTTAGATTATCATTATCAATTATTTATTACTACTATTATTAATATCTTAAACTTAACTATTTGTCATTGAATCATTTTCTTCATTCTTTTCATTTTTTCACTTTTTTCACTTTTTCATTTTTTCATTTTTTCATTTTTTCATTTCTGTACTTTTTATCAAGATAATTATTGTTATCAGTGGTGACACCATGTCCGACGTTACTATCATAGTTATTGTTATTTGCAGCAATGAAATTAACAGTAGCACTATTATTAATAATATTGCCATGTTTTACCGTTACCTTACTTTTGCCTCCACTGCCATTTTTATTATCTTTATCATTATTATTATTATTATTATTATTATTATTATTATTATTATTATTATTATTATTATTGTTGTTATTGCCACCATTATGACTACTTCTATAATTTTTCACTATCATCATTACTATTGTTAAGATTACTGGGATTACCACTCTGATTACTGTTGTCCGTTAAACCACTATTTTTATATGATCAGCATTATTGCAACCATTAACCCATACCATAATATCGGCAAACATTATCTTATCATTATCTAATATTATTATGATAATCACTACCCCCTAGGATTCCTAATATTCCTTAATTATTCTATTTCTTTCCTAAACTATTATTTTTATTATTATTATCATTACCATTATTATTATCATTATTATTATTATTATTATTATTATTATTATTACTATTATTATTAATAATTAATAACGCCAGCATTTTCCAGTTATTCTTTTAGTTATATATTTTTAATATTTTTTAATATTTTTTAGTATTTTTTAGTATTTTTTAGTATTTTTATTATACTTCATTTATTATTATTTTCATTATTTCACCTCAATTATTAGGAGTATCTATTATTATTATTATTATTATTATTACTACTACTACTGTTATTGCCACCATTATGACTACTTCTATAATTTTTCACTATCATCACTACTATTGTTAAGATTTCTGGGATTACCACTCTGATTACTGTTGTCTGTTAAACCACTATTTTTATATGATCAGCATTATTGCAACCATTAACCCATATCATAATATCGGCAAACATTATCTTATCATTATCATTATTTAATATTATTATGATAACCACTACCCCCTAGGATTCCTAATATTCCTTAATTATTCTATTTCTTTCCTAAACTATTATTTTTATAAACTCTAAAATATTATTGACCACTATTATTATTTTTATTATTATTATTATTACCATTATTATTATTATTTTCATTATTATTATTATTATTATTATTATTATTATTATTATTATTATTATTATTATTATTATTATTATTATTATTATTATTATTACTATTATTATTAATAATTAATAACGCCAGCATTTTCCAGTCATTCTTTTAGTTATATTTTTTAATATTTTTAATATTTTTTAATATTTTTTGGTATTTTTTAGTATTTTTATTATACTTCATTTATTATTATTTTCATTATTTCACTTCAATTATTAATGGTATCTACTATTATTATTATTATTATTATTATTATTATTATTATTATTATTATTATTATTATTATTATTATTATTATTATTATTATTGTCATTGTTATTATTGTTATTATTATTATTGTTGTTATTATTATTATTATTATTACTACTACTACTATTCCTGTTACATTTAACGAATATACTTATTTATTCAAATTAACTCCAGACAAATTATAAAGACAATATAAAGACCCGGAACCGCGACACATTTTATCACCGCCCTAACCAATATAACAATCAGCCCAATTTGCACGCACGCATACTACAGTTCACTTGGAAAAAGACATTTATAAACTCGACGGTTTTTTGACACCTAATTCGTGCATGTCTACTACCCCCCTCCTTCCCTCCCGACCTAAATCAACAGACGCCCTCTCTCTCTCTCCTTCTTCTTCTTCTTTTTCTTTTTCCTCTATGTGTCTCTCCCCCTCATCATTATTTGTTCCTCTTTCCACCATATATTCTTATTTTTTTATTTATTTATTTATTTATTTATTTATTTGCCCTGTCTGTTTCAGATTCTAGACCTTAGATTTTTAGATTTTTTAATTTTTAATTTTTAATTTTTAATTTTTAATTTTAATTTTAATTTTTTTAACGGCTTTAATTTTTGAAATGTTAAATTTCTTTCCTTCTTCTTCTCTGTCTCTACCCCTCCACTTCATTCTCTCCAAATATGATCTGAGGTTAAGATCGGATTCTAACTCTGCCTGATGAGATCTCAGTTTATAGTAACTGTTGATCGATAACATCGACATGCCAGTGTCGCAGATTTTGTACATGTCTGTGTAAATAAAACTATCATATATA
>OY744536.1:13874017-14056517 GCA_963556195.1 Sepiola atlantica | reverse complement strand
TTTCATATTATCAGATTGTCTGGACTGGACTAAGTAATTTAAAAAAATAAATTCTCGCAAGTTACGTTATCATATTGTCAATAACATGGTACAACAATAACAAATGAAAATTGGCTAGTCAGAATCAAAGTTTGATTTGTCAGCTTAAATGCTATTTGTGGTCTGACTTTAAAAATCCGACCAGATAACTTTATATGGTAGATCTGTCTTAGTTTACAATATTTTATTGTACTCCAACTGATTTTCTTATTCATTTCAAAAATATTTTCCAGTGTGTATTTTTGACCGGATCAAATGCAATGTTTCCAAATTTCAATAAAAGGATGGAAAGGGAATTATTGGAAGTCCGACCATTTCAGTCTACTTTTTCTGTTTACAGAGCTGGTAAGTAACCGCTAAATAAATGAATGTTAAAATCTTATTACCCCCCCCCCCCATCACCACAAAAAAAAGAAATCTGCAACTCTTTGAATAATCAAAGTAGTAGTTCTCTCCCCTGATAGACACAAATGTGGAATTTTCTTTTGTATTCTTTATGTATCAGAGTATTTATTTACCTCCTCTCCAGGAGGTTAGACACAAGGCCAGTTTTATCTTACTCCCACAAGGTAAGATGTGACCCAAGGTCGGGTTGGAAAAGTGGGACTTGAAAAGCCAGCGCCCGAGAAGGTGACCACTCTGGCCATTAAAAATTGCCTGGGCAGCCCCGTCGGCATTCCCCGGTAGGGGCATCTCAGACAGTAAGCAATAAACTTACTCCTCCCCCAAGAGGGGAGGCAAAGCCTGTAAGGGTGGACCTCCTACAACTGCACAGGACAAACCCATAGACGGGCGGAATCAAACCCCGAAGGCCAAGACGATACCAGTCTATGGGGTGCAGTATCCATCGGAACAGATACTACACTTTGATCTTGAGGTGTAAAGTGTTCCGGTTTCAGAAGGTAAGTTAATGTTTTACAGAAGTCGGCTTATATTGGCCTCATTTACCTGCTTTATAAAGTGTCGCACGTGGACCATTGTTAACGATGATGGGTCAAAGGACGTCTCTCCGTAAAATATGCCTGACGTACTACCCTATAATATTGAGATATATATTTGCTGAAATATGGAATTCTGACTGCAAAAATAAATAAATAAGGAATTGTGACATATTGTTGGACTAGTAAGCATGACAGGAACCCTGTTAAGCTGTACGTAGACGACCTTTTTCCAATATATAAGAACAAGAAAATATAGATATATATAGACATAACAGGATTGTTCTTTCTGCCACCACAAAGTCTATTTACCATCGGACGATGAGAAGGAAATAGAAAAAAACATTTTGCTTTGACAAGGAAAATTTAAATTTTCGAAAGCTTAGATTAAAATAAATTTTATTTATTTAAAAAAAAAACACACTGTTATGGTTTTCTAAAAAAAAAAGATTAATATAAATATATATAAAAAAAAAGAGGCAAGTAACTCTGAAGATGAAAATTTATAATACTTATCCTTTGATGCTTATAAAAAAAAAAAAATGAACGACCAATATTTTATTAATATATATTTTTTTTTCACTTTAAACACCTTTAAAAAATGAAAATGTACTCCCATCAATCTTAATAAAAAAAGAAACATTATTTACTATAACAAGTTCAGAATGTCAAATCTCACCATCACTAATAATTATTCACCCCTGACTAAAGTGTTAAAGATAACAAACCTGGTATATCAATTTAAATGTTCTTTGGGAGACTGCTTCCGACAACGAAAGCCTTATAAATTACTCCAAAGATACTGAAATTTCGGGAATATTTATTAAATGATGTTTCATATCTATTTTTAAAATGTAACTAGAATAAAAGGTATCTGAATTTTCGAGAGAGCTTCTACCCCCTCTTTTCCCCTTTGCATAAAACTAAATATTGACCACATTACTATCCCTTACGCCGAACAGTTTTGTACCATAATTCATAATGATCGGTTAATTAGTTTGGTAGTAAATCCTATACATAGAAATATAAAAACATACATACATACCTAACTTTATCTAGAGATAATTAACATCAACTGGAAGAAGAAAAATTAAAGTAAACTGATATTTAAAAAATATTTTCATACCATTGTACCAAACGACCTTAATATAATTAAAAAAATTAAATTGATAAAGCAGGCTTCTTTGAAGAAACAAAATTTCAAAGTAGAAATTAAATATTTCCCTTAATATTTGTAAAAATTGGTGCATGTTCAGTGCTTCGGCCATACAGAAAAATTATTTATTTATGAAAACAATATTATGTACTTACTCAGTGGTATTTTATTGTTCAATGTTGAAAAAAGTAGGAAAAATTATCCACTAGAACTTTAATTACAAGTATTTTCCCATTTTACGTATTATAGTAATCGCTTCAGTGAGTATGCCTCCATCTTGCTTCGTTGGACACAAATCAAGGGCATTTCGCGTTATTCTCTGCCCTTGCAAGTTATCTGCCCTTGATTTGTGTTCAACGAAACAAGATGGAAGCATATTCATCGAACTGATACGTAAAATGGAAAAATACTTGTAATTAAAGTTCTAGCGGATAATTTTTCCTACTTTTTTCAACATTGAACAATAAAATACCACTGAGTAAGTACATGATATTGTTTTCATAAATAAATAATTTGTTTTCATAAATAAATAAGTTTTCCGTATGGCCGAAGCACTGAACAAGCACCTAAAAATTAATTTCTTTGATTGCAAACGTCCAACACAGAAATGAAATATATCTATCTTGACAACTTGATAAAGCATAAATTGATAAAAATTTGCTCAGTGGACACGTCTCCCCATCCCCTGACTTAAAGGTTTTAAGTAACAAGTCTTTAGGGATAAAATTCATCCAGTATCTTGAAGTCTTTTGAGGCAACATGCACCTTATTTGGATTAAAAAAAGAAAAAAATAATAATAAAAATCAATAAAGAAATTTTTATTTTATTTCAAATAAAGTTTACATTCAAAATGTCTTACTTCCTTCCAGATAAAAAAAAGAAATATTCTAAAATCGGTCTGTCATCACTGGCTAGTGTCTAGTCGGCACAGATCAGAACAAATAGCACAGGACTGTTTGTTGTGGATGCTTGCAAAGCCACTAGGAACGGGTTGTACATACACTACCTGGTATTCCAAAATGATCACCCATTTAAGTACTGACCAGGCCCGATTCGCTTAACTTTGGTGATCTTACTGAACCGATGTATCAACATGATTGTCAAGCCCTCCGGTCAGTCTAGAGAGACTATGGACACCCCTGTAAAGGGGCTGGCTGCGCATGTAATTATGAAGCAAGAGTTGCGCATTTCCTAGCAACACCTCTCCTGAGTCGGCACTGCTTGATTCCAATGGCAAGCAATTCAAGACGACTGGAAACAATGCCGAGATAAGCAGAGAGCACATACAGCACCTGGTATTCCCAAATGGTCACCCATTTAGTACTGGCCAGGTTCGACGTCGCTTAACTTCTGTGATCTAACGGGAACCGGTGTGTCAACGTGATTGTGCCGTATATCAACATGATTATAGCCATTATATATATATATACATATATATACTAGCAAAGCTACCCGGTGTTTCCCTGTTAGAGTGTGGGATAGCATCATATGCAACATCATAGTAGGGAGAGTTTACTTTAACAGCAACCTTGATGCTGTCAGCTAGATATCTTACTCGCCGAGCTATTCAGATATATGTAAATACTCTTAAACTAACACTAATAAATAGATTAATTGCATTTTGTAACATGTTTGAAAATTGTCATTAGCTTCTTTAAGGGGCAGCCAGAGACGCAAAAATACTTCCATTATGTTCACATGCAAATTTTGCATGTTAATACAATTATATTGAAAGTACACTTCCTAGTATGTCTTCGTTTTTAGGGACAAACATGCACATACAGAGAGGTGTTCTCCTTGATTATATATATATATATATATATATATATATATATATATATATATATATATATATTTAATTTGAATCAAAGGACCATCTTAATATTATCAAAATTTGCTGAAAAGTTGGGAATAGACATCATTTTTGGTCATTTACCTATGGTTTAAATTTCATTTGAATCTAAGGGAAAACAGTTTTCAGGGAGGGGGGGCCCCGTGGACCCCCAGCGTTGAAGTGATATAATTCTTATATAGCTTATGATCGTTACTGAGAGGTCAGTAGTCCACATGCCAATTTTCAAGCAATTCTGTCCAGCGGTTTGGGTGAACATAAGACACAAAGATCAGGCGGACACACACAGACATTTACTATTTTATATATATATAGAAAGATATATAGAAGGAAAAAATGGTGCTTCTGTATTATTGGGGACAGATGGAATTTTCATCTCTAATTTGGAAGAGTCTGTTGAAAAGGGAGATAATTCAAACTTGTTTTTTTGTAACCATAACTTATAAGGAAAATCCAGAGAATTAATAAAAAAATAAATTATGAAATTGAAATAATGACCTTATAATTTAGAAAACCATTCTTAACATGGGCAGGTGGGGGGGGGGGGTTGATTAACTATTCTGTTTATTAAATTGTTTGGTGAAAGTACAGAATAGTTAATCACCTCCCCATGTTAAGAATGGCTTTCTAAATTATAACATAACATTCTAAATTAACATAAACCTCTTATAACATTATTTTTTTAATTCAGTATCTTAAGACTTTAATTTACTAATTATCTTTGAAATAGTTCCAGAAAACTGATATTTATCTTTAAAGAGATTTAAAAAATTAATTTCTTAAAATTTCACATTTCACTGAATTTGTTTTTTGAGCCTCCATGAGAACAGTTTACATTTAAAAAATGTATTTTTATGTGTGAAAATATTTTTTGTACAACAAAAGTAAGTAAGTATTATATTCTTTTTATCAATTTAAAAAAAATTTAAATGTTTATTCATTCAAAATTTTCTTTTGATTTTAATTTGATCTTGCGAAAATCCAACTGTACCTACCAGCGACTCCTAAAACTTATTGACAATTGTGTTGTGTAGCTAACAGAAAAAAAAGAGTGAAACAAAAACAAATAACTTTTACGAAACGCAAGAAAATTTAATTTTCTATCGGTCTGCGTAGGTTTTCAGTTTTGAAACTTTTTTTAAGTGGTTTTTTTTTCTTCAGATTTTGTATTGCTATTTAGAAGTCGACCACATGAGATATCGAATGGTTCAGTATAGTGCAAAGTATTTTGGAATAAATACGAACTAAAAAAAAAAAAACTTCTTTAAAAATTCTTTGAAAATTCGTTTGAACCCGATAATTTTATCTACAACAACAACATAATGAGCAAGAAAAGTATTTGCGGTCACATTTGACCATCCATAGATATTTAAAATATCACATTACAATTCCCATTTTTGTATAACCAAACACCTAGGCATAGAAAGAAAAAGTATTTTCGGCATTATTTCTCAAGATAAAGATGAGTACTTTTCCCAGTTCAATAATATAATCTTTAAATAAAGTATTTTTTCTTTGAAACGACTTCCTATTAATATAAATAACTTTATTTTGGGGAGATTTAAAAACACAATAAAATGCAAACAATTATTCCAAATCATTAATGTACGCATAAACTGATGACGCAGTATGATTCTATGGTCCTTTGTGGAGGTTCTTACTCATCACAACTGAGAATAGTGTCGATCATCGTAATTTAGATGTGGGGTCTATTAGGCATACATTTACAATGAAAATCTCTTTATTTCAAAAAAGTATAAAAATATTTGTAAAACTATAAAACTTTGCCGCATATAGTTCTGTTTAAAACAAATTAATATTTAATTATAAAATGCATTCATTCATTTATTCATTTTGTATGAATCAGATGATTCGGTGCTACTACAGAGACGGGGGCCACTGTTCGATCGATGGCGGCGGAAACTGCCGACTCCTCTTCGGGAGAAATCGTCCGAAAACGTGAGCGATGGAATGAAATTTGATTTTGGAAGATAACTGTTGAATTGACAAGTGAGGATAAGTTAAAATTATGAACATTTATTTATTGAAACAAATTAAACATTATGTACAACAAATAAATAAATAAAACTTTGATAAACATTTGAAATTTAAAAAAAAACGAAATAAATAAAACTTTGATAAACATTATGTACATCAAATAAATAGCAAATTTTTAATTGAAATAAAAAAAAAATGAAATAAATAAAACTTTGAATTGAAAAATAAAAAGTAAACAATTGACTGACTTTAATCCTGGCCATTACGTCCATTTCGTGAAAAAGTAATTAACCCAATATTAGTTATCTCCCCCAAAATCAAATTTCTTTCCGTCGATCACGATTTCTCCCGAAGAGGAGTCGGCAGTTTCCGCCGCCATCGATCGAACAGTGGCCCCCGTCTCTGCAGTAGCACCGATGATTCTATTGTTGCCATTGGTTTCCCTGACATATTTCTAGTTAGAATTCTTTCTAGAAAGACATCGGATATTTACAGGAGGAACCACGTGAAGGTTGCCAACATCCTAAGTGAAAGTGTTTCTGTGGAACGAACTAGGTTCGAACTTGGCACGCTCAGTTTGTCATTAATCACTTAGCCACCGTCACCTCCTTTTACAAAATAAAATCGATCAATTCACATTCAATAATTTGTTGAGGACAATAATAACAGAAAAAGGAGAGTAAATCACCTAAAACCTCCAAAGTTATGTCCCTTATAGCTTAAAGATAAAAAATATTTTAATCTAAAATAGCAGTGTGAATATTATCTTGGGAGGTACTACAGTTTTGAGGAGGGAGGGTGTTAGTTTATGCGATAAATCATCATCATATTTGGTTTAACGTCCGTTTTACATGCTGGCATGTGTTGGACGGCTTCTAGAAAATTGACTTCGAAACTAACCCATCTCTGGCCAGGTCTTTATTTATCCCTCTTTTGCTCAAGTCCACCACCACTACCACCACTAGCAGCAGTTTATTTGTTGAATCAGGCCACAATTAATCATCTGATGAAGGTGGGGCCTTCTATCACATTTGACCACATTCTCCCAAGACAATTTGGGTCTGCCAATGGTGGTCTTCTCTTCTAGCACATTCAACTGTCGGACTTTAGCAATCCAGCCATTGCTGCGCACAACACACCCTAACCAACACAGTCTGTTCTTCTGCATGATGTCCACGAGGCTTTTCAAGTTGACTTGTGTGAGTAGAGATTCAAAAGCTAAGCTTTATTCAGGCTTCACCGAACAGATCCATCTGACCATTGCCTTGTCGTTACGGTGCAGTTTCTTTAATGTTGGCCTCTGGAACTCCCTCCCTGCCTCCTGTTTCCCCGACAGTACTGACATGCAGAAATTTAAAATTAATGTAAACAGACATCTCGCTGCGCAGATCCCAATTTAGGTTGACGCCCCCCCCCCCCCCCGACCTTCTCCCCTTTTCTTTCTTCTCAGTAGCCCCTTACGTCTACAGTGGCGGCTTGCCTTGTTTGGGGTGAACTACGTTAAAAAAAATTTTTTTTAAATGTGCTAGCAGAGATTATCCAGATTTAATCTTCCTCTGAGGTCATTAGATCTAAGCCTGTCTTTAAGACTCACATTGCACACCCGTTGTGTCATTCTCATATGATTTCTCTTTATGCAACCCTCACTGGTCATGTTTCATTTCCATACATTATCTAATTGTGTACACATGCCTGATAGACTTTTCTCTTGGTTAAACTACATGAATATGACAAGGTTAAAAAGATATGAAATATGATATGGAGAACGCTATAAAATTTATTACAGAGAGTCGACCATATTTTCTGAGTGTGGGCCCAGTGTACTAGGTAAGTTCGAAGGCAATCAGTTGGATTATTTTTCAACACACTTTGGAATTACTAATATATATATATATATATATATATATATATATATATATATATATATATATATATATAACTTAAAGAAAGAGGCAAAATGACTTTTAAAAAACCATGTGTTAGATGCAGATATTTTTATTAAAATCAAAATAAAAAATAAAAGCAATATATTTTTTCCTTCTTCATCTTGACTTTTTTATCTAATAATTTAGCTTGATATAACAAGCCTTGTCAGAGCTTTAGACAAATAAAAGGTATTAACCATATTTTTTTTCGTAACAATCCTTCCTGGTCTTGTAGAAGTGACGCCCAATGTTGTGTGGACTTAACGGTATCTTCGAAAATTAAATTGAAAAAAAAAAGTTAATATATATATATATATATATATATATATATAGTGCGTCAGGTTATATATGAAAAGAAATCAAATAAAATGCTCGATCATATAAGAGAGCTAATATAATTTATTTAGATACTGTATATTACATATTTCAGCAATGTACCGCGGTTTCATCCAAAAGGGCAGATTTAGACATCTTTAGTAAATCTCCGTGCCCAGTGGAATCATCGGAAAGCTGAAACGATTGTAGTCACGCCCGACAGGGAATGGCGTCAACAATGACAGAAAACGGTGTATCTCTGAGGGCGTCCCCGAAAAAATCCGGTGTGGGATAGTGATTAACTAAGGCTCAAGGGAGGCCTTCATTTTATTCCCTAGCAAGTTTTATTTATTTATTTATTTATCTGTTAGCAAGTTTTATTTATTTATTTATTTATCTGTTCTTTTTGTAATGTTATTATTATACCTGAAAAAATACGAAAGGGGTGGCTATATAGTTTGCCGTTTGAGTTTGTGAAATTAGCATGCTTTTTTGTTGTCGTTTTTGGGAATAAAATTATGTATCGGATTAATTGTTCGATATAGAGCTGAAAGAGATGATTCAAATATGTTTTTATCTAGCCACACAGAACAACTGTGAGCAAATGTCTGAGGATAACATATATGTATATATATATATATATATATATATATATATATATATATATATATATATATATATATATATGTTATCCTCAGACATTTACTCACAGATGTTCTGTGTGGCTAGACAGGCAAGCACTTCAAGTCTAGATTGAAATGATCATTTTTTAGACAGTCGCTAAGCCATCAGCACAAGCCATAATCTCAATGTTTATATAAATACTATCAGCCACTGAAGATAGCTCCATTCATTTTTACAAATATCTTTGCATTAGCTCTAATGATAGTTGTCAATTTAATTTACCACAATGCTCAACCCACAAAGGGGTGAGGGGCATATGAGCACTGCCACCGAGTCTTTTTACTTTCATTCTGTTTCGCTTTCTTTTTTTTTTACTTATGCCGTTTTTTTGTCACCAAAGTATTTATTTTTCAAATGATTTTCAAAGTAAAATGTAATTACTACAGTATCATTTTGCCATTAAATTATTAATTGAACCCCATTAAATTATTCATTGAACCCAATTGTTATAAAACTATAACTAATTTTGTAAGTCTAAGATCATATTACTATCTATTTATAAAATTATTGGATGTAAATATCTTCTGAAACTTAATATGTTAATACATGTAGATCTTTTTAAAAATTGTAAAGTCAGAAATGACTTTTGATTCAACATATCTAATGCTTCGAAATTCCCTTTAAATTTCAAAGTGCTGCCACACAGTAATACTATTTTTTTTCAAACTCTTAATAAAATATTAATGTTAGAGTTCTTTACAAAAAAATTGAAATGCATTCTGGTGGATTTAAATTCGCAATTAAAATATTTGTATATTTTTTTATTTCAATAAAGAATCGATTAATACTTAATATGAATAAAATTAATGTGTAATAAAGATAAAGATATTTTGATTAATTATAGAATTTCAAATTCACTTTATTAATGTTTAAAAAAAACTTTTTTTGTAAAACCAATATATAAAATAAAATAAATGGTAGCTATGTTAAAGTTTCGTTGCTGAAATTCAGTTCTAATTGCTGCTTCGCAGACGGAAAGACGATGACAATGCAGAATGTGTTCCCCATTATAATTCACATAAGAAAATCAAACATTTTTAATTGAATTTTTACGGTATCTTTTGTCTATTAAATTGTTAGGTGAAAATACATAATACTTAACAAAGCCCCCCTCCCTCCTTCATGTTAAGAATGACTTTTTTAAATAATAACGTTATTACTTCAGCACAGTCTGTAAACTGCAGAAGTACCGTCTATTTTTTTTTGTACAAATACTCAATGAATTGAAAATGTAGTTTTTTCTTTTTACAAATACTCGTTTTTTTTTTCTCGCAAAAATGGCCGTCGCTTGTACTGACTATAGTTCTTAAAAGTGTCTTTTCTTATTGTTTAAAGTAGTTTTCGTTAAACTTTTGATTGTGTTTGAAAGATAAAAGCATTAAGTTAATATCTAAACGGAAACAAATGTATATTTACATGTGGAAAAAAAATTAGAATTAAAAATGTTATGAAAACAGCGAAAAAACAAAAACATCAGTTAAATGTTTAAAATTTGCTGGAAAGGTAAATATCAGTTTTCTGGAACTGTTTCAAAGATAATTATGTTACGAGCTGCGTCAATTTTATTAATTATTTTTACATGATGATTGATTAAAATCTTGAACAATTACATTACTCGATTTATTCTTAAATAATTAATGTAATTTTAAATTACATTAATTATTTAAGAATAATTTACTAATTTATTGTTACGACACATGTAAGAATTTCTTACATGTGTCGTAACGATAAATTACATTAATTTTTTTAAAATAAAGCTAAAAGAGTATTTTTTTATTTTAAGTGTGAAAAAGTAAATCGAAGTCAATGACTACACCGACAATATTCATTGGAAAAAAGTTAAAACATTAAAAATTATTTATTAATAAATAAATATGATTCAATTTTGAAAGAAAGTCATATTTGAATTCTATTTATTTATTAATAAATAATTGTGTTAAACTTTTGAAATAATATAATTGCAAAAAATATTTCATGTAATTTTAATGATTAGAGTTTCTGGGAAAATATAAAATGCGATCTAATTATATTTCCCTTTCGTACATGAACGTGTCATCATCAGCGTATTCAATTTTTTTTATAATCTTGAAAATAAACAAAAAATTGAAAAATTTGAGAATCAGGATCATAACGAAAAAAGAATTTAAAAAATTGGCTGATTTCTACTAACGATTGACTTGGGGAGGGATGGTGGCTCTGTTCTGTAATAAACAGGCGGGATTAGCTCACAAACCACCATTCACTCCCTCCATACCGTCCTCAAAATTTTATTTTCAGAGATTCAACAATTACGTTAATTTCACAATTCATCGTCAGTTATTTGGAAAGATAAAACGTAAGTTTGTAGTTTTGTCATTTTTTCATTAAATGAAAAAATGACAAAACAAATACAAACTTACGTTTTATCTTTCCAAATAACTGACGATGAATTTGTATCTTAAAAGCTATTCAGTCTTGTAAAAGTTATGTTAAATAAGTAAATGAAAGAAACTAGTATTTAATATCGTAGTATTCGTGTATTTGTATGAATCACTGCAGAACGAAGGGTCAATTTAAATGAAGGCTGCCCCAAAGAAGGTTGGCTCCCTCTACCGTGCTAGTAAACTCCTCACACCTGACATTATCCTTTATCTCTACAAAGCCACCATCCGCCCATGCATGGAGTATTGTTGCCACATCTGGGCTGGTACATCATCTACTACTCTCTCCCTCCTTGACAAGGTCCAAAAAAGAGTCGCCAACCTAATAGGTACCTCACTGTCAACCAAGCTCCAGTTCCTGTCCCATCGATAACACTAAACAATCAAACATTTTGAACATTTTGCAAAATTCAGAAGGTGCAGGCCAATAGTTTTTGGCTATTTTACATTCATGAAACCCCTTTCACAGCCTGAAAATGGTCCTAAATTAAAGTACTATATCAGATTTAACCATCTATATCCATTCATAGCTTTTGAGGATGTTTTAGGACCTGCAATGTCGCATGAAACCACTTTTTCACCGAAAAATGATGGAGTTTGAGTCCCGTGGAGCCCTAACGGCTATTTTTGGCCTGCACCTTCTGAATTTTGCAAAATTTTCAAAATGTTTGATTGTTTAGTGTTATTTATGTATAAATGAACACAAAAAAATACTACTCGCATGAATCTGAAATTTTCACCCATTACGTCCCACCCTTATTAAAAGAAAAAATAGCTTGATCTCTACTGTGCTATGAATCATATTATGAAGATTCAAGGTGCTAGCTGTTGAAATGAATCTTATACGAACTAAGTTGCATTTCTGTGTCATTTTTGTATGTTTTTTTTTAGAGGTAATGGGATTTTGTCCAATGTTTAGGTTTTCCATTATCATTAATTTTCATTTCAAGATGACATAACATTTGTAAGAATTTTTTACTTGTTTTAAGTCTGCATTTTTAGTTATACACTGAAATTTGGCTTCTGGACTAATAGCATACAAGATGTCAAATTTTCTCATTTCCAACAAACTTTGAACAGTCATAATTCGGTGGCTAATTGAGCTACCAAAATAAATTTGGTACCATTGTTTTGTAAATATCTATGTATCCACATTAAATGTTTTTAGATATGATGAAAAAAAAATGTTGGTTTTTGGATATCTAGATATATACATATTGAGAACTAATTTTTGAATGAGAACATTTATATTAAAAACAAGTTGAATAATTTTGTCTTGTGTAGATAAACAAATCTCTGTCTTCTTGTTAACTATTTCAAAGTTATTTGGCTACAAGACATGAAATTGTTTGTAGGAATGAACCTACTAAGTTTGGCATTCTATTGAATACACGACAAGGTTGCCAACATTTCAAAGAACGTTTTAAAATTTCTTCATCTTTCAATCATTTCACTTTCTGCTTTTTGAAATGTATTTTTTGTTTTGTCTCCTCAGCTGATCCAATCTTGGATTCCTGGTATGGAGCTCGACAGTGGGCTCTGTCCCCACTCGTACACACTAGCAGCGTTACTCGAGCCATGTATGAAGAAATGGGTGGCGAGTATTTGAAGGAACATGTCGCATCAAATCGATATTTCCCTACACCCAAATAGACAGAGATTCTTCATCCGCCTACACACAATCATCAATTTTTGTATCTTCAGTTCAACAAATATTCTTGCATTTTTGTCGTTTGTCTCTCATTGTAAACCCCTTTTCTTTTTTTTTTTCATTTTTCATCTTTTTTCATTTTCGATTAGAAAAAAAAAATAGATTTTGAAATAAACAAGTAGACTGTGCAATATTTCTTTGTCGTTTGTGTTTTATTATCTACTAGCGGAACCCGTCGCCCGGCGTTGCATGGGAGAAAGTACTACCTATTGCATGACGTCGAATAAAGAAAGAAACGGCCTATTGTTGTTTCTCCCCCCTCTACCGTGTTGGCGAATGCTATAAATTAAAAAAAAAAGAAAAAAGTGGTAGAGTAAAATGGGATCGAACGCTGAAACTGGCAATCATGAAACCTGCCTTCCTAACGACTGCACCATTGTTTCAAGTTAAACATTCATGTGAAAATAGGTCAATTAAGCTAAGCTTGATTATGGGCATGCGTGTTATGTTAAGATTCAGCAATGACACGGTTTAGGTCATTTGAAGTTGATGAAAATGACTGGATTTGGGAAAGTTTTCTATAATATGCATGTTAAAGGTGTATGATTTTGTAAATGTATCGGGGTCTACCAGTATCTTGGTGCTTATTGAATTAAATAGGAAGTCGTGGTTATTTTCCTATACTCCGAGAAGGTACAGGGGAAAAAACGTCTCTACTTTATATATTAGATTTAGGAAGAATTAATATTGAAAATTAAATCGAACATATACTAAAATTAGAAAGTATGGTCCTTGTAATGAATGGGTATCCAAAGGATTTCAGTATTTACAGAGTCAGTCCTGAGTATTGGCGGAGAATCCTGAGGTAATCTCAGAAATGGCCAGAGCAGTTTACGATTTGAAAGTCGCAAAAATCTTTTAGATCCTTGTAAAAGGCTTCGGCCATTTCCGACTCAGGACTGATGCCGTAAGTACTAAAATCCTCTGGATACCCATTCCTAACAAAAACTGAAAATAATTAGTAAAGACGTGGCGGCCATTTTTTAAATTTTATTATCTTATATATAAAGTAGAGACGTTTTTTCCCCTGTACCTTCGCGTCGAATAGGAAAATAAACTCGCACTCAATAGGTTACTACAATCACTACAACATCAAGCTTATTCGCTTGAGCGTGTTCTTAGCAAACTCTAGACTCTTACATCCACCTCGGGCAAATTATTACTTTCGTTCCTCACTCAGTCACTCTCCCCAAACCAGACACCATACAGGTAGTAGCAAGAACATTTCTCTCTAACATTTTACCTCTCCCACGCTACCAGTCTACACCGGGAACAAATACACAACGGATACTTTCACACAATTTACACCTTATTATTTACGTTAAATATGCCTTCACCTAACCACACAGTAGCATACGTTGCACAGAAAATATAACAGACGCTCCCTTCAATACATCTGACTACGTCACTTCCGCCAAAAAAAATTTACGGCTTCTACTCTAAGCCTCAACCAGCAACTACAGATCACGAAACGCCTGCCAGATTCACTACCATTAAACAATTATACCGATTCCCCTTACCTATCAAAATTTTCTTCAGGTAATATACCGTTCCTGTTCTGCTATTTCCGTTATATATTAATCTACTTCACTTCTTAAAATTGCTGCTACAATACTAACGTACTAGGTTAAAAAAAACATTTACAGATTACGCGATTGACATTCCATTATCCATGCTACGTAGCATTTTCACGTTATCGAATAACAGATTACATTAAACTGAACACAATGACAATCGCAAACACGACGATTTATTCACCTTCATTGTACTAATAAATACATTAGTACACTTCTGACAGAAAGTACAACATTTCTTATTCGATTTTATATGTATAACTTACTTTTCCATTAGTTTACTTTACAAAGATGTGACTTCTACACTATTTGAACCGAACTGTTTTTTTTTTCAAATCCGTTTTCAACGATCACTATTGACTATTCTAATATAAGTTTAATTCATACAATAAAAAAATTCACTGTTGACTATTTTGAGAAACTTTTAAATCATACAATAAATAAATCAATGACTATTCATGAAAATTATATATTTTCGTTTTAAAATTCACTGTTACCTACTTTGTGACAGTTTTACTTCATACAATAACAAAAAAACATTTACATTGTTTTTATAAGTTAATAAATAAATAAAAAAAATTGTCGAAATCGATTAACTTCTTTGGGAAGAATTCCCTCACCGTTAAATACTTTGAGACAAGTAACAAAACAAACAAACCGATTAGATACATTTTTTAAAGAAAGATAACAAACCACCGCGCTTACAGATTAGACGAATATCATTCCGTTATTCTTCTTTCGTAACAATTCACAGTAATCGAATAACGGATTACATTAATCCGACCACCTTCACAATCGAAAACATGCTACGATACGAAACAAAAATTGAATAATTCTGATATTTCATATTATAATAATTTCAAAATAAAATTCAACTCTAACAATTAATAAAAACGTTTACGTTTTCCTTATTTACATTAACTTAAAACAACTTCATTCCAACGAGTCGATCTGAAATGCCAGACTGCATTTTTCATTTTACATTATAAATTTTCGTTGTATACGATCACTATTGACTATTCTGATAGAATTTTAAATCCCCCGTGCTACCGTGTTGACAAATGTTTAACATTAAAAAAAAAATCGTTTTAGTAGAATGGGATCGAACGCCAAAAACTGTAACGTCGTAACCACTAACCCACCGATGGGGAATATAATATTAATATGAAAATTAATAGAGTTAAACGAAGCCTGTTCGATATATACTGAAAGCAATTTACTTTAATTTCACCTGAATTTTTATTTTTATTTATTTATAAACACCGGCTCTGTCTGTGATAAGGGCCCTTGGAAAATTAAAGAGGCCTACATAGCCCCATTAAAATCCACTCAAACACACAAATATAATTAATGTAGGCTGCAGAGCATTACAAATTGTATTCGGATGGGGGGGGGGCACTAAAATTACGATTATATGCTTATTTTTAATAATGAAGACTATTCTCTAATTTTTTTTCATGACTGCGATTGAGTCACATGAGCCAAATGCTGATGGCGACCGGGAAAAGTGCTGCCCGATTTATGTTACGATTCACCTTCTGGCGAGCAAATGTACGGTCCACCATGTGTAAGGGGGGGGGCATAACAATAAGTAAAAAAACATTTTTGTTATAACATTACATGCAGACAATCCTCTTTACTTTTAATTGCTTGCTATTGTTTAATTTGAGTCGGGTAAACCAAATCCTTGAATGTGCTTGGTGGCAGTAAGTGGCGGCGACAAAAACTGCTGCCCTTATATGTCATAGCATACATGTACACTGTTGAATGCCAGAAAAGAGGATAAAAATTTAAATCCTCTGACATAGATTCAGTTATCAGTGCAGAAATTCAAGATCCAGTGGCAGATCCGGTTTTACATGATTTCATTAGGCACCATATGATTCATGGACCATGTGGAAACATAAACAGATGTTCACTCTGTCTCAAAGATGGACACTGCAGTAAGAGATATCCAAGACACTTCTTGAGTGAAACTCAATCGGATACAAATGGCTACCCACAATATCGACGACTATCTCCTTTAGCTGGATGTTTTGAGACGACAGTTACCCTAGCTGGCAACATAACAGTTCCTGTAGATAACCAATGGGTTGTACCACATAATAGACTGCTTTGTGAGATTTTTGATGCACATATCAATGTTGAATATTGCAACAGCATGAAATCACTAAAATACATTTGTAAATATGAAAATAAGGGTAGTGATCAAGCTATCTTCACAATTGAAAGTAATGCTCATGATGAAGTTAAGAGATACGATACGGGACGTTACATATCAACCAATGAAGCCATTTGGAGAATACTTAACTTTCACATACATATACATCATCCCCCAGTTATTCACCTATCAGTTCATCTAGAAGATGGACAGCATATATACTTTACTGAAAGTACTGCAGCAGATAGAGTTGCAAATCCACCTTCAACCACTCTAACAACTTTCTTCACATTGTGTCAAACAGATTTTTTTGCACGTACACTTTTGTACTGAGAAGTTCCACTTTATTATACCTGGGACACTAAAACTATGGTCTTCAAGCGACGGTTACAGGGTAAGCCAGTTCCAGGCTATCCGTGCGTTAAAAGAACAGAAGTTTTGGGCCAGGGTATACACCGTGCATCCAAATCAATTTGACTGCTTCTGTTTGAGACTGCTTCTACGCAATGTTAGAGGTTCACAGAGCTTTCTGCAGACAATTTGAGACATTTGTTTGCCATCATGTTGATATCATGTGCAGTGTCTCATCCAAAACGACTTTGGGATGCACACAAATAAGCTTTTAGTGAAGATTTTCTTCTTAGGAAACACAATCAACAGCCTGAAGTTGATATAACATTTTTAGACGACATCTTCAATATGGCTTTAGTTCATATCGAAGATATGACTTATAAGATCAATGGTAAACCACTGACAAAATTGGGTCTTACCTCACCTAATCGATCTAATACACATCCGGTCATTACTGCATGGACGCGTGAAATTAGTTATCAACATCATGAGCAAGCATCAATTGTTCGAGATGGTATCGCACAACTAAATAATGAGCAAATTCATATTTTTCGTACTGTAGCTAATACTGAAGAAGATCAGCAAGGTGGCCTTATATTCCTTGATGTACCCGGAGGTACTCCTGGTGGTAGGACAGCTCACTCCACATTTAAGTTGCCATTATCTCACAAAAGATGCTGATCCAATTTGTCAAATAGAAAATTGTCAAGAGACGTGATGCTGTTATGGGTGGCATAACACTATTATTATCAGGTGACTTCCGGCAAACCCTTCCTATTGTTCCACGTAGAAGTCCCCCTGATGAGCTTAATGCTTGCATTAAATTGTCATATTTGTGGAAGTACATTAAAACTGTAACGTTATTTACAAACATACGTGTACATCTCAATAGTGACCCAATGGCTGGTGAGTTTGCCTCCCTCCTTAAAATAGGTGATGGCAAGCTTGCAACAACCAACAATGGCAAGATTGTTATTACTCCAGGTATTGGCTCAATTGTTTCATCACTCACCTGAATGGCTAACTGAGAGGGTAATTCCAGCTCCTAAAAATGACATGGTGCATGTCATCAATCAACAATTGCTTGATGAAATTCCAGGTGATGAACAAACTTTCACTTCTGTGGATTCTATTCTCGATCGCGTCCAGGCTGTACAATACCCTACAGAATTTTGAAATTCATTAGAATTGCCTGGTATGCCAACACACAGCTGAAAGCTGGATGCCTAATTATGTTACTCCGGAATCTTGATGCTCCAAGGCTATGTAATGGAACGAGACTGTGTTAAACGCATGCAACCTCATGTGATAGAAGCTGTAATACTAACTGGTGTGGCAAGGGGCAAACTGACATTCCTTCCCAGAATACCCATTATTCCGTCGGATTCTGCAATACAATTTAAAAGGCTTCAGTTCCAAGTTAAATTGTGTTTTGCCATGACAATTAACAAGTCCCAAGGACAATCATTGGCAGTGGTGGGTCTAAACTTGACTTCACCTTGCTTTAGCCATGGGCAGTTTTATGTAGGATGTTCAAGAGCTTTGTACGAATAACTTTTACCACTATAAAGGAGACATCTGTTGGAACAAACACAAGAACGCTAGGACACAGCTCCGTGTTAAATCCAATTTTAATTACCTAAATTACTTCCAGTGAAATGATTTATTTTCTGAATCTATTCATTTAACTTAAAAATTAAAATCAGGCTGTTATATTTCCCCGGGCAACGCCGGGACACGGGTCCTGCTAGTTAATAAATAAAATAATGGCTGACATGTATTTACTGTGATAAGTAATTTCTGGCTTGAATTAGTCTAAAGACAAAAGTCAAGTATTATGGTTCATTTGTGCTCTTAAGCCCTGTCGATGCAAGATGTAATAAATTAAGAATATTAAATACTAGTGTACACCTCCATCAAAAATGACGGACAAAAGATTATGCTTAGCCAGTGTTTGCACTCTCTATCTAAGATATATGACTAAAATATTTGTATAAAATCACAGAATTACGTCAGTAATTTAATTTTTCATATATAAATTATCGTATCTGATAACTTAAAGTGTGACATGTGTAATGCTGGTGGTAGTTGTGAATGTAATATCACTGCTCGTTGTTGTGTTGCTTGGGGAAGGTTCAAAACCAGATGATGATATGATTTCAATTTCGATATCTTTTTATTTATTTATTTATTTTTTATTTATTATTTATTTATTTATTTTTAATTTATATTTTATTTATTTATTTATTATTTTTATTTATTATTTATTTTTTATTTATTTTTTAAAAATTTATTTTTATTTATATATTTATTTATTTATTATTTATTTTTTATTTATTTATTTATTATTTATTTTTTATTTATTTTTTATTTATATATTTATTTATTTATATATTCTTGCATGGCAGTGAGACATGAGCCCCAAATGCTTCTGATTTGCAATGGCTTTGGTGTAATGACCGTGCAATGATCAGGTGGATGTGTGGCAGCAAACTAGAGTAAGGAATCCCTTCAGCCATGCTCTATCAGAAGTTATTTGATATTGGTGGGATTGTGAATGTTTTACGCACTCAGCAGCTCAGATGGTTTGGTCATGTACAGCGTGCCACCTCCTGCATCAACTCAATAACACGCATGGATACTCCAGATACAAGGGTGCGTGGAAGACCAAGGAAAACCTGGCTTGAGTGCATACGAAGTGACTTGACTGCTTGCAGTATGACTGGTATCAACCCTGTGATTGGATCACATGGAGAGCAAGCATGAGACGTTGCCTGGTGTTTCCCACCCTGGAGTAAATACCAAAACCAGATGATGATATGATTTCAATTTCGATATCTTTTTATTTATTTATTTATTTATTTTTTAATTTATTATTTATTTATTTTTTTATTTATTATTTATTTATTTATTATTTATTTATTTTTTAATTTATTATTTATTTATTTATTTTTTAATTTATTTTTAATTTATTTATTTTTTTAATTTATTTATTTATTTTTTATTTATTTATTTTTTATTTATTTATTTATTTACTTTTTAATTTATTTATTTATTTTTTATTTATTTATATATTTATTTATTATTTTTTAAAATTTATTTATTTTTAATTTATTTTTTAAAATTTATTTATTTTTTATTTATTTATTTTTTTATTTGTTTTTTTATTTATATATGTATTTATTTTTTATTTTATTTTTTATTTATTTTTTTAAATTAAAATTTTTTTAAAATTTATTTATAAGTTATTGTATTTTTTTATTTGTTTATTTTTTATTTATATATTTATTTATTTATATATTCTTGCATGGCAGTGAGACATGAGCCCCAAATGCTTCTGATTTCCAACAGCTTCAGTGTAATGATCGTGCGATGATCAGGTGGATTTGTGGCAGCGTATTAGAGGAAAGAACCCTTTCAGCTTTGCTCTATCAGAAGTTATTTGGTATTGGTGGAATTTGGATGCCTTACACGCTTGGTGTCTCAGGTGGTTTGGTCATGTACAGCGTGCCACTTCCTACATCAACTCAATAACACGCATGGATACTCCAGACACAAGGGTGCGTGGAAGATCAAGGAAGACCTGGCTTGAGTGCATATGAAGTGACTTGATTACTTGCAACCTGATTGGTATAAACCCTTTGGATCGGACCACATGCAGAGCAGGCGTGAGTCTTTGCCTGGTGTTATCCATTCTGGATTTCTGGAGATTCGCAGCATCGTAAATACTAAAACTGGATTGATGATGATAATAATTAAAAAAAAAAACACCCACCGTTAACTTTTTATTATAGATTGAATAATTTTTTTTTAGAATTCATTTTAGGTAGCAGGGTTAGTCTGAGATGGTTTTTTGATTTGCTATTTGGTTTTTCGCTTCCCCTCACCATTGGAAATGGTTTCATTTTGTTTCATTCAGGGACTAGAAAAAGGCATATTTTTACTTGGTAGCTTTTGCATTATTGAATCAAAGCACACACACATATTATAAATGCACATTGGTCTTTATTATAGGTTGGCGGATGATTTATAAGTTTTGGATGAGTTTCCTAATCTTGGTCGTTGTAATCACTACGTTTTGATCGCTTTGCCCTCCAGACTATTTCAGGTGTTTTGTGTTGAACTCAGGAAGCGTCATGGAACTTTGAACCGAACCCTTTACTGGAACCTTGTGACCTTCTTTTAGTTAACTTGTCAGATTGCCTTGCTGTCTTTGCTTCAGTTTGAACTCTGAACCACAGATAGCCTGCACACTTTAACTAAAGTAATAACAATAGCCAAAATGAGGAAAACAGTCCGTAAGTAGGGGTGGGACGTAATGGGTGAAAATTTCAGATTCATGCGAGTAGTATTTTTTGTGTTCATTTATACATAAATAACACTAAACAATCAAACATTTTGAAAATTTTGCAAAATTCAGAAGGTGCAGGCCACTAGTTTTTGACTATTTTACATTCATGAAAACCCTTTCACAGTCTGAAAATGGTCCTAAATTAAAGTACTATATCATATTTAACCATCTATATCCATTCATAGCTTTTGAGGATGTTTTAGGACCTGCAATGTCGCATGAAACCACTTTTTCACCGAAAAATGATGGATTTTGAGTCCCATGGAGCCCTAATGGCTATTTTTGGCCTGCACCTACTGAATTTTGCAAAATTTTCAAAATGTTTGATTGTTTAGTGTTATTTATGTATAAATGAACACAAAAAAATACTACTCGCATGAATCTGAAATTTTCACCCATTACGTCCCATCCCTACTGAAAGATTCTAAACAATAATGAAAATTCTTCATTCAAAAAATACTGACAAATATTAATTACTAGTTGGCTTCGCCTGCTTTTCATCACTTCGCGATTTAATTCCTATTTACTACTTGAAATCATTGAAACTAAACTAATCGATAAGAATACGAAGACAGAACTAATTGATAAAAAAAGACAGCACTAATCAATAAGAAGATAAAACTTATCTCTGAGAAAAAGTTAACGTGTGTCCCTTCGTTTGTCAATTTGTCTTTTCTTATCGATTAGTTTTGTCTTCATTTTTCTTAAAATCAGCGAATTTTGAACATATTTTTTAGCCATTTCAAAGCTGGATTTAAACATTTTTCCAACTTTTAACTTCAAACATATTTTTGTCAATGAAGGAAGGGAATGTTTTTTGATTTTATTAAAAGTGAGAGAAATTATTCAATTTCTTTTTTATCATTATCTAGATATTAATACGATAGCGTGTGTGTTCGTGTGTCACACTTACATCAAAAGCTCTGTGCATGTGTACCGCACCTAGATTTAGAAAAATCATTCAACTCACCTAATTTTCGTAATATTTTCAAATATTTCCTTTTGGTGCAACGGTTAGCGATGTAGGATTTTGACGTCTGTTTTTGACGTCGGCTCGACTGGTTTATAGTTCAATCCCAACCAACCTCTAAGATTTTTTTTTTTCTACATCAAAGGAAGGGGAGGTAGGGAGGGGATATATATGTATACAAGTCAAATCTTATATTTTATTCAAACATGTATAGGTTATGAACAAGATAATTAGTATTGAAAACATCGTTCCGTGTAATTTACATGGGTCTCGCTAGTCACTTATTATTAAGCTTAAACCTCCACATAAAAAATAAATTTGCATTCATACTGCAGAAGCACACTGGTCACACGTACATTTACCTTTGTTCATAATATGATGCATATGTTGCATACCCCTCTGCTTGGGCCGCGCCGGTACTCGTTTTGTATACTCGTCCCGGAACGGGCCGTGGCAGTCCTCGTTTAATCACTCGTCATTTTTAACACCATAAATCATATAGTTTGCATACTTTAAATTTCTCCCTCGCCGCGTAGAGGCTGCGTGTCGTCCAGTGGCTGTCTTCCTTCCTCTCTTCTGTACTGCCGTGAACATCGCCACTACAACAAAAACTTCATGACCGACTCGGAAGACAAACAATCCTTTAAATTTAATTTCTGTTTTATTTCAAGCGTTAGTTATCCGTCAGCTGGGAGATATTCACTAACGTCGAGAGAGAGAGCAAATTACTGCTTTTGTAATTACTTTTCAATTAAGTCTTAACCATTCGTGGAGAGGGGGGAAGAGATCTCTCGCCTGTATTTTCTTAGGGAAATAATTCCCCAATGTAAGTTGCAGACTACATGGTAAAAATCACGTCTGATAAGTTCGCCTTCAAAACTCAGACTGCTAAAACTCGCTTCTCACGAAGAACGAGTGACATCATGGATCCCTCTGCTTCCCACGCAAAGGCCCGTGACGTCACAGAGTCTCTCGTAGGTGCACATTGACCCTTGATCCGAGGTCTCGTCATGCAGTGACCCTGTCACGTCTGTGAGCTCCGACTGTGAGAACAGGCCCTATTCTGCACTCGACTGCATGGGTCCACCCGCGCTAATTCGCGCAAGTCAAACCAACGATTTCCAACAGATACGTCCATTCCCATAGGGCCATTATTCAACATATAAATAAAGCTGCAACAGGAATTTGACTGAAAATCACCCTAAATGAAGCCTTTTTAGCTAGTAGTTGTTAAAAACAGCAGATTCGTTTGTTTTTTTATAACTTACAAACTGTACTTATCCGGTATTTCTTTTCTTTTTCGCTTTTTTTTTTACGATGCCATTTTTTTTTTATTACCAAATTATTTAACAAAAAAAAAAAAGAAGAAGGATTTTGAAAGTTAAACTTAATTATTACCGTATCATAATCAATGTCTGTTTTACGTGCTTGCATATGCCGGACAGTTTTTAGAAATTCACTTCCAAACTAACCTACTCTTTTCAGGTCTTTATTTATCCCTCTTTCTCTTAAGTCCATCCTTATCACTTCCTCCCATGTTTTTCTTAGCCCCCCCCCCCTGTGAACTAACCCTGCTACCTCAACTGTTCTACATCTACTAACCCAAGACCTTGCATCCATTCTTTCAATCGTAGTCTCCTGTTCTGCACACATCTCCCTATATGGTCCCATTTAATCTTCTTTTGAGGTCATCAGATATAAGCCTGGCCCGTTTCACTACCATACATCACCACACTGCCTACACATAACGTATAGACTCAAAATGAGACGGTTTATTAGAACGTTCATGTCACGGTTTACTTGATTGCTATGCACGAGTCATCATTCATTTAAAATATATATGATAATCATCAGTTCATTTTGTTTAATTGCATAAGAAATATGTGATTCAAAATACCATAAATTTTTTATTGAATCATATATTAAATTTTTTTTTTTTTTTAACATAGTTCACCCCAAACAAAGCAGGACACCACTGTAGGTGTAAGGGGCTATTGAGATTTAGAGTGTAAGTTTTGCAGGTCATCCTAAGTTGTGAGCTGTGCAGTGAGATGTCTGTTTACATTAGTTTTAAATTTCTACATGCCAGTAGAGTTGGGGAAACAGGTAGCAGGGAGGGAGTTCCAGAGGCGGGCAGCATGAGGAAAGAAGCTATTGGAGTAGAAGGTTCTCTGGCATCTGTGGATCTTCACAGTGAATGGATGGGACTTATCTGATTGTCGGTTTGGTCTAGTGTATTTACGTCGAGGGAGGCACCAGGGCAGCAAGTTCATCGGAGCACAATCCATTGAAGTACTTGTAAAGTAGGCACAAGGATGAAACATTGCGGCGATGGGACAGCGGCTGGATCTTGGTGGATAGTGAGGGACTTACCTCTACCGTGCTAGAAACTTTCTCACACCTGACAGTATCCTATATCTCTATAAAGCCACCATCCACCATGCATGGAGTATTGTTGTCACACCTGGGCTGGTACACCACCCACTAGTCTCTCCCTCTTAGACAAGGTCCAAAACATTCAATATTATGAAAAATTCTCTTTTCCCCACTGGGGAATTATAATAACAGGAAATTCTTGTACTTAATTTATTTATTTATTTTTTATTTATTTATTATTTTTTTTTAAATTTATTTATTTTTATTTATTTATTTATTTTTTATTTATTTATTTTTTATTTATATATTTATTTTTTTATTTATATATTTATTTTTTATTTATTTATTTTTTATTTATTTATTTTTTATTTTATTTTTTATTTATTTTTTTAAATTAAAAAAATTTTTTTTTAAAATTTATTTATAAGTTATTTTTTATTTTATTTTTTATTTCTTTATTTTTTATTTATATATTTATTTATTTATATATTCTTACATGACAGTGAGACATGAGCCCCAAATGCTTCTGATTTCCAACAGCTTTAGTGTAATGATCGTGCGATGATCAGGTGGATGTGTGGCAGCAAACTAGAGGAAAGAACCCTTTCAGCTGTGCTCTATCAGAAGTTATTTGGTATTGGTGGGATTTTGGATGCCTTAGACAAGGTCCAAAACATTCAATATTATGAAAAATTCTCTTTTCCCCACTGGGGAATTATAATAACAGGAAATTCTTGTACTCTTGTCTTCGTCCATACTTATGCACATACTAACCATTTTCCCTTTTGTTCACGCACTTACGAGGAAGACTCAATAAAGTTGTTTCATGTATTAGAAATGGACTTCGTCTCATTTTCTAATCCACGAGGGTAGCATGCTCTCGTTTCGTCAGCCATGACTGGGAGAAGTCTTCAGTAATTCGTAATATATCGTATCGCCCGACGAAGTAAAAATTATAGAGAAGAACGGTGGCGGTGGAGAGTAAGACGACTCAAAAAAGCAGCGCATATGTTGGGCAACAATGACTTAACTAAGCAGACCTAGTATAGAATTTAATACAATATGCGAAGCATTAATTATAAATAATAGATAAGGTGATAATAAATAAATAAATATATATATATATATATATATATATATATATATATATATATATAGTAAGACTACATATGAAAAACAAAAATAGGTTTAAGGTTGCCAAAATTCATACTAGAATTGTCCGCAGTGGTAGTACTAAGAAAGATTCAGTTCTAAGTGATAGTTATCCGAAGGTTAAAGGTTCAATCCTCAGTGCAGGCGAATTACTGAAAATTTACGTGGATTAAATAAAGATTTCCATTCAAAATTCCGTCCAGATTCCCGAGTTCGACAGAAATATCCCTGAGTTCGAAAAGAAACACCTGAAGAAGGCCGAAGGTTACAGCTGCTGAAACGTTGTGATGATAGCACTCAAGATGAGAACAGTAGTCCGAATAATCCAAAATATACCATATATATATATATATATATGTCTCGGAAGTTTCTCAACCATTAAAACTATATAAAAAAAACAAAAAAAAACAAACAAAACCGTAAGTCCCAAGTCGTTCAGTGGAAAATCACTCATGTAAGTCAATTTAATTTTTACAGTTATTATATTAGTTTGCTTCTAACATTATTTAAGGGATTATCAGTTGTTTACCATGAAAAACTGTTTCGGGAATTTAAAAACAAGACAGTATTTAATTTCATGGCTTCCCAGCAGAGTTGATCAGACCCCACTTCCCTTAAAAGACAAAAACATAAACGTTCCGTATACTAAACCTAAGTTTTGTTCCGTATAAATGTTTTGCTAACTTATATTAGTTATTAAAAAAAAAAGAAAAAAAAAGTCCTCCTTACCTGTGTTGTTCGTATGTCTAATAAAAATTATATATATATATATATATATATATATATATATATATATATATATATATATATTAATAATGGAGTTTATGTATCTGTCTGTCTGTCTGTCTGAAGCCGAAACTCCAGTATGACTATTTTACTGAAACTAATCTTTTTGAAATTCTTTATATACTGTCATCAAAAGTCGTTCAAACACCAGATGGGTGTTGCCATTAACATAAGTCATTCCTTTAAACCTTCAATTAAATTCATATTTACAAATATACACTTATAACTGCTATTATCCAATTTACATATGTATTTACAATATTTTCCGATAAGGTTATATTAATAAACATTATTCATACAATTAATTAAAGCCATTTTCATCATAACCGGCGTGTTTTCTAAACCATTTCAACGCGAGTACTGCTAAAATTGCAAAGTCATTAGCTGTTTAATAAGTGGTGTCCTCCCTCCCTCCGGTAATTAAATATGGCGATCTGATTAAGCAGCCGATTAGCTGTTTAATCAGTGGTGTCATCCCTCCCTCCTGTAATTAAATATGGCGATCTGATTAAGCAGCCGATTGGCTGTTTAATCAGTGGTGTCATCCCTCCCTCCGGTAATTAAATATGGCGATCTGATTAAGCAGCCGATTGGCTGTTTAATCAGTGGTGTCCTCCCTCCCTCCGGTAATTAAATATGGCGATCTGATTAAGCAGCCGACGTTAATGTGGGACGTTAAATATGTAAACAACAACGCTCGCAAACACCGTGCTCAGTTTTCCATTTTTAAAACCGTCCTAAGTTTGTTTATTCTTAGCCATTATGTTTTAAAACACAAATTTATTAAATTAAATTGTTTAATTAAAATAATAATTGATTTAAAAATTACTATATAAAAACGCGCGTGCGCACGCACGCACACACACACACACACACACACACACGCACACGCACACGCACACACAGTTCAGGTAAACTTTTTCTTTCCGAGAATTAAAAAACTTTTCGTGTTTACTGTATTTGATTTCTTAATACTTTAATATCCAATATTATCATTTTTTCACGACCTCAACAGAATTTATGATTCCATGTTTTATTTATTAAGAAAAAAGATGTGATTTTTTTTTCTTTAATGTCAACAAAATAAACTAACACATTGTACTGGAAAACTATACAACTGATTGTAGAATCAAATTGTTTAATTAAAAAAAGGTCATTAAACAAACACACACACACACACACACACACACACACACACACTGTTCACTGTATTTGATTTTTTGGTGCTTTTTCATTTTAGGACCCACGCTAACTTTGACCCCATCGTTACAGTTAGGGTTAGGTTTTTTTTTTTCCTTTTTAATTAAAAATATTTACATGTATGGGGGGGGGGAGGATAAAAAAATTGGGGGAAGGCGGTCAAAAAAATTTTTTTTTTTTTTTCTTAACTAAAAAATATTTCTATGACTGGTAATATAAAAAAATTGAGGGGGGTACAAAAAAATTTTGTTCTTTCTTTTTAAACTACAAGTCTTTCTATTTATGGGCGACGGTACAACAAAAATCGGGGTAGGATCGAATTTTTTTTCCTTTATTTTCAACTAAAAATAATCTTGGTCATAAACACAGAAAATCAATGTCTAACCACCACAGAAATATGACTGGGGCTCCATTGGCTTACGCGTGAGCCTTCATTTCTGATGCGGCAGCCTAGCAAAAATTTTTTGCTAGTATATATAATGTTTTTTTTAGATTATGACAATAGGACTTTTTAGAGTAAAAATCAAAGAAGTATTAATTAGTAAAATAGAAAAGAAGATGTTAAAAGATTAATCGTCTTTAACAAAACAACAATGGCTGCCGATTCGATTGAAAAACAAAATTGTTAACAAGGAGTAACGAAACAAAGTAAAGTGTTGTGTAATTATAAAATTATTTTATTTTAAAAAGTTAATGTAGGTATAACAATAGTTTTTTTCACAAGTTTGTATATGAATTAGATATAAAAGTAATTTACTGTTAACAAATATTTTTTTCTTGGAATAGTGACAGCGTTCGTCTTTCGTTTCACTTTCAGTGTTCTGTTTTTAGATAAACACGAGATAACGACCATGTCTGTTGAAATCGCTTGCTTGCTTAATTTTATTCGTTTGTTCACACATTTCAAGCGTGTTTTTCTCAAGTTTACATACGTAATGCTAAATGGATTTTAACTCGAAATGATTCCACATTTAATATTTAACAAAAACAACAACATTAAAGCATTCTTAATGCTTATACAGAATTTTTTCTCGCATTCGTGTGCGCAGCTCATCTCAAGGATCACCAATTTCCACTAATCGGAGGAAAGACTATTTGGTTTCAAACTTCCCATGGGCCTGATACTAAGGAGGAAGAGAAATCATGACTCTAAGGCTGCACAACCCATGGGTAACTCTACGACTCACAACGAGGGTGTTACCCTTATTGTCTTGGTGGGGTTTTCCTCACATACCCGCCGCAAATAAGATGTTATCGCAATTTTAACCACGTACAGGCCAAAATCGATACACGTAAGGACCTCGGGCAATAACTAGACAATTAAATAAACAGTAAGAGAAAAAAAACAAGCTATTTTAAACAACAAATAATTTATTGAAGAAAGAAAAAAAGGTAAAATGAGTTCGGCAGAAAGTCATTGTTCAAAGTTCACTTCATAGACTGAATTTAAGTTCCGATGGACACACGGAAAGGCTGCATAAATAAAGTCCTAATTATGCTGCCCGAAGGCTTATTAACTTTGCTAGGAAAGACATGTCAGAAAAAAGAGAAAACTTACTTGAAAGAATTTTGTTAGTAAAATAAAAAAATACCAGAAGAATATAGAAAAGTCCTTTTTGTTCGCGCTGATTTGTTTCCTTTGATTGTTCATTTTTTTTTTATTGACATCGCATCGTTTTTTCGATCGACTCCTTTTGAGAATAGTGGCACTCTTCCACGTCAACTCTTCATTTGGAGACATCTTTCGGAACACACTTCGTTTTGTCTTTTCCAAAGGCACATTTGCCTTTCAAATGAATAACTTCCTTGTTTCTGTTTTTAGAATTCAGTGGACTTCTCCGTCCAACGTAAATATTCAACCTCGAACACTAGTTGAAACTCCAACTTCTTTGAAGATTTTTACAGGCATGCTCTCTACATATTCCTGTTTTAACATTCTTGTTTTTAGGACTTCTTCATGTCCGAGTTGAGTCGACCGACCTCTCCACCTCGAGATCGTTTCAGCAACTAACTTGAATTTCGCGGTTATTTCAACGGCTTCCGGCGTCAAACGCCCACGCTTCAGACACCGACACGTGCCATCAGCAGCAGTCATTCATTACAAGTTCTTAAAAAAGGGGGTTTTAGAAGAAGAAGAAAAGAAAAGAAGAAGAAGAAGAAGAAAATAAATTTCTGACACTCTCCCGAACAAAAAAAAGAAAAGAAAAAGATCGCTCACTTACAGTCTAATAGTAAACATAGTCAGGATTCTTATCCTTAACACATTTTCTACCTCTCTTAGGTTTAGAATTCTCTGCTCCATCATCATCACTGCACAAATCCTTATCTCTCCCAGGTCTCACTTGGTACGAATGAGATATAGATAGCTCCATAGGATACAAATGCTTAATAGAATGCTCGCTACATGTCTCTCCCTTCTTTATCAAGGCAGAGCGAACAATTCCGTCAGACCCCTGAGTGAGCTTAACAACTCTACCTAGCTTCCAATAGGGCCTAGGTTTAACGAGATTCCTAACTAGGACTATATCATCTACCTTAATTTTGTTACTAAATTCCGCTTGATGCAAATCCTTAGACAATTCCCTCAGACTCAGTAAATATTGCTCATACCACAATGACTTGAATCTGATCAAAAGGCATTCTCTACCTTTCAAACTCTCGATCAAATCCACTCGATTCGGGGGCACTTCTAAACAAGAATCGTTTTCAAGGTTCAAGAACACGGTTTTCCCAGGAGAAAAACGCATAAAGGCACTAGGAGAGATGACTTCCAGGGAAGCATCATCGCTACAACGATAAGTCAAAGGCCTATCATTTACCGCTCTTTGTATGTCAGACAAAATGGTTAGCAGTTGAAAGTAATCCAACCTCTTGCGACCAATTGTTTTGAATAGACAACACTTGACAGTTTTTATCAACCTTTCCCATATTGCTCCGAACCAAGCAGAATACGAAGGAATCCTGCAGTGTTTTATATTACACATTTCCAAATCTCCTCTGAATCCATCAGAGAGAAGAACTTCTTTCACTAAGTCGCACCCAGCAACAAAGGATAAAGCATTGTCTGAGTATATGTGTGATGGCACACCATATACATTGAAGAACCTCAAAAAGGCTAACACTACCGATTGAGTACTCATTTCTTCAACCAACTCCATATGTATAGAACGCACACTAAGACAAGTGAATAGCAATATGTACATCTTTTTTACTTTACTACCGTCCTCTACCCACAGGTGACCCGTGAAGTCTATCCCCGTATGGTAGAAAGGTCTGATAAGATTAACTCGATGCTTGGGTAGGTTTGTCATCTTAGGATAACGAAAAGACAAGGATTTAAACTTCTTGCATACCATACAACTAGCAAGAACAATCTTGACGGCCTGCCTGGCCTTGGGTAACCAAAACCCAGAATTGCGCACCTTATCAAGCGTAGCAGCAATCCCCAAATGCTTGCATTTTATGTGACACTCCATCACCAACAAACTGGTTAGGTGACACATTTTAGGCAGCAGAACAGGACTTTTCACTTCTTCGGAAAAATATTCAGAGTTTTCTATACGTCCCCGACAACGTAACAAATTGTTGTCATCCAAAATTAGGTTCAACTTATTCACCAACAAAGGAATATTACTTTCAACTTTACTTTTCAGAAAACTTATTTCTTCAGCGAAAAACTCACTCTGAGTAACCTTAATCAAATAGGACTTTGCCTCAGAAGTAAAATTGACATCACGCTTATCGCCCCTTAACTTGGCAATAAATTTAAACACAATCTCTAAGGTACTCATCAACCTTTTGAGAGAAGAGAATCTTTCCAACTCAACCACACATGAGTTAGAATCCCCATTCAAGCCAGTATAAGCAGTTACCAAGGTCTTGCATTTGTCACTAATGCAATCCAACTTATAGTCAGGCCACTTCAACTTTTCTGTCTGTAACCATACTGGACCTCTAATCCAAAGGTTTTTATCCTTTTTAAACTTACTAAAGGAAACGCCTCTAGTTAACAAATCTGCAGGGTTTTCACTAGTACTTACATACTTGAACTTTAAGGTATAACCCTTACAACTTATCTCATTCATAATGAATTTTATATCCTTCAAACGATTTTTAGTGAACTGGCACTTAGTGTGTACAGATTCAGACAACAACCAAGATAGCACTACCTGTGCATCTACAGCAATGATAATTTCCTCAAACAGCTTGGGAAACATTTCAATCAAAATAAGGAGATGCTTAATTCCCAGATATACAGCTAGTAATTCCAACGTAGGAAGAGTTTTTTTAACAGAAGGAGCCACTTTGGCTTTCGCATAAAATAGCCTGGCCTCTCCTCCCTGATACATATATTCGACTATGCCATAAGCAAGATTCGAAGCATCACAAAACACGATCAAGGTAACAGGCGAATTGGTTTGTACTGAACATCTTTCAAAACCAATTTTTTGAACATCTCGGAGATTTGCCTGAAAACTATTCCAAACAGACAACAAGCTATCAGGAACTACCTGATCCCATGCCACTCCTGATTTCCAAACTTGACTTAATATAATTTTTCCTTTTATAGTTATAGGCAATACTAAACCTAACGGATCAGATACAGACGAACTAACGGATAGCATATCTCTTTTTGTGGAGACTGACTTTTTAACTTCACCTTTGGAGATACCAATTTCGTCTGACTCAGGGTCATACCAATACCCCAGTACTTTCTCACAGGGCACTCCATGAGAAGAGTAATTGTTATCTGCTCGAATGCGAGCAGACACCAATTTACTGTTACTACAGCACGTTTTCAATAAGAAGCTTCCCTTTTCCATGACATTCACAGCCTCGGTATAGATTTTCAACAATTCATCAGGAGACCCATGTGTTTTCACTAGATTATCTACGTAAAAGTTTTTTAACAACATGTCTCTACAAGGTCCCGATGAGTGCTTCTCAACGTGGTGCTTCACTACGTAACTTAAGATGAAGGGACTAGACACAAACCCGAATATCAGAGTTTTGTATCGAAAACACACTAATTCATCTTTTATTTTTAAAAAGAAGCAGAATCTATTTTTGTCAAAGTTATTCTTTAGTCTAATCATCAGAAACGCCTTTCTGATGTCAGCTAATAATACATAATTATCTGTTCTAAACTTGAACAGAAGTTCCAACATGTCAGTATACAGATTTATGCCACTATAAGCACAATCGTTAAGAGAAGGTTTATTATTTACCCTCAACGAGCAATTGAAAACAGGCCTAATCTTAGTCGTGCACTGCACATCATTTTTAAAGACTGGCCGGTGCGGTATCCACGTATACTTGTAGAACTCCGAAGGAGTCGGATGGATTCTTTCAATCACACCCTCACATTCCTGGTCTAGGAAGACTTTGCAATACTCAGAATATAAGTTCTGAGAGGATAATCTGTCCACTACTTTATCTAGGACAGCTAACGATACTCTATGGTTAGAGGGTACTTTCTTTAATTTATCTAAGTCCCACGACAAACCTATGTAGTAATTATTATCTCTGTATTCAATAGAGGAGCTGAATTCTTCTATTTTCTTTCTGTCGTAATCACTACTAACTTCATTAACTATCCCTAATGATTCCAATTTGAACATTTGTTCAATACCCCTGTCCACGGAAGCTCCATCAAGACCATTCCAAGGATCCAGATGGTTGGACTTAGGTTCTAGAGCAAAGTAAACATGGGTCACATCACAAGAAGCATGTTCACCGATGACTTGATTATAATTTAAACCAATCTCCATATGTGGTTCAAAATCAGAGGGGTCGCCAAATAATATCATACCTAGCGAGGACTCAAAAGCAGAACCATTTTTAATCTTTGTTAATCTTAAGGGTCCCAGAAATCTAATCACATCAATCCCTATCAGACCGTATATTTCAAGAACATCACTTCTCAATTCGGAGAAATCAGCAGCAAGTTTAACGTCGCTTTTCTTCAAATTACTGATCACCTCCTCCAACCCTTTCATTTTGAAGGACAAATCCAACTGTTCATCCATCAGAAAATTGATACTTCTCGCAACATCGGGAAAGGACACCTTCAATGTTACTTCATTCAAGTCTTTCTCTTGGCTACCAATAAAGGTCTTTATTACGTATTTTAGACGATGCAAGGAAGACAACTCTTCTTTCATAAATCTATCAGAAAATCTTTTACCCATATAAGACCGTTCACTACCAGTGTCTAGCAGACAATTTACGGTGTGAAATTCGCCACCTACTTCAACTGTGATACCTATCACAGGCAACAATGAAGAACTACTCTTCAACCTGCAAATATTTGACTTCACCACAGGTTTGAGAAAACTCGGACACAAGGCGGACAAGTGTCCCGACTGTTCGCACGACCAACACGTAATCTTATCGTTTTTTTCATAAGGACACAAATTCTTCAGATGATATGAGCTAGTACACCTAGCACATAACTTCAATTCGCTACATCTTTTAAGTCTTTCTTCGTAAGAGGGAAACTTATTACAGTCACGAGACAGATGATAATCGTTTCTACAAAAACAACACCTAAACTTAACCTTATGTGTTTTAACATGAAAATTTTTCAACGTGGAAGGTTTCTTTTCAGGTTCGAAAGGCCTGAATTTACTCTTTTCCTTAAAGGAATCAACTTTACGATATCTCGAATCGTGCTCACAAAATTCCAGTGTTTTAAATATCTCAACACTATTCTCCAGAATTTGGTTCAAAGAGGGATAATTTCCGTTCACCTTATGTATTAATTCTGACTTAAAGGAAGTTGTCAGTTTATTGAATACAATGTGACTTAACAAACGATTTCCCGGAGAATTACTCTCAAAGAAATCCAAACCGAACGAGTTCTTTAACTCGCACAATTGGGTTTTCATCTTAGTCAGGAATTTCTTTACGACATTATTATTATACATGCGATTTTCATTCAACATGGACGAAAATATAGAGTCGACGATACACTTTTCGTCTAAGAACTCTTTCGATAGCAAGTCCAAAGCTACTCGATAATTTTCATCTGATACAGACAGATGTTTTATCACATGAAAGGCATAACCAGAAAGATGGTTTTTCAATATCACTAATCTTAATGCGTCACTATCAAGATTAGCTACACAATTCAAAAATTCTCTATGGAAGTTTAGATAAGCTAACTCATCCGTTTCCAGATCCCTATCGCTAAACTTGGGACAAACTATTTTAGGGGTTAAATCGATGCCTTTTATCCCCTTACTAATTCTGGAATTCTCGTCAACGTCTTTTTTACAAGGCTTAAACGTAGTTAATTTTTCTATCACTTGTATTTTAAATAAGGCAGCTCCCTTATTAAAATTTTCCACTAACTCATCGTCTACACCATCAGAGAGATAAGCATCTATAACTTGTTCCTCCAACCGAACTACGTCTTTCAGATATTCATCAATCTGTTCTTTACACAAAATATATTTAGATTCTTCTATCTCACTAGAAGATTTTAACACTTCAAATACGACTAATATCTTATCTTTAGCGTATTTTATTTTTTTCAACAAGACATCTGCTGTTAAACTCGCCATTTTTCAAATCCCTCCCCACCGACTCTTTCTACATGTACTAAGAGAGGGGGGGGGGGTTTACTACAGACAGTGACACCTACACTTGGCGCCAAATTTTCCCGCCAACTTAAACTGAACAAGACAAGATGGCTGACTCACCACGTGGAGACAATAAAATGGCGACACGCACGCGCGCAAGATAAATTACACAATGAACTCAAAGCAGCGACGAAGATAAAACAGAAAATCATTAATTGACTATAAAGCAGCTTCTTCAGTCCAGTGAACCTTGATAAGTCTATATACAGTTTGGGCACAAACGACTACCCTTACAGTACAATAAATAGCGTTTATAGAACCACCCCCAAACGATAGACAGATAGAAATGGTCTCGCTCACTATTCTTAGTAAGACAGAGCGTAGAAACCATTAGGCCGAACGCCTCTGTGTTTAAACATAGACACAGAATAGAACACAGAGACCTAGAGTTTTATTTATGCAGAATATCGCAATTTTAACCACGTACAGGCCAAAATCGATACACGTAAGGACCTCGGGCAATAACTAGACAATTAAATAAACAGTAAGAGAAAAAAAACAAGCTATTTTAAACAACAAATAATTTATTGAAGAAAGAAAAAAAGGTAAAATGAGTTCGGCAGAAAGTCATTGTTCAAAGTTCACTTCATAGACTGAATTTAAGTTCCGATGGACACACGGAAAGGCTGCATAAATAAAGTCCTAATTATGCTGCCCGAAGGCTTATTAACTTTGCTAGGAAAGACATGTCAGAAAAAAGAGAAAACTTACTTGAAAGAATTTTGTTAGTAAAATAAAAAAATACCAGAAGAATATAGAAAAGTCCTTTTTGTTCGCGCTGATTTGTTTCCTTTGATTGTTCATTTTTTTTTATTGACATCGCATCGTTTCTTCGATCGACTCCTTTTGAGAATAGTGGCACTCTTCCACGTCAACTCTTCATTTGGAGACATCTTTCGGAACACACTTCGTTTTGTCTTTTCCAAAGGCACATTTGCCTTTCAAATGAATAACTTCCTTGTTTCTGTTTTTAGAATTCAGTGGACTTCTCCGTCCAACGTAAATATTCAACCTCGAACACTAGTTGAAACTCCAACTTCTTTGAAGATTTTTACAGGCATGCTCTCTACATATTCCTGTTTTAACATTCTTGTTTTTAGGACTTCTTCATGTCCGAGTTGAGTCGACCGACCTCTCCACCTCGAGATCGTTTCAGCAACTAACTTGAATTTCGCGGTTATTTCAACGGCTTCCGGCGTCAAACGCCCACGCTTCAGACACCGACACGTGCCATCAGCAGCAGTCATTCATTACAAGTTCTTAAAAAAGGGGGTTTTAGAAGAAGAAGAAAAGAAAAGAAGAAGAAGAAGAAGAAGAAAATAAATTTCTGACAATGTCAACCAAAGTGAGAAAGCTGTAAATCTTGACCAATATAATAGGGTAACGTGGAAAGTAGAGAAAGAGTTGATTGGCTGACAGCAATGCTCTCTGCAGACTTCTGTCACTCAGCTGTCAACCCTTGTCCAGGGTGGCTCTTCCGCTACAGTGCTGGCTTTTTCTCCCACCTTACGGCCTTGTGCCACATCTTCCTTCCCTAGGAAGGAAGTGTTATATAATGGGACGCATGTGATGATAGACGTACAGAGAGATCGCTTAACTTGCACGATTTGTAACGGAGTCATCTCGTGCAACTTTGGTGCGATGTTTTTCTGATGATTCGCGGTGACAGTTGACGAGACCTCGGGTCAGGGGTTGGGTCGCACCTGTGCGTTGATCACGAGATTTTGTGACGTCACCGTTTTCCCGGTGAGAAAACTGCAGTGATTTGGGAGTTCTTGACGTGAAGCCGACGAGTCAAGTCGCATTAGCCATGTAGTGATTAAATAAGATAGGGGAATTCAGATCCCCAAAAATGAGAGCCAGACGATGTCCCCCTCCTCCTTCACTTGCAAGTGATTAAGTAGTAATTAACTTCTCTCTCTCTGTTCCAACGAAAATGAAAATAAATGGCTCGGAACTACAGGAGAAGACTTGTTATATTTTGTTATGTGTAGATTGATTTCAGTTACAGAAAGAAACCGCCGGCACAAAATTGTGACAACGGCAAAGCGTCTGCAGAGAGTGGTGGCGGCGACGGAAGAGACAGCAGGAAGAAAGGGAAATGTAATTCTCGAATTGGGTTTACTGCTGTGTCAGCCGAAAGGGAGAGATTGAAGCTGGGACCGACTAACTCCCGTTAGCAAGTGATGCCGTTCGCTGGATCAACAAAGGAGCTGTTGTAGGATGCCAGATTCCGACATACAACGTATTATTATTATAAACGAAATATTCAACAGGAAGTAAATACACCAGGGTGGTAAAAAAGGGTGTTTGAGTTTATATAGGCAAGCTTACATAACCTTTAACGGAGCTGCGATTGAGTTACTTGTTTGCCAATCCACGCGACCCTTTAAATAACAAGGGAGACAACCACTGGCCAATCAATGAGTGTGCTATTTTATTTATCTTCCTCCCACAAAGTAAGATGTGACACAAGGTCGGGAAAGTGGGATTTGAAAAGCCAGCGCCCGAGAAGGTGAGTACGCTGGCCTACAAAATATGCCTGGGCAGCCCCGTCGGCATTCCCTGGTAGGGGCGCCTCAAGCAGTAAGCAATAAACTTACTCCTCCCCAAAGAGAGGAGGCAAAGCCTAGGAGGGTGGACCTCCTAGAACTGCACAGGACAGACCCATAGACCGGCGTAAATCAAGCCCCGAAGGCCAAGACGATACCAATCTATAGGGTGTAGTATCCATCGGAACAGATACTACACTTTGATCTTGGCCAAAAGGCCAAGAATGAGTGTGCTATAAATTCCAATAATTCAACATTTAAAAAAACCTGTTTAATTCCTAAGGAAAATTCATTTTCCACGTTAATTGGACTTTAATTGGCTGATAAACGGACGCTTTTCTGGCATTTTCCAATTGCGGCGAATTTCGTACCTTATATTATGAATCTGTAGCAGACGCTACTACCGGCCAAGTGGATATTTGTTGCGACTTCTTTTCTTTCTCTGTGTGATCCACCCTTTTCTGTCTCTGAGATAGAGAAGAGGAGGTTATCTCGTGAAAACACGTTGGCCGAAGATTCCGGCCAATCAGGAACCAACAGTCCAGCTTGATCACACGATACTTGATCCCTATAAAAAGAGACGCAACAAGTCGCACACTCTCTTTTTCCTCTTTTATCTTCCACTTTCCGGCCGACAGATCGTCGTCCACGCCCCCCCTCCCGGCTCGACCGAGGAGGTGGGGGAGGCATAAGTCAAAGAAAAGGTAACATCTTCCATTTCTCATCACCAGAAACAAAGAACTTTTCTCACACACATACACATTACAATGGCCCCAAAAGATACATACATAACTTTACATCAACTGCGCTCGCATATACGAATTCATACAAACACGAACTTAACAAATAGAACTTTTCACTGAATGTTTCACTCCTTAAAAATGATCTCAAGCATTCTCTGTAAATGATAGCTTTACAGAATGTCTTATCCAAATAAATTGTTTTGTTTAATATAAATGTTTTACTCTAATTGTTGATTTTACTAAATACTATTCTTGTGTGTGTAGCTTTATTATTCCTTCGCTTTCTTTCCAATATAATTTCCGATATAATAATAATGTTTTTCTTTCTTCCCTTTTGTTTGTTTATTCTTTTAATTTTATTCACACATGGTCGGGCCACCTGAACGTTGGGAATGACATGCCGCCATAAAGACATCTCTCATAACCTTTGTCGGGTCATCCATCGCCACATCGGTTTACCCTTTGCTCGAATCCCCAGCTATAATTCCACAAAAAAGTCAATATAAAAATATATCAGCTTTTATTGCCGGTTGTTAGAACAACCAAAAATAAAGAGTTAGTAGTGATCGAGAGTTCAGAGTATTTTGAACGTTCCAAGTGAAGAGAAGTAGAATTTAGTCTGTGTAAGAAGTTGAGTAGACATGTTTATTTCGGCTGTCGCCGTGTGAGTGTGCATGTGACAATGTGTAAGTTTAGTAGACTATGTAGACACTTTGTGTATATCTGTTTGCCTTTGTTTAGTCAGTGTGAGAGTATATGCATGAACTTGTGTGTAAGTGTGCTCAGTAAGCAGTGTGTTTATGCTGTTGCTGTGTTTTCAGTAGCAGTTTGTGATAGTTCCTATTTATTTGTCCCTTCCCCCACCACACACGAGGGCAGAGTTAGACACAAGGTCGGTTTTAAATGTGGAAAGAAATCCAGCTGCCGACAAAAGGGCACTCTGAATTGGGGCGAAAATGAAAATTGCCTCAGTCTAGAAGGATTTCTCGTTCACTAACTCAGGACTCAGCAAATACTACACTTTAATCATAACCTGTTTGTAGTAGGTTTTTGTCGCGTTTGCCGTGCGCCTTCGATCAGAGGCAGAGACTGGTTTTAATAACGCCAGTGTGTGTTTATATATCACCCACGAAATATTCTACTACTACTAATACTAGCCGTATGTACCCCTCGACTTTCTTCAGGTGCGTCTAGTTTTTTTCTACCCCTGGCGCAACGGATAAAAGTGCTAAGTTATATAATAAGTTCTAAATGACAGTCTTCTGGTTCTATCCTAAGTACAGACGATACTAAGAATACAATTAAGAATTACTTAAGACGTCTACCTGGTTATTGCCGACGAAAAGAGAGCAGTGGGTTGAATAAAGAGTTCCGTACGAAATCCCGTGCAGATTCCCGAGTTCGACATGAAGATTCCCGAATTCGAAAAAACGCAATTGAAGAAGATTGGAGGTTACATCGGCCGAAACGTTGTGAGGTAATATTTATAAGAGGGAGGCAGAAATAGCAGATACATGCACATCTAACGTTGTCGTTGTTAATAATCACAATATCAGCTTTTGAATGTTGTACTAAGACTTGTGTGCTGTATTAAGACTTGTGACCTAGCATTTTCACGCTAGGATTCACAACCCAATAATAATATTCACTTACTAAAATCTTACGACATCCACCAACAGAGAAAGTTGCGCTCCTATCAAGCGTGTCCCTTTCTAGAGATCCGGTTTAACTGGTTTTATTTCATTCTTTGTTCCCGTCGTCGTACACACTAACATATAAGAACACTTGAATAATTTCGAGGTAGGTGGATTTTTACGCTTACTGCTTTTGGTGTGTTAGCTTCTTTTGGCAGGTTCAGTCCTCGATCGAGTCATACCAAAGGCTACAGAAATGGTACTAATTACTCCCTTGTTAAAAAATAAGCATTATAAGGTGAGGATCAAGGGTAAGTGGGGTAATCCTGGAAAAGGCGTGGCGCCTTCCCCTACATTTCAGTGTAGTAGCTAATATATAGAGAGTTCCGGGTCGGCCTCGACTGTAATCGACTACTTCACCTTACTTCAGATTCTTTTAATTTGAATTTACAATCTCTATTATTTACGTTTCGGATTTTTTTAGATGAGGATTGCTAAATTGTATTATTTGTGTTATTTGTGTTATAAACAATTCTTCAAGGTTACAAAACGTTAGGGAGTCATTTTCAGTGCTATTTCAAGAAAGAAAGATCTTACACAATACACGCCACAGTAAATTATTTTTCTAAAAAATCGAAACAATCGAAAAAATATCCCCGACGTGAAGACTTATAATTTTAAATTGTCTGGAAAAATGAAACTTGTTGCTCTTTTTCACATCTATCTAAAAAAAAGAAGACAGTTGTTGCTGTTTTAAAACTATATTCAAAAACAATTTTTTTTAACGTTTTCATATTTCTATTGATAAATCGAAGTGGGTACTGATTTTTACATCATTTAAAAATCAAAGTTGTTCCTCTCGTTAATTCCGATTTCAAAATAAAAGTCGTTGCGTTTTAAAATCTTGTTCAAAATTCAAAATTATATTTAAAATAAATTCTATTTCAAAACTGAAGTTTTATTTTTTTTTAAAATTATATTTAAAGGTCAAGATGACAATGGTTTTGTATTGTTTGAATTATTCGAGCCTATTCGACTACTATTCTCATCGGTGCCCAGAAAACTCGTCACAGGAAAATTCGTAAACGGAAAATTCGTAAACGGAAAATTCGTAAATGGAAAATTCGTAAACGGCAAAATTCGTCACTTTTGGCCAAGTAGGAAAATTCGGCAATTATCGAATAAATATCGATTGAAAATAGATTTTAGAACCGTTTTTACAGGAGATATACTTGTAAATACGAGGCTACCCACCTCCCCAGTGGAGAACAATTTTTCGTATTATTTTTTTGGTACTTGTGCAGTTTACTAACCGGGCTATTTTTTAGATAAGATTTTCAAGTTAAATTAAATTTTTACGATATCTTTTGTTTATTAAATTGTTAGGTAAAAGTACAGAATAGTTACCCCCCCACACTCCATGTTAAGAATGGCTTTCTAAATAAAGTTATTTCAACCCAGTTCGTAATTACGTTACGAAATTAAAGGTTTGAATCGGGTTATTTTTTACATAAAATTTTCAAGTTAAATTCAATTTTTACGATATCTTCCGTTTATTAAATCGTTACGTGAAAGTACAGAATAGTTAACAAATCAACCCCCTCCCATTCTCCTCATGTAAACAATCGTTGTCTAAATAATGTTATTATTTCAAGCCTGGTTCGTAATTAAGTTACGAGATGAAATCCATCATAATTCATTTAGATTTATTCGTAAACAAGTCAGCCATTTTAATTGACAAAACATCAATTACTTCGTGTGTGTGCAAAACTTGAAAGGAATTTATAAACTATCGAGTAACTGGCTTTAAATTCTTAGAAAATTTCCATGTATTTAAAAAAGCAAAATTGTTTTCTAACTAATTCAGTGTTTTTATTTCATCTTGCCTAAAACTTGTTTTAACTAACAACTTTATTTAATACTTAAAAAAAGAAATTCTTCTTTCAAATAAATCGTTGTATGGTCGGAACAAAAAAATCAGAAAAATACAGCCAATTCATTGTCTGCCGTTTTAGTTGTGAAACGATGGATTAACCACTTTTTCTCACAGTGATTTTGAAGTAAACATTTAATTCAACTTGAAAATCTTATCTAAAAAATAGCCCGGTTCGTAAACTGCACAAGTACCAAAAAAATAATATGAAAAAATGTTCTCCGCTGGTGAGGTGGGTAGCCTCGTATGTACAAGTATATCTCCTGTAAAAACGGTTCTAAAATCTATTTTCAATCGATATTTATTCGATAATTGCCGAATTTTCCTACTTGGCCAAAAGTGACGAATTTACCGTTTACGAATTTTCCGTTTACGAATTTTCCGTTTACGAATTTTCCTGTGACGAGTTTTCCTAAATTCGTTCTCATCTTGGATATTACTCTCACAACGTTTCGGCCGATGCACCCTCCAAATTTTTTTTTTCTACCCCTGGCGCAAAGGATAAAAGTGCTAAAAATAATAAATTCTACGTTACCGTCTTCTGGGGGTTAAAGGTTCAATTCTAAGTACAGGCGATATAATTATAATATAATTTTAAAAAAATGAAGACTTCTAGCCGGTCATAGCTGACGAAACGAAATCAGTCTACCCTCATGGATTAATTAAAGGGTTCCATTCGAAATTTTGTACAGATTCCCGAGTTCGACAGGAAAATTCCCGAGTTCGAAAAATAAAACGCATCTCAAGAATGTCGGCGGTTACATCGGCCGAAACGCGGCAGCACTTTTACCCCCAGCCCAGGCTGCCCAACGCCGCCCATCGCCGCCCAGCCCCCCGGCGCCAGCATTTTGGCTCACGTGACTCCATTAATACGTATTATCGAAGAAAGGTCAAGTAGTTTTTAAAAATATTTAGGTAATTTAAAAAAATGTTATCATGTTATGTTTTTTTAATTTATAAAATACGTACTATCTAAAAAGGTCAAGTAGTTTAAAAAATATTTATGTAATTTTTTAAAACGGTATTAAGTTATTTTCATTCCTTTAAATTTATAAAATAACTATTATAAAAAAAATGTCAAGTAGTTTAAAAAATATTCATGTAATTTAAAAAAATGTTATTATGTTATTGTATATTTCTTTAAATTTGTAAAATACGTATTATTTTTTTTATAATACGGTCACGTAGTTTAAAAAATATTTATGTAATTTTCAAATATGTTATGTTATATTTATTTATTAATTAATTTAAATTTATAAAATACGTATTATAAAAACAGGTCAAGTAGTTAAAAACTATTTATGTAATTTTAATTTTTTTTATTATGTTATGTTTATTTCTTTAAATTGATAAAATACGTATTACAAAAAAGTCAAGTAGTTTAAAAATATTTATGTTATTTAAAAAAGTTATGTTATTTTAATTCTTTTAAATGAAAAAAAAGTATTATCAAAAAAATGTCAAGTAATTAAAAAAATATTCATGTAATTTTTCAAAATATTTTAATGTTTTGTTTATTTTTTTAAATGTATAAAATACATACTATCAAAAAAGGTCAAGTACTTTAAACATATTTATTAAATTTTTATAAATTTTCTAATGTTAAGTTTATTTATTTAAATTTATAAAATACATATAAAAAAGGTCAAGTAGTTTAAAAAATATTTATGTAATTTTGAAAATGTTATTAGATTATTTTCATTCCTTTAACGTTATAAAATACGTATTATCAAAAAAAGTCAAGTAGTTTTAAAATATTTATGTAAGTTTTAAAAATATTATTATGTTATTTTTATTACTTTAAATATATAAAATAGTATTATTAAAAAGTCCAGTAGTTTAAAAAATATCTTAATTTATAAAATACATATTCAGTTAAAAATGTTTCTAGATTTTCGTGAGCTTTAAACTCGAGTATTGGAATCGTAAAATCTAATACTTTAGTTTTGTGTACTCTGCCTATTCCTTTATTGTCACATTTTTCTATTTGCGTACAAACAAACTCGCAAATCATTATCTTTTTTTAATAGTATATAAATTAAGAAATCGAACATCGATATATAAATGATTTTTATTTGTTTAAATAACATCACTAAGTTTTGATTAACATTTCTAGGCCGTAAACACTTTGATTTAAATAGCATTTAAAACACCCAAAACTGTGGATTTGAATATAATTAAAACAGAGCAAAAAGTCTTATTTTATAATTGAAAACAGTTACAACTTTAATTTTGAAACAAAATAAAAACAACAATATCTAATATTTTTATGGTATTCATAAAACGGACACAAGAATTGAACAGAGCAAAGTAAATAAAAAAGTAACCACATCGATGTTTATGAAGAGCGACAATTGTTGGATATTAGTGGGTATGTCAGTTATACGATATATTAGTAAACATATATAGTACAGGCGTGAGCCATAAACAGGATGTATTATAGATAGGTGGTCAACAAAGACAAAGCTGGTGATTTTTAATACAATAAAAATCAGCAATTACCTTTTTCTTTAAAACGAATTTAAAACCGTGAATAAAATTGATTAAATAGATTAAATAAATCTTAAAACCAGCAACCATGTTGAATTTTGAAATGAATTAAAAAATAAAAAAGAATACATCTCGCGTTTTTTGAGAGACAATAAAATAGCAAAACATTTATTTCTAAATAAAATAAAATAGTTAAAATCAAATTCGACTTTTAAACCGAAGTAGAAAAATACCCGTCCCAGGACGAGTAAAATTAATTTACCGAACAGAACAGTTTTACACTACTTCTATGTCTCCTTACGAAGATTTAAATAAAGGTATAATGATACTAAATCTTATCTCTAGAATCCTTATTCTAATTTTAATCAGAATACATCACATGATTTTGATTCTAAAATTGTCTAAAATTTAAGGCTTAGGTTTAAAGACTCTTCAGAAGATATAGAAATCAGAGAATCTTGCTTAATTAATGAATGTTGATCAAATTTAGTGCAAATCTGAAAAATAGAATTTTCAAATTTGAGGTTGTGTCTATATTATTTCCACCTCAAAACCCTGTAAAATATTCCTACTAAATTAAAATTTGGGGAATATTTATTAACTGATGTCTAATACTTATTGTTAAAATTTCACACAAATCTGAAGTATCTGACTTTACAAAACTAAATTGAACTAAATATAGACCATATTACCCACCCGTACGCCTGGCAGCTGTGTTCCAAAATTCATAATGATCGGTTCATTAGTTACGGAGTTTATCCTGTACAACGAAATATATATATATATAAACATATACACATACCTAACTTTATATACATGCCCCCCATAAATGTTTAAGTTTACGAACAAATATGCCCATATTACTCACCGTGTTACCTAGAATATATATTCCAAAATTCATAATGCTCCCTTTTTAGTTTAGGAGATTATTATGTACATAGAAATATATATATATATATATATATATATATATATATATATATATATATATATATATGATAATTTTATTTACACAGAGATGTTCAAAATCTGCGACACTGGCATGTCGATGTTATCGATCAACAGTTACTATAAACTGAGATCTCATCAGGGAGAGTTAGAATCCGATCTTAACCTCAGATCATATTTGGAGAGAACCCAAATATGATCTGAGGTTAAGATCGGATTCTAACTGTGCCTGATGAGATCTCAGTTTATAGTAACTGTTGATCGATAACATCGACATGCCAGTGTCGCAGATTTTGTACATGTCTGTGTAAATAAAATTATCATATATAAAGCTCTATTTTGATATTGAGCACTTTTTATAAACCCGGTTAAAAATTCTCTGGATTACCACCCTGTGGATATTTTTCACCTGGATTATTACCATTATTATATATATATATATATATATATATATATATATATAGTAGTATGTTTTGAAAAGGCTGTGGGCAATGCAAAGTCCCGGGTAGGATGTAAGCTGGAAGGAACAAAAATAATAAATCGAAATTGAAATGGGACTTACTATTTATTCGATTTATTACTTTTGTTCCTTCCAGCTTACATCCTACCCGGGACTTTGCATTGCCCACAGAATTCTAAAAACATACAACTACTATTTCCAGCAATGCTTCAAGCAAACTACCATTCCTTCTCTCTCTCCCTCCCTCTCTCTCTCGTTCTCTCTCTCTCTCGCTCTCTCTCTATCTCCCCCCTCTCTCTCTCTCTATCTCTCTCTCTCTCTCTCTCATATATATATATATATATATATATATATATATATATATATATATATATATATATATATATATATATATATATATAATTTTATTTATTTCACGAAAAACTTTTTTCAAAACAAACAACTTTACGGTTCCGTTTCGTTCAGTAGGAGACCAACCAACACTTGTATGTCAATATCGGTACTTTCGCCTCTGAATTCATCAGAAAGACAACCCATTCTCAGTTCGAAAAATTATTCATACGATTTGACAATAATAAAGGTCCGAAAATCAAAACAAACTCACATCGAACGCCCTTCCATCCACAGCGTCTTTGTAATCATCACCTCGGTCAGGCAACCATTTTGTAATGAGAATCAGAGCTAAGAGAAATACGCATGAGATATTGCCCGAAGATCTTTTATGAAGGACTAATATTCAAAGAATAATTACAGTTTATTTATAAAAATAGTGTAATTAACCTGTACATAATTCTCATGATATAATTTACGTAATTTGAATTAGGAGTATTAATTCAAAACGGAATACGAAACTAAAGGATAGCACCTAAACTTGATTCAATATTTAAAAAAAAATGTATTTAAATTCTTTTTAGATGCCGCGTGCCAGAATTCCCAATATTTTTCCTGCTGACTGAAAGCAGATGTAAAAATCGTAAAAACTTTTATCGTATTACCTCCCTTTGTTCAGAATTCAAAATTCAGAAGATACCATCGAAGTTCCTCCTTATTACTTATATAATAATCTATTTAATAATAGTATAATATATGTGACCCGTTTAGCCTATCCGTAACAATTTGATTAATTATTTTACTCCATATTATGGGTATATAAATACGCTTGTCAGCCTATATAACGTCTAGAAATAGCTGGAAACGCGATCAACCCCTTCCATTTGATTTGTTTAGATCCTTGTCAAAATACTATTTATTTTAAGCGTTGAGAAGACTATCTATGAACACTACAGAGACCCAACAATGCACGATCGTTTAATGATATATTCAGTACTAGTGGACAATGGTTTTGCGTTATGTTTTTACAGAATGTCTTACGGGTTCCCGAACACGAAGAAACATCTGGTGGCTACCCAGACGAAATTAACGAAATATATCTACTATTATATTTTAATACATACTACCAATTGGTTTGCGTTTTATCAGTCCTCAGGGTTAGGACCTTTAAATAACTAATAGAACTCCTCCTCCTACCTATGTAGTTTTTGCTAGTATATATATTTACATAAAAAAAGAAATAATTTCCATTTGACATTTTAGTAATTCAGAGGAAAACAACAAATATATGATTGTCGTAGTGTTATTTGATATACAATAATGTTGGGAAATTTACGCCCAAAATGAAATTCAGCTTTTTTTAGGCGATTACGTGTGAAGAGTGAACAATGTGGAAAACGGAAAGACGAAAAATAAACAATTATTTTAGAATTAAGAGTGGACGATCAATTCCATATATATTTAACGTAAAATTTTGCCATTCTAATTGTTTAGGAAAATTAACCACTAACCCTAAGTCCGAGTGGCAAGGTAATAAAACCACACGTAATATAGACCCCCCGATCCATCCACTGCCGGAAACACCCCTGGAAGTCTTCTTTTGGAATGGTGTTCATCTCCGCCATCACGTTCCGCATTATCTGTTTTTTCGCACCCTCTCAACAACAGCTGCACTGCGAGCAGGTTGGGGTCTGCCAGAACGCTGGTCACTCTCCGTGGATGTGCGGCCATTTTTGAATCGGTTGGGCCACTCCATAATTTGTGTTACACCCATCGCATCTTCCCCAAACACCTGCTGAATCTAACGCGACGGCGGAGATGAACACCATTCAAAAATAAAACTTCCAGAGGTGTTTCCGGCAGTGGATGGATCGGTGGGTAAAGGGTGTGAAAGCACAAGGGGCCTACTTTGAAGGGGATTAGGGTCCCAACCCCGTCACGTATTTGAAATATATTTTCTGGCCTAAGGTCAGATACTTTTTAGACAGGCCTCATATATATATATATATATATATATATATATATATATATATATATATATATATAATATGAAACTAAAAGTATACTTTTAGAGGATATAATCTATAGTGAAATAGTTTAAGCTCAATATATGAGATAGAGCAATAATAAAGATGAAGGAAAGAAGATGGATAAACATGTACGAATGACCAATCTATTTCAACTTCGATTGTTCAATGCAAGGTGTACTCGGTAAACACATGTTTATTATTCTTTTCTTAAGCCAAGGCCTTTCAAAGATTAAAATCTTATCATCAGAGGAATTACATAGATGGATAAGTTGGCAGTGGAAAAGCCAAAATTCAAAATTTGAAAAAATATAAATTAATGAAGAGTAAGAGTGTGCGCGTAAAAATATGGAGTCTGTCCAGTTGGTGAATGTCCGTAGATAAAATGTCCGGTGAAAGGAGATTTAAAGATTGAAAAGATAGTTTCGTGAAGGCAGCGTTGAAAATGTTCAAAACTGAAGTAAATCCAATAGAAAGATGTTTAGTTGAATCATAAATGGAACGCACTTATTCGGATGTAATTTTGAGAATTAGGGTAATTTTAAAATACTTCCGTGGACCGAGAATGAAAGTAGTTTTTAAGAAGTTGAGAATGAGCTGTGTATATTAAACGCAGGCAGTCGGGAATTTAAGTAGTGACTTCAATCGAGTCTAAGAAAAGTGGCAGCTCTGGTTGGAAAACAAAGCCAAGTGAATGAGTGGGCGAAAGGGATAAAGATAAAAGATAAAGAAGGTGGGTGATAGGGTTAGTTAAATCAACTATGACTGATGCTGGGAGAGAAGAAGGGGAAGGGTTTGTTTGGTTACTGTTCATTGCTAGTAAGCAATACACCAGGTGCGAGTTGGGGTGGGGTTATCATAAGCTAAAAACAGAAGTGAATTTAGGTCAGTAAGTAAATAATTCTGAAAGGGGGTGGTCTGTAATTAAAAAGGATTTTTATACAAACTTATATATAATTCAGAAGATTTAAAAAGGTTCCAATTGGGAAATTAGGGTTCAAATGAATGTAAAACTGGAAATTACGTGTTTAATATGTGATAATTCGGACAAAAACTAGTATTTGAGAGTTTAATGTATAAGGACTTTAAAGAATTCCCAGTTAATTAACTATTAAATGCATGACTAAATAAGAAACTTTAATGTATAACTGAAGTTAGGATTAGGAACGGCGTTAGTCTGCTTGCAACTATAGAGTTCTAGTATAAGGATTATGGGGTAAGAATTTGGTTGAATATTGTAACCTTAGTGAAGCACTAGTGTGTTGAAATTATAAATAGATTTTAAGGGGGGGGGGCAAATGGACCATTATAAGAGTAACCAGGGAGCGTATTTTAAAGTTGAGAGTAATGGAATATATGAGAAAAATATTGTTGGTAGAGCGAAGTGTATACAGAGTCGATGGATCGAATACAAGGGAGATAAAAAAGCAATGGATGAGTGTGTGTTAGGGTTGGCCAAATAATTGAAAAAAGGGGGATAGGGATTAAAGTGTTGAAGTAGAAGCGGTTAAGGATTAGTGGAGTGGAGGAGAATAATATTAGTTCTCGATTTACATTAAGTGTCATCTGTTAATAGAGTTATTAGGTGTACAGGATACGCTATGTTATTGGGGTGGTTATTTTTAAGGTTGAAAAGTTAAGAGTTAAAAAATTAACAAATTATAGAATTTAAGAATTAGTCTAATATTAGAGAGGGGGTTGTTGGCTGGGAGGAGGTGTGTCAGATGGAGTAATGAAATCTATGTATTTAAATTTTTGCTTGTGCCTGCAATTTGAGATGAGTTCATTTTTAGAGTTAATAATATTTTTGCTTTTAGCTGCTGTAGCTATCATAAATGTTTCTAATGTATATAGTTGTCAAAAAGCGGATCCTGGAGTGTAGGATTTAAAGCTTTTTAATATTGCCCAATGTAGGGGGTAGGGAGTGTTTTTACTGTTTAAACTTTTTATTAGATTGGATAGAGAGTGCCAATGGCATTGTTATTATTATGTTTAAAAGAGTAGATATGGTTTGAGATTCGGGTCTTGATGGGGAAGGCACTTGCCTCAATGTAAGTGTGTATTTTGTATGGGGTTGTTATTATAGTATTTGTGTTATTTATAGTATCTGGGATGTTTTGGGTTTGTATGTTCAAGTTCTGGGCCAAAGTTAAGTTGGAATTAATAGGTGGAGAAGATGAGAGAATTTGCAGTTATTGCTAGTTAGCGGGGGTTGTTGGTTAGTGTAAGAGGTGTTATTTAAGATGTCGTTTGGTACAGGGAGTTGGGGAAGTGGAGAGTTATAAGGTGAGAGGAGAATTTGTATATTGGTGTTTTGAGGGAATTGTTTAATAGTACACGCATATATGACGTTACTTTGTATGCAATTGCCATTTAACGGCCATTCTCTTGATTTCTGTCAGTTACAATTATTAGTAGGGTGTATAGTATGTGCTGGTTGCTGGTTGCTGGTTGCTGGTTGCTGGGCAGATTTATTTTTTTTGTTATTAGATGTGATGATAGTTTGTGCTATATTAAGCATTGTGGAGAAGGAAATCTTAATAGAGTTTTTATTTAAAATAGTGCTGTATTTATGCGGGCGTTTGAATGAGTTATCTAAAACTTTGAAGAATTCCTTAGCGATATTTGTTTTCACATTGCAGTTATAGGGTGGATTAAATCAAACACTATTCTTACTTCTAATTATTTTATTTTTACTATGTTCTTAAGGGTCAGCTAGTTTGTCAATATTGATAGTTTTTGTGGGTCTATTTATATATGTTTTGGTTTTCTTAAGTAGTGTAGTATTTGTCCGTTTTTTATTCTGTATTGCCATTTTGTGTGTAATTACATTTAAAGGTTTGTTTTTCTGGATAAAAGGATTATTTTCGTATTTAATTTTATCAGTGTATCCCGAGTTAAGTAGTGCGTTATTGTAGAAGAGGGTTAAATTTGGTTTGTGGTCAGGGCTAAAGGATTCGGAGTTAAGGTCTAATGTTAGGTCAAGGAAGTTAGATATTCTTTTCTCAGGTTCTATAGTGATGGTTAATCCGAAGTTTTTAAAGAAGTTGTGTAGATTTTTAATGGTGTTGTTGTGTTGCCTCGATCTCTCCCTAGAAACAAAAAGTGCGTCGCCCCTGTATAGCCCACCGTGTAAATGTCTGAAGTCAGATTTTAATTCTCCTAATAAGTACAATCCTACAAGGTCAGTAACCTGGGCAGAGCCGAGGCTCCCATAGTGAGATCGAAATTATTGGGGGTATCTTTCCTAGTCCAGAATTTATTGTCAAATTCTAACAAGGATCTTCTGGCCAAAATTATTAGTTTGATCTCTAAGTCTGTGATGTTTGAGTTATTCTTAGCGAAGATTAAAGCTTTGTTTAGTAGGATAGGAGAAATGGACTGATAATAATTGTTTACTCTCCATTACTTTATATTTTCAAATTTTGAATTTTGGCTTTTACACTGCCAACTTATCTATCTATGTAATTCCTCTGATGATAATATTTTAATCTTTGAAAAGCCTTTGCCTAAGGAAAGAAAAATAAACATGTTTTTATATATATATATATATATATATATATATATATATATATATATATATATATATATATATATATATATATATACGCACGCACATATTTAACTTTATATAGAGACACTAGCCGGTCTATCCAGCGTTGTCCAGTGTCATAAAAACAAAATAGAGGTGTTTTAACCTCTATTTTGTTGTGTGTGCAACATATTTATATTAAAACTCTTATCTCTCTACCTATCTCAATTCGTCTCTCTATTGCTCTCTCTTTCCCACTTCCCCGTTTTGCCACATCCTTCTTCAAACCCCTCTTTCACCTCCACCCAGCCCATTCATCTCTCTTGTTTTAATGTATTGAAAATAATAATAATGTAAGTCATTCACCTGAGTTTTCAGTTTTTAACTTATTGCTCCCGGGCAACACCGAGTTTCTTCTCCACCCACTTCCTCAAAAATATAATGAAATCTATATTAGTTATAATTTATTCCCGGGAAACGCCGAATTTCTTATCTTCCCTCTCCCCCTTAATAATATAATGAAACCTATATTTATTTTAGTGCATATCTGGGCAACGCTGAATTTCGTGCCTTCACCTACTCCATCAAGAATATCTCACATTGAAAATGCGCTACTGTTTAAATGCTTTATCTAGGATATTGAGCATCGGACCTAGAGCAACGCAGAGTGCCTTCTATGGTATACAATATTATAACAAAATACAGTGAAATCTTTCTCGACGTTTAAAACCACCTGCTCTATGTAGAATTTCTCTATCTAGGACTCCCGGACAACGCTGAGTAAACACACTTGCTCTATCTATGATATTGACTATTTACCAAATATAATACTGTATTGTTACTATTATGACTCGCGGGCAACACCGAGTTAACAAAAGACATAGAAGTTCTTTCTCCCAGGCAACGCTGCGTTTAAAAACACCTGCTCTATGTAGGATGTTGAACACTTTTGGATGATGACTTTATATCACTTACAAAATGTAAAACTGATTTTACATTTATTGATCCCGTTTAGAGCTCTACTGAAACTACCCAAATAAAATTATGGACGCCTCCAAGGCCACACTGAAACTACCTTTAACTTAATTCTTACGACTCCCCCTCCCTGGTCCGAAGAGAAACTTTAGAAACGTAAACTAATTTTGAAAGAAAACGCTGTTTCTTTCCAAATTATGCTGAGAAAATTTATTATGTTTCTTTCCAAATTATGCTGAAAAACTTATTGTGTTTCTTTCCAAATTATGCTGAAAACTTTGTTGTGTTTCTTTCCAAATTATGCTGAAAACATTTATTGTGTTTCTTTCCAAATTATGGTGAAAAGATTTATTGTGTTTCTTTCCCAATTATGCTGAAAAAATTTATTGTGTTTCTTTCCAAATTATGCTGAAAAAATTTATTGTGTTTCTTTCCAAATTATGCTGAAAAAAATTATTGTGTTTCTTTCCTAATTATCGTGAAAAAATTTATTGTGTTTCTTTCCAAATTATGCAGAAACAATTTATTGTGTTTCCTTCCAAATTATGCAGAAACAATTTATTGTATTTCCTTACAAATTATGGTGAAAAAATTTATTGTGTTTCTTTCCAAATTATGGTGAAACAATTTATTGTGTTTCTTTCCAAATTATGGTGAAACAATTTATTGTGTTTCTTTCCAAATTATGCTGCAAAAATTTATTGTGTTTCTTTCCAAATTATGGTGAAAAAAATTATTGTGTTTCTTTCGAAATTATCGTGAAAAAATTATTGTTTCTTTCCAAATTATGGTGAAAAAATTTATTGTGTTTCTTTCCAAATTATGGTGAAAAAATTATTGTGTTTCTTTCCAAATTATGCTGAAAAAAATTATTGTGTTTCTTTCCAAATTATGCTGAAAGAATTTATTGTGTTTCTTTCCAAATTATGCTGAACAAATTTATTGTGTTTCTTTCCAAATTATGCTGAAAACATGTATTGTGTTACTTTCCAAATTATGCTGAAAGAATTTATTATGTTTCTTTCCAAATTATGCTGAAAAATACATGACCCTTTCTGATGAAATCTACTCCATAGCTTAAGGGTGTACTTAAAGATTCGGGAATACCACCATAATTTTCCCCGGTTAATTTGATATAAGAATACACTTTTAGATTTTATGTAGATTCTATACCCTTTTTTATATAGGGAACGCACAAGGCAAACATCAACTCAAGGATAAGGGTTGATGCGTGTCAGTTGGATGATGAACAATAATATGTACAGATTTGGTCACTTAAGTGTATGGATAGTCAAGTATTTATTTACATTAGACTTGAAGACGCCCATGTTGTGGTCACTAGAGAAGCAGTTCGGTGACATTATGTTTCTAACCTAATAGGTTCCGCACTGTCTGCCAAGGTCCAGCCCCTGTCGCATCGCCGCAGTGTTGTATCTTTGTGCTTGTTTTACAAGTATTTCACCGGAATGTGCTCCGAGGAACTTACTGCACTTGTAGTCCTTAAACGTAAATACTTCCAACCTACCGGACTAGCAGCAGAATCACTCCCCTTCTCTGCTGGAAGATCGTCTACTTTAATGGTTTCTTTCCTAGGACTTCTTGCCTTCATAATTCCCTCCTTGCTATTTGTTTCCCAAAAGTGAAAGTTTTTAAATGTTATATGGACAAACACCTTGCTGCCCAACCCCCATCCATGTTGCCCCTATAAATCTGTTCAATATCACAGTAGGCCCCTTAGGCTTCAGTGGCAATATGCCTTGTTTTGGGTGAACCAAAGTAAAAAAAAAAATTGGAGACTGGTTGTCTTTCACAGTTCCAACTGCTAATCAGTAAAAATACAAATGAAACGTTGTTCCCCTAATATCATAAAGTTATGACACCAACCATTATTTCATACTAAAATAATGTGGTAATTAAATCAAATTCCTTAAATATTACTTTTATATTGCAGGATGTTATTCCGTGGGAAGAAAATGTTTGCTGTCCTCCTGGGAGGGATCATCATCCTGGTCCTGGTGTATAATCATTTTGGTTACAGAAATAATAGAAACCAAGAAAAATCGCCACATCTTAAGAAAGATTACATCATCTATAAAAGCAACTGCAAAATCCCCGAATTTGAACCGTTCCACGAACCAGAAGCGAAGTATTTGAGAGTAAGTGGAAGGAAGATCTGCGCAGACAACATTGATTTCACTCGCCAGGAAGACAACAAATTGCTGGTGAATATGGCCGGCTTGACGATCTTTTGCAATGGCAAACTGAAACACTGTGAGTACAATGATATCATCCGAGTGGATGACACACATATAGAATATTCTCCAGCTACCATTTTCAACGGGGATATCACTGTGACCAGCGAATTCATTAGGGTTACATGCTTTTGTTCCAACGAAAGTAAATTATACAAGAATTTCCATGCCTTTGTGCAGCCAAAGAAAAATACCAATTTCCCACGGTTTAATTTTCAAAAAAGCCAAAGAAACATGCGTGCAGATATGCTAAACGTTATCATGATCGGTTTAGATTCGGTGTCTCGTCTTAACTCATACAGACAATTGGCGGACACACGAAAATTTCTCTTAAACGAACTACATGCCATTGAACTGTATGGATATAATACTATTGGAGGCGATACCTTTGTCAATGTCTTAGCACTGTTATTCGGAAAATATTATCATGACATTGGATGGACACCCGATTCAACGAAGACATTTGATGAGTACGACCAGATCTTGAACACATTCAGAAGAAAGGGATACAGGACAATGTATGCTGAAGACGCTTCCATTATGCCCATATTTAGTCTCCGCCGGCAAGGTTTTAATCACCCCCCAACTGATTATTATTTCCGTCCAATGTCGATGGCAATATTCCAAGAGCCTGATATGTTGTCGGCAGATAAGATGTGTCTGCGCGGAAGACTGTACCATGATTTTATTTTTAACTATATGCATGACTTTATTAAGTTGTATAAATCAGAAAAACACTTTGCGTTTATCTTTAATTCGTATCCATCTCACAACCAACTGAATTCAGCAGGACGCATTGATTACGCTCTGCGGGAACTCATCGCCAAGTTACACAGCGAACACCTGCTTAAAGACACACTCTTGATTTTCTTTTCGGATCACGGAATTCGTCAAGGAAAATTTCGGGAAACCTGGATGGGATATCTAGAAGAGAGACTTCCAATGATGTATATTGTACCTCCAAAATGGTTGCCATTGGAATTCCCAAAATTATGGCAAAATTTACAAGAAAACAGAGAACGACTAACAACGCCTTTCGATATCCACGAGATGTTGTTGACTGCCCTCGACTTCGGTGACTTTGAGAGAAAATTTTCGAACATCGATTTGAATGGTCGTGGTATCAGTCTTTTCGCACAGATACCAGAAAACAGAAGTTGCGAGACGGCAACCATTGCACCGCATTGGTGCATCTGTCAAGCAATCGAGAAACTTCCGGTTACGGATACAACTGTGGGGAAAATTGCCACTTTAATTGTAGCGCGTATTAACATAATTCTTCAGCCTGAAAAGGAGAAATGCGCATGTCTGAAACTACACAAGATCAAAGCAGCCGGTATTAGTCGGATCATCGACAAAATGATGCCGAGACGTACTTGTAGGGGCCGCTATCGTTTAGGGACATGTAAGATGAATGCTATACCAACTGCAATGAGAACTATATATCATTTAACTCTGAGGACCGTCCCAGGTACTTCAATCTTCCAAGCGGCAGTTAGTTATCACGCCTCTAAAAATAGGATTACAATGGAAGGCGATATAAGCAATTTAATTCTGTATGCAAAGCAGTCTGCTTGTCTAACAAAACATGACCTGAGAGCATATTGTGTTTGTAAATAAATTGTCATCGAAATGTATTTCTTTTTGGAAAAAAAAGACTATTATGACTAGCGTACACTCTATCCAAAATGACGAAAGAAAAGGCTCCACCAGTGTTCGTGCTAATATGCATACAAAATCATAGAATTATGTCAGCAATTGAATTTTCCATATATAAATTATTATTATAATTTATGATGACTTTTTTTAATGGAAATCGCTCTAGACAAGGCATGAAGCCACTTGATGTAAGGAGCTAAAAAATAATACTCCAAGGTAAAAAAAGAAATAGCCAACGATCACTGTTAGATGGATAGATTCCGACCCAGTAAAAACAGCAATTCTTCCCATTTTCTCAGAAACATCGCTTATGAAATGTGAGGACTAAAGAACAAAAACAACACACTTATCATTGACTTTGTATTTAGAGTGGAAGATTTCCTTCCGAATTCTTTTCAGACAGCGGGGATTGCCTAACTTGCTATATGTTTTCTCACTTCATCCAACAAGTTATCAACGTTGTTACACTTGTTTCACCAGTCAATGTGTGACATTAATTATAATGTCATACTAAAATAACGCGGTGATAGAATAAATTCCTAAAATATGTTTTAAAGTAAGAATTAAAAAAAGGTGTTAGTCACGTAAGAGTTTTTTCTTCTCCGAATAGTTAGATATGTTGTAAAGAATACATATACATATATACATATATATATATATGTAATATATATATATATATATATATATATATATATATATATATATATATATATATATATGTATGTAATATATATATATATATATATATATATATATATATATATATATATATATATATATATATATATATGTATGTAATATATATATATATATACATTAGGGTAGGTCGATTTTACACTTTCTTATAAATATTAAAAAAAGGCACGTACCGAAAGTTGTATATAGACCTATTAAATACTCATGCAAAAAATTAGATCAAAAACTTCAGCGGTTTTTTGAGCGTTTGGTATCAAAGATCGTAGACAAGAATATACTGAAAATTCCTCGTTTTTGCAAGATTTGCTTGAATACTGGTGTTAAAACCAAATAATTTGTGCATTTAAAATCAGCGAATGTCCTTTTATTTTATAAAAATAATATTAATTAAAGAAATCTTCAAATTAAAAATTTGCCCCCCCCCCTCATTTTCAGTATCTGCTTTTGTAAACTACCTTTTAACGTTATGAATTAAACAGTAATATTTGAATACCTAAAAAAATGATTTTTTTCTGTTATAAGTGAAAATATAACAAGCAAAGAAATAAGGAAAAACCTAACACTATTTTAATGGAGCTTAATATTGAGAGTCAAATTGCTCCATATAAGACCCCTTAGACAAAAATGCTGGTCTCAATTTCTGACTCAAAACTTTTGCTGTAATGTGTTGATGCCTTGCTTCAAAACCATATACAGTTTGTGAAGCTTCTGTTATTAACTTAACTGCCCGTTCCACGCCTTGAGAATGCCAAAAATGCAGCATAATTTTAAATCTATTAATTGTGTCCAATGTGTGGCATTAAAATTAATAGGTGGTATTCTTTTTAATCTTTTTCTGGTTGACTCCTCACTCCTGAAAGAACACATTAATTAATTGAATTATTAAAAAATTCCAATCTGTACTGCTTTAATAATTATGGTGAAATTAGATAAAATCTTTAAAAATCATTCTATAAATTGGAATAAATAATTGAGTCAGAAATATATGAATAAATATTACTTACCTAATGGCCAAAATTCTTTTTAAAGCTTCTTCTCTTACTTCAATCTCTTCAGATTTAACCATGGAATATAGAAAGTTTTCAGGCAGTAAACAAAATGTATTACCTTGTATATTTCTAAATGTGATATCTTGGATTTCCTGAGGCTGCTCCTTAATCCTCTGGGTCATATTAAAAGTGTGCACTTGCTGATTGTGGAATTTACTATTTCTTTTAATTTCAAACCAAGAAGTGGCATACACATTTACAATAAAATTTACTACATAGTGTAGTTTTGTCGTGTGCCTTTGTTGGCATGCACCACGAGTCCATAAACACATGAGCCTGATGGCCAAAGTTAACCATCTTGCTTGGTTTAAAGGACCAATTTTCCAGGAGGTATATCTAGAGTCAACCTTACCTCTAGAAATACCTACTGTGTATTCATAAAGGAGTCTTTGGTCAGAACTAAGATCATGTATTTCATCAATTTTAAAAATTGACTCTAGAGGATTGCTAATAGTGGAAAATGATATTTGGGGTAAATCATGGCAATCATTTGAGCATAATTTCCCCAGAGGGCCACTGAATGTTGTAGGGCCCTTTTCGCAACCATCTATGTTTTTAAAAAGGGCTCTGAAAGGTAGTTCATTATGATGCAAAGAGCAACCAATTGTGTGAAGATTTTTAAAAAGTTTTTTTTCTAAAATTGCAACCATTCCACCTTCGCAACCTGTGTTGGTATTAGTGTTGTCAACAAGTATAGCCTTGATACTGTTCTCAGTGTGGAATTCATGCAAAACATCCACCACTTGATCTGCATGAACAGCACCTGTTGCACCACTATTAGGAAGAACTCTGTGTCAGATATTTACTTTCACATGGTGTTTCTTTTGTAAAAGTTAAATGGTGTTCTGGTCCCTTAGTTTTTTTCATAATTCTCTGTCTATTTTCATCCACAATTTCCTTATACATCAATGTGTCCTTATCCATTCTCCCATCAACTCCAATACATATAATATTTTAGGTGGGATAAAAACCCCTGGCTGAAATAGTTTTATTTGTCTACCTCCAACAAGGTAAGATGTGACACAAGGTCATGAAAGTGGGATTAGATAAGCCTACGCTATAGAGGTGAGCACTCTGGCCATTAAAAAATTGACTGGGCAGCCCCGTCGGCATTCCCCTGTAGGGGCGTCTCAGACAGTTAGCAATAAACTTACTCCTCCCCAAAGAGGGAAGGCAAAGCCTGGGAGGGTGCAACTCCTAGAATTGCACAGGACGGACAAGCCCCAATAGACCGGCGTAAATCCAGACCCAAAGGCCCGGACGATACCGATTTATTTGGTGGGGTAAAATCCCCTGGCTGAACTAGATTTTATTTATCTATCTCCAACAAGGTAAGATTGACACAGGAAAGTGGGATGAGAAAGCCAGTGCTCGAGAGGTGAGCACTCTGGCCATTTAAAAATTGCCTGGGCAGCTCCGTCGGCATTCCCCGGTAGGGCCGCCTCAGACAGTAAGCAATAAGCTTACTCCTCCCCAAAGAGGGAAGGCAAAACCTGGGAGGTGCACCTCCTAGAACTGCACAGGACGGACAAGCCCCAATAGACGGGCGTGAATCCAGACCCAAAGGCCCGGACGATACCGATTTATTTGGTGGGGTAAAATCCCCTGGCTGAACTAGTTTTTATTTATCTAACTCCCACAAGGTAAGGTGTGACAAAAGGTCGGGGAAGTGGGATTAGATAAGCCAGCGCTCGACAATTCAATATATATTTGTGATAATTACATTTGTAAACACAGAATCAACACGTGAATTCAAATTCGCTCGTTGAATTTTCAACCGGTGAATACCATAAAAAATATCCAATAAATAAAACGCCTATGTAAATAAATAATTATTTATATATAACATTAAATATTATAGTGTTTTATTCCTTTTTAATTTGAATATGTACATTTAATTTCTTAAGTAAAGGAATAATAAACTTTAAAATATTTATTATTAAGTAATGTATTACTTTTTTTTGTTAAAACCCGGGTTTAATTTAAGGCGACACATCTGCCGGTGAAATCTAGGCTGTGAGAAAAAATCTCGATTTATTTGATCTTAAAGTTGCAATGCTCAAATAAATACAAAGTTTTGAAGAAAAATATTTCTTGTGGTAACTTTTGACATTATTTGGCAACTTTCTTCGAGTGCGATAATTTACAGTTTCAAAATCGACCTCCCCTAATATACATATATATATATGTATGTAATATATATATATATATATATATATATATATATATATATATATATATATATATATATATATGTATATGTATATATATATGTATATATATGTATATATATATGTATATGTATATATATATGTATAAGTCTCTATATATGTATGCATATATATATGTATATATATATGTATATATATGTATATATATGTATATGTATATATATATATGTATATGTCTCTATATATGTACATGTATATATATATATATGTATATGTCTCTATATATGTACATGTATATATATATGTATAAGTATATATTTATGTATATATATATGTATATATATATGTATATGTATATATATATGTGACACAGTAGTCAGGACCGACGGGGATGATGTTAGGCCCTACGTAGAAACGAAGTGGAGATATAAGACTAGTACATATATTCAACACGAATCTACTATCCAAACATCGGCCAAAGCCGGCGACGATATGTCTGGGTTATCTAAGAAAAGTCATGTAAAATTGTCAATTGCATTTAACCACACACAAAACCGATGGTAAACAGATGTTGCCAAGAATTTGGGCAAGATCTCTTAATCACCAGAGTGCTAAATAAACATCAACAAAAAAACATATGATCGGTGTATCAGTGCTACGACTAGCCGGGCGGGCTAAGCTGATGGTCAAAGATAACCGTCTAAGCTGTCGTCATTAATTAGGGCGAACGGCCTTGCTCCACAGCGAGAGAGAGAGAGAGAGAGAGAGAGAGAGAGAGAGAGAGAGAGAGAGAGAGAGAGAGAGAGAGAGAAAGTAATTGTTTTTTATAATGGCGATTAAATCTAAAAGAGAGATCCCATTTATCTGTATCGTTTAGAGAGGCGCGCCCCGCCTAACTCCTGAGAGAGGAAGAAGGGACCCAGAGAAAAGGGATGGGATAGGAAGAAAGATATAGAGAAATATGTTGGGAAGAGGGAGGGTGTGACCATACACCCCTTTGGTAAGAGAGCGGGCTTTGAGTTAGAATGAGAATATATCACACTTGGACGGCGGAGACACCGTGCGACTATGGGCAGAGAGCGCGTTGGCTGAAGTATTCTCCCCATCGTTTTAATTAGAGAAGTTAGTTCAACTGTGACTAAATACGATCATAATGGATCCGCACACACGCACAGAGAGACGACGAAATAGCTTAGCACGAAAGACATTACCAAAAGATAGACTTTAATTCAACGTTAAATCAATTCTTTCTTTTACCTTGTTTAATAATTATTTCATACAAAAAGACCTCGCCGATGTTGTTGCATTATTTCTATTATTGATTTGTGCCGCTTGAATAACTTTTGCCTTCACAGAGACGAGATCGACTAAGTCATCATCACCATTGTCGTCATCCCGCCCCAGAAGAATTTCGACCGACATATTTTTTATTGCCACTACGACGATCGGCTGAAGAGTGTTCACGGTCTGGCAAGATCTCTGTGTAGAGAACCAGAGACGTGAGCAGCGAGACAGAGACACGAGTGGAATACCTATGTTATAAGTGGTTCCGTGAAACGGAACAGAGTGAGGTATCTGTTATACTTGGCACCGCGACCAGGATATCAAACACTTGTGCGTGAGTGGCCAACGATACCCAAGGTGACACGGAACGGAGTGGGGTACCTGTTATATATATATATATACATATATATATGTATGTATATATGTATGTATATCTGTATGTATATATATATGTATGTATATATGTATATATATATGTATGTATATATATGTATATATATATGTATATGTATATGTATATGTATATGTATATGTATATGTATATATATATGTATATGTATATATATATGTATATGTATATATATGTATATGTATATATATTTATGTATATATATGTATATATATGTATATATATGTATATGTATATATATTTATGTATATATATATGTATATATACGTATATGTATATATATATATATGTATATGTATATATATGTATATATATGTATATGTATATGTGTATATATATGTATATGTATATAAATATATATATATATATATATATGTGTGTGTGTGTGTGTGTTTAATGAAAACTTTTTTTTAGGCGAGTACAATCAATTAGAAACACGTTTTCAAAACGACGGGGAAGCTATTTGAAACTTTTTTAGATTTGTTCTTTTCACGCATGTATGTGGCCATTGTTTTACCGGTTTTTATACCCGAACCAATTGTTTAATCTATGTTACAAAGCTGGAACGAGAATTTGTGATGCCGAAAACGTACACTTAATCGCCAGAGATTAAAACGGCGAATTTAAAGTACTATTTTATGATGATTTTCTTCTTCAATTGTTATAAAATATTTTCAGAATTATGTCGTTTATTTTAAGACCGCATTTAATTTTATACTTTTTACAACATCTTAATCTTTTCTAACTGAAAGAATGAATCAATTTATAAAAAATTAAACGTTCGTAATCTATATATTAATACGGTAGCGTGTGTGTTCGTGTGCCACGCTTACATCAAAAGCTCTGCACATGCGTGCCGCACCTAGATTTGGAAAAGCATTCAAGTCACCTAATTTTCGTAATATTTTCAAGTATTTCCCTTTGGTGCAATTGTTAGCGACGTAGGATTTTGACGTCGGCCCAACTGGTTTATAGTTCGATCCTAACCAACCTCTAATATTTTATTTTTTACATCGAAGGAGTGGACGACCGGGAAGACACATATTAATACGATAGCGTGTGTGTTATTTTGTGTGTCAAAAGCAACGACCTTCCGAATATGTGTATGCTACTCATGAATTGGAGGCAAATTTAATTAAATCTATTTTATTCAAACATGTATATGTTAGGAACACGATAATTAGTATTGAAAACATCATTTCGTGTAATTTACACGGGTTCCGCTCGTGATTAATTAATAACACTGAACATCTTCATGTCACCATACGTATGTGGAGGCGAGGATTCATTTTATTTTGGGTGAGTAGGCGTAATTTATATAATAGTTTCAATCCATGATTATTCTTTATGTAAATGAATTAATATTTCTAAGTAGGAATTTTAAAAAGTTGCGGTTAATTCAAAATAAAAAAATGTGTAAGTCACGTAAGAGTTTTCTTCTTCTCCGAACGGTAAGATATGTCGTAAAGAATAGAATATATATATATATATATATATATATATATATATATATATATATATATATGGGTCTTTAAGTGACACCCACCTGTCACGTTCATATTGACGCAACGGCAATAGGATGCTATTTAATCAGCTTTCGATTGACTAAGTACTTATCAATGAAGTACACTATATAATCATGACTAATATTTGAAAAATACGATTATTTTATTTTAATTAGAAGATTTGTTTAAAAACCAGCTTAATACTTAAGGTGATCAATTTGTTGATTGTCCACCAAGCTGTCAATTAGGTACCCTTAATAATGATTATCAATATTTCGAACATACTAATATGACACAATCATCTTGACACACCGGTTTTCGTTAGATCATCGAATTTAAGCGATGTTGAGCCTGCCCAGCATCAGATAAGCAACCATTTGGGAATACCAGGCGCTGTATGTGGGGGAGGACGTCAAAACCTCCTTGCAAACAAAAAAATACAGTCTCTGCCTCTTTGACAAGATCTAAAAAAGAGTCGCTAATCTAATCGGTCCCTCACTATCTACCAAGCTCCAGCCTCTGTCTCATCGCTACAATGTTGCATCTTTGTGCCTGTTTTACAAGTATTTCAATAGAATGTGTTCCGATGAACTTCCTGCTATTGTGCTCCCTCGACTTAAATGCATTCGACCAACCCGACAATCAGTCAAATCCCATCCATTCACTGTGGAGGTCCCCAGATGCCGGAGAGCTTTCTACTTCAATGGAACTCCCTCCCTGCTCTCTGTCTCCCAAAGTGTACCGACATGCAGAAATATGAAACTAAAGTGAACAAGCACTTCTCTGCACAACTCCTCATTTAAAATGACCCCCTAAACTTTGAACTTAATTCTCAGTAGCGCCTTACGTCTACAGTGGCAACTTGCCTTGTTTGAGGTGAACTAAGTAAAAACGAAGGCCGATGATGAGATGAATACAATGATCTCTGAAAAACGGCCTTCACCCGGACCAAGCCTAAGCATAACCCTAAGCCTAACCTAAGCTTGTGCTTGTGCAAATGTAGAAAAAAACTCCATTATTGCGGACTCCACCGTAAATCAGGACTAACACAAAAGAAAAAGAATTAGAATATGAATAAAAAGATTTATGTTTCAGAATTATTCATTTGTCACGTTATTTCGGCGTTAATGTGACCTTAATCACACCTTTCGGCGTTAATGGGACCTTAATCGCACCTTTCGGCGTTAACGGGACCGTATTCATACCTTTCAGCGTTAATGGGACCGTAATCGTACATTTCAGCGTTAATGGGATCTTAATCGTACCTTTCAGCGTTAATAGAACCTTAAGTGCACCTTTCGGTGTTAATTGGACTGTAATCGCACTTTTTTGTGTTAATGGAACCGTAATCACACTTTTTGGTGTTAATGGGACCTTAATCGCACCTTCGGCGTTAATGGGGCCTTATTCGTACCTTTCAGCTGTAATAGGACCTTAATAGCACCTTTCGGTTTTAATAAGGCCTTAATAGCAACCTTCGGCGTTAATGGGACCTTAAGCGCACCTTTTGGCGTTAGACAAGGTCCAAAAAAGAGTCGCCAACTTAATAAGTCCCTAACTATCCACCAAGCTCCAGCCCCTATCCCACCGCTGCAATATTCCTTCCTGTGCCTGTTTTACAAGTAATTCAATGGACTGTGCTCTGATTAACTTGCAAATTCACTAGACCAACCCGACAATCTGCCAAATCTCATCCATTCACTGTGGAGGTCCTCAGATGCCGAAGAACTTTCTACTCCAAAAGCTTCTTTCCTCATGCTGCTGGACTCTGGAACTCCCCCATGCTCCCTGTTTTCCTGACGGTACTGACATGCAGAAATTTAAAACTAATGTAAACAGACATCTCGCTGCACAGCTCCCAATTCAGGTTGACCACCCCCCTAAACAACACCAGTAATGTGACTGTGAAGCTGGTCACGGCACCCAATAATGCAATATACCACTATCCTGGTACACGACACCAGTAATGTGACTGTGAAGCTGGTCACGGCACCCAATAATGCAATATACCACTATCCTGGTACACAACACCAGTAATGTGACTATGATTCTGGTCACGGCACCAACAATGCAATATACCCCTATCCTAGTACACGACACCAGTAATGTGATTATAATGCTGGTCACGGCATCCAATAATGCAATATAACACTATCCTGGTACACGACACCAGTAATGTGACTATGATGCTGGTCACGGCATCCAATAATGCAATATACCACTATCCTGGTACACGAATCCAGTAATGTGACTATGATGCTGGTCACGGCATTCAATAATGCAATATACCACTATCCTGGTACACAACACCAGTAATGTGACTGTGAAGCTGGTCACGGCACCCAATAATGCAATATACCACTATCCTGGTAAACAACACCAGTAATGTGACTATGATGCTGGTCACGGCATCCAATAATGAAATATACAACTATCCTGGTACACGACACCAGTAATGTGACTGTGAAGCTGGTCACGGCATCCAATAATGCCATATACAACAATCCTGGTACACGAATCCAGTAATGTGACTGTGAAGCTGGTCCCGGAACCCAATAATGCAATATACCACTATCCTGGTACACAACACCAGTAATGTGACTGTGAAGCTGGTCACGGAAACCAGTAATGCAATATACCACTATCCTGGTACACAACACCAGTAATGTGACTATGATGCTGGTCACCGCATCCAATAATGCAATATACCACTATCCTGGTACACAACAGCAGTAATGTGACTGTGAAGCTGGTCACGGCACCCAATAATGCAATATACCACTATCCTGGTACACAACACCAGTAATGTGACTATGATGCTGGTCACGGCATCCAATAATGCAATATACCACTATCCTGGTACACAATACCAGTAATGTGACTGTGAAGCTGGTCACGGCACCCAATAATGCAATATACAACAATCCTGGTACACGAATCCAGTAATGTGACTGTGAAGCTGGTCACGGCACCCAATAATGCAATATACCACTATCCTGGTACACAAAACCAGTAATGTGACTATGATGCTGGTCACGGCACCAATAATGCAATATACCACTATCCTGGTACACAACACCAGTAATGTGACTGTGAAGCTGGTCACGCCATCCAATAATGCAATATACTACTATCCTGGTACAGAACACCATTAATGTGACTGTGAAGCTGGTAGCGGCATCCAATAATGCAATATACAACTATCCTGGTACACAACACCATTAATGTCACTGTGAAGCTGGTCACGGCATCCAATAATGCAATATTCTACTATCCTGGGACACGAATCCAGTAATGTGACTGTGAAGCTGGTCACGGCACCCAATAATGCAATATACCACTATCCTGGTACACAAAACCAGTAATGTGACTGGAACGCTGGTCACGGCACCCAATAATGCAATATACAACCATCTTGGTACACAACACCAGTAATGTGACTATGATGCTGGTGACCGCATCCAATAATGCAATATACAACTATCCTGATACACGACACCAGTAATGTGACTGTGAAGCTGGTCACGGCATCAAACAATGCAATATACAACAATCCTGGTACACGAATCCAGTAATGTGACTGTGAAGCTGGTCACGGCACCCAATAATACAATATACCCCTATCCTGGTACACAACACCAGTAATGTGACTATGATGTTGGTCACGGCACCAATAATGCCATATACCACTATCCTAGTACACAACACCAGTAATGTGACTGTGAAGCTGGTCACGGCATCCAATAATGCAATATACCACTATCCTGGTACACGACACCAGTAATGTGACTATGATGCTGGTCACGGCATCCAATAATGCAATATATTACTATCCTGGTACACAACACCAGTAATGTGACTGTGAAGCTGGTCACGGAACCTAATAATGCAATATATTACTATCCTGGTACACTACACCAGTAATGTGACTATGATGCTTGTCACGGCTTCCAATAATGCAATATACCACTATCCAGGTACACGACACCAGTAATGTGACTGTGAAGCTAGTCACGGCCCCCAATAATGCAATATACAACAATCCTGGTACACGAATCCAGTAATGTGACTGTGAAGCTGGTCACGGCACCCAATAATGCAATATACCACTATCCTGGTACACAACACCAGTAATGTGACTATGATGCTGGTCACGGCACCAATAATGCAATATACCACTATCCTGGTACACGACACCAGTAATGTGACTGTGAAGCTGGTCACGGCATCCAATAATGCAATATACCACTATCCTGGTAAACGACACCAGTAATGTGACTGTGAAGCTGGTCACGGCACCCAATAATGCAATATACAACAATCCTGGCACACGAATCCAGTAAGTTGACTGTGATGCTGGTCACGGCACCCAATAATGCAATATACAACTATCCTGGTACACAACACCAGTAATGTGACTATGATGCTGGTCACGGCACCAATAATGCAATATACCACTATCCTGGTACACGACACCAGTAATGTGACTGTGAAGCTGGTCACGGCATCCAACAATGCAATATACCACTATCCTGGTACACAACACCATTAATGTGACTGTGAAGCTGGTCACGGAACACAACAATGCAATATACCACTATCCTGGAACACGAATCCAGTAATGTGACTTTGAAGCTGGTCACGGCACCCAATAAGGCAATATACCACTATCCTGGTACACAACACCAGTAATGTGACTATGATGCTATTCACGGCACCAACATTGCAATATACCACTATCCTGGTACACGACACCAGTAATGTGACTATGATGCTGGTCACGGCATCCAATAATGCAATATACCACTATCCTGGTACACGACACCAGTAATGTGACTATGATGCTGGTCACGGCATTCAATAATGCAATATACCACTATCCTGGTACACAACACCAGTAATGTGACTGTGAAGCTGGTCATGGCACCCAATAATGCAATATACCACTATCCTGGTACACAACACCAGTAATGTGACTATGATGCTGGTCACGGCACCAATAATGCAATATACCGCTATCCTGGTACACGACACCAGTAATGTGACTGTGAAGCTGGTAACGGAAACCAATAATGCAATATACCACTATCCTGGTACACGACACCAGTAATGTGACTATGATGCTGGTCAGGCATCAATAATGCAATATACCACTATCCTGGTACACAACACCAGTAATGTGACTGTGAAGCTGGTCACGGCACCCAATAATGCAATATACCACTATCCTGGTACACAACACCAGAAATGTGACTATGATGCTGGTCACGGTATCCAATAATGCAATATACCACTATCCTGGTACACGACACCAGTAATGTGACTGTGAAACTGGTCACGGCACCCAATAATGCAATATACAACAATCCTGGTACACGAATCCAGTAATGTGACTGTGAAGCTGGTCACGGCACCCAATAATGCAATATACCACTATCCTGGTACACAACACCAGTAATGTGACTATGATGCTGATCACGGCACCAATAATGCAATATACCACTATCCTGGTACACAACACCAGTAATGTGACTGTGAAGCTGGTCACGGCATCCAATAATGAAATATACCACTATCGTGGTACACAACACCATTAATGTGACTGTGAAGCTGGTCACGGCACCCAATAATGCAATATACCACCATCTTGGTACACAACACCAGTAATGTGACTATGATGCTGGTCACCGCATCCAATAATGCAATATACCACTATCCTGGTACACGACACCAGTAATGTGACTGTGAAGCTGGTCACGGCATCCAACAATGCAATATACAACAATCCTGGTACACGAATCCAGTAATGTTACTGTGAAGCTGGTCACGGCACCCAATAATACAATATACCACTATCCTCGTACACAACACCCGTAATGTGACTGTGAAGCTGGTCACGGCATCCAATAATGCAATATACCACTATCCTGGTACACGACACCAGTAATGTGACTATGATGCTGGTCACGGCATCCAATAATGCAATATACCACTATCCTGGTACACAACACCAGTAATGTGACTGTGAAGCTGGTCACGGCACCCAATAATGCAATATATTACTATCCTGGAACACAACCCAAGTAATGTGACTATGATGCTTGTCACGGCATCCAATAATGCAATATACCACTATCCTGGTACACGACACCAGTAATGTGACTGTGAAGCTAGTCACGGCACCCAATAATGCAATATACAACAATCCTGGTACACGAATTTAGTAATGTGACTGTGAAGCTGGTCACGGCACCCAATAATGCAATATACCACTATCCTGGTACACTACACCAGTAATGTGACTGTGAAGCTGGTCACGGCATCCAATAATGCAATATACCACTATCCTGGTACACAACACCATTAATGTGACTGTGAAGCTGGTCACGGCACCCAATAATGCAATATTCCACTATCCTGGTACACGAATCCAGTAATGTGACTGTGAAGCTAGTCACGGCACCCAATAATGCAATATACCACTATCCTGGTACACAACACCAGTAATGTGACTGTGAAGCTGGTACCGGCAGGCAATAATGCAATATACCACTATCCTGGTACACAATACAAGTAATGTGACTATGAAGCTGGTCACGGCACCCAATAATGCAATATACCACTATCGTGGTACACAACACCAGTAATGTGACTGTGAAGCTGGTCACGGCATTCAATAATGCAATATACCACTATCGTGGTACACAACACCAGTAATGTGACTGTGAAACTGGTCACGGCATCCAATAATGCAATATACTACTATCCTGGTACACAACACCAGTAATGTGACTATGATTCTGGTCACGGCACCAATAATGCAATATACCACTATCCTGGTACACGACACCAGTAATGTGACTGTGAAGCTGGTCACGGCATCCAATAATGCAATATACCACTATCCTGGAACACGACACCAGTAATGTGACTATGATGCTGGTCACGGCATCCAATAATGCAATATACGACTATCCTGGTACACAACACCAGTAATGTGACTGTGAAGCTGGTAACGCCACCCAATAATGCAATATATTACTATCCTGGTACACAACACCAGTAATGTGACTATGATGCTGGACACGGCATCCAATAATGCAATATACCACTATCCTGGTACACGACACCAGTAATGTGACTGTGAAGCTGGTCACGGCACCCAACAATGCAATATTCCACTATCCTGGTACACGAATCCAGTAATGTGACTGTGAAGCTGGTCACGGCACCCAATAAGGCAATATACCACTATCCTGGTACACAACACCAGTAATGTTACTATGATGCTGGTCACGGCACCCAATAATGCAATATACCACTATCCTGGTACACAACACCATAATGTGACTATGATGCTGGTCACGGCACTAATAATGCAATATACCACTATCCTGGTACACGACACCAGTAATGTGACTGTGAAGCTGGTCACGGCATCCAATAATGCAATATACCACTATCCTGGTACACGACACCAGTAATGTGACTATAGTGCTGGTCACGGCATCCAATAATGCAATATACCACTATCTTGGTACACAACACCATTAATGTGACTGTGAAGCTGGTCACGGCACCCCATAATGCAATATTCCACTATCCTGGTACACGAATCCAGTAATGTGACTGTGAAGCTGGTCACGGCACCCAATAATGCGATATACCACTATCCTGGTACACAAAACCAGTAATGTGACTGTGAAGCTGGTCACGGCACCCAATAATGCAATATACCACCATCTTGGTACACAACACCAGTAATGTGACTATGATGCTGGTCACCGCATCCAATAATGCAATATACCACTATCCTGGTACACGACACCAGTAATGTGACTGTGAAGCTGGTCACGGCATCCAACAATGCAATATACAACAATCCTGGTACACGAATCCAGTAATGTGACTGTGGTGTCTGGTCACGGCACCCAATAATGCAATATACCACTATCTTGGTACACAACACCAGTAATGTGACTATGATGCTGGTCACGGCACGAATAATGCAATATACCACTATCCTGGTACACGACACCAGTAATGTGACTGTGAAGCTGGTCACGGCATCCAATCATGCAATATACCACTATCCTGGTACACGACACCAGTAATGTGACTATGATGCTGGTCACGGCATCCAATAATGCAATATACCACACTCCTGGTACACAACACCAGTCATGTGACAGTGAAGCTGGTCACGGCACCCAATAATGCAATATATTACTATCCTGGTACACAACAACAGTAATGTGACTATGATGCTGGTCACGGCATCCAATAATGCAATATACCACTATCCTGGTACACGACACCAGTAATGTGACTTAAGCTGGTCACGGCACCCAACAATGCAATATACAACAATCCTGGTACACGAATCCAGTAATGTGACTGTGAAGCTGGTCACGGCACCCAATAATGCAATATACCACTATCCTGGTACACAACACCAGTAATGTGACTATGATGCTGGTCACGGCATCCAATAATGCAATATACCACTATCCTGGTACACGACACCAGTAATGTGACTATGATGCTGGTCACGGCATCCAATAATGCAATATACCACTATCCTGGTACACAACACCAGTAATGTGACTGTGAAGCTGGTCACGGCACCCAATAATGCAATATACCACTATCCTGGTACACAATACCAGTAATGTGACTATGATGCTGGTCACGGCATCCAATAATGCAATATACCACTATCCTGGTACACGACACCAGTAATGTGACTGTGAAGCTGGTCACGGCACCCAAACATGCAATATACAACCATCCTGGTACACGAATCCAGTAATGTGACTGTGAAGCTGGACACGGCACCCAATAATGCAATATACCACTATCCTGGTACACAACACCAGTAATGTGACTATGATGCTAGTCACGGCACCAATAATGCAATATACCACTATCCTGAGACACAACACTAGTAATGTGACTGTGAAGCTGGTCACGGCACCCAATAATGCAATATACCACTATCCTGGTACACGAATCCAGTAATGTGACTGTGAAGCTGGTCACGGCACCCAATAATGCAATATACAACTATCGTGGTACACAACACCAGTAATGTGACTGTGAAGCTGGTCCCGGCACCCAATAATGCAATAGTCACCCATCTTGGTACACAACACCAGTAATGTGACTATGATGCTGGTCACCGCATCCAATAATGCAATATACCACTATCCTGGTACACGACACCAGTAATGTGACTGTGAAGTTGGTCACGGCATCCAACAATGCAATATACAACAATCCTGGTACACGAATCCAGTAATGTGACTGTGAAGCTGGTCACGGCATCCAATAATGCAATATACCACTTTCCTGGTACACGACACCAGTAATGTGACTATGATGCTGGTAACGGCATCCAATAATGCAATATACCACTATCCTTGTACACAACACCAGTAATGTGACTGTGAAGCTGGTCACGGCACCCAATAATGCAATATATTACTATCCTGGTACACAACACCAGTAATGTGACTATGATGCTGGTCACGGCATCCAATAATGCAATATACCACTATCCTGGTACACGACACCAGTAATGTGACTGTTAAGCTGGTCACGGCACCCAATAATGCAATATACAACAATCCTGGTACACGAATCCAGTAATGTGACTGTGAAGCTGGTCACGGCACCCAATAATGCAATATACCACTATCCTGGTACACAACACCAGTAATGTGACTATGATGCTGGTCACGGCACCAATAATGCAATATACCACTATCCTGGTACACGACACCAGTAACGTGACTGTGAAGATGGTCACGGCATCCAATAATGCAATATATGACTATCCTGGTACACAACAGTATTAATGTGACTGTGAAGCTGGTCACGGCACCCAATAATGCAATATACCACTATCGTTGTACACAACACTAGTAATGTGACTGTGAAGCTGGTCACGGCACCCAATAAGGTAATATACACCCATCTTGGTACACAACACCAGTAATGTTACTATGATGCTGGTCACGGCATCCAATAATGCAATATACCACTATCCTGTTACACGACACCAGTAATATGACTGTTAAGCTGGTCACGGCACCCAATAATGTAATATACAACAATCCTGGTACACGAATCCAGTAATGTGACTATGAAGCTGGTCACGGCACCCAATAATGCAATATACCACTATCCTGGTACACAACACCAGTAATGTGACTATGATGCTGGTCACGGCACCAATAATGCAATATACAACTATCCTGGTACACGACACCAGTAACGTGACTGTGAAGCTGGTCACGGCATCCTATAATGCAATATATGACTATCCTGGTACACAACACTAGTAATGTGACTATGATGCTGGTCACGGCACCCAATAATGCAATATTCCACTATCCTGGTACACAACACCAGTAATGTAACTGTGAAGCTGGTCACGGCATCCAATAATGCAATATACCACTATCCTGGTACACAATACCATTAATGTGACTATGAAGCTGGTCACGGCACCCAATAATGCAATATACTACTATCGTGGTACACAACACTAGTAATGTGACTGTGAAGCTGGTCACGGCACCCAATAATGCAATATACCACTATCCTGGTACACGAATCCAGTAATGTGACTGTGAAGCTGGTCACGGCACCCAATAATGCAATATACCACTATCCTGGTACACAACACCAGTAATGTGACTATGATGCTGGTCACGGCACCAATAATGCAATATACCACTATCCTGGTACACAACACTAGTAATGTGACTTTGAAGCTGGTCACGGCATCCAATAATGCAATATACCACTATCTTGGTACACAACACCATTAATGTGACTGTGAAGCTGGTCACGGCACCCAATAATGCAATATTCTAATATCCTGGTACACGAATCCAGTAATGTGACTGTGAAGCTGGTCACGGCACCCAATAAGGTAATATACACCCATCTTGGTACACAATACCAGTAATGTTACTATGATGCTGGTCACGGCATCCAATAATGCAATATACCACTATCCTGTTACACGACACCAGTAATGTGACTGTTAAGCTGGTCACGGCACCCAATAATGTAATATACAACAATCCTGGTACACGAATCCAGTAATGTGACTATGAAGCTGGTCACGGCACCCAATAATGCAATATACCACTATCCTGGTACACAACACCAGTAATGTGACTATGATGCTGGTCACGGCACCAATAATGCAATATACAACTATCCTGGTACACGACACCAGTAACGTGACTGTGAAGCTGGTCACGGCATCCAATAATGCAATATATGACTATCCTGGTACACAACACCAGTAATGTGACTATGATGCTGGTCACGGCACCCAATAATGCAATATTCCACTATCCTGGTACACAACACCAGTAATGTAACTGTGAAGCTGGTCACGGCATCCAATAATGCAATATACCACTATCCTGGTACACAATACCATTAATGTGACTATGAAGCTGGTCACGGCACCCAATAATGCAATATACTACTATCGTGGTACACAACACTAGTAATGTGACTGTGAAGCTGGTCACGGCACCCAATAATGCAATATACCACTATCCTGGTACACGAATCCAGTAATGTGACTGTGAAGCTGGTCACGGCACCCAATAATGCAATATACCACTATCCTGGTACACAACACCAGTAATGTGACTATGATGCTGGTCACGGCACCAATAATGCAATATACCACTATCCTGGTACACAACACTAGTAATGTGACTTTGAAGCTGGTCACGGCATCCAATAATGCAATATACCACTATCTTGGTACACAACACCATTAATGTGACTGTGAAGCTGGTCACGGCACCCAATAATGCAATATTCCAATATCCTGGTACACGAATCCAGTAATGTGACTGTGAAGCTGGTCACGGCACCCAATAATGCAATATGCCACTATCCTGGTACACAACACCACTAATGTGACTGTGAAGCTTGTCACGGCACCCAATAATGCAATATACCACCATCTTGGTACACAACACCAGTAATGTGACTATGATGCTGGTCACCGCATCCAATAATGCAATATACCACTATCCTGGTACACTACACTAATAATATGACTGTGAAGCTGGTCACGGCATCCAACAATGCAATATACAACAATCCTGGTACACGAATCCAGTAATGTGACTGTGAAGCTGGTCACGGCACCCAATAATGCAATATACCACTATCCTGGTACACGACACCAGTAATGTGACTATGATGCTGGTAACGGCATCCAATAATGCAATATACAACTATCCTGGTACACAACACCAGTAATGTGACTGTGAAGCTGGTCACGGCACCCAATAATGCAATATATAACTATCCTGGTACACAACACCAGTAATGTGACTATGATGCTGGTCACGGCATCCAATAATGCAATATACCACTATCCTGGTACACGACACCAGTAATGTGACTGTTAAGCTGGTCACGGCACCCAATAATGCAATATACAACAATCCTGGTACACGAATCCAGTAATGTGACTGTGAAGCTGGTCACGGCACCCAATAATGCAATATACCACTATCCTAGTACACAACACCAGTAATGTGACTATGATGCTGGTCACGGCATTCAATAATGCAATATACCACTATCGTGGTACACAACACGAGTAATGTGACTGTGAAGCTGGTCACGGCACCCAATAATGCAATATACCACTATCCTGGTACACAACACCATAATGTGACTATGATGCTGGTCACGGCACTAATAATGCAATATACCACTATCCTGGTACACGATACCAGTAATGTGACTGTGAAGCTGGTCACGGCATCCAATAATGCAATATACCACTATCCTGGTACACGACACCAGTAATGTGACTATAGTGCTGGTCACGGCATCCAATAATGCAATATACCACTATCCTGGTACACAACACCAGTAATGTGACTGTGAAGCTGGTCACGGCACCCAATAATGCAATATACCACTATCCTGGTACACAACACCAGTAATGTGACTGTGAAGCTGGTCACGGCACCCAATAATGCAATATACCATTATCCTGGTACACGACACCAGTAATGTGACTGTGAAGCTGGTCACTGCACCCAATAATGCAATATACAACTATCCTGGTACACAACACCAGTAATGTGACTATGAAGCTGGTCACTGCATCCAATAATGCAATATACCACTATCTTGGTACACAACACCAGTAATGTGACTGTGAAGCTGGTCACGGCACCCAATAATGGAATATTCCACTATCCTGGTACACGAATCTAGTAATGTGACTGTGAAGCTGGTCACGGCACCCAATAATGCAATATACTACCATCTTGGTACACAACACCAGTAATGTGACTATGATGCTGGTCACCGCATCCAATAATGCAATATACCACTATCCTGGTACACGACACCAGTAATGTGACTGTGAAGCTGGTCACGGCATCCAACAATGCAATATACAACAATCCTGGTACACGAATCCAGTAATGTGACTATGAAGCTGGTCACGGCACCCAATAATGCAATATACCACTATCCTGGTACACAACACCAGTAATGTTACTATGATGCTGGTCACGGCACCCAATAATGCAATATACAACTATCCTGGTACACGACACCAGTAATGTGACTGTGAAGCTGGTCACGGCATCCAATAATGAAACATACCACTATCCTGGTACACGACACCAGTAATGTGACTGTTAAGCTGGTCACGGCACCCAATAATGCAATATACCACAATCCTGGTACACGAATACAGTCATGTGACTGTGAAGCTGGTCACGGCACCCAATAATGCAATATACCACTATCCTGGTACACAACACCAGTAATGTGACTATGATGCTGGTCACGGCACCAATAATGCAATATACCACTATCCTGGTACACGACACCAGTAACGTGACTGTGAAGCTGGTCACGGCATCCAATAATGCAATATATGACTATCCTGGTACACAACAGTATTAATGTGAGTGTGAAGCTGGTCACGGCACCCAATAATGCAATATTCCACTATCCTGGTACACGAATCAAGTAATGTGACTGTGAAGCTGGTCACGGCACCCAATAAGGCAATATACCACTATCCTTGTACACAACACCAGTAATGTGACTGTGAAGCTGGTCACGGCATCCAATCATGCAATATACCACTTTCCTGGTACACAATACCAGTAATGTGACTATGAAGCTGGTCACGGCACCCAATAATGCAATATACCACTATCCTGGTACACAACACCAGTAATGTGACTGTGAAGCTTGTCACGGTATTCAATAATGCAATATACCACTATCGTGGTACACAACACAAGTAATGTGACTGTGAAGCTGGTCACGGCACCCAATAATGCAATATACCACTATCCTTGTACACGACACCAGTAATGTGACTATGATGCTGGTCACGGCACTAATAATGCAATGTACCACTATCCTGGTACACGACACCAGTAATGTGACTGTGAATCTGGTCACGGCATCCAATAATGCAATATACCACTATCCTGGTACACGACACCAGTAATGTGACTATAGTGCTGGTCACGGCATCCAATAATGCAATATACCACTATCCTGGTACACAACACCAGTAATGTAACTGTGAAGCTGGTCACGGCATCCAATAATGCAATATACCACTATCCTGGTACACAATACCAGTAATATGACTATGAAGCTGGTCACGGCACCCAATAATGCAATATACTACTATCGTGGTACACAACACTAGTAATGTGACTGTGAAGCTGGTCACGGCACCCAATAATGCAATATACCACTATCCTGGTACACGAATCCAGTAATGTGACTGTGGAGCTGGTCACGGAACCCAATAATGCCATATACCACTATCCTGGTACACAACACCCGTAATGTGACTGTGAAGCTGGTCACAGCATCCAATAATGCAATATACCACTATCCTGGTACACAACACCAGTAATGTGACTATGAAGCTGGTCACGCCACCCAATAATGCAATATACCACTATCGTTGTACACAACACCAGTAATGTGACTGTGAAGCTGGTCACGGCACCCAATAATGCAATATACCACTATCCTGGTACACGAATCCAGTAACGTGACTGTGAAGCTGGTCACGGCACCCAATAATGCAATATAATACTATCGTAGAACACAACACCAGTAATGTGACTATGAAGCTGGTCACGGCACCCAATAATGCAATATACGACTATCCTGGTACACAACACCAGTAATGTGACTGTGAAGCTGGTCACGGCATCCAATAATGCAATATACAACTATCCTGGTACACAACACCAGTAATGTGACTGTGAAGCTGGTCACGGCACCCAATAATGCAATATACCATTATCCTGGTACACGACACCAGTAATGTGACTGTGAAGCTGATCACGGCATCCAATAATGCAATATACCACTATCCTGGTACACGACACCAGTAATGTGACTATGAAGCTGGTCACGGCACCCAATAATGCAATATACATCTATCGTGGTACACAACACCAGTAATGTGACTGTGAAGCTGGTTACGGAACCCAATAATGCAATATACCACTATCCTGGTACACGAATCCAGTAAGGTGACTGTGAAGCTGGTCACGGCACCCAATAATGCAATATACCACTATCCTGGTACACAACACCCGTAATATGACTCTGAAGCTGGTCACGGCATCCAATAATGCAATATACCACTATCTTGGTACACAACAGAAGTAATGTGACTATGAAGCTGGTCACGGCACCCAATAATGTTATATACCACTATCGTGGTACACAACACCAGTAATGTGACTGTGAAGCTGGTCACGGCACCCAATAATGCAATATACCACTATCCTGGTACACGAATCCAGTAATGTGACTGTGAAGCTGGTCACGGCACCCAATAATGCAATATACCACTATCCTGGTACACGAATCCAGTAACGTGACTGTGAAGCTGGTCACGGCATCCAATAATGCAATATACCACTATCCTGGTACACAACACCAGTAATGTGACTATGAAGCTGGTCACGGCACCCAATCATGCAATATACCACTATCCTGGTACACGAATCCAGTAATGTGTCTGTGAAGCTGGTCACGGCACCCAATAATGATATATACTACTATCCTGGTACACAATACAAGTAATGTGACTATGAAGCTGGTTACGGCACCCAATAATGCAATATACAACTATCCTGGTACACAACACCAGTAATGTGACTGTGAAGCTGGTCACGGCATCCAATAATGCAATATACCACTATCCAGGTATACAACACCAGTAATGTGACTGTGAAGCTGGTCACGGCACCCAATAATGCAATATACCATTATCCTGGTACACGACACCAGTAATGTAACTGTGAAGCTGGTCACTGCACCCAATAATGCAATATACAACTATCCTGGTACACAACACCAGTAATGTGACTATGAAGCTGGTCACGGCACCCAATAATGCAATATACCACTATCGTGGTACACAACACCAGTAATGTGACTGTGAAGCTGGTCACGGCACCCAATAATGCAATATACCACTATCCTGGTACACGAATACAGTAATGTGACTGTGAAGCTGGTCACGGCACCCAATAATGCAATATACCACTATCCTGGTACACGAATCCAGTAACGTGACTGTGAAGCTGGTCACGGCATCCAATAATGCAATATACAACTATCCTGGTACGCAACACCAGTAATGTGACTATGAAGCTGGTCCCGGCACCCAATAATGCAATATACCACTATCCTGGTACACGAATCCAGTAATGTGACTGTGAAGCTGGTCACGGCATCCAATAATGCAATATACCACTATCCTGGTACACAACACCAGTAATGTGACTGTGAAGCTGATCACGGCATCCAATAATGCAATATACCATTATCCTGGTACACGACACCAGTAATGTGACTGTGAAGCTGATCACGGCATCCAATAATGCAATATACCACTATCCTGGTACACGAATCCAGTAATGTGACTGTGAAGCTGGTCACGGCACCCAATAATGCAATATACAACAATCCTGGTACACGAATCCAGTAATGTGACTGTGAAGCTGGTCACGGAATCCAATAATGCAATATATGACTATCCTGGTACACAACAGTATTAATGTGAGTGTGAAGCTGGTCACGGACCCCAATAATGCAATATTCCACTATCCTGGTACACGAATCAAGTAATGTGACTGTGAAGCTGGTCACGGCACCCAATAAGGCAATATACCATTATCCTTGTACACAACACCAGTAATGTGACTGTGAAGCTGGTCACGGCATCCAATCATGCAATATACCACTATCCTAGTACACAATACCAGTAATGTGACTATGAAGCTGGTAACGGCACCCAATAATGCAATATACCACTATCGTGGTACACAACACCAGTAATGTGACTGTGAAGCTGGTCACGGCACCCAATAATGCAATATACCACTATCCTGGTACACGAATCCAGTAACGTGACTGTGAAGCTGGTCACGGCACCCAATAATGCAATATACCACTATCCTGGTACACAACACCAGTAATGTGACTATGAAGCTGGTCACGGCACCCAATAATGCAATATACCACTATCCTGGTACACGAATCCAGTAATGTGACTGTGAAGCTGGTCACGGCACCCAATAATGCAATATACTACTATCGTGGTACACAACACCAGTAATGTGACTATGAAGCTGGTCACGGCACCCAATAATGCAATATACAACTATCCTGGTACACAACACCAGTAATGTGACTGTGAAGCTGGTCACGGCATCCAATAATGCAATATACCACTATCCTGGTACACAACACCAGTAATGTGACTGTGAAGCTGGTCACGGCACCCAATAATGCAATATACCATTATCCTGGTACACGACACCAGTAATGTGACTGTGAAGCTGATCACGGCATCCAATAATGCAATATACCACTATCCTGGTACACGACACCAGTAATGTGACTTTGAAGCTGGTCACGGCACCCAATAATGCAATATACAACTATCGTGGTACACAACACCAGTAATGTGACTGTGAAGCTGGTTACGGCACCCAATAATGCAATATACCACTATCCTGGTACACGAATCCAGTAATGTGACTGTGAAGCTGGTCACGGCACCCAATAATGCAATATACCACTATCCTGGTACACAACACCCGTAATATGACTGTGAAGCTTGTCACGGCATCCAATAATGCAATATACCACTATCCTGGTACACAACAGCAGTAATGTGACTATGAAGCTGGTCACGGCACCCAATAATGTTATATACCACTATCGTGGTACACAACACTAGTAATGTGACTGTGAAGCTGGTCACGGCACCCAATAATGCAATATACCACTATCCTGGTACACGAATCCAGTAATGTGACTGTGAAGCTGGTCACGGCACCCAATAATGCAATATACCACTATCCTGGTACACGAATCCAGTAACGTGACTGTGAAGCTGGTCACGGCATCCAATAATGCAATATACCACTATCCTGGTACACAACACCAGTAATGTGACTATGAAGCTGGTCACGGCACCCAATCATGCAATATACCACTATCCTGGTACACGAATCCAGTAATGTGTCTGTGAAGCTGGTCACGGCGCCCAATAATGATATATACTACTATCCTGGTACACAATACAAGTAATGTGACTATGAAGCTGGTCACGGCATCCAATAATGCAATATACCACTATCCTGGTACACAACACCAGTAATGTGACTGTGAAGCTGGTCACGGCACCCAATAATGCAATATACCATTATCCTGGTACACGACACCAGTAATGTAACTGTGAAGCTGGTCACTGCACCCAATAATGCAATATACAACTATCCTGGTACACAACACCAGTAATGTGACTATGAAGCTGGTCACGGCACCCAATAATGCAATATACCACTATCGTGGTACACAACACCAGTAATGTGACTGTGAAGCTGATCACGGCACCCAATAATGCAATATACCACTATCCTGGTACACGAATACAGTAATGTGACTGTGAAGCTGGTCACGGCACCCAATAATGCAATATACCACTATCCTGGTACACGAATCCAGTAACGTGACTGTGAAGCTGATCACGGCATCCAATAATGCAATATACCACTATCCTGGTACGCAACACCAGTAATGTGACTATGAAGCTGGTCCCGGCACCCAATAATGCAATATACCACTATCCTGGTACATGAATCCAGTAATGTGACTGTGAAGCTGGTCACGGCATCCAATAATGCAATATACCACTATCCTGGTACACAACACCAGTAATGTGACTGTGAAGCTGGTCACGGCACCCAATAATGCAATATATTATTATCCTGGTACACGACACCAGTAATGTGACTGTGAAGCTGATCACGGCATCCAATAATTCAATATACCACTATCCTGGTACACGACACCAGTAATGTGACTATGAAACTGGTCACGGCACCCAATAATGCAATATACAACTATCGTGGTACACAACACCAGTAATGTGACTGTAGAACTGGTTACGGCACCCAATAATGCAATATACCACTATCCTGGTACACGAATCCAGTAAGGTGACTGTGAAGCTTGTCACGGCACCCAATAATGCAATATACCACTATCCTGGTACACAACACCCGTAATATGACTGTGAAGCTGGTCACGGCATCCAATAATGCAATATACCACTATCCTGGTACACAACAGCAGTAATGTGACTATGAAGCTGGTCACGGCACCCAATAATGCAATATACCACTATCGTGGTACACAACACCAGTAATGTGACTGTGAAGCTGGTCACGGCACCCAATAATGCAATATACCACTATCCGGGTACACAAATCCAGTAACGTGACTGTGAAGCTGGTCACGGCATCCAATAATGCAATATACCACTATCCTGGTACACAACACCAGTAATGTGACTATGAAGCTGGTCACGGCACCCAATCATGCAATATACCACTATCCTGGTACACGAATCCAGTAATGTGTCTGTGAAGCTGGTCACGGCACCCAATAACGCAATATACCACTATCCTGGTACACAATACAAGTAATGTGACTATGAAGCTGGTTACGGCACCCAATAATGCAATATACAACTATCCTGGTACACAACACCAGTAATGTGACTGTGAAGCTGGTCACGGCATCCAATAATGCAATATACCACTATCCTGGTACTCAACACCAGTAATGTGTCTGTGAAGCTGGTCACGGCGCCCAATAATGATATATACTACTATCCTGGTACACAATACAAGTAATGTGACTATGAAGCTGGTCACGGCATCCAATAATGCAATATACTACTATCCTGGTACACAACACCAGTAATGTGACTGTGAAGCTGGTCACGGCACCCAATAATGCAATATACCATTATCCTGGTACACGACACCAGTAATGTAACTGTGAAGCTGGTCACTGCACCCAATAATGCAATATACAACTATCCTGGTACACAACACCAGTAATGTGACTATGAAGCTGGTCACGGCACCCAATAATGCAATATACCACTATCGTGGTACACAACACCAGTAATGTGACTGTGAAGCTGATCACGGAACCCAATAATGCAATATACCACTATCCTGGTACACGAATACAGTAATGTGACTGTGAAGCTGATCACGGCACCCAATAATGCAATATACCACTATCCTGGTACACGAATCCAGTAACGTGACTGTGAAGCTGATCACGGCATCCAATAATGCAATATACCACTATCCTGGTACGCAACACCAGTAATGTGACTATGAAGCTGGTCCCGGCACCCAATAATGCAATATACCACTATCCTGGTACATAAATCTAGTAATGTGACTGTGAAGCTGGTCACGGCATCCAATAATGCAATATACCACTATCCTGGTACACAACAACAGTAATGTGACTGTGAAGCTGGTCACGGCACCCAATAATGCAATATACCATTATCCTGGTACACGACACCAGTAATGTGACTGTAAAGCTGATCACGGCATCCAATAATGCAATATACCACTATCCTGGTACACGACACCAGTAATGTGACTATGAAACTGGTCACGGCACCCAATAATGCAATATACAACTATCGTGGTACACAACACCAGTAATGTGACTGTAGAACTGGTTACGGCACCCAATAATGCAATATACCACTATCCTGGTACACGAATCCAGTAAGGTGACTGTGAAGCTGGTCACGGCACCCAATAATGCAATATACCACTATCCTGGTACACAACACCCGTAATATGACTGTGAAGCTGGTCACGGCATCCAATAATGCAATATACCACTATCCTGGTACACAACAGCAGTAATGTGACTATGAAGCTGGTCACGGCACCCAATAATGCAATATACCACTATCGTGGTACACAACACCAGTAATGTGACTGTGAAGCTGGTCACGGCACCCAATAATGCAATATACCACTATCCTGGTACACGAATCCAGTAACGTGACTGTGAAGCTGGTCACGGCATCCAATAATGCAATATACCACTATCCTGGTACACAACACCAGTAATGTGACTATGAAGCTGGTCACGGCACCCAATCATGCAATATACCACTATCCTGGTACACGAATCCAGTAATGTGTCTGTGAAGCTGGTCACGGCACCCAATAATGCAATATACCACTATCCTGGTACACAATACAAGTAATGTGACTATGAAGCTGGTTACGGCACCCAATAATGCAATATACAACTATCCTGGTACACAACACCAGTAATGTGACTGTGATGCTGGTCACGGCATCCAATAATGCAATATACAACTATCCTGGTACTCAACACCAGTAATGTGACTGTGAAGCTGGTCACGGCACCCAATAATGCAATATACCATTATCCTGGTACACGACACCAGTAATGTGACTGTGAAGCTGGTCACTGCACCCAATAATGCAATATACAACTATCCTGGTACACAACACCAGTAATGTGACTATGAAGCTGGTCACGGCATCCAATAATGCAACATACCACTATCCTGGTTCAGAACACCAGTAATGTAGCTGTGAAGCTGGTCACGGCATCCAATAATGCAATATACCACTATCGTGGTACACAACACCAGTAATGTGACTGTGAAGCTGGTCACGGCACCCAATGATGCAATATACCATTATCCTGGTACACGACACCATTAATGTCACTGTGAAGCTGATCACGGCATCCAATAATGCAATATACCACTATCCTGGTACACGACACCAGTAATGTGACACTGAAGCTGGTCACGGCACCCAATAATGCAATATACCACTATCCTGTTACACAACACCATTAATGTTACTGTGAAGCTGGTCACGGCACCCAATAATGCAATATTCACCTATCCTGGTACACGAATCCAGTAATGTGACTGTGAAGCTGGTCACGGCACCCAATAATGCAATATACCACTATCCTGGTAGACAACACAAGTAATGTGACTGTGAAGCTGGTCACGGCATCCAATAATGCAATATACCACTATCTTGGTACACAATACCAGTAATGTGACTATGAAGCTGGTCACGGAGCCCAATAATGCAATATACCACTATCGTGGTACACAACACCAGTAATGTGACTGTGAAGCTGGTCACGGCATCCAATAATGCAATATACCACTATCCTGCTCCACGAATCCAGTAATGTGATCGTGAAGCTGGTCACGGAACCCAATAATGCCATATACCACTATTCTGGTACACAACACCCGTAATGTGACTGTGAAGCTGGTCACGGCATCCAATAATGCAATATACTACTATCCTGGTACACAACACCAGTAATGTGACTATGAAGCTGGTCACGGCACCCAATAATGCAATATACCACTATCGTGGTACACACACCAGTAATGTGACTGTGAAGCTCGTCACGGCACCCAATAATGCAATATACCACTATCCTGGTACACGAATACAGTAATGTGACTGTGAAGCTGGTCACGGCACCCAATAATGCAATATACCACTATCCTGGAACACGAATCCAGTAACGTGACTGTGAAGCTGGTCACGGCATCCAATAATGCAATATACCACTATCCTGGTACACAACACCAGTAATGTGACTATGAAGCTGGTCACGGCACCCAATAATGCAATATACCACTATCCTGGTACACAACACCAGTAATGTAGCTGTGAAGCTGGTCACGGCATCCAATAATGCAATATACCACTATCGTGGTACACAACACCAGTAATGTGACTGTGAAGCTGGTTACGGCACCCAATAATGCAATATACCATTATCCTGGTACACGACACCATTAATGTGACTGTGAAGCTGATCACGGCATCCAATAATGCAATATACCACTATCCTGGTACACGACACCAGTAATGTGACTGTGAAGCTGATCACGGCACCCAATAATGTAATATACCACTATCCTGGTACACAACACCATTAATGTGACTGTGAAGCTGGTCACGGCACCCAGTAATGCAATATTCCACTATCCTGGTACACAACAGCAGTAATGTGACTATGAAGCTGGTCACGGCACCCAATAATGCAATATACCACTATCCTGGTACACAACACAAGTAATGTGACTGTGAAGCTGGTCACGGCATCCAATAATGCAATATACCACTATCCTGGTACACAATACCAGTAATGTGACTATGAAGCTGGTCACGGAGCCCAATAATGCAATATACCACTATCGTGGTACACAACACCAGTAATGTGACTGTGAAGCTGGTCACGGCACCCAATAATGCAATATACCACTATCCTGGTACACGAATCCAGTAATGTGACTGTGAAGCTGGTCACGGCACCCAATAATGCAATATACCACTATCCTGGTACACAACACCCGTAATGTGACTGTGAAGCTGGTCACGGCATCCAATAATGCAATATACAACTATCCTGGTACACAACACCAGTAATGTGACGCTGAAGCGGGTCACGGCACCCAATAATGCAATATACCACTATCCTGGTACACGAATCCAGTAATGTGACTGTGAAGCTGGTCGCGGCACCCAATAATGCAATATACCACTATCCTGGTACACAACACCAGTAATGTGACTATGAAGCTGGTCACGGCACCCAATAATGCAATATACCACTATCCTGGTACACAACACCAGTAATGTGACTGTGAAGCTGGTCACGGTATCCAATAATGCAATATACCACTATCCTGGTACACAACACCAGTAATGTGACTGTGAAGCTGGTCACGGCACCCAATAATGCAATATACCATTATCCTGGTACACGACACCAGTAATGTGACTGTGAAGCTGATCACGGCACCCAATAATGCAATATACAACTATCGTGGTACACATCACCAGTAATGTGACTGTGAAGCTGGTTACGGCACCCAATAATGCAATATACCACTATCCTGGTACACGAATCCAGTAAGGTTACTGTGAAGCTGGTCACGGCACCCAATAATGCAATATACCACTATCCTGGTACACAACACCCGTAATATGACTGTGAAGCTGGTCACGGCATCCAATAATGCAATATACCACTATCCTGGTACACAACAGCAGTAATGTGACTATGAAGCTGGTCACGGCACCCAATAATGCAATATACCACTATCGTGGTACACAACACCAGTAATGTGACTGTGAAGCTGGTCACGGCACCCAATAATGCAATATACCACTATCCTGGTACACGAATCCAGTAACGTGACTGTGAAGCTGGTCACGGCATCCAATAATGAAATATACCACTATCCTGGTACACAACACCAGTAATGTGACTATGAAGCTGGTCACGGCACCCAATCATGCAATATACCACTATCCTGGTACACGAATCCAGTAATGTGTCTGTGAAGCTGGTCACGGCATCCAATAATGCAATATACCACTATCCTGGTACACAATACAAGTAATGTGACTATGAAGCTGGTTACGGCACCCAATAATGCAATATACCACTATCCTGGTACACAACCCCAGTAATGTGACTGTGAAGCTGGTCACGGTATCCAATAATGCAATATACCACTATCCTGGTACACAACACCAGTAATGTGACTGTGATGCTGGTCACGGCATCCAATAATGCAATATACCACTATCCTGGTACTCAACACCAGTAATGTGACTGTGAAGCTGGTCACGGCACCCAATAATGCAATATACCATTATCCTGGTACACGACACCAGTAATGTGACTGTGAAGCTGGTCACTGCACCCAATAATGCAATATACAACTATCCTGGTACACAACACCAGTAATGTGACTATGAAGCTGGTCACGGCATCCAATAATGCAACATACCACTATCCTGGTTCAGAACACCAGTAATGTAGCTGTGAAGCTGGTCACGGCATCCAATAATGCAATATACCACTATCGTGGTACACAACACCAGTAATGTGACTGTGAAGCTGGTCACGGCACCCAATGATGCAATATACCATTATCCTGGTACACGACACCATTAATGTCACTGTGAAGCTGATCACGGCATCCAATAATGCAATATACCACTATCCTGGTACACGACACCAGTAATGTGACTGTGAAGCTGGTCACGGCACCCAATAATGCAATATACCACTATCCTGTTACACAACACCATTAATGTTACTGTGAAGCTGGTCACGGCACCCAATAATGCAATATTCACCTATCCTGGTACACGAATCCAGTAATGTGACTGTGAAGCTGGTCACGGCACCCAATAATGCAATATACCACTATCCTGGTAGACAACACAAGTAATGTGACTGTGAAGCTGGTCACGGCATCCAATAATGCAATATACCACTATCCTGGTACACAATACCAGTAATGTGACTATGAAGCTGGTCACGGAGCCCAATAATGCAATATACCACTATCGTGGTACACAACACCAGTAATGTGACTGTGAAGCTGGTCACGGCATCCCTTAATGCAATATACCACTATCCTGCTCCACGAATCCAGTAATGTGATCGTGAAGCTGGTCACGGAACCCAATAATGCCATATACCACTATTCTGGTACACAACACCCGTAATGTGACTGTGAAGCTGGTCACGGCATCCAATAATGCAATATACTACTATCCTGGTACACAACACCAGTAATGTGACTATGAAGCTGGTCACGGCACCCAATAATGCAATATACCACTATCGTGGTACACACACCAGTAATGTGACTGTGAAGCTGGTCACGGCACCCAATAATGCAATATACCACTATCCTGGTACACGAATACAGTAATGTGACTGTGAAGCTGGTCACGGCACCCAATAATGCAATATACCACTATCCTGGAACACGAATCCAGTAACGTGACTGTGAAGCTGGTCACGGCATCCAATAATGCAATATACCACTATCCTGGTACACAACACCAGTAATGTGACTATGAAGCTGGTCACGGCACCCAATAATGCAATATACCACTATCCTGGTACTCAACACCAGTAATGTGACTGTGAAGCTGGTCACGGCACCCAATAATGCAATATACCATTATCCTGGTACACGACACCATTAATGTGACTGTGAAGCTGATCACGGCATCCAATAATGCAATATACCACTATCCTGGTACACGAAACCAGTAATGTGACTGTGAAGCTGATCACGGCACCCAATAATGTAATATACCACTATCCTGGTACACAACACCATTAATGTGACTGTGAAGCTGGTCACGGCACCCAATAATGCAATATTCCACTATCCTGGTACACAACAGCAGTAATGTGACTATGAAGCTGGTCACGGCACCCAATAATGCAATATACCACTATCCTGGTACACAACACAAGTAATGTGACTGTGAAGCTGGTCACGGCATCCAATAATGCAATATACCACTATCCTGGTACACAATACCAGTAATGTGACTATGAAGCTGGTCACGGAGCCCAATAATGCAATATACCACTATCGTGGTACACAACACCAGTAATGTGACTGTGAAGCTGGTCACGGCACCCAATAATGCAATATACCACTATCCTGGTACACGAATCCAGTAATGTGACTGTGAAGCTGGTCACGGCACCCAATAATGCCATATACCACTATCCTGGTACACAACACCCGTAATGTGACTGTGAAGCTGGTCACGGCATCCAATAATGCAATATACAACTATCCTGGTACACAACACCAGTAATGTGACGCTGAAGCGGGTCACGGCACCCAATAATGCAATATACCACTATCCTGGTACACGAATCCAGTAATGTGACTGTGAAGCTGGTCGCGGCACCCAATAATGCAATATACCACTATCCTGGTACACAACACCAGTAATGTGACTATGAAGCTGGTCACGGCACCCAATAATGCAATATACCACTATCCTGGTACACAACACCAGTAATGTGACTGTGAAGCTGGTCACGGTATCCAATAATGCAATATACCACTATCCTGGTACACAACACCAGTAATGTGACTGTGAAGCTGGTCACGGCACCCAATAATGCAATATACCATTATCCTGGTACACGACACCAGTAATGTGACTGTGAAGCTGATCACGGCACCCAATAATGCAATATACAACTATCGTGGTACACATCACCAGTAATGTGACTGTGAAGCTGGTTACGGCACCCAATAATGCAATATACCACTATCCTGGTACACGAATCCAGTAAGGTTACTGTGAAGCTGGTCACGGCACCCAATATCGCAATATACCACTATCCTGGTACACAACACCCGTAATATGACTGTGAAGCTGGTCACGGCATCCAATAATGCAATATACCACTATCCTGGTACACAACAGCAGTAATGTGACTATGAAGCTGGTCACGGCACCCAATAATGCAATATACCACTATCGTGGTACACAACACCAGTAACGTGACTGTGAAGCTGGTCACGGCACCCAATAATGCAATATACCACTATCCTGGTACACGAATCCAGTAACGTGACTGTGAAGCTGGTCACGGCATCCAATAATGCAATATACCACTATCCTGGTACACAACACCAGTAATGTGACTATGAAGCTGGTCACGGCACCCAATCATGCAATATACTACTATCCTGGTACACGAATCCAGTAATGTGTCTGTGAAGCTGGTCACGGCACCCAATAATGCAATATACCACTATCCTGGTACACAATACAAGTAATGTGACTATGAAGCTGGTTACGGCACCCAATAATGCAATATACCACTATCCTGGTACACGAATCCAGTAATGTGACTGTGAAGCTGGTCACGGCACCCAATAATGCCATATACCACTATCCTGGTACACAACACCCGTAATGTGACTGTGAAGCTGGTCACGGCATCCAATAATGCAATATACCACTATCCTGGTACACAACACCAGTAATGTGACTATGAAGCTGGTCACGGCACCCAATAATGCAATATACCACTATCCTTGTACACGAATCCAGTAATGTGACTGTGAAGCTGGTCGCGGCACCCAATAATGCAATATACCACTATCCCGGTACACAACACCAGTAATGTGACTATGAAGCTGGTCACGGCACCCAATAATGCAATATACCACTATCCTGGTACACAACACCAGTAATGTGACTGTGAAGCTGGTCACGGCATCCAATAATGCAATATACCACTATGCTGGTACACAACACCAGTAATGTGACTGTGAAGCTGGTCACGGCACCCAATAATGCAATATACAACTATCGTGGTACACAACACCAGTAATGTGACTGTAGAACTGGTTACGGCACCCAATAATGCAATATACCACTATCCTGGTACACGAATCCAGTAAGGTGACTGTGAAGCTGGTCACGGCACCCAATAATGCAATATACCACTATCCTGGTACACAACACCCGTAATATGACTGTGAAGCTGGTCACGGCATCCAATAATGCAATATACCACTATCCTGGTATACAACAGCAGTAATGTGACTATGAAGCTGGTCACGGCACCCAATAATGCAATATACACTATCGTTGTACACAACACCAGTAATGTGACTGTGAAGCTGGTCACGGCACCCAATAATGCAATATACCACTATCCTGGTACACGAATCCAGTAACGTGACTGTGAAGCTGGTCACGGCATCCAATAATGCAATATACCACTATCCTGGTACACAACACCAGTAATGTGACTATGAAGCTGGTCACGGCACCCAATCATGCAATATACCACTATCCTGGTACACGAATCCAGTAATGTGTCTGTGAAGCTGGTCACGGCACCCAATAATGCAATATACCACTATCCTGGTACACAATACAAGTAATGTGACTATGAAGCTGGTTACGGCACCCAATAATGCAATATACAACTATCCTGGTACACAACACCAGTAATGTGACTGTGAAGCTGGTCACGGCATCCAATAATGCAATATACCACTATCCTGGTACTCAACACCAGTAATGTGACTGTGAAGCTGGTCACGGCACCCAATAATGCAATATACCATTATCCTGGTACACGACACCAGTAATGTGACTGTGAAGCTGGTCACTGCACCCAATAATGCAATATACAACTATCCTGGTACACAACACCAGTAATGTGACTATGAAGCTGGTCACGGCATCCAATAATGCAATATACCACTATCCTGGTTCACAACACCAGTAATGTAGCTGTGAAGCTGGTCACGGCATCCAATAATGCAATATACCACTATCGTGGTACACAACACCAGTAATGTGACTGTGAAGCTGGTTACGGCACCCAATGATGCAATATACCATTATCCTGGTACACGACACCATTAATGTCACTGTGAAGCTGATCACGGCATCCAATAATGCAATATACCACTATCCTGGTACACGACACCAGTAATGTGACTGTGAAGCTGGTCACGGCACCCAATAATGCAATATACCACTATCCTGTTACACAACACCATTAATGTTACTGTGAAGCTGGTCACGGCACCCAATAATGCAATATTCCACTATCCTGGTACACGAATCCAGTAATGTGACTGTGAAGCTGGTCACGGCACCCAATAATGCAATATACCACTATCCTGGTAGACAACACAAGTAATGTGACTGTGAAGCTGGTCACGGCATCCAATAATGCAATATACCACTATCCTGGTACACAATACCAGTAATGTGACTGTGAAGCTGGTCACGGTATCCAATAATGCAATATACCACTATCGTGGTACACAACACCAGTAATGTGACTGTGAAGCTGGTCACGGCATCCGATAATGCAATATACCACTATCCTGCTCCACGAATCCAGTAATGTGATCGTTAAGCTGGTCACGGAACCCAATAATGCCATATACCACTATTCTGGTACACAACACCCGTAATGTGACTGTGAAGCTGGTCACGGCATCCAATAATGCAATATACTACTATCCTGGTACACAACACCAGTAATGTGACTATGAAGCTGGTCACGGCACCCAATAATGCAATATACCACTATCGTGGTACACACACCAGTAATGTGACTGTGAAGCTGGTCACGGCACCCAATAATGCAATATACCACTATCCTGGTACACGAATACAGTAATGTGACTGTGAAGCTGGTACGGCACCCAATAATGCAATATACCACTATCCTGGAACACGAATCCAGTAACGTGACTGTGAAGCTGGTCACGGCATCCAATAATGCAATATACCACTATCCTGGTACACAACACCAGTAATGTGACTATGAAGCTGGTCACGGCACCCAATAATGCAATATACCACTATCCTGGTACACAACACCAGTAATGTAGCTGTGAAGCTGGTCACGGCATCCAATAATGCAATATACCACTATCGTGGTACACAACACCAGTAATGTGACTGTGAAGCTGGTTACGGCACCCAATAATGCAATATACCATTATCCTGGTACACGACACCATTAATGTGACGGTGAAGCTGATCACGGCATCCAATAATGCAATATACCACTATCCTGGTACACGACACCAGTAATGTGACTGTGAAGCTGGTCACGGCACCCAATAATGTAATATACTACTATCCTGGTACACAACACCATTAATGTGACTGTGAAGCTGGTCACGGCACCCAATAATGCAATATTCCACTATCCTGGTACACAACAGCAGTAATGTGACTATGAAGCTGGTCACGGCACCCAATAATGCAATATACCACTATCCTGGTACACAACACAAGTAATGTGACTGTGAAGCTGGTCACGGCATCCAATAATGCAATATACCACTATCCTGGTACACAATACCAGTAATGTGACTATGAAGCTGGTCACGGAGCCCAATAATGCAATATACCACTATCGTGGTACACAACACCAGTAATGTGACTGTGAAGCTGGTCACGGCACCCAATAATGCAATATACCACTATCCTGGTACACGAATCCAGTAATGTGACTGTGAAGCTGGTCACGGCACCCAATAATGCCATATACCACTATCCTGGTACACAACACCCGTAATGTGACTGTGAAGCTGGTCACGGCATCCAATAATGCAATATACCACTATCCTGGTACACAACACCAGTAATGTGACTATGAAGCGGGTCACGGCACCCAATAATGCAATATACCACTATCCTGGTACACGAATCCAGTAATGTGACTGTGAAGCTGGTCGCGGCACCCAATAATGCAATATACCACTATCCTGGTACACAACACCAGTAATGTGACTATGAAGCTGGTCACGGCACCCAATAATGCAATATACCACTATCCTGGTACACAACACCAGTAATGTGACTGTGAAGCTGGTCACGGCATCCAATAATGCAATATACCACTATCCTGGTACACAACACCAGTAATGTGACTGTGAAGCTGGTCACGGCACCCAATAATGCAATATACCATTATCCTGGTACACGACACCAGTAATGTGACTGTGAAGCTGATCACGGCACCCAATAATGCAATATACAACTATCGTGGTACACATCACCAGTAATGTGAATGTGAAGCTGGTTACGGCACCCAATAATGCAATATACCACTATCCTGGTACACGAATCCAGTAAGGTTACTGTGAAGCTGGTCACGGCACCCAATAATGCAATATACCACTATCCTGGTACACAACACCCGTAATATGACTGTGAAGCTGGTCACGGCATCCAATAATGCAATATACCACTATCCTGGTACACAACAGCAGTAATGTTACTATGAAGCTGGTCACGGCATCGAATAATGCAATATACCACTATCGTGGTACACAACACCAGTAACGTGACTATGAAGCTGGTCACGGCACCCAATAATGCAATATACCACTATCCTGGTACACGAATCCAGTAACGTGACTGTGAAGCTGGTCACGGCATCCAATAATGCAATATACCACTATCCTGGTACACAACACCAGTAATGTGACTATGAAGCTGGTCACGGCACCCAATCATGCAATATACTACTATCCTGGTACACGAATCCAGTAATGTGTCTGTGAAGCTGGTCACGGCACCCAATAATGCAATATACCACTATCCTGGTACACAATACAAGTAATGTGACTATGAAGCTGGTTACGGCACCCAATAATGCAATATACCACTATCCTGGTACACGAATCCAGTAATGTGACTGTGAAGCTGGTCACGGCACCCAATAATGCCATATACCACTATCCTGGTACACAACACCCGTAATGTGACTGTGAAGCTGGTCACGGCATCCAATAATGCAATATACCACTATCCTGGTACACAACACCAGTAATGTGACTATGAAGCTGGTCACGGCACCCAATAATGCAATATACCACTATCCTTGTACACGAATCCAGTAATGTGACTGTGAAGCTGGTCGCGGCACCCAATAATGCAATATACCACTATCCCGGTACACAACACTAGTAATGTGACTATGAAGCTGGTCACGGCACCCAATAATGCAATATACCACTATCCTGGTACACAACACCAGTAATGTGACTGTGAAGCTGGTCACGGCATCCAATAATGCAATATACCACTATCCTGGTACACAACACCAGTAATGTGACTGTGAAGCTGGTCACGGCACCCAATAATGCAATATACAACTATCGTGGTACACAACACCAGTAATGTGACTGTAGAACTGGTTACGGCACCCAATAATGCAATATACCACTATCCTGGTACACGAATCCAGTAAGGTGACTGTGAAGCTGGTCACGGCACCCAATAATGCAATATACCACTATCCTGGTACACAACACCCGTAATATGACTGTGAAGCTGGTCACGGCATCCAATAATGCAATATACCACTATCCTGGTACACAACAGCAGTAATGTTACTATGAAGCTGGTCACGGCACCCAATAATGCAATATACCACTATCGTGGTACACAACACCAGTAATGTGACTGTGAAGCTGGTCACGGCACCCAATAATGCAATATACCACTATCCTGGTACACGAATCCAGTAACGTGACTGTGAAGCTGGTCACGGCATCCAATAATGCAATATACCACTATCCTGGTACACAACACCAGTAATGTGACTATGAAGCTGGTCACGGCACCCAATCATGCAATATACCACTATCCTGGTACACGAATCCAGTAATGTGTCTGTGAAGCTGGTCACGGCACCCAATAATGCAATATACCACTATCCTGGTACACAATACAAGTAATGTGACTATGAAGCTGGTTACGGCACCCAATAATGCAATATACAACTATCCTGGTACACAACACCAGTAATGTGACTGTGAAGCTGGTCACGGCATCCAATAATGCAATATACCACTATCCTGGTACTCAACACCAGTAATGTGACTGTGAAGCTGGTCACGGCACCCAATAATGCAATATACCATTATCCTGGTACACGACACCAGTAATGTGACTGTGAAGCTGGTCACTGCACCCAATAATGCAATATACAACTATCCTGGTACACAACACCAGTAATGTGACTATGAAGCTGGTCACGGCATCCAATAATGCAATATACCACTATCCTGGTTCACAACACCAGTAATGTAGCTGTGAAGCTGGTCACGGCATCCAATAATGCAATATACCACTATCGTGGTACACAACACCAGTAATGTGACTGTGAAGCTGGTTACGGCACCCAATGATGCAATATACCATTATCCTGGTACACGACACCATTAATGTCACTGTGAAGCTGATCACGGCATCCAATAATGCAATATACCACTATCCTGGTACACGACACCAGTAATGTGACTGTGAAGCTGGTCACGGCACCCAATAATGCAATATACCACTATCCTGTTACACAACACCATTAATGTTACTGTGAAGCTGGTCACGGCACCCAATAATGCAATATTCCACTATCCTGGTACACGAATCCAGTAATGTGACTGTGAAGCTGGTCACGGCACCCAATAATGCAATATACCACTATCCTGGTAGACAACACAAGTAATGTGACTGTGAAGCTGGTCACGGCATCCAATAATGCAATATACCACTATCCTGGTACACAATACCAGTAATGTGACTATGAAGCTGGTCACGGAGCCCAATAATGCAATATACCACTATCCTGGTACACAACACCAGTAATGTGACTGTGAAGCTGGTCACGGCATCCAATAATGCAATATACCACTATCCTGCTCCACGAATCCAGTAATGTGATCGTGAAGCTGGTCACGGAACCCAATAATGCCATATACTACTATTCTAGTACACAACACCCGTAATGTGACTGTGAAGCTGGTCACGGCACCCAATAATGCAATATACCACTATCCTGGTAGACAACACAAGTAATGTGACTGTGAAGCTGGTCACGGCATCCAATAATGCAATATACTACTATCCTGGTACACAACACCAGTAATGTGACTATGAAGCTGGTCACGGCACCCAATAATGCAATATACCACTATCGTGGTACACAACACCAGTAATGTGACTGTGAAGCTGGTCACGGCACCCAATAATGCAATATACCACTATCCTGGTACACGAATACAGTAATGTGACTGTGAAGCTGGTCACGGCACCCAATAATGCAATATACCACTATCCTGGAACACGAATCCAGTAACGTGACTGTGAAGCTGGTCACGGCATCCAATAATGCAATATACCACTATCCTGGTACACAACACCAGTAATGTGACTATGAAGCTGGTCACGGCACCCAATAATGCAATATACCACTATCCTGGTACACAACACCAGTAATGTAGCTGTGAAGCTGGTCACGGCATCCAATAATGCAATATACCACTATCGTGGTACACAACACCAGTAATGTGACTGTGAAGCTGGTTACGGCACCCAATAATGCAATATACCATTATCCTGGTACACGACACCATTAATGTGACTGTGAAGCTGATCACGGCATCCAATAATGCAATATACCACTATCCTGGTACACGACACCAGTAATGTGACTGTGAAGCTGGTCACGGCACCCAATAATGTAATATACCACTATCCTGGTACACAACACCATTAATGTGACTGTGAAGCTGGTCACGGCACCCAATAATGCAATATTCCACTATCCTGGTACACAACAGCAGTAATGTGACTATGAAGCTGGTCACGGCACCCAATAATGCAATATACCACTATCCTGGTACACAACACAAGTAATGTGACTGTGAAGCTGGTCACGGCATCCAATAATGCAATATACCACTATCCTGGTACACAATACCAGTAATGTGACTATGAAGCTGGTCACGGAGCCCAATAATGCAATATACCACTATCGTGGTACACAACACCAGTAATGTGACTGTGAAGCTGGTCACGGCACCCAATAATGCAATATACCACTATCCTGGTACACGAATCCAGTAATGTGACTGTGAAGCTGGTCACGGCACCCAATAATGCCATATACCACTATCCTGGTACACAACACCAGTAATGTGACTATGAAGCGGGTCACGGCACCCAATAATGCAATATACCACTATCCTGGTACACGAATCCAGTAATGTGACTGTGAAGCTGGTCGCGGCACCCAATAATGCAATATACCACTATCCTGGTACACAACACCAGTAATGTGACTATGAAGCTGGTCACGGCACCCAATAATGCAATATACCACTATCCTGGTACACAACACCAGTAATGTGACTGTGAAGCTGGTCACGGCATCCAATAATGCAATATACCACTATCCTCGTACACAACACCAGTAATGTGACTGTGAAGCTGGTCACGGCACCCAATAATGCAATATACCATTATCCTGGTACACGACACCAGTAATGTGACTGTGAAGCTGATCACGGCACCCAATAATGCAATATACAACTATCGTGGTACACATCACCAGTAATGTGACTGTGAAGCTGGTTACGGCACCCAATAATGCAATATACCACTATCCTGGTACACGAATCCAGTAAGGTTACTGTGAAGCTGGTCACGGCACCCAATAATGCAATATACCACTATCCTGGTACACAACACCCGTAATATGACTGTGAAGCTGGTCACGGCATCCAATAATGCAATATACCACTATCCTGGTACACAACAGCAGTAATGTGACTATGAAGCTGGTCACGGCACCCAATAATGCAATATACCACTATCGTGGTACACAACACCAGTAACGTGACTGTGAAGCTGGTCACGGCACCCAATAATGCAATATACCACTATCCTGGTACACGAATCCAGTAACGTGACTGTGAAGCTGGTCACGGCATCCAATAATGCAATATACCACTATCCTGGTACACAACACCAGTAATGTGACTATGAAGCTGGTCACGGCACCCAATCATGCAATATACTACTATCCTGGTACACGAATCCAGTAATGTGTCTGTGAAGCTGGTAACGGCACCCAATAATGCAATATACCACTATCCTGGTACACAATACAAGTAATGTGACTATGAAGCTGGTTACGGCACCCAATAATGCAATATACCACTATCCTGGTACACGAATCCAGTAATGTGACTGTGAAGCTGGTCACGGCACCCAATAATGCCATATACCACTATCCTGGTACACAACACCCGTAATGTGACTGTGAAGCTGGTCACGGCATCCAATAATGCAATATACCACTATCCTGGTACACAACACCAGTAATGTGACTATGAAGCTGGTCACGGCACCCAATAATGCAATATACCACTATCCTTGTACACAAATCCAGTAATGTGACTGTGAAGCTGGTCGCGGCACCCAATAATTCAATATACCACTATCCCGGTACACAACACCAGTAATGTGACTATGAAGCTGGTCACGGCACCCAATAATGCAATATACCACTATCCTGGTACACAACACCAGTAATGTGACTGTGAAGCTGGTCACGGCATCCAATAATGCAATGTACCACTATCCTGGTACACAACACCAGTAATGTAACTGTGAAGCTGGTCACGGCACCCAATAATGCAATATACCATTCTCCTGGTACACGACACCAGTAATGTGACTGTGAAGCTGATCACGGCATCTAATAATGCAATATACAACTATCCTGGTACACGACACCAGTAATGTGACTATGAAGCTGGTCACGGCACCCAATAATGCAATATACCAGTATCGTGGTACACAACACCAGTAATGTGACTGTGAAGCTGGTCACGGCACCCAATAATGCAATATACCACTATCCTGGTACACGAATCCAGTAATGTGACTGTGAAGCTGGTCACGGCACCCAATAATGCAATATACCACTATCCTGGTACACGACACCAGTAATGTGACTGTGAAGCTGGTCACGGCATCCAATAATGCAATATACCACTATCCTGGTACACAACACTAGTAATGTGACTATGAAGCTGGTCACGGCACCCAATAATGCAATATACCACTATCGTGGTACACAACACCAGTAATGTGACTGTGAAGCTGGTCACGGCACCCAATAATGCAATATACCACTATCCTGGTACACGAATCCAGTAATGTGACTGTGAAGCTGGTCACGGCACCCAATAATGCAATATACCACTATCCTGGTACACGAATCCAGTAACGTGACTGTGAAGCTGGTCACGGCATCCAATAATGCAATATACCACTATCGTGGTACACAACACCAATAATGTGACTATGAAGCTGGTCACGGCACCCAATAATGCAATATACCACTATCCTGGTACACGAATCCAGTAATGTGTCTGTGAAGCTGGTCACGGCACCCAATAATGCAATATACCACTATCCTGGTACACAACAATAGTAATGTGACTGTGAAGCTGGTCACGGCATCCAATAATGCAATATACCACTATCGTGGTACACAACACCAGTAATGTGACTATGAAGCTGGTCACGGCACCCAATAATGCAATATACCACTATCCTGGTACACGAATCCAGTAATGTGTCTGTGAAGCTGGTCACGGCACCCAATAATGCAATATACCACTATCCTGGTACACAACAATAGTAATGTGACTATGAAGCTGGTCACGGCACCCAATAATGCAATATACCACTATCCGTGTACACAACACCAGTAATGTGACTGTGATGCTGGTCACGGCATCCAATAATGCAATATACCACTATCCTGGTACACAACACCAGTAATGTGACTGTGAAGCTGGTCACGGCACCCAATGATGCAATATACCATTATCCTGGTACACGACACTAGTAATGTGACTGTGAAGCTGGTCACTGCACCCAATAATGCAATATACCACTATCCTGGTACACAACACCAGTAACGTGACTGTGAAGCTGGTCACGGCACCTAATAATGCAATATACCACTATCCTGGTACACAACACCAGTAATGTGACTGTGAAGCTGGTCACGGCATCCAATAATGCAATATACCACTATCGTGGTACACAACACCAGTAATGTGACTGTGAAGCTGGTCACGGCACCCAATAATGCAATATACCATTATCCTGGTACACGACACCAGTAATGTGACTGTGAAGCTGATCACGGCATCCAATAATGCAATATACCACTATCGTGGTACACAACACCAGTAATGTGACTGTGAAGCTGGTTACGGCACCCAATGATGCAATATACCATTATCCTGGTACACGACACCATTAATGTCACTGTGAAGCTGATCACGGCATCCAATAATGCAATATACCACTATCCTGGTACACGACACAAGTAATGTGACTGTGAAGCTGGTCACGGCACCCAATAATGCAATATACCACTATCCTGTTACACAACACCATTAATGTTACTGTGAAGCTGGTCACGGCACCCAATAATGCAATATTCCACTATCCTGGTACACGAATCCAGTAATGTGACTGTGAAGCTGGTCACGGCACCCAATAATGCAATATACCACTATCCTGGTAGACAACACAAGTAATGTGACTGTGAAGCTGGTCACGGCATCCAATAATGCAATATACCACTATCCTGGTACACAATACCAGTAATGTGACTATGAAGCTGGTCACGGCATCCAATAATGCAATATACCACTATCCTGGTACACAACACCAGTAATGTGACTATGATGCTGGTCACGGCACCAATAATGCAATATACCACTATCCTGGTACACGACACCAGTAATGTGACTGTGAAGCTGGTCACGGCATCCAATAATGCAATATACCACCATCTTGGTACACAACACCAGTAATGTGACTGTGAAGCTGGTCACGGCCCCCAATAATGCAATATACCACTATTCTGGTACACGACACCAGTAATGTGACTGTTCTAATTTCGTCTCGCTAAGTTGATTGACAGTCGGTGGATTAAGTTTTGCGGATAGATGGGGTTAAAAGTGTTTACTTCTCCGGGTAATATAAGCCTATTCTTGTAAGGGGGCAATAGCTCGAACATTCTCTGAAATCTCAATCCCCGCTCTGAATAAAATCGAAATTGTCACGCATTGTATTAATTTGCAAGGTTATTAGGCACAGCCCGCCCAAATTCCACCTACCTTGCCAGAACCAATTTTCATTGTTCCCTTTACTTACCATAGTCCCGCCTCTGGGCGGTTTTCTCCTATCAATCACAAATCTCTCGTCTTCTGCAAAACCCGACCGGACTTTACGGTTTCTTTCCGACTCCCACAGCTGTCGTTGTCTTTCGCAGCAGGCGGACAATCGGCGACAGCAGCTAATCTCTAGCCACCGCAATAATAGATAAGGTGATTATATATATATATATATGGCGTCGGGCTAGACACATAACCCCCTCCCGCCCCCAACAACTTTTAAATGGCTATAGACACCCACCCCTAACACCCCTTCTACCTCTCTTTCTTTCTCTTCTCCTTTCCCTTCTTTTACTTTCCCTCGCACTCCCTGCCACAGCTTAGCGTTGAATAAAAATAAAAATATGAATTACTGTAAAATTAAACTTTTCTAACGGCCAATCTTTTTAAATAATTGGTCACATGACTATTATTCCTCCTTCTTTTTGCTTAGCTCCATTCTTCCTGGATTTCATCGACCGGGTTGGATCACAAAAAAACCTTCTGCCTGATGAGACCTCAGCTCTTGATAGCTGTAGATCGATAACATCGACATGCCAGTGTAGCAGACTTTGTACATGTTTGAATAAAAAACATTCACTATATATATATATATATGTATATATATATATATATATATATATATATATATATATATATATATATATATATATATATATATATATTATATGTAGCAGTTTACTACGGGCCGGCACACTGCCGCCAGATTGTTTAAATATCGATGACTTCTTAGCTGCCCGCTGATGTATTCAATCAATCTACGTCCTCCTTAGTTTGACCAATCTTAGGCGAATCTTGGATGGCTAGCATAACTATATAAACACTTGATCGCTCTTTCTCCTTTTTATTCTGCTGGCACGAGACCCCTCTTCTCTCTTTTCCCTTCTTTGGCACTGCCAAACACACGCCCCCTCTCTGGGGGACGCAACAAACATTTTCCCGGGCTTTTGGCCATGGGTTCAACTTCGACATGAAACCAAAATGGCTACTGCCCCATACACGTGGATTCGATATAACCCACACACACATAACTGCTTACACGTGAACTTACTTTCACACCGGTGTACTGACACACATACTTACATACACATATGGACACGTCCTGACACCGTAGCCGGTGTACAAACATAATATATTATGAAAAATTCTCTTACCCACTCACTGGAAAATTCCTAAATTCTGTCTTCCGCCATATATCATTTACACACTAACGTTTCCTATTCGTCCCATTTTTCTATACTGGTGACCCGACGAGCATACAACCTTCTGATCATTTTGTGGGTCTCGTCTTCGAACTTTCCTGCCACAGCCTCTAGGACCTTTAAAAATCAATTTCGCCTTAAATTGTAAGGGGATGATGAGGAGGGTGAAAGGGGTTTCATTTTATCTTCTCGTAAAGAAACGGAACAACGAAAAGTATTTCTGTAACTATAACAAAAAGGGGTTTTATTAACTCAAGGTTACCTATACCGTTTGGTATAGGTAGAAGAGAGTGCGACGGTGTCCGTCTGAGGAAGAGGAAGAATATAAGAGTTCTTAGGGCCGCCCGTGGATTTCTTCAGGTGAAGATGGTAGTAGTCGTCAAGTGGCGACGGCGGCGGGAGAGAGAGAGCGTTTCCTCGTTCATCGCTGGTGCTCTCTGCGATGTGTCCAAGCTGGTGCCATGAGGTCGTCTGATCTTTTTCCTCGAACCCTAAGAGAACCCTAAGAGAACATAAGTAGTTCCTTAGGGAACTAACGATATTACTGCGCCCTGTGATTTGATTGGACAAGCCAGCTCACAGGGACAGTGATTACGGTGACTGCTACAAATGTTCTTTTTACAAAAAAAAAAAATTTCATGCAAATAAATTTAAATTCGGTCACTCAACTCGCCTCGTGTTACAATGAACATTTTACCAAATAACCGCCACTAGCGGATATAAAAAATATTTACCACTTCACATTTCGTCTGCCGACGAAACGCAAATTCAGACTTGCAAAACTACCGAAACAGACGGACAATTTCAACAAGGTAAACCATTCTTTTACTTTGATAAACGTTTTTTGATTTTCTACCGTAAATCAATACAAGCATAGGTTTAAGGTTCCCAAAATTCATACTAGAATTGTCCGCAGTGGTAGTATTAACAAAGATTCAGTTCTAAGTGATAGTTATCCGAAGGTTGAAGGTTCAATCCACAGTTCGGCCGAATTACTGAAAACTTACGCAGTTTAAATAAAGGTTTCCGTTCAAAATTCCGTCCAGATTCCCGAGTTCGACAGAAATATTCCTGAGTTCGAAAATAAACACCTGAAGAAGGCCGAAGCTTACAACTGCGGCAACGTTGTGATGATAGCGCTCAAGATGAGAACAGTACTTCGAATAATCCAAAATATACCATATATATATATATGTTACATTACGATGTATTCAATAAGTAAAGAGAACACAAGTGTAGGAGAGAGATAAGACATACTGGTCGAAGCCAGGCTTTATTCCGGGAGAGGCCGGAAACGGATGTAGATGCATGCCGGGAGTAACAGGGAAAAGAGGGGTTATAGAACAACGTACATGGGTGGGGAGCATAATGTAACATCCTCCCTTTTATGGATGAGGAGTGTCCTTACTCTATTGAGTTACATTGTTTAGCCAGACTGCTGTCAGTTTGTGTAGTCTTTGAGGTAGGCTTGCTTTCGTATTCCTCTGCCAGTGCGTATGTGGGTCCTGACAGGGGATTCGCCTTGGAAAGACTCCTTAGCGTCGGTTGCTTGGTGTGGTGAGCAAGTGTCTAAGGTCCTGTCGGTGGAGGTAGAGGGGGAATGAATATTTGGTGTGTACCCCATCGCTGTCTGTGATTGTTCTAGCTGACGAGTGCGTCCTATCATTAGTGGTTGTTCCGGGGACCTTCGCAGGTAACACCTGTTGCGTCGGTAGCTTCCGCTGTAGGAACGTTCATCTAGGCGTTGGTTCACAACGCCCTTTTCCCATACTCTGTCGCCTTTCTTGTATGGGCGCATCCTGACGACCTCGCCTTGGATCAGTGCCGGTAGGTTGTGTGTACGACGATTGTAGTACTCTGCCTGAAAGCATTGCTTACGCTCGAGGAGCATTTTATCCTTTTCCCCCTGGTTTGTGGACCTGGGTTTCAGCAGGTTGCTGCTCATGGGCAGAAGTGAGCGTGTGCGGCGATTCAGCAGGCGCTGAGAGGGTCTGCTTCTCATATGTTGTGTAGGGGTATTCCTGAAGTCGAGTAGTGCCAGGAACTGGTCGGTGCCAGTGTCTTTGTTCTTCCGCATGAAGCGTTTTGTACTTTTCACAGCGGATTCCGCCTTTTACTTAGCTTGCTGATTTCCGGGGCTTACCATGAGATGTTCGAAGTCCCATTTCTCCGAGAAGTGTTTAAGAGCTGATGAGATGAACTGGGGTCCAGCGTTGGAGATCACCTGGCAGGGGATCCCATATCTCGCAAAGTTTGCCTTCAACTTCGGATGATGGTAGAAGTTGTTGTTACTTCTAATCGATCGATCTCCCAGAAGTTTGGAAAATAATCGACAGTTATGAGGTACTCCACCGTCTCACTTTCAAACAAATCAGTGCCAAATTTCTGCCATGGACGATCAAGTATATCATGTGGCATCAAAGTTTCTTTCGGTTGCTTTGTGGCGAACTTGCAGCAGGTTTCACAAGTGGAGATGTATTCCCTGTATCTCCAATGACATTCTCGGCCAGAAAACACATTCTCTGGCGCGGCGTAGGCATCTATCTATACCAATGTGTGAGGAGTGAATTGAGCGTTTGATGTCACTCCGGAGACTGAGTGGAATGAGTACTCGGTCGCCCTTGAAGATAAGTCCATCTTGAACTGACAGCTCATCACGGGTGTGAAAATATGGGTGCAGCACAGCAGGAAGGTCTATTTTCTCGGTTGGCCAACCCTCCTATAGCATTGTCTTCCTGAGTTGGTCACATACCTCATCTTGATTCGTTGCTTTCCGGATCTGAGTCAGTCTTTCATCTCGGATGGGTAGAAAGCTAACCATGTTGACAAGCTCGAATTCGGCTTGATGGTTCTTTTAGTTGTCATGTATGACCGCGATAGACTGTCAGGTATATACATGTGTTTTCCTTTGAGGTGCACAACGTCGATGTCATACTTCTGAGTCCGCAATAACATCCCCTGTAATCGTTTAGGGGCTTTTGTAAGTTTTATTTTCACTATAGCTTCCAGTGGTTTATCATCTGTGTGTATTTCTGTTCGTCTGCCATAAGTGTATTGGTGGAATTTCTCCAGTGAGAACACAATCGCCAACATTTCCTTTTCGATTTGGGCGTATATCTGCTCGGTATCAGTCAGCGCTCTGCTTGCATATGCTACTGGCTTGCCTTGTTGTAGTAATGCTGCGCCAAGTCCTTCTGAGCTGGCGTCACACTGTATTGTGAGGGCCATTTTCGGATCGTAGTAAGCGATCACGAGTGCTTCAGTGACTGCTCGCTTCATTTCTGCGAATGCGGTATCTCGTGCTCGCGACCATATCCATGGAATATCCTTGCGCATCAGTTGCCATATGGGCTCCATGACGGCCGACAATCTTGGTAGGAACCTTGCTAGGCAGTTGACCATCCCACAGAGTCTCTGTACCTCTTAGATCGATGTGGGCCGTTTTAGTTTGGTGATCGCGTCAATTTTAGAAGGGTCTGGGAGTAGCCCATCACTGGTAATGAGGTGACCCATGAAACTTATGTCAGTCTTTTACTTCTGCCTTTCCTCGGTTCAGCTTCATTCCTCTTTCTCGACACCGTTGTAGGGGTGCGTTCAGGTTTGCATCATGGTTTACGGAGGCTTGTTGTAGGTCATCTCCTGAACCGAATGCAATTATATCGTCGGCGACGCATGCAACTCCATCTAGACCGTCTATGGCTTGATGGAGACGTTTTTGGAATATTTCAGAGCTCACACAAGTTCCGAAGGGGAGCCTCAGCCACTGGTATCGACCGAACCCCGTTTGGAAAGTTGTGAGGAGGCTTGACTCGTCGTCTAGCACTACATGCCAGTATGCTGACGCAACGTCTACCTTAGTGAAGTATTTTGCATTTGTTAACTTGGGTAGTACTTCCTCTATGGTAGGTAGTTGGTATCGCTCGCGCTGCAGCGCTTTGTTTAGCAGTCTTGGATCGATGCAGATTCGGATATCCCCTGACTTCTTTGTGGCGATAATCATTCGACTATTCCAGTCGGTTGGTTCGTCGACAGGGGTGATAACTCCGAGGTTTTCTAACCGTTTCAATTCGGCGTTGACACGAGGAATCATAGATACTGGGATACGTCCGGCTAGGGCAGTATGGGGTGTTATGGTGGGGTCTACCTGTAGGTGCACTAGACCGGGCGGTGACCCCAGTTCGCCGTTAAAAACGTCCGAGTACTCTGTCATCAGTTGCTCACAGACTGGGCCTGAGTGAACATTAACGATATTGTCATAATGTACCGTTATTAAGTTCATCTGTTCACTTGCCCGTTTCCCCAGCAATGGGGTTAGGTTTTCTTTAACCACCGTGAACTCAACAGAGTACTTTTTCGTGTTCTTGGGGTTGCGCAAAGTAATCGTTCATCTACCGAGCGGTACGAGTTCGCTCGTATTCCACATCTATAACTTCTTAGACGCTGGTTGCAGATTAACATCGCGCACATATTTCAGTGGAATTACATTAACAGTAGCACCACAGTCGACTTGGAATTTTACCTGTTTATGGTCTAGTGTCATTCTAGCATAAATGGTTCTGTCGTTTTTTACCCTCTCTCGGAGTTGACGCTTAGTACGATCTTGGTTTAGACGGTCTTGGTTTAGACGGTCTTGGTTTAGACGATCTTGGTTTAGACGGTCTTGGTTTAGACGATCTTGGTTTAGACGGTCTTGGTTTAGACGGTCTTGGTTTAGACGATCTTGGTTTAGACGATCTTGGTTTAGACGGTCTTGGTGTAGACGATCTTGGTTTAGACGATCTTGGTTTAGACGGTCTTGGTTTCGACGATCTTGGTTTAGACGGTCTTGGTTTAGACGGTCTTGGTTTAGACGATCTTGGTTTAGACGATCTTGGTTTAGACGGTCTTGGTTTAGACGATCTTGGTTTAGACGGTCTTGGTTTAGACGATCTTGGTTTAGACGGTCTTGGTTTAGACGGTCTTGGTTTAGACGATCTTGGTTTAGACGATCTTGGTTTAGACGGTCTTGGTGTAGACGATCTTGGTTTAGACGATCTTGGTTTAGACGGTCTTGGTTTCGACGATCTTGGTTTAGACGGTCTTGGTTTAGACGGTCTTGGTTTAGACGATCTTGGTTTAGACGATCTTGGTTTAGACGGTCTTGGTTTAGACGATCTTGGTTTAGACGGTCTTGGTTTAGACGGTCTTGGTTTAGACGGTCTTGGTTTAGACGGTCTTGGTTTAGACGATCTTGGTTTAGACGGTCTTGGTTTAGACGATCTTGGTTTAGACGATCTTGGTTTAGACGGTCTTGGTTTAGACGATCTTGGTTTAGACGATCTTGGTTTAGACGGTCTTGGTTTAGACGGTCTTGGTGTAGACGATCTTGGTTTAGACGATCTTGGTTTAGACGGTCTTGGTTTAGACGATCTTGGTTTAGACGGTCTTGGTTTAGACGATCTTGGTTTAGACGATCTTGGTTTAGACGGTCTTGGTTTAGACGATCTTGGTTTAGACGGTCTTGGTTTAGACGATCTTGGTTTAGACGGTCTTGGTTTAGACGATCTTGGTTTAGACGATCTTGGTTTAGACGGTCTTGGTTTAGACGGTCTTGGTTTAGACGGTCTTGGTTTAGACGATCTTGGTTTAGACGATCTTGGTTTAGACGATCTTGGTTTAGACGATCTTGGTTTAGACGGTCTTGGTTTAGACGATCTTGGTTTAGACGATCTTGGTTTAGACGATCTTGGTTTAGACGGTCTTGGTTTAGACGGTCTTGGTTTAGACGGTCTTGGTTTAGACGGTCTTGGTTTAGACGATCTTGGTTTAGACGATCTTGGTTTAGACGGTCTTGGTTTAGACGATCTTGGTTTAGACGATCTTGGTTTAGACGGTCTTGGTTTAGACGATCTTGGTTTAGACGATCTTGGTTTAGACGGTCTTGGTTTAGACGGTCTTGGTGTAGACGATCTTGGTTTAGACGATCTTGGTTTAGACGGTCTTGGTTTAGACGATCTTGGTTTAGACGGTCTTGGTTTAGACGATCTTGGTTTAGACGATCTTGGTTTAGACGGTCTTGGTTTAGACGGTCTTGGTTTAGACGATCTTGGTTTAGACGGTCTTGGTTTAGACGATCTTGGTTTAGACGGTCTTGGTTTAGACGGTCTTGGTTTAGACGGTCTTGGTTTAGACGGTCTTGGTTTAGACGATCTTGGTTTAGACGATCTTGGTTTAGACGGTCTTGGTTTAGACGATCTTGGTTTAGACGGTCTTGGTTTAGACGATCTTGGTTTAGACGGTCTTGGTTTAGACGGTCTTGGTTTAGCACTGTCCGTCGCTTGGGAAGGAGATAAAGCTTCACCGGTTGCTCGTTCTGACGATGACTTTGTGTTTCGGGTTTTGAGACGTGTTTTACACCGCTGTCACCATGTTACATTACGATGTATTTAATAAGTAAAGAGAACACAAGTGTAGGAAAGAGATAAGACATACTGGTCGAAGCCAGGCTTTATTCCGAGAGAGGCCGGAAACGGATGCAGATGCATTTCGGTAGTTACAAGGAAAAGGGGAGTGGGGTTATAGTCAAACGTACATGAGTGGGGGGAATAATGTAACAATATATATATAATGTTTTTTTTGTTAGATCATGACAATAGGACGTTTTGAAGTAAAAATCAATGAAGTATTAATTAGTAAAATAGAAAAGAATACGTGTTAAAAGATTCATCGTCTTTAACAAAACAACAATGGCTGCCGATTCGATCGAAAAACAAAATTGTTAACAAGGAGTAACGAAACAAAGTAAAGTGTTGTGTAATTATAAAATTATTTTATTTTAAAAAGTTAATGTAGGTATAAAAATAGTTTTTTTCACAAGTTTGTATATGAATTAGATATAAAAGTAATTTACTGTTAACAAATATTTTTTTATTGGAATAGTGACAGCGTTCGTCTTTTGTTTCACTTTCACTATTCTGTTTTTAGATAAACACGAGATAACGACCATGTCTGTTGAAATCGCTTGCTTGCTTAATTTTATTCGTTTGTTCACACATTTCAAGCGTGTTTTTCTCAAGTTTACATACGTAATGCTAAATGGATTTTAACTCGAAATGATTCCACATTTAATATTTAACAAAAACAACAACATTAAAGCATTCTTAATGCTTATACAGAATTTTTTCTCGCATTCGTGTGCGCAGCTCATCTCAAGGATCACCAATTTCCACTAATCGGAGGAAAGACTATTTGGTTTCAAACTTTCCATGGGTCTGATACTAAGGAGGAAGAGAAATCGTGGCCCTAAAGGCTGCACAACTCATAGGGAAACTCTACGACTCACTACGGGGGTGTTACCCTTATTGTCTTGGTGGGTTTTCCCTCACATACCCGCCGCAAATAAGATGTCAACCAAAGTGAGAAAGCTGTAAATCTTGACCAATATAATAGGGTAACGGGGAAAGTAGGGAAAGAGTTGATTGGCTGACAGCAATGCTCTCTGCAGACTTCTGTCACTCAGCTGTCAACCCTTGTCCAGGGTGGCTCTTCCGCTACAGTGCTGGCTTTTTCTCCCACCTTACGGCCTTGTGCCACATCTTCCTTCCCTAGGAAGGAAGTGTTATATAATGGGACGCATGTGATGATAGACGTACAGAGAGATCGCTTAACTTGCACGATTTGTAACGGAGTCATCTCGTGCAACTTTGGTGCGATGTTTTTCTCACGATTCGCGGTGACAGTTGACGAGACCTCGGGTCAGGGGTTGGGTCGCACCTGTGCGTTGATCACGAGATTTTGTGCCGTCACCGTTTTCCCGGTGAGAAAACTGCAGTGATTTGGGAGTTCTTGACGGGAAGCCGACGAGTTAAGTCGCATTAGCCATGTAGTGATTAAATAAGATAGGGGAATTCAGATCCCCAAAAATGAGAGTGTGCTCAGTAAGTGTGCTCAGTAAGCAGTGTGTTTATGCTGTTGCTGTATTTTCAGTAGCAGTTTGTGATAGTTCCTATTTATTTGTCCCTCCCCCCTCCACACACGAGGGCAGAGTTAGACACAAGGTCGGTTTTAAATGTGGAAAAAAATCCAGCTGCCGACAAAAGGGCACTCTGAATTGGGGCGAAAATGAAAATTGCCTCAGTCTAGAAGGATTTCTCGTTCACTGACTCAGGACTCAGCAAATACTACACTTTAATCATAACCTGTTTGTAGTAGGGTTTTGTCGCGTTTGCCGTGCGCCTTCGATCAGAGGCAGAGACTGGTTTTAATAACGCCAGTGTGTGTTTATATATCACCCACGAAATATTGTAACGTGTGGAGATAAATATTTCTGCACCTCTGATTAGCTAAAAGAAAATGTTTATTGAGATTTTGTCGAATTGTGAGTCAATGCTTTTTTTTTTAACAACGCTTACTAGTCGTATGCACTCTCCGACTTTCTTCAGGTGCGTCTTGTTTTTTTTTCTACCCCTGGCGCAACGGATAAAAGTGCTAAGTTATATAATAAGTTCTAAATGACAGTCTTCTGGTTCTATCCTAAGTACAGACGATACTAAGAATACAATTAAGAATTACTTAAGACGTCTACCTGGTTATTGCCGACGAAAAGAGAGCAGTGGGTTGAATAAAGAGTTCCGTACGAAATTCCGTGCAGATTCCCGAGTTCGACATGAAGATTCCCGAGTTCGAAAAAACGCAATTGAAGAAGGTCGTCGGTTACGTCGGCCGAAACGTTGTGAGGTAATATTTATAATAGGGAAGCAGAAATAGCAGATACATGCAGACCTAACGTTGTCGTTAATAATCACAATATCAGCTTTTGAATGTTGTACTATTAAGACTTGTGACCTAGCATTTTCACGCTAGGATTCACAACCCAATAATAATATTCGGGTACTAAAATCTTACGACATCCACCAACAGAGAAAGTTGCGCTCCCATCAAGCGTGCCTCTTTCCAGAGATTCGGTTTAACTGGTTTTATTTCATTCTTTGTTCCCGTCGTCGTACACGTAAGAACACGAATAATTTCGAGGTAGGTGGATTTTTACGCTTACTGCTTTTGGTGTGTTAGCTTCTTTTGGCAGGTTCAGTCCTCGATCGAGTCATACCAAAGGCTACAGAAATGGTACTAATTACTCCCTTGTTAAAAAATAAGCATTATAAGGTGAGGATCAAGGGTAAGTGGGGTAATCCTGGAAAAGGCGTGGCGCCTTCCCCTACATTTCAGTGTAGTAGCTAATATATAGAGAGTTCAGGGTCGGCCTCGACTGTAATCGACTACTTCACCTTACTTCAGATTCTTTTAATTTGAATTTACAATCTCTATTATTTACGTTTCGGATTTTTTTTAGATGAGGATTGCTAAATTGTATTATTTGTGTTAATTGTTTATAAACAATTCTTCAAGGTTACAAAACGTTAGGGAGTCATTTTCAGTGCTATTTCAAGAAAGAAAGATCTTACACAATACACGCCACAGTAAATTATTTTTCTAAAAAATCGCAACAATCGAAAAAATATCCCCGACGTGAAGACTTATAATTTTAAATTGTCTGGAAAAATGAAACTTGTTGCTCTTTTTCAATTCTATCTAAAAAAAAAAAGGACAGTTGTTGCTGTTTTAAAACTATATTCAAAAACAATTTTTTTTAACGTTTTCATATTTCTATTGATAAATCGAAGTGAGTACTGATTTTTACATCATTTAAAAATCAAAGTTGTTCCTCTCGTTAATTCCGATTTCAAAATAAAAGTCGTTGCGTTTTAAAATCTTGTTCAAAATTAAAAATTATATTTAAAATAAATTCTATTTCAAAACTGAAATTTTATTTGTTTTAAAATTATATTTAAAGGTCAAGATGACAATGGTTTTGTATTGTTTGAATTATTCGAGCCTATTCGACTACTGTTCTCATCTTGGATATTACTCTCACAACGTTTCGGCCGATGCCCCCTCCAAATTTTTTTTTCTACCCCTGGCGCAAAGGATAAAAGTGCTAAAAATAATAAATTCTACGTTACTGTCTTCTGGGGGTTAAAGGTTCAATTCTAAGTACAGGCGATATAATTATAATATAATTTAAAAAAAATGAAGACTTCTAGCCGGTCATAGCTGACGAAACGAAATCAGTCTACCCTCATGGATTAATTAAAGGGTTCCATTCGAAATTTTGTACAGATTCCCGAGTTCGACAGGAAAATTCCCGAGTTCGAAAAATAAAACGCATCTCAAGAATGTCGGCGGTTACATCGGCCGAAACGCGGCAGCACTTTTACCCCCAGCCGAGGCCGCCCAACGCCGCCCATCGCCGCCCAGCCCCCCGGCGCCAGCATTTTGGCTCACGTGACTCAATCGTAGTCACTTATGAACAGAATAGTCTTCCGTATTAACAATTAGCATGTATCCCACCCCAATACATTTTTTTTGTTTATTAATTATTTACCTTACGAAATAGAATGAAGAGTGATGGATTTTTGCCCACCGCCGCCCAGCCCCCGGCGCCAGCATTTTGGCTCACGTGACTCAATCGTAGTCACTTATAGACAGAATATTCTTCGTTATTAACACTTAGCATATATCCCACGCCCAATACATTTTTTTTGTTTATTAATTTTTTACCTTACGAAATAGAATGAAGATTGATGGATTTTGGCCCACCGCCGCCCAGCCCCCGGCGCCAGCATTTTGACTCACGTGACTCAATCGTAGTCACTTATAGACAGAATATTCTTCGTTATTAACACTTAGCATATATCCCACGCCCAATACATTTTTTTTGTTTATTAATTATTTACCTTACGAAATAGAATGAAGATTGATGGATTTTTGCCCACCGCCGCCCAGCCCCCGGCGCCAGCATTTTGGCTCACGTGACTCAATCGTAGTCACTTATGAACACGGAAGACTATTCGGTGGACGGCCTGGGCGGCGGTGGGCGGCGGTGGGCGGCCTGGGTTGGGGGTAAAAGTGCCACCCGCCGAAACGTTGTAAAAATAACATGCAAGATAAGAACAGTTGATCGAATAATCCAAATAATACTCTGTTACTTACGTTTAGCTAACCTGTAAGTAATTCACTTTCTTTATTCGAATAGGCTATTTTGCCGGGACCGGCAGAATAACGATGGGGCTGTTATTTTGCCAGTTCACGTTTATTTAACCTAACTGATACAGTTACAGTGAAGATTTCACGAGTCAACTTAACTGCCGGTTTATTTTTATTTCAACATTTTTCCAATAAAAAAAAGAAATAATTAAAACTTCTGACTATTTTTAAAAATTAAATAAATAATTTATACGGCAATTTTCGCCACGACATACGAAAAAAATAAGTTTTATTTCACCATAGACTAAGTAACTACGATGAATTTCTATTTCCATTTAAAGGCATTTACGTATTGTTTTTATTGTAAAAAAAATACAAATTATGTTAAGTACAAATAATTCGTTTTGAACCCCGTTTATGTCTACTTCTTTTAATATAACTCTTTACCGGATTACCTCACAATATTTGTTTGTAAAACAATTCAACTTTGCATTAAAATTCGTCGTTACATGTAGCAGTTGAAATTATTGACAATTACTACTGTTGTTATTTTATCGCAAGAAAAACATTCAATTTAATGGTTAATTTAGTGAAATGATGAGAAATAGTCCTAACATTTTAATTATTTTAATAATCAGATTTCTTAACAAGAGTTATTGATTTTTTTTTCATCAATGAATGAAAACTTTTTTTTTCTTAAATAACTAAAACATTTTTTATCCGACGCAAATTACTTCTAAATCCGACTAAAGAATCTAATTGTCTGTAATATTTTCGTTCATTTAATTAATTTTTACTTTTTTTTTTGTATTAAAAGCAGATATTTCTTTTCTATTCAAAAGATTAAAATAACCGACAGAATCACAACTGATGATGACGATGAAAATAAATTGTTATTAAATATTTGTCCTCATTTATTTCATTACCCTTTCTTTCAAAAGGCCATAACAGTTAAGTTAAAAAACATTAGCCGGCAAAATAACGAGGGGATCGTGATTCTGCCGGGACCGGCAAAATAACGAGCCCCTCGTTATTTTGCCGGGACCGGCAAAATAGCCTCTTCCTTCTTTATTAACTTTGACGTCCAGGTGATCAGGGGTGGTACCGATCTAAAATTCTGTTTTGCTTCAATGTTGACTTACTAGGATGAAATTTGAAATATACATTAGTCGTGTAATAAAGACAAATCCATAGAAATTTATACTGTAGGAAAAAGAGGTGCTTGTTTACTGTAGGGCTGATTTTTTTAATCTTTAATTTTAGGAGAGTCAAATAAGGGGGAAATAACTCTAGTTTCAAGTTTCAACCACGCTTTATCTTAAAATGGATTTTAACACTCTGAGCTTACAAGATATTTTATATGCCAAACTAATAGACTTCTTGCACGCGCCCAAATTAATTTCAATCCGTTTTTTGGTAACCGTGCCGGCGAGAGATGCAGCAACGTTAATTTCTTTAATAAAAAAAAAATATGTGAGATCAGGTACGACGATTGTGTGTGATTGTTGGCGAGCGTACGATCGCCTAGGATTTCAAAGGATTCCATCATTTGGGTGTGAATCACAAATACAATTTTGTTGATCCACTAACATGTGCCACAACCAACTATGTAGAACAAATGTGGAATGAGTTGAAGGAAAGGAACACAGTTGAATGTGGCATCCACATGCAAATGGTGGAATCATACCTAGCCGAATTCACGTGGAAACAAAAATTCCGAAAGGACACTGCACTGGGAACTATTTTCAAACAAATTGCTGAATTTTACCCAGTGTAAAACTGTCATTTATTTCAAAAACTTTATTTCCAGTGTTTCATGTTTTTTTCCATTTTTTCCCTTCTTCTTCTGTGATAATTCATTTATTTTAATAAATCATTTTACTTTTCATTGGTGCCGAATGCGTTGTGATTGTTTTATTCCTAAATTATCCTTTTACGTATGTAGAAGGTGAAGTGTACACTTCGGTGCCGAAAATGAATGTGCTTGAACTCGTTTCTGCGCACACCGCTTTGCGCACGAATCCGCCAGAATTTAAAGCAATCAGCGGATTTTTCTGAATTTATATAAATTGTTCTTTGGGAGCCACCTCGACTCCATATAAGGCCAGATTTTCATTCAACTGCACGTTTAGCCCAAATCCACGAGAGAGCTAACATCGACATTTCTCCAGTCCCATCACCCCCTCTGGAGGGCCTTGGAACGCTGAGAATGCCTTGTTTTAAACTCACGCACATATAGTCACACTGACACCAACGCACACACAGCCACAATGCATTAACTCTTTCACTGTCTTACGAACACGCACACTAAAGACGACCCCCCACACCCACACACTGTTTGAATCCCCTTTCAATGTCGTCTGCTGATTGAAAACACATTTATAAACTTAACCACTTTCATACTGCAAACATTTCTCACTGAACTTTCTAATACGTATACATTGTTTAAACTTTATTTTAGAATAATTACAATAGTAAAATCCATTTTAAGATAAAGCGTGGTTGAAACTTGAAACTAGAGTTATCTCCCCTTATTTAACTCTTGTAAAATTAAAGATAATTTCTTTTTCGGCCCTACAGTAATCATTGGTGCTATAACAGTGACAAGTTATTCCCCTTTGTTGATCCTACAAAGGTTAGAGAGTAAAGGGTACTCCGTAACGTAACGTCCAACAGAATGAAAAATATTTCGAGTATCCAATATCAATATCCTACCTTAAAATGTAGAGAACTACCACGAAGCACGTATAAACACTCTCTTTATTAATGATGTGCATAATTTCATGCGTACGTGATTTTGTTTTTATATGTTATCAACTATAAATATATGTGTGCTTGTAATTGACATCACTTTCCTTTCTTTATTATTTGTTCTTCTAATATTTATGTTCGAGATCTCTACTAAATACACAGCTGTGAGGTGAAATAACCTCTTATTCCTACATGGGTGACACTGACATGATTTGAACTTTCTACCTTCTCGTTGAACTGTGAAATAAACTATGCTAATCGGTCCAGTTACTTAACCTCTCCCCTCACCAACGACAACTTAATGAGTCAAATTTTGCCTCAACAAACACACTTGCCCCATTTATTTTATTTTAAAGGAACAATATTATCAGACTATTTAAATTTTTTTTTTTTAACATAGTTCACCCAAACAAGGCAGGATGCCACTGTAGACGTAAGGGGCTACTGAGAAAAAAGGGAGAAGGTTTGGGGGGGTCAACCTAAATTGGGAGCTGCGCAGCGAGATGTCTGTTTACATTAGTTTTAAATTTCTGCATGTCAGTACCGTCGGGAAAACAGGGGGCAGGGAGGGAGTTCCAGAGGCCAGCAGCACGAGGAAAGAAGCTATTGGAGTAGAAAGCTCTCCGGCATCTGGGGACCTCCACAGTGAATGGATGGGATTTAGCTGATTGTCGAGTTGGTCTAGTGAATTTACGTCGAGGGGGCACCAGAGTAGCCAGTCTATCGGAGCATAATCCATTGAAGTATTTGTAAAACAAGCACAAGGATGCTACATTGCGGCGATGGGACAGGGACTGGAGCTTGGTTGACAGTGAGGGACCTATTAGGTTGGCGACTCTTTTTTGGACCTTGTCAAGGAGAGAGAGACTAGTAGATGATGCCCCAGCCCAGATGTGACAACAATACTCCATGCATGGGCGGATGGTGGCTTTGTAGAGATACAGGATAATGTCAGGTGTGAGGAGTTTACTAACACGGTAAAGGGAGCCCACCTTCTTTGCTGCTGCCTTGGCAATATCTTCAATGTATTTGTTCCAATTCATGTTACCTGTGAAGGTTAGGCCGAGGAGTTTGAATGTTGAACTCTCAGGCAGGGTGCAATTTGCCATGACAATCGGTGGTTGGAGAGGTTTCTTGTAGTTATTAAAGGAAAGGAGCTTTGTCTTTGCGGCATTAAACGTTACCAACCATTTATGACCCCAATCCACTACAGCCTGGAGGTCATTTTCTAAGGATTCAGCCATTGCCTCGGATATGATTGCATCTGTTTTGCCAACATGACAAGAGTAAAGCGTGGTGTCTTTAGCAAATAAACCAATCTCAGACTCTATGTCATCAGGGAGATCGTTTATGAAGATCAGGAACAATGAAGGTCCAAGGATAGATCCCTGGGGTACACCAGCATTTATGTCATGTTGCTTAGATGAACGGCCATCGAGGACAACTTGCATCTTTCTTTTGGCTAGGAAGGATCTAATTATATTAAGTAATTGCCCAGTAATACCGTATGAGTGTATTTTCAGGAGAAGCCCTTTATGCCATACCTTGTCAAAGGCCTTGGATATATCAAGTGCTACTGCCCTAGCTTCGCCTGCCTTGTCGAGTGTATGATACATGCGTTCAGAGATGACTGTTAGGATGTCTTCGGTAGATAGTACTTGTCTAAATCCATACTGGCAGTCAGAAAGAAGTTTAGCATTAACTAAGTGCCATACTATCGCTAGATTGATTAAGGATTCAAAGATTTTAGAAAAGATCGGCAGTAAAAGGAACAATATTACCAGACTATTTTAAAGGAACAGTATTATCAGACTATTTTAAAGGAACAGTATTACCTGAGTATTTCAAGGAAACATTATTACCAAACTATTTTAAATGAACACTATTACCAGACTATTTTAAATGAACAGTATTACCAGACTATCTAAAAAACAAACAGTATTACCAGACTATTTTAAAGGGACAGTATTACCAGATTATTTTAAAGGAACAATATTACCAGACTATTTTAAAGGAACAATATTACCAGAATATTTAAAATTTTAAAATATAGTATTAGCAGACTACTTTAAAGGAACAGTTTTTGCCAGACTAAATTAAAGGAACAATATTAACAGACTATTTTAAATGAACAGTATTACCAGACTATCTAAAAAACAAACAGTATTACCAGACTATTTTAAAGGGACAGTATTACCAGATTATTTTAAAGGAACAATATTACCAGACTATTTTAAAGGAGCAATATTACCAGAATATTTTAAAGAAACATTATTACCAGACTACTTTGAAAGAAAAGTATTACCAGACTACTTTAAGGGAACAGTATTCCCAGACTATTTTAAAGGAACACTAATATTAGACTATATTAAAGAAACAGTATTACCAGACTATCTTAAATGAGCATTATCACCAGACTACTTTAAATGAACAGTATTACAAGACTATTTTAAATGAACACTATTACCAGACTATTTTAAATGAACAGTATTACCTGACTATTTTAAAGAAACATTGTTATCATACTATTTAGAAAGAAAAGTATAACAAGACTATTTAAAAGAACAGTATCACAAGACTATTTTAAAGTAATAGTATTACAAGACTATTCCTTCATTTACAATGCACGAAATTCGAAAATAACCAAACGGGGGTCGGATTTCCATGAAATCAATATGACAGACAAATTCTACAATCTAAACTTTACAGGGGTTTCAAACAAAACTCTTTTTAATTTGAAAATCGTTAAGTAAAAAAAAATAGAGGATTGTCTGCCACTGACGCTAATGTAGCTCTTCTGAAATTAAAACAAATAAATTCGTTGTGTCCCTAAAATGCAGAAGTGCCCAAAACAATTTATTTTGCTTTAACTACATATTGGCATTAAAAGCACTTTAATATTTAATATATGCTAGGGCCCATAATTCTAGTTTTTAATACAATTGAAAAAACAACACCAAATCAGATTTTTAAAGAAAAATCGGTGCTTCTTGCTTAAAAGGCCGAAAACAAGATTTCTGTGTCTTTTAAAGTTTAAGAGGTAAATAAGGGGCAATAACTCTTAATTTTATTTTTGAGCCAGACTTTATCCTGAATTGTTATTTTGAGCCAACATTTATCGTTAATTTTTAACAAGACTGATATTATCTTCAACTGGAATTATGGATTTGAAATTGTTCCAGTTCGAAGATGTGCTATATTTTACGTCAGAAAAAGCAAAGCAGATAGATTTTTTGCAAACGCATCGTCTTATTTCTGGAGAAGAGACCTGTAATTGTGGGCATGAAATGCGACTTGTGCCAGCACGAGTGAATTTTTCCATTTATGTATACTTTGTTGTTCATTTATTACTAAAAAAATTTTCAAAATCATAAATTTCCCATTTACGTATAATTTGTTGTTCATTTATTACTAATTAATTGAATGTCGCAGTAAATTACGTTACATGTAATAACAACAGGTGATAAGAGTTATTGCCCCTTATTTACCTCTTAAACTTTAAAAGACACAGAAATCTTTTTTTCGACCTTTTAAGCAAGAAGCACCGAAAAATCTAATAATTCAAAAGCTTTAATTTGTTTATTGCCAAAAAAAACTCTTTGATTTATAACTAAAATTAAACAAACACCGCTAAAAAACACTTCGATTTTTAAATATAACTATATTATACTGGCTCTTTTAGCGTTGTTAGTACAGTCAAGTAGTTTGGAAAATATTTATGTAATTTTTGAAAATGTTATGTATTTAAATTCTCTTAAATTTATAAAATATCAGAAAAAGGTCAAGTAGTTTTTCAAATATTTATTTAATTTAAAAAAATGTTATTATGTTATGTTTATTTCTTTAAAATCATTAATACGTATTATCGAAGAAAGGTCAAGTAGTTTTTAAAAATATTTAGGTAATTTAAAAAAATGTTATCATGTTATGTTTTTTTAATTTATAAAATACGTACTATCTAAAAAGGTCAAGTGGTTTAAAAAATATTTATGTAATTTTTTAAAACGGTATTAAGTTATTTTCATTCCTTTAAATTTATAAAATAACTATTATAAAAAAAATGTCAAGTAGTTTAAAAAATATTCATGTAATTTAAAAAAATGTTATTATGTTATTGTATATTTCTTTAAATTTGTAAAATACGTATTATTTTTTTTATAATACGGTCACGTAGGTTAAAAATATTTATGTAATTTTCAAATATGTTATGTTATATTTATTTATTAATTAATTTAAATTTATAAAATACGTATTATAAAAACAGGTCAAGTAGTTAAAAACTATTTATGTAATTTTAATTTTTTTATTATGTTATGTTTATTTCTTTAAATTGATAAAATACGTATTACAAAAAAGTCAAGTAGTTTAAAAATATTTGTGTTATTTAAAAAAGTTATGTTATTTTAATTCTTTTAAATGAAAAAAAAGTATTATCAAAAAAATGTCAAGTAATTAAAAAAATATTCATGTAATTTTTCAAAATATTTTAATGTTTTGTTTATTTTTTTAAATGTATAAAATACATACTATCAAAAAAAGGTCAAGTACTTTAAACATATTTATTAAATTTTTATTAATTTTCTAATGTTAAGTTTATTTATTTAAATTTATAAAATACATATAAAAAAGGTCAAGTAGTTTAAAAAATATTTATGTAATTTTGAAAATGTTATTAGATTATTTTCATTCCTTTAACGTTATAAAATACGTATTATCAAAAAAAGTCAAGTAGTTTTAAAATATTTATGTAAGTTTTAAAAATATTATTATGTTATTTTTATTACTTTAAATATATAAAATAGTATTATTAAAAAAGTCCAGTAGTTTAAAAAATATCTTAATTTATAAAATACGTATTCAGTTAAAAATGTTTCTAGATTTTCGTGAGCTTTAAACTCGAGTATTGGAATCGTAAAATCTAATATTTTAGTTTTGTGTACTCTGCCTATTCCTTTATTGTCACATTTTTCTATTTATGTACAAACAAACTCGCAAATCATTATCCTTTTTTAATAGTATATAAATTAAAGAAATCGAACATCGATATATAAATGATTTTTATTTGTTTAAATAACATCACTAAGTTTTGATTAACATTTCTAGGCCGTAAACACTTTGATTTAAATAGCATTTAAAACACCCAAAACTGTGGATTTGAATATAATTAAAACAGAGCAAAAAGTCTTATTTTATAATTGAAAACAGTTACAACTTTAATTTTGAAACAAAATAAAAACAACAATATCTAATATTTTTATGGTATTCATAAAACTGACACAAGAATTGAACAGAGCAAAGTAAATAAAAAAGTAACCACATCGATGTTTATGAAGAGCGACAATTGTTGGATATTAGTGGGTATGTCAGTTATACGATATATTAGTAAATATATATAGTACAGGCGTGAGCCATAAACAGGATGTATTCATAATGATCGGTTTATTAGTTACGGAGTTTATCAGATCATATTTGGAGAGAACCCAAATATGATTTGAGGTTAAGATCGGATTCTAACTCTGCCTGATGAGATCTCAGTTTATAGTAACTGTTGATCGATAACATCGACATGCCAGTGTCGCAGATTTTGTACATGTCTGTGTAAATAAAATTATCATATATAAAGCTCTATTTTGATATTGAGCACTTTTTATAAACCCGGTTAAAATTCTCTGGATTACCACCCTGTGGATATTTTTCACCTGGATTATTACAATTATTATATATATATATATATATATATATATATATATATATATATATATATATATATATATATATATATATATATAGTAGTATGTTTTGAAAAGGCTGTGGGCAATGCAAAGTCCCGGGTAGGATGTAAGCTGGAAGGAACAAAAATAATAAATCGAAATTGAAATGGGACTTACTATTTATTCGATTTATTACTTTTGTTCCTTCCAGCTTACATCCTACCCGGGACTTTGCATTGCCCACAGAATTCTAAAAACATACTACTACTATTTCCAGCAATGCTTCAAGCCAACTACCATTCCTTCTCTCTCTCTCCCTCCCCCTCTCTCTCTCTCGTTATCTCTCTCTCTCGCTATCTCTCTCTCTCGCTCTCTCGTTCTCTCTCTCTCTCTATCTCTCCCCTCTCTCTCTCTCTATCTCTCTCTCTCTCTCTCTCTCTCTCTATATATATATATATATAATTTTATTTATTTCACGAAAAACTTTTTTCAAAACAAACAACTTTACGGTTTCGTTTCTTTCAGTAGGAGACCAACCAACACTTGTATGTCAATATCGGTTCTTTCGCCTCTGAATTCATCAGAGAGACAAACTATTCTCAGTTCGAAAAATTATTCATACGATTTGACAATAATAAAGGTCCGAAAATCAAAACAAACTCACATCGAACGCCCTTCTATCCACAGCGTCTCTGTAATCAGCACCTCGGTCAGGCAACCATTTTGTAATGAGAATCAGAGCTAAGAGAAATACGCATGAGATATTGCCCGAAGATCTTTTATGAAGGACTAATATCTAAAGAATAATTACAGTTTATTTATAAAAATAGTGTAATTAATCTGTACATAATTCTCATGATATAATTTACGTAATTTGAATTAGGAGTATTAATTCAAAACGGAATACGAAACTAAAGGATAGCACCTAAACTTGATTCAATATTTAAAAAAAAAAATGTATTTAAATTCTTTTTAGATGCCGCGTTCCAGAATTCCCAATATTTTTCCTGCTGACTGAAAGCAGATGTAAAAATCGTAAAAACTTTTATCGTATTACCTCCCTTTGTTCAGAATTCAAAATTCAGAAGATACCATCGAAGTTCCTCCTTATTACTTATATAATAATCTATTTAATAATAGTATAATATATGTGACCCGTTTAGCCTATCCATAACAATTTGATTAATTATTTTACTCCATATTATGGGTATATAAATACGCTTGTCAGCCTATATAACGTCTAGAAATAGCTGGAAACGCGATCAACCCCTTCCATTTGATTTGTTTAGATCCTTGTCAAAATACTATTTATTTTAAGCGTTGAGAAGACTATCTATGAACACTGTAGAGACCCAACAATGCACGATCGTTTAATGATATATTCAGTACTAGTGGACAATGGTTTTGCGTTATGTTTTTACAGAATGTCTTACGGGTTCCCGAACATGAAGAAACATCTGGTGGCTACCCAGACGAAATTAACGAAATATATCTACTATTATATTTTAATACATACTACCAATTGGTTTGCGTTTTATCAGTCCTCAGGGTTAGGACCTTTAAATAACTAATAGAACTCCTCCTCCTACCTATGTAGTTTTTGCTAGTATATATATTTACATAAAAAAAGAAATAATTTCCATTTGACATTTTAGTAATTCAGAGGAAAACAACAAATATATGATTGTCGTAGTGTTATTTGATATACAATAATGTTGGGAAATTTACGCCCAAAATGAAATTCAGCTTTTTTTAGGCGATTACGTGTGAAGAGTGAACAATGTGGAAAACGGAAAGACGAAAAATAAACAATTATTTTAGAATTAAGAGTGGACGATCAATTCCATATATATTTAACGTAAAATTTTGCCATTCTAATTGTTTAGGAAAATTAACCACTAACCCTAAGTCCGAGTGGCAAGGTAATAATACCACACGTAAAATAGACCCCCCGATCCATCCACTGCCGGAAACACCCCTGGAAGTCTTCTTTTGGAATGGTGTTCATCTCCGCCATCACGTTCCGCATTATCTGTTTTTTCGCACCCTCTCAACAACAGCTGCACTGCGAGCAGGTTGGGGGTCTGCCAGAACGCTGGTCACTCTCCGTGGATGTGCGGCCATTTTTGAATCGGTTGGGCCACTCCATAATTTGTGTTACACCCATCGCATCTTCCCCAAACACCTGCTGAATCTAACGCGACGGCGGAGATGAACACCATTCAAAAATAAGACTTCCAGAGGTGTTTCCGGCAGTGGATGGATCGGTGGGTAAAGTGTGTGAAAGCACAAGGGGCCTACTTTGAAGGGGATTAGGGTCCCAACCCCGTCACGTATTTGAAATATATTTTCTGGCCTAAGGTCAGATACTTTTTAGACAGGCCTCATATATATATATATATATATATATATATATATATATAAAATATGAAACTAAAAGTATACTTTTAGAGGATATAATCTATAGTGAAATAGTTTAAGCTCAATATATGAGATAGAGCAATAATAAAGATGAAGGAAAGAAGATGGATAAACATGTACGAATGACAAATCTATTTCAACTTCGATTGTTCAATGCAAGGTGTACTCGGTAAACACATGTTTATTATTCTTTTCTTAAGCCAAGGCCTTTCAAAGATTAAAATCTTATCATCAGAGGAATTACATAGATGGATAAGTTGGCAGTGGAAAAGCCAAAATTCAAAATTTGAAAAAATATAAATTAATGAAGAGTAAGAGTGTGCGCGTAAAAATATGGAGTCTGTCCAGTTGGTGAATGTCCGTAGATAAAATGTCCGGTGAAAAGAGATTTAAAGATGGAAAAGATATTTTCGTGAAGGCAGCGTTGAAAATGTTCAAAACTGAAGTAAATCCAATAGAAAGATGTTTAGTTGAATCATAAATGGAACGCACTTATTCGGATGTAATTTTGAGAATTAGGGTAATTTTAAAATACTTCCGTGGACCGAGAATGAAAGTAGTTTTTAAGAAGTTGAGAATGAGCTGTGTATATTAAACGCAGGCAGTCGGGAATTTAAGTAGTGACTTCAATCGAGTCTAAGAAAAGTGGCAGCTCTGGTTGGAAAACAAAGCCAAGTGAATGAGTGGGCGAAAGGGATAAAGATAAAAGATAAAGAAGGTGGGTGATAGGGTTAGTTAAATCAACTATGACTGATGCTGGGAGAGAAGAAGGGGAAGGGTTTGTTTGGTTACTGTTCATTGCTAGTAAGCAATACACCAGGTGCGAGTTGGGGTGGGGTTATCATAAGCTAAAAACAGAAGTGAATTTAGGTCAGTAAGTAAATAATTCTGAAAGGGGGTGGTCTGTAATTAAAAAGGATTTTTATACAAACTTATATATAATTCAGAAGATTTAAAAAGGTTCCAATTGGGAAATTAGGGTTCAAATGAATGTAAAACTGGAAATTACGTGTTTAATATGTGATGGTTCGGACAAAAACTAGTATTTGAGAGTTTAATGTATAAGGACTTTAAAGAATTCCCAGTTAGTTAACTATTAAATGCATGACTAAATAAGAAACTTTAATGTATAACTGAAGTTAGGATTGGGAACGGCGTTAGTCTGCTTGCAACTATAGAGTTCTAGTATAAGGATTATGGGGTAAGAATTTGGTTGAATATTGTAACCTAAGTGAAGCACTAGTGTGTTGAAATTATAAATAGATTTTAAGGGGGGGGGGCAAATGGACCATTATAAGAGTAACCAGGGAGCGTAGTTTAAAGTTGAGAGTAATGGAATATATGAGAAAAATATTGTTGGTAGAGCGAAGTGTATACAGAGTCGATGGATCGAATACAAGGGAGATAAAAAAGCAATGGATGAGTGTGTGTTAGGGTTGGCCAAATAATTGAAAAAAGGGGGATAGGGATTAAAGTGTTGAAGTAGAAGCGGTTAAGGATTAGTGGAGTGGAGGAGAATAATATTAGTTCTCGATTTACATTAAGTGTCATCGGTTAATAGAGTTATTAGGTGTACAGGATACGCTATGTTATTGGGGTGGTTATTTTTAAGGTTGAAAAGTTAAGAGTTAAAAAATTAACAAATTATAGAATTTAAGAATTAGTCTAATATTAGAGAGGGGGTTGTTGGCTGGGAGGAGGTGTGTCAGATGGAGTAATGAAATCTATGTATTTAAATTTTTGCTTGTGCCTGCAATTTGAGATGAGTTCATTTTTAGAGTTAATAATATTTTTGCTTTTAGCTGCTGTAGCTATCATAAATGTTTCTAATGTACATAGTTGTCAAAAAGCGGACCCTGGAGTGTAGGATTTAAAGCTTTTTAATATTGCCCAATGTAGGGGGTAGGGAGTGTTTTTACTGTTTAAACTTTTTATTAGATTGGATAGAGAGTGCCAATGGCATTGTTATTATTATGTTTAAAAGAGTAGATATGGTTTGAGATTCGGGTCTTGATGGGGAAGGCACTTGCCTCAATGTAAGTGTGTATTTTGTATGGGGTTGTTATTATAGTATTTGTGTTATTTATAGTATCTGGGATGTTTTGGGTTTGTATGTTCAAGTTCTGGGCCAAAGTTAAGTTGAAATTAATAGGTGGAGAAGATGAGAGAATTTGCAGTTATTGCTAGTTAGCGGGGGTTGTTGGTTAGTGTAAGAGGTGTTATTTAAGATGCCGTTTGGTACAGGGAGTTGGGGAAGTGGAGAGTTATAAGGTGAGAGGAGAATTTGTGTATTGGTGTTTTGAGGGAATTGTTTAATAGTACACGCATATATGACGTTACTTTTTATGCAATTGCCATTTAACGGCCATTCTCTAGATTTCTGTCAGTTACAATTATTAGTAGGGTGTATAGTATGTGCTGGTTGCTGGTTGCTAGGCAGATTTATTTTTTTTGTTATTAGATGTGATGATAGTTTGTGCTATATTGGGCATTGTTGAGTAGGAAATTTTAATAGAGTTTTTATTTAAAATAGTGCTGTATTTATGCGGGTGTTTGAATGAGTTATCTAAAATTTTGAAGAATTCCTTAGCGATATTTGTTTTCACATTGTAGTTATAGGGTGGATTAAACCAAACACTATTCTTACTTCTAATTATTTTATCTTTACTATGTTCTTAAGGGTCAGCTAGTTTGTCAATATTGATAGTTTTTGTGGGTCTATTTATATATGTTTTGGTTTTCTTAAGTAGTGTAGTATTTGTCCGTTTTTTATTCTGTATTGCCATTTTGTGTGTAATTACATTTAAAGGTTTGTTTTTCTGGATAAAAGGATTATTTTCGTATTTAATTTTATCAGTGTATCCCGAGTTAAGTAGTGCGTTATTGTAGAAGAGGGTTAAATTTGGTTTGTGGTCAGGGCTAAAGGATTCGGAGTTAAGGTCTAATGTTAGGTCAAGGAAGTTAGATATTCTTTTCTCAGGTTCTATAGTGATGGTTAATCCGAAGTTTTTAAAGAAGTTGTGTAGATTTTTAATGGTGTTGTTGTGTTGCCTCGATCTCTCCCTAGAAACAAAAAGTGCGTCGCCCCTGTATAGCCCACCGTGTAAATGTCTGAAGTCAGATTTTAATTCTCCTAATAAGTACAATCCTACAAGGTCAGTAACCTGGGCAGAGCCGAGGCTCCCATAGTGAGATCGAAATTATTGGGGGTATCTTTCCTAGTCCAGAATTTATTGTCAAATTCTAACAAGGATCTTCTGGCCAAAATTATTAGTTTGATCTCTAAGTCTGTGATGTTTGAGTTATTCTTAGCGAAGATTAAAGCTTTGTTTAGTAGGATAGGAGAAATGGACTGATAATAATTGTTTACTCTCCATTACTTTATATTTTCAAATTTTGAATTTTGGCTTTTACACTGCCAACTTATCTATCTATGTAATTCCTCTGATGATAATATTTTAATCTTTGAAAAGCCTTGGCCTAAGGAAAGAAAAATAAACATGTTTTTACCGAGTACACCTTGCATTGAACAATCGAAGTTGAAATAGATTTGTCATTCGTACATATTTATCTCTCTTCTTTCATTTATCTTTATATATATATATATATATATATATATATATATATATATATATATACGCACATATTTAACTTTATATAGAGACACTAGCCGGTCTATCCAGCGTTGTCCAGTGTCATAAAAACAAAATAGAGGTTAAAACGTGTGTGCAACATATTTATATTAAAACTCTTATCTCTCTACCTATCTCAATTCGTCTCTCTATTGCTCTCTCTTTCCCACTTTCCTGTTTTGCCACATCCTTCTTCAAACCCCTTTTTCACCTCCACCCAGCCCATTCATCTCTCTTGTTTTAATGTATTGAAAATAATAATAATGTAAGTCATTCACCTGAGTTTTCAGTTTTTAAGTTATTGCTCCCGGGCAACACCGAGTTTCTTCTCCACCCACTTCCTCAAAAATATAATGAAATCTATATTAGTTATAATTTATTCCCGGGAAACGCCGAATTTCTTATCTTCTCTCTCCCCCTTAATAATATAATGAAACCTATATTTATGTTAGTGCATATCCGGGCAACGCTGAATTTCGTGCCTTCAACTACTCCATCAAGAATATCTCACATTGAAAATGCGCTACTGTTTAAATGCTCTATCTAGGATATTGAGCATCGGACCTAGAGCAACGCAGAGTGCCTTCTATGGTATACAATATTATAACAAAATACAGTGAAATCTTTCTCGACGTTTAAAACCACCTGCTCTATGTAGAATTTCTCTATCTAGGACTCCCGGACAACGCTGAGTAAACACACTTGCTCTATCTATGATATTGACTATTTACCAAATATAATACTGTATTGTTACTATTATGACTCGCGGGCAACGCCGAGTTAACAAAAGACATAGAAGTTCTTTCTCCCAGGCAACGCTGCATTTAAAAACACCTGCTCTATGTAGGATGTTGAACACTTTTGGATGATGACTTTATATCACTTACAAAATGTAAAACTGTGATTTTACATTTATTGATCCCGTTTAGAGCTCTACTGAAACCACCCAAATAAAATTATGGACGCCTCCAAGGCCACACTAAAACTACCTTTAACTTAATTCTTACGACTCCCCCTCCCTGGTCCGAAGAGAAACTTTAGAAACGTAAACTAATTTTGAAAGAAAACGCTGTTTCTTTCCAAATTATGCTGAGAAATGTTATTATGTTTCTTTCCAAATTATGCAGAAAAAACTTATTGTGTTTCTTTCCAAATTATGCTGAAAACTTTGTTGTTTCTTTCCAAATTATGCTGAAAACATTTATTGTGTTTCTTTCCAAATTATGCTGAAAAAAAAACTATTGTGTTTCTTTCCAAATTATGCTGAAAAAATTTATTGTGTTTCTTTCCAAATTATGCTGAAAAAATTAATTGTGTTTCTTTCCAAATTATGGTGAAAAAATGTATTGTGTTTCTTTCAAAATTATGCAGAAACAATTTATTGTGTTTCCTTCCAAATTATGGTGAAAAAATCTATTGTGTTTCTTTCCAAATTATGCAGAAACAATTTATTGTGTTTCCTTCCAAATTATAGTGAAAAAATTTATTGTGTTTCTTTCCAAATTATGCTGAAAAAATTTATTGTATTTCTTTACAAATTATGCTGAAAAAAATTATTGCGTTTCTTTCCTAATTATGGTGAAAAAATTTATTGTGTTTCTTTCCAAATTATGCTGTAAAGATTTATTGTGTTTCTTTCCAAATTATGCTGAAAACATGTATTGTGTTTCTTTCCAAATTATGCTGAAAGAATTTATTATGTTTCTTTCCAAATTATGCTGGAAAATACATGACCCTTTCTGATGAAATCTACTCCATAGCTTAAGGGTGTACTTAAAGATTCGGGAATACCACCATAATTTTCCCCGATTAATTTGATATAAGAATACACTTTCAGATTTTATGTAGATTTAATACCCTTTTTTATATAGGGAACGCACAAGGCAAACATCAACTCAAGGATAAGGGTTGATGCGTGTCAGTTGGATGATGAACAATAATATGTACAGATTTGGTCACTTAAGTGTATGGATAGCAAAGTATTTATTTACATTAGACTTGAAGACGCCCATGTTGTAGTCACTAGGGAAGCAGTTCGGTGACATTATGTTTCTAACCTAATAGCTTCCGCACTGTCTGCCAAGGTCCAGCCCCTGTCGCATCGCCGCAGTGTTGTATCTTTGTGCTTGTTTTACAAGTATTTTACCGGAATGTGCTCCGAGGAACTTACTGCACTTGTAGTCCTTAAACGTAAATACTTCCAACCTACCGGACTAGCAGCAGAATCACTCCCCTTCTCTGCTGGAAGATCGTCAAACTTTAATGGTTTCTTTCCTATGACTTCTTGCCTTCATAATTCCCTCCTTGCTCTTTGTTTCCCAAAAGTAAAAGTTTTTAAAACCCCCATCCATGTTGCCCCTATAAATCTGTTCAATATCACAGTAGGCCCCTTAGGCCTCAGTGGCAATATGCCTTGTTTTGGGTGAACCAAAGTAAAAAAAAAAATCTTGGAGACTGGTTGTCTTTCACAGTTCCAACTGCTAATCAGTAAAAATAAAAATGAAACGTTGTTCCCCTAATATCACAAAGTTATGACACCAACCATTATTTCATACTAAAATAATGTGGTAATTAAATCAAATTCCTTAAATATTACTTTTATATTGCAGGATGTTACTCCATGGTAAGAAAATGTTTGCTGTCCTCCTGGGAGGGATCATGATCCTGGTCCTGATGTATAATCATTTTGGTTACAGAAATAATAGAAACCAAGAAAAATCGCCACATCTTAAGAAAGATTACATCGTCTATAACAGCAACTGCAAAATCCCCGAATTTGAACCGTTCCACGAACCAGAAGCTGAGTATTTGAGAGTAAGTGGAAGGAAGATCTGCGCAGACAACATTGATTTCACTCGCCAGGAAGACAACAAATTGCTGGTGAATATGGCCGGCTTGACGATCTTTTGCAATGGCAAACTGAAACACTGTGAGTACAATGATATCTTCCGAGTGGATGACACACATATAGAATATTCTCCAGCTACCATTTTCAACGGGGATATCACTGTGACCAGCGAATTCATTAGGGTTACATGCTTTTGTTCCAACGAAAGTAAATTATACAAGAATTTCCATGCCTTTGTGCAGCCAAAGAAAAATACCAATTTCCCAGGGTTTTATTTTCAAAATAGCCAAAGAAACATGCGTGCAGATATGCTAAACGTTATCATGATCGGTTTAGATTCGATGTCTCGTCTTAACTCACACAGACAATTGGCGGACACACGAAAATTTCTCTTAAACGAACTACATGCCATTGAACTGTATGGATATAATACTATTGGAGGCGATACCTTTTTCAATGTCTTAGCACTGTTATTCGGAAAATATCATCATGACATTGGATGGACACCCGATTCAACGAAGACATTTGATGAGTACGACCAGATCTTGAACACATTCAGAAGAAAGGGATACAAGACAATGTATGCTGAAGACGCTTCCATTATGCCCGTATTTAGCCTCCGCCGGCAAGGTTTTAATCACCCCCCAACTGATTATTATTTCCGTCCAATGTCGATGGCAATATTCCAAGAGCCTGATATGTTGTCGGCAGATAAGATGTGTCTGCGCGGAAGACTGTACCATGATTTTATTTTTAACTATATGTATGACTTTATTAAGTTGTATAAATCAGAAAAACACTTTGCGTTTATCTTTAATTCGTATCCATCTCACAACCAACTGAATTCAGCAGGACGCATTGATTACGCTCTGCGGGATCTCATCGCCAAGTTACACAGCGAACACCTGCTTAAAGACACACTCTTGATTTTCTTTTCGGATCACGGAATTCGTCAAGGAAAATTCCGGGAAACCTGGATGGGATATCTAGAAGAGAGACTTCCAATGATGTATATTGTACCTCCAAAATGGTTGCCATTGAAATTCCCAAAATTATGGCAAAATTTACAAGAAAACAGAGAACGACTAACAACGCCTTTCGATATCCACGAGATGTTGTTGACTGCCCTCGACTTCGGTGACTTTGAGAGAAAATTTTCGAACATCGATTTGAATGGTCGTGGTATCAGTCTTTTCGCACAGATACCAGAAAACAGAAGTTGCGAGACGGCAACCATTGCACCGCATTGGTGCATCTGTCAAGCAATCGAGAAACTTCCGGTTACGGATACAACTGTGGGGAAAATTGCCACTTTAATTGTAGCGCGTATTAACATAATTCTTCAGCCTGAAAAAGAGAAATGCGCATGTCTGAAACTACACAAGATCAAAGCAGCCGGTATTAGTCGGACCATCGACAAAATGATGCCGAGACGTACTTGTAGGGGCCGCTATCGTTTAGAGACATGTAAGATGAATGCTATACCAACTGCAATGAGAACTATATATCATTTAACTCTGGGGACCGTCCCAGGTACTTCAATCTTCCAAGTGGCAGTTAGTTATCACGCCTCTAAAAATAGGATTACAATAGAAGGCGAAATAAGCAATTTAATTCTGTATGCAAAGCAGTCTGCTTGTCTAACAAAACATGACCTGAGAGCATATTGTGTGTGTAAATAAATTGTCATTGAAATGTATTTCTTTTTGGAAAAAAAAGACTATTATGACTAGCGTACTAGACCTCTTCAAAATTGACCTTTTTCTTCAAACATATGGAAACTGATATTATTCCCATTCTCCAAGGTCTAAATTAGCTAAATATACCAGTTATTGTGATCTTGGACCTTGGCTATGCCTGCCTCAAGAGCCATGTAATTTTATTGTTGACGTTTTTCAAAAACGCTGCAAAATATTGGATATTATGTCCTTATTTTCATTGTAGCTTTCCAGAGGTTGATGCTATAGCATTGAAAGTGGTACCAAATGAAAGCTAATAAAATTTTCTTGCATATGGTAGTAAACACCTGTGTAAATTCTAACTAATTTTAATGCACAAACAGCTGGGACACTACAAAAAATCAGTTTGGTAGTATGATAGCACTGCACTGACACATATATTGCATAAGAAACTGTCAGATAGGATGTTACTAATACATGTATTATCACTTGTACAATGTGGCTTTTTTGAAACTGTCAAATTTTTTCCTGTGGTACTCTACAACTTGTAGTAAGCAGCTTCTTTGCTCTGGGTCACTTGTGATCTGAGTTGCAAAGCCACTCATTGGTTTCACACCTCTCTCAGCCACATCATTGGTCACTTTCACTGACCTCACAAACTTCTGTGCATTCCTGTAGCTGTCATTGTCTTCTCAGGTGTCAGCAGGAGTAGTGAGCCAGTCACATTTCACTCGAAGAGCATCAAACAGAAAGTGAGACTCTGGCCCTACCAGGTCTGTGAGAACTGTAGCTGCATTGATGACAGGAAACACTGGCTTGCCTTTCCTGTAACTCTCAGGTTTCTCTGTTTCTGACAGCTTGACTGCGAGCTTCTCTTTTGCAGACTTGGTCATGCTGACATGTGAACTGAACAAGGTGAATGGCACTAGTTCCTGGGTCAGATACCAGCGGTGGTTGTTCATTTTCTTGAGAACAGAGGTTGCCAGTTCATAGTCATACTGCTTGTATTGCAGCATGTTCTTCATAAGCTGGAGGTCATGGATAGGTGCATCAGCTGCAGATGTGGTGGTCACCCAGTGGCTGGTGTAGAATAAGGTCAGGAACTTGTTCATCCTCTCCAGCTTGAAGATAGTGTCCGTGTTGTATTTTAGTTCCTTGGAAAACATGAGCATCTTCATACAGTAAATGTTCCTGGCCATCCAGCGGGCTTGGTGAATGGCACCTGGCTTGGCCCAGTGGATACCTCGAGGAGGTTCCTCACCAAGCAGGATCAGGCACAGCTCTGCCACCTCTCTGTAATCTGCCCTCGGACTTGCTTCCTCAAGGAAATTGCTTAAGACTGCAATTGTGCTTGTCTTCTTCTGTTTCAAGTCTTGTTCAACTAGGCCCAGAACTCTTGGGCAGTCCTTAACCAACTTGTCCCACTTCTCTTTCACATTGCTGAACATTGGGTTGTCAGGACTCTTGACCTTGCTGAACACAGCCTCCCATACACTTCCAATTATTACCTCTGATATGTGATGGCGACAAGCGAAGTAGAATACTTTTTTGCCTAGTTTTTCTTCAATAAGCTTCGCTGCACCCTTGTTGATGCCACTGTTGCTTGCTGTGGTGCCAAATACCAAGCCTACAATGTTGTCTGTGAGACCCCATGCTTCTATCAGTTCCAATGTAGCATTACACTGTTGGATTCCTGTGGAACTTTCTATGAAGGGCACACCAAGCAGCTTCCCTTCTTCATACTGTGGAGTACCAGAGACGAGCACTGCAAGACTTTCCACTGGGTATCTTTCACCAAGAACATCCTGTAGAAGTTTTCTATCCCAGTGTAGTGTGCAGTAATCTGGCGGACTTTCCTTGATGTTATTCATGTAACTTTGGCACAAGTTATGACGAGTGTTTATCCTATTTCGTCTTGTAGTAGAGGCTGATATAACAAAGTCATCAAGATCTGCGCCTCCTGCCTTCAACACTGCAGACACCATGGCTGTAGTCTGGTTGTCAGAGAGTGACAACCGATCTGCAGTGCTACAAATCTCTTCACTGGTCATAACTGAGTGTGGAAAGTGTAAGGTTATCGTACTTGGTTTTGATGAACAGCTTGGTGTTGTCTCAGTGTATTCTGAACCCTCACTAGTACCAGAGCCTTGACTGTTCTCTGGGTCTTCATCACTTGAAATTTTCCCAACTTCTTCTGCTGCAGCAGTCACTGATGATAACATTCTCTCCTCTCTTTCTTCTCGGAAGCTTTTCTCTCTAGACTTCTTCTCAAACACCTTATCATGACCTGACATGTGTGCCAGGCGAGTTGTCTGTTGGTCCAAGTAGAAATTGACGTCCTCTTCCTTGGTCTCCTTTGTGAGCAGTCTGTTGCTTCTTATCTCCTCCACAACATCCTTTGCTCCAATATCAAATAACTTGTCTAAGTCATTCAGAAAGTTAGCTCGTTTCTCTTCCTCTGGTTTGTTATTTCTTCCCTTGTTTTTAACAATTTTCCTGCACTTTTCATGGACGATCATGAAACGGTTGACTGCATTTGGTCTAGTTAGTGTTTTAATCCTTGCCATATTCCAGAATGGCAAAACGACATCCACTGTATCATGGGCTAAATACCTATTGTCACTGTTGGGATTATCATTCCTCAAATGCAGGAAATACTGGAACACCTGGCGATTAGTAGGAAGTTGAGAGCCCCTGATGCTGGAGCTGGGTTGCCCAATGAGATACACATCACTGAATGACCTTGTGGCAGGAGTTGCCACCTTTCTTCTCTTTTCAGTTGATTCATCCCGTTCACTTGTATCGCTGACCACTTTCCCACAGCATAGTTGTCTTCCAGATGCCATGTTGTCAGCAGTTCACAAATCTTAACAAATCAGCTTTAACTTACAATCTGAAATGAAGAGATAAAACATACTTAGTGATAATAAATTATATACATGCATTAAGAGTAACATTTTTTAGATAAAGTTATGTATTATATGATGGCATCCTTTCCAAGCATAAAAAATATATATGTTTGTGCATTAAAATTAATTAAAATTAACACAGGTGTTCATGTGTTTACTACCATATGCAAGAAAATTTTATTAGCTTTCATTTGGTACCACTTTCAATGCTATAGCATCAACCTCTGGAAAGCTACAATGAAAATAAGGACATAATATCCCAAATTTTGCAGAGTTTTTGAAAAACGTCAACAATAAAATTACATGACTCTTGAGGCAGGCATAGCCAAGGTCCAAGATCACAATAACTGGTATATTTAGCTAATTTAGACCTTGGAGAATGGGAATAATATCAGTTTCCATATGTTTGAAGAAAAAGGTCAATTTTGAAGAGGTCTAATGATCACAGATTTATGTATTAATTCGTGTGCATGTTTAGACAAGGAAAAAACATGTGCGAAACATGTAGAAAAACAAGGCACGAACTGTCAAAAACTGTCGACAAAATAACGTTATCCTATCAAATTAAATCAACGAAGCCAACCTTACGGATACGTGCAGAAGACTCTTCTTCAAAAAGAAAATACGCGCTTACACGTTATAATCCAAGGAAATCTATGCAGATTTTTTTCCCACCAAATCCGGATGAAATATCTAGAAAAGAGAAATGAGGCAAAACATACAAAAGTAATTCAATTATAAAACGGATTTCTAGAATCTTAGACACAGTTCAGAAATCGTAACTTACTAACACGTCATTTGCTTATTGCGATCTGACTTTCCAAGCGGAAGCTTGTTTCGATAAAAGCAATATTAAATGACTCGTTGATCTTCTATGACGTTGAAAAGTCTGAAACCTCCAGCGATGTATATATATATAAATATGTAAGTCTCCTTTGTTCGGATTTGAAACCAATGTTGTTCTGATCACTTGTAATACATATATAAATAAATATAACGGTCTTATTTTTTATTTTTCCTGATAATCGAGCACTATGCTTGGGTTTTCTTACCTTACACCCACGACACCCTCGACACACACACATACACACACACACACACACACACACACACACACACACACACACATATATATATATATATATATATATATATATATATATATATATATATAAGTATAAATTTTTATTTATACAAACATTATTGGTTACATATGTGCATACATGTTTCGGTTGCACTCTTCGCAGAGAGTCAACCTCGTCAGACCAAGGATTCAGAGTACTCTGAATCCTTGGTCTGACGAGGTTGACTCTCTGCGAAGAGTGCAACCGAAACATGTATGCACATATGTAACCAATAATGTTTGTATAAATAAACATGTATACTTATAAACAGCTCTACTTGTTATTGAGCACTTTTTATAAACACTTGAGTTTCAACGGATTTACATCTACAGAAACTAATACAATACATGTACAATACTATATATATATATATATATATATATATATATATATATATATATATATATATATATATATATATATATATATGTGTGTGTGTGTGTGTGTGTGTGTGTGTGAAAAATGACAAACGGAAAACAGGTTAAAGTGCAGGAGAAAAACAAAACAAGAGATTTGACCGGTTTCGTTCGTGTTGGCGAACGTCTTTAGAAAAAGTGAAGATTTGGAAATAATTTTATTTTGAAGGCACACACATGGGATAAGGAAACAAAGAAGAATGTGTCACCCACTTGTCATATTTCAACGTCACTTAAAGTCTTCTTATATGGTCCAAACCTTTGAAGATAAAGGTCAATTTTGAAGAGGTCTACTAGCGTACACTCTCTCTATCCAAAATGACGAAAGAAAAGGCTCCACCAGTGTTCGTGCTAATATGCATACAAAATCATAGAATTATGTCAGCAATTGAATTTTCAATATATAAATTATTATTATAATTTATGATGACTTTTTTTAATGGAAATCGCTCTAGACAAGGCATGAAGCCACTTGATGTAAGGAGCTAAAAAATAATACTCCAAGGTAAAAAAAAAATAGCCAACGATCACTGTTAGATGGATAGATTCTGACCCAGTAAAAACAGCAATTCTTCCCATTTTCTCAGAAACATCGCTTATGAAATGTGAGGACTAAAGAACAAAAACAACACACTTATCGTTGACTTTGTATTTAGAGTGGAAGATTTCCTTCCGAATTCTTTTCAGACAGCGGGGATTGCCTAACTTGCTATATGTTTTCTCACTTCATCCAACAAGTTATCAACGTTGTTACACTTGTTTCACCAGTCAATGTGTGACATTAATTATAATGTCATACTAAAATAACGCGGTGATAGAATAAATTCCTAAAATATGTTTTTAAGTAAGAATTAAAAAAAGGTGTTAGTCACGTAAGAGTTTTTTCTTCTCCGAATAGTTAGATATGTTGTAAAGAATATATATATATATATATATATATATATATATATATATATATATATATATATATATATATATATATATATATATTTATATATGTATATGTATATATATATGTATATATATGTATATATATATATGTATATGTATATATATATGTATAAGTCTCTATATATGTATGCATATATATATGTATATATATATGTATATATATGTATATGTATATATATATATATGTATATGTCTCTATATATGTACATGTATATATATGTATATGTCTCTATATATGTACATGTATATATATATGTATAAGTATATATTTATGTATATATATATGTATATATATATGTATATGTATATATATATGTGACAGAGCAGTCAGGACCGACGGGGATGATGCTAGGCCCTACGTAGAAACGAAGTGGAGATATAAGACTAGTACATATATTCAACACGAATCTACTATCCAAACATCGGCCAAAGCCGGCGACGATATGTCTGGGTTGTCTAAGAAAAGTCATGTAAAATTGTCAATTGCATTTAACCACAAAGAAAGCCGATGGTAAACAGATGTTGCCAAGAATTTGGGCAAGATCTCTTAATCACCAGAGTGCTAAATAAACATCAACAAAAAAACATATGATCGGTGTATCAGTGCTACAACTAGCCGGGCGGGCTAAGCTGATGGTCAAAGATAACCGTCTAAGCTGTCGTCATTAATTAGGGCGAACGGCCTTGCTCCACAGCGAGAGAGAGAGAGAGAGAGAGAGAGAGAGAGAGAGAGAGAGAGAGAGAGAGAGAGAGAGAGAGAGAAAGTAATTGTTTTTTATAATGGCGATTAAATCTAAAAGAGAGATCCCATTTATCTGTATCGTTTAGAGAGGCGCGCCCCGCCTAACTCCTGAGAGAGGAAGAAGGGACCCAGAGAAAAGGGATGGGATAGGAAGAAAGATATAGAGAAATATGTTGGGAAGAGGGAGGGTGTGACCATACACCCCTTTGGTAAGAGAGCGGGCTTTGAGTTAGAATGAGAATATATCACACTTGGACGGCGGAGACACCGTGCGACTATGGGCAGAGAGCGCGTTGGCTGAAGTATTCTCCCCATCGTTTTAATTAGAGAAGTTAGTTCAACTGTGACTAAATACGATCATAATGGATCCGCACACACGCACAGAGAGACGACGAAATAGCTTAGCACGAAAGACATTACCAAAAGATAGACTTTAATTCAACGTTAAATCAATTCTTTCTGTTACCTTGTTTAATATTATTTCATACAAAAAGACCTCGCCGATGTTGTTGCATTATTTCTATTATTGATTTGTGCCGCTTGAATAACTTTTGCCTTCACAGAGACGAGATCGACTAAGTCATCATCACCATCGTCGTCATCCCGCCCCAGAAGAATTTCGACCGACATATTTTTTATTGCCACTACGACGATCGGCTGAAGAGTGTTCACGGTCTGGCAAGATCTCTGTGTAGAGAACCAGAGACGTGAGCAGCGAGACAAAGACACGAGTGGAATACCTATGTTATAAGTGGTTCCGTGACACGGAACAGAGTGAGGTATCTGTTATACTTGGCACCGCGACCAGGATATCAAACACTTGTGCGTGAGTGGCCAACGATACCCAAGGTGATACGGAACGGAGTGGGGTACCTGTTATATATATGTATATATATATATATACATATATATATATATATATATATATATATATATATATGTATGTATATATGTATGTATATATGTATGTATATATATGTATGTATATATGTATATATATATATATGTATATATATGTATATATATAGAGATATAGATATGTATATGTATATGTATATGTATATGTATATGTATTTGTATATGTATATATATGTATATGTATATATATATGTATATGTATATATATGTATATATATATATTTATGTATATATATATATGTATATATATGTATATATATGTATATGTATATATATTTATGTATATATATGTATATATACGTATATGTATATATGTATATGCATATGTATGTATATGTATATGTATATGTATATATGTATATATATGTATATGTATATGTATATGTGTATATATATGTATATGTATATAAATATATATATATATATATATATATATATATATATATATATATATGTGTGTGTGTTTAATGAAAACTTTTTTTTTAGGCGAGTTCAATCAATTAGAAACACGTTTTCAAAACGACGGGGAAGCTATTTGAAACTTTTTTAGATTTGTTCTTTTCACGCATGTATGTGGCCATTGTTTTACCGGTTTTTATACCCGAACCAATTGTTTAATCTATGTTACAAAGCTGGAACGAGAATTTGTGATGCCGAAAACGTACATATAATCTTCATGTCACCATACGTATGTGGAGGCGAGGATTCATTTTATTTTGGGTGAGTAGGCGTAATTTATATAATAGTTTCAATCCATGATTATTCTTTATGTAAATGAATTAATATTTCTAAGTAGAAATTTTAAAAAGTTGCGGTTAATTCAAAATAAAAAAAATGTGTAAGTCACGTAAGAGTTTTCTTCTTCTCCGAACGGTAAGATATGTCGTAAAGAATAGAATATATATATATATATATATATATATATATATATATATATATATATATGGGTCTTTAAGTGACACCCACCTGTCACGTTCATATTGACGCAACGGCAATAGGATGCTATTTAATCAGCTTTCGATTGACTAAGTACTTATCAATGAAGTACACTATATAATCATGACTAATATTTGAAAAATACGATTATTTTATTTTAATTAGAAGATTTGTTTCAAAACCAGCTTAATACTTAAGGTGATCAATTTGTTGATTGTCCACCAAGCTGTCAATTAGGTACCCTTAATAATGATTATCAATATTTCGAACATACTAATATGACACAATCATCTTGACACACCGGTTTTCGTTAGATCATCGAATTTAAGCGATGTTGAGCCTGCCCAGCATCAGATAAGCAACCATTTGGGAATACCAGGCGCTGTATGTGGGGGAGGACGTCAAAACCTCCTTGCAAACAAAAAAATACAGTCTCTGCCTCTTTGACAAGATCTAAAAAAGAGTCGCTAATCTAATCGGTCCCTCACTATCTACCAAGCTCCAGCCTCTGTCTCATCGCTACAATGTTGCATCTTTGTGCCTGTTTTACAAGTATTTCAATAGAATGTGTTCCGATGAACTTCCTGCTATTGTGCTCCCTCGACTTAAATGCATTCGACCAACCCGACAATCAGTCAAATCCCATCCATTCACTGTGGAGGTCCCCAGATGCCGGAGAGCTTTCTACTTCAATGGAACTCCCTCCCTGCTCTCTGTCTCCCAAAGTGTACCGACATGCAGAAATATGAAACTAAAGTGAACAAGCACTTCTCTGCACAGCTCCTCATTTAAAATGACCCCCTAAACTTTCAACTTCATTCTCAGTAGCGCCTTACGTCTACAGTGGCAACTGGCCTCGTTTGAGGTGAACTAAGTAAAAACGAAGGCCGATGATGAGATGAATACAATGATCTCTGAAAAACGGCCTTCACCCGGACCAAGCCTAAGCATAACCCTAAGCCTAACCTAAGCTTGTGCTTGTGCAAATGTAGAAAAAAACTCCATTATTGCGGACTCCACCGTAAATCAGGACTAACACAAAAGAAAAAGAATTAGAATATAAATAAAAAGATTTATGTTTCAGAAATATTCATTTGTCACGTTATTTCGGCGTTAATGTGACCTTAATCACACCTTTCGGCGTTAATGAGACCTTAATCGCACCTTTCGGCGTTAACGGGACCTTATTCATACCTTTCAGCGTTAATGGGACCGTAATCGTACCTTTCAGCGTTAATGGGACCTTAATCGTACCTTTCAGCGTTAATAGAACCTTAAGTGCACCTTTCGGTGTTAATTGGACTGTAATCGCACTTTTTTGTGTTAATGGAACCTTAATCACACTTTTTGGTGTTAATGGGACCTTAATCGCACCTTTCGGCGTTAATGGGGCCTTATTCGTACCTTTCAGCTGTAATAGGACCTTAATAGCACCTTTCGGTGTTAATAAGGCCTTAATAGCAACCTTCGGCGTTAATGGGACCTTAAGCGCACCTTTTGGCGTTAGACAAGGTCCAAAAAAGAGTCGCCAACTTAATAAGTCCCTAACTATCCACCAAGCTCCAGCCCCTATCCCACCGCTGCAATATTCCTTCCTGTGCCTGTTTTACAAGTAATTCAATGGACTGTGCTCTGATTAACTTGCAAATTCACTAGACCAACCCGACAATCTGCCAAATCTCATCCATTCACTGTGGAGGTCCTCAGATGCCGAAGAACTTTCTACTCCAAAAGCTTCTTTCCTCATGCTGCTGGACTCTGGAACTCCCCCATGCTCCCTGTTTTCCTGACGGTACTGACATGCAGAAATTTAAAACTAATGTAAACAGACATCTCGCTGCACAGCTCCCAATTCAGGTTGACCACCCCCCCTAAAAAACTAAAACAAACTATCACCCTTTTTCTCAGTAACCCCTTACGTCTACAGTGGTGTAATCGCACTTTTTCCTGTTAATGGAACCGTAATCACGCTTTTTGATGTTAATGGGACCTTAATCGCACATTTCGGTGTTAATGGGACCTTAATCACACCCTTCGACCTTAATGGGTCCTTTATCGCATTCGTCGGCGTTTATTGGACCTTAATCGCATCTTTCGGTATTAATGGGATCTTAATTGCACCTTTCGGCGTGAATAGTACCTTAATCGCACATTTCGGCGTTAATGGGACCGTAATCGCACCTTTTTGATAATTCTCAGATTGCCCAAATAACTATATGATAACTACCTTCTATAATGAATACCGATATTTAAAATGTACGATCTGTTATTTGATTTGATTTTGAATTCTGTGTGGATTTTCTTTTATCCACGAAAGGGAAGGTTATGATGGCTAAGTGATTAACAACACGGACTGACAAACATGAGTGTGCCAAATTGGAATCCAGTTCGTTTCACAGAAACACGTTCACTTAGGATGTTGGCAACCTTCACGCGGCCCCTCCTGTAAGAAAGATATCGGAGAAACCAATGCCAGCAATAGAATCATCTAATTTATACGAAACGAATGACTTAATCGACGAAAGAAAGTTCAATTCTCGCATGCGAGCAAGTAGAAATAATCATAAGAAAATAAGTACTGTAAGTTGAATTAGGAGCGACAGCTGTTGCAGCAAAGGAAAAACAAAAGTATATATTAATTTAGCAATTTTACTTAAGCAAGTAATAAAGAATGATGCACAACAGAAAATGGTTAATGTGCAAAATGAGAGGGTTTTCCGAATATGTGCTTTCGCGAGAACTGATCTAAGAAAGAATGTTCTGGTAACCGATTGTATGCTTGTGTTCGTCTATTCTGGCCTTTTTAGCCGTGAGAGGAATGACTTTTTTTATAGAAGTCGCTCCAGACAAGACATGAAACCAATTGATTTAAAGAGCTACAAAATTAAAAAAAATACTTCAAGGTCAAAAACTAGGTAACGATAAGTGTTAGATGGATAGATTCCGACTCAGAAAACAGTAATTCTTCCCCCTTTGTCAGAAACATCGCTCATCGAAAGTTACGAGGCTGCCGAAAGTAAACCCAAGGTCCACTTTTGCCTGCAACTATGGCCTAACCCTTGAATGATAGACATCCGTACGGTGGAAGGAAACCAGGGATTTATTACTAGGTTTATATTTTCTGCAGCCGTTCCCCAGATGTCATGTTTTTTTTAATAGCAGTAGTACTCCATACACATTTGAATGAAGGGATAACGATATCCGTCGGTTTATGTATCTCACTCTAAAAAAATTCAAATTTAACCTTAATATACAGCGAGCACTTTTATTTATTTTTACAACCAATAACTTTTACAAAGACTAATACTATAATAGATTCACAGGAGTTCAAAATGTCGTCCGTGCATTTTTTGCAAAATGTCGTCCGTGCATTCTGTGCAAAATGTACTCGTAAGCGAGAAGCTGGCCACGGCACACCAATAATGCTATGTACCACTATCCTGGTACACGACACCAGTAATGTGACTGTGAAGCTGGTCACGGCACCCAATAATGTAATATACCACTATCCTGGTACACAACAACAGTAATGTGACTGTGAAGCTGGTCACGGCACCCAATAATTCAATATACCACTATCCTGGTACACAACACCAGTAATGTGACCGTGAAGCTGGTCACGACACCCAATAATGCAATATACCACTATCCTGGTACACCAATCCAGTAACGTGACTGTGAAGCTGGTCACGGCACCCAATGATGCAATATACCACTATCCTGGTACACAACACCAGTAATGTGACTGTGAAGCTGGTCACGGCATCCAATAATGCAATATACCACTATCCTGGTACACAACACCAGTAATGTGACTGTGAAGCTCGTCACGGCACCCAATAATGCAATATACCACTATCCTGGTACACGACACCAGTAATGTGACTGTGAAGCTGATCACGGCATCCAATAATGCAATATACCACTATCCTGGTACACAACACCAGTAATGTGACTGTGAAGCTGGTCACGGCACCCAACATTGCAATATACCACTATCCTGGTACACGACACCAGTAATGTGACTGTGAAGCTGGTCACGGCACCCAATAATGTAATATACCACTATCCTGGTACACAACAACAGTAATGTGACTGTGAAGCTGGTCACGGCACCCAATAATGCAATATACCACTATCCTGGTACACAACACCAGTAATGTGACTGTGAAGCTGGTCACGGCACCCAATAATGCAATATACCACTATCCTGGTACACGAATCCAGTAACGTGACTGTGAAGCTGGTCACGGCACCCAATGATGCAATATACCACTATCCTGGTACACAACACCAGTAATGTGACTGTGAAGCTGGTCACGGCATCCAATAATGCAATATACCACTATCCTGGTACACAACACCAGTAATGTGACTGTGAAGCTCGTCACGGCACCCAATAATGCAATATACCACTATCCTGGTACACGACACCAGTAATGTGACTGTGAAGCTGATCACGGCATCCAATAATGCAATATACCACTATCCTGGTACACAACACCAGTAATGTGACTGTGAAGCTGGTCACGGCACCCAACATTGCAATATACCACTATCCTGGTACACGACACCAGTAATGTGACTGTGAAGCTGGTCACGGCCCCCAATAATGCAATATACCACTATTCTGGTACACGACACCAGTAATGTGACTGTTCTAATTTCGTCTCGCTAAGTTGATTGACAGTCGGTGGATTAAGTTTTGCGGATAGATGGGGTTAAAAGTGTTTACTTCTCCGAGTAATATAAGCCTATTCTTGTAAGGGGCAATAGCTCGAACATTCTCTGAAATCTCAATCCCCGCTCTGAATAAAATCGAAATTGTCACGCATTGTATTAATTTGCAAGGTTATTAGGCACATCCCGCCCAAATTCCACCTACCTTGCCAGAACCAATTTTCATTGTTCCCTTTACTTACCATAGTCCCGCCCCTGGGCGGTTTTCTCCTATCAATCACAAATCTCTCGTCTTCTGCAAAACCCGACCGGACTTTACGGTTTCTTTCCGACTCCCACAGCTGACGTTTTCCTTCGCAGCAGGCGGACAATCGGCGACAGCAGCTAATCTCTAGCCACCGCCATCGCTCGCTGCGTCGCTTTAACTTGAACAAGAAATAAGATTATTATTTCAAGTCGTGAAAACAATATTCTTTCAGTGCATTTTATAATTTAGGACTAAAATTGTTTCTCTTTGAGTACCGGACGAAATTTAAAACAGAACACTTTATTTAATCCACAGGGGTAGCATGCATTCGTTCCGTCAGTCATGACTGGGAGAAGTCTTCAGTAATTCGTAATTCTTCGTATCGCCCGACGAAGTAAAAATTATAGATAGAAAAGAACGGCGGAGAGTAAGACGACTCAAAAAAGCAGCGCATATGTTGGGCAACAATGACTTAACTAAGCAAACCTAGCATAGAATTTAATACAATATGCGAAGCATTAATTATAAATAATAGATAAGGTGATTATATATATATATATATGGCGTCGGGCTAGACACATAACCCCCTCCGGCCCCCAACAACTTTTAAATGGCTATAGACACCCACCCCTAACACCCCTTCTACCTCTCTTTCTTTCTCTTCTCCTTTCCCTTCTTTTACTTTCCCTCGCACCCCCCTGCCACAGCTTAGCGTTTAATAAAAATAAAAATATGAATTGCTGTAAAATTAAACTTTTCTAACGGCCAATCTTTTTAAATAATTGGTCACATGACTATTATTCCTCCTTCTTTTTGCTTAGCTCCATTCTTCCTGGATTTCCTCGACCGGGTTGGATCACAAAAACCTTCTTCCTGATGAGACCTCAGCTCTTGATAGCTGTAGATCGATAACATCGACATGCCAGTGTAGCAGACTTTGTACATGTTTGAATAAAAAACATTCACTATATATATATATATATATATATATATATATATTATATGTAGCAGTTTACTACGGGCCGGCACACTGCCGCCATATTGTTTAAATATCGATGACTTCTTAGCTGCCCGCTGATGTATTCAATCAATCTACGTCCTCCTTAGTTTGACCAATCTTTGGCGAATCTTGGATGGCTAGCATAACTATATAAACACTTGATCGCCATTCGCTCTTTCTCCTTTTTATTCTGCTGGCACGAGACCCCTCTTCTCTCTTTTCCCTTCTTTGGCACTGCCAAACACACGCCCCCTCTCTGGGGGACGCAACAAACATTTTCCCGGGATTTTGGCCATGGGTTCAACTTCGACAAGAAGCCAAAATGGCTACTGCCTCATACACGTGGATTCGATATAACACACACACACATAACTGCTTACACGTGAACTTACTTTCACACCGGTGTACTGACACACATACTTACATACACATATGGACACGTCCTGACACCGTAGCCGGTGTACAAACATAATATATTATGAAGTATTCTCTTACCAACTCACTGGAAAATTCCCAAATTCTGTCTTCGGCAATATCTCATTTACACACTAACGTTTCCTATTCGTCCCATTTTTCTATACTGGTGACCCGACGAGCATACAACCTTCTGATCATTTTGTGGGTCTCGTCTTCGAACTTTCCTGCCAAAGCCTCTAGGACCTTTAAAAATCAATTTCGCCTTAAATTGTAAGGGGATGATGAGGAGGGTGAAAGGGGTTTCATTTTATCTTCTCGTAAAGAAACGGAATAACGAAAAGTATTTCTGTAACTATAACAAAAAGGGTTTTATTAACTCAAGGTTACCTATACCGTTTGGTATAGGTAGAAGAGAGTGCGACGGTGTCCGTCTGAGGAAGAGGAAGAATATAAGAGTTCTTAGGGCCGCCCGTGGATTTCTTCAGGTGAAGATGGTAGTAGTCGTCAAGTGGCGACGCCGGCGGGAGAGAGAGAGAGAGAGAGCGTTTCCTCGTTCATCGCTGGTGCTCTCTGCGATGTGTCCAAGCTGGTGCCATGAGGTCGTCTGATCTTTTTCCTCGAACCCTAAGAGAACCCTAAGAGAACATAAGTAGTCCCTTAGGTAACTAACGATATTACTGCGCCCTGTGATTTGATTGGACAAGCCAGCTCACAGGGACAGTGATTACGGTGACTGCTACAAATGTTCTTTTTACAAAAAAAAAAAAATTAATGCAAATAAATTTAAATTCGGTCACTCACCTCGCCTCGTGTTACAATGAACATTTTACCAAATAACCGCCACTAGCGGATATAAAAAAATCTTTACCACTTCACATTTCGTCTGCCGACGAAACGCAAATTCAGACTTGCAAAACTACCGAAACAGACGGACTATTTCAACAAGGTAAACCATTCTTTTACTTTGATAAACGTTTTTTTATTTTCTACCGTAAATCAATACAAGCATAGGTTTAAGGTTCCCAAAATTCATACTAGAATTGTCCGCAGTGGTAGTATTAACAAAGATTCAGTTCTAAGTGATAGTTATCCGAAGGTTGAAGGTTCAATCCACAGTTTGGCCGAATTACTGAAAACTTACGCAGTTTAAATAAAGGTTTCCGTTCAAAATTCCGTCCAGATTCCCGAGTTCGACAGAAATATTCCTGAGTTCGAAAATAAACACCTGAAGAAGGCCGAAGCTTACAACTGCTGCAACGTTGTGATGATAGCGCTCAAGATGAGAACAGTACTTCGAATAATCCAAAATATACCATATATATATATGTTACATTACGATGTATTCAATAAGTAAAGAGAACACAAGTGTAGGAGAGAGAGATAAGACATACTGGTCGAAGCCAGGCTTTATTCCGAGAGAGGCTGGAAACGGATGTAGATGCTGCCGGGAGTAACAGGGAAAAGAGGGGTTATAGAACAACGTACATGGGTGGGGAGCATAATGTAACATCCTCCCTTTTATGGATGAGGAGTGTCCTTACTCTATTGAGTTACATTGTTTAGCCAGACTGCTGTCAGTTTGTGTAGTCTTTGAGGTATGCTGGCTTTCGTATTCCTCCGCCTTGGAAATACTCCTTAGCGTCGGTTGCTTGGTGTGGTGAGCAAGTGTCTAAGGTCCTGTCGGTGGAGGTAGAGGGGGAATGAATATTTGGTGTGTACCCCATCGCTATCTGTGATTGTTCTAGCTGACGAGTGCGTCCTATCATTAGTGGTTGTTCCGGGGACCTTCGCAGGTAACACCTGTTGCGTCGGTAGCTTCCGCTGTAGGAACGTTCATCTAGGCGTTGGTTCACAATGCCCTTTTCCCATACTCTGTCGCCTTTCTTGTATGGGCGCATCCTGACGACCTCGCCTTGGATCAGTGCCGGTAGGTTGTGTGTACGACGATTGTAGTACTCTGCCTGAAAGCATTGCTTACGCTCGAGGAGCATTTTATCCTTTTCCCCCTGGTTTGTGGACCTGGGTTTCAGCAGGTTGCTGCTCATGGGCAGAAGTGAGCGTGTGTGGCGATTCAGCAGGCGCTGAGAGGGTCTGCTTCCCATATGTTGTGCAGGGGTATTCCTGAAGTCGAGTAGTGCCAGGAACTGGTCGGTGCCAGTGTCTTTGTTCTTCCGCATGAGGCGTTTTGTACTTTTCACAGCGGATTCCGCCTTTTCATTAGCTTGCTGATTTCCGGGGCTTACCATGAGATGTTCGAAGTCCCATTTCTCCGAGAAGTGTTTAAGAGCTGATGAGGTGAACTGGGGTCCAGCGTTGGAGATCACCTGTCAGGGGATCCCATATCTCGCAAAGTTTGCCTTCAACTTCGGATGATGGTAGAAGTTGTTGTTACTTCTAATCGATCGATCTCCCAGAAGTTTGGGAAATAATCGACAGTTATGAGGTACTCCACCGTCTCACTTTCAAACAAATCAGTGCCAAATTTCTGCCATGGACGATCAGGTATATCATGTGGCATCAAAGTTTCTTTCGGTTGCTTTGTGGCGAACTTGCAGCAGGTTTCACAAGTGGAGATGTATTCCCTGTATCTCCAATGACATTCTCGGCCAGAAAACACATTCTCTGGCGCGGCGTAGGCATCTATCTATACCAATGTGTGAGGAGTGAATTGAGCGTTTGATGTCACTCCGGAGACTGAGTGGAATGAGTACTCGGTCGCCCTTGAAGATAAGTCCATCTTGAACTGACAGCTCATCACAGGTGTGAAAATATGGGTGCAGCACAGCAGGAAGGTCTATTTTCTCGGTTGGCCAAACCTCCTATAGCATTGTCTTCCTGAGTTGGTCACATACCTCATCTTGATTCGTTGCTTTCCGGATCTGAGTCAGTCTTTCATCCCGGATGGGTAGAAAGCTAACCATGTTGACAAGCTCGAATTCGGATTGATGGTTCTTTTAGTTGTCATGTATGACCGCGATAGACTGTCAGGTATATACATGTGTTTTCCTTTGAGGTGCACAACGTCGATGTCATACTTCTGAATCTGCAATAACATCCCCTGTAATCGTTTAGGGGCTTTTGTAAGTTTTATTTTCACTACAGCTTCCAGTGGTTTATCATCTGTGTGTATTTCTGTTCGTCTGCCATAAGTGTATTGGTGGAATTTCTCCAGTGAGAACACAATCGCCAACATTTCCTTTTCGATTTGGGCGTATATCTGCTCGGTATCAGTCAGCGCTCTGCTTGCATATGCTACTGGCTTGCCTTGTTGTAGTAATACTGCACCAAGTCCTTCTGAGCTGGCGTCACACTGTATTGTGAGGGCCATTTTCGGATCGTAGTAAGCGAGCACGGGTGCTTCAGAGACTGCTCGCTTCATTTCTGCGAATGCGGTATCTCGTGCTCGCGACCATATCCATGGAATATCCTTACGCATCAGTTGCCATATGGGCTCCATGACGGCCGACAATCTTGGTAGGAACCTTGCTAGGCAGTTGACCATCCCACAGAGTCTCTGTACCTCTTAGATCGATGTGGGCCGTTTTAGTTTGGTGATCGCGTCAATTTTAGAAGTGTCTGGGAGTAGCCCATCACTGGTAATGAGGTGACCCATGAAACTTATGTCAGTCTTTTTTACTTCTGCCTTTCCTCGGTTCAGCTTCATTCCTCTTTCTCGACACCGTTGTAGGGGTGCGTTCAGGTTTGCATCATGGTTTACGGAGGCTTGTGTAGGTCATCTCCTGAACCGAATGCAATTATATCGTCGGCGACGCATGCAACTCCATCTAGACCGTCTATGGCTTGATGGAGACGTTTTTGGAATATTTCAGAGCTCACACAAGTTCCGAAGGGGAGCCTCAGCCACTGGTATCGACCGAACCCCGTTTGGAAAGTTGTGAGGAGGCTTGACTCGTCGTCTAGCACTACATGCCAGTATGCTGACGCAACGTCTACCTTAGTGAAGTATTTTGCATTTGTTAACTTGGGTAGTACTTCCTCTATGGTAGGTAGTTGGTATCGCTCGCGCTGCAGCGCTTTGTTTAGCAGTCTTGGATCGATGCAGATTCGGATATCCCCTAACTTCTTTGTGGCGATAATCATTCGACTATTCCAGTCGGTTGGTTCGTCGACAGGGGTGATAACTCCGAGGTTTTCTAACCGTTTCAATTCGGCGTTGACACGAGGAATCATAGATACTGGGATACGTCCGGCTGGGGCAGTATGGGGTGTTATGGTGGGGTCTACCTGTAGGTGCACTAGACCGGGCGGTGACCCCAGTTCGCCGTTAAAAACGTCCGAGTACTTTGTCATCAGTTGCTCACAGACTGGGCCTGAGTGAACATTAACGATATTGTCATAATGTACCGTTATTAAGTTCATCTGTTCACTTGCCCGTTTCCCCAGCAATGAGGTTAGGTTTTCTTTAACCACCGTGAACTCAACAGAGTACTTTTTCGTGTGCTTGGGGTTGCGCAAAGTAATCCTTCATCTGCCGAGCGGTACGAGTTCGCTCGTATTCCACATCTATAACTTCTTAGACGCTGGTTGCAGATTAACATCGCGCACATATTTCAGTGGAATTACATTAACAGTAGAACCACAGTCAACTTGGAATTTTACCTGTTTATGGTCTAGTGTCATTCTAGCATAAATGGTTCTGTCGTTTTTTCCCCTCTCTCGGAGTTGACGCTTAGTACGTAGTCCGTATCGCTAGAAGAGTCAGAGTCGGACACTATTCGATTCCCCTCGTGTCTTGGTGTAGACGATATTGGTTTAGACGATCTTGGTTTAGACGGTCTTGGTTTAGACGGTCTTGGTTTAGATGATCTTGGTTTAGACGATCTTGGTTTAGACGATCTTGGTTTAGACGGTCTTGGTTTAGACGATCTTGGTTTAGACGGTCTTGGTTTAGACGGTCTTGGTTTAGACGGTCTTGGTTTAGACGATCTTGGTTTAGACGATCTTGGTTTAGACGATCTTGGTTTAGACGATCTTGGTTTAGACGGTCTTGGTTTAGACGGTCTTGGTTTAGACGGTCTTGGTTTAGACGATCTTGGTTTAGACGGTCTTGGTTTAGACGGTCTTGGTTTAGACGATCTTGGTTTAGACGATCTTGGTTTAGACGGTCTTGGTTTAGACGGTCTTGGTTTAGATGATCTTGGTTTAGACGATCTTGGTTTAGACGATCTTGGTTTAGACGGTCTTGGTTTAGACGATCTTGGTTTAGACGGTCTTGGTTTAGACGGTCTTGGTTTAGACGATCTTGGTTTAGACGGTCTTGGTTTAGACGGTCTTGGTTTAGACGGTCTTGGTTTAGACGATCTTGGTTTAGACGATCTTGGTTTAGACGGTCTTGGTTTAGACGGTCTTGGTTTAGATGATCTTGGTTTAGACGATCTTGGTTTAGACGATCTTGGTTTAGACGGTCTTGGTTTAGACGATCTTGGTTTAGACGGTCTTGGTTTAGACGGTCTAGGTTTAGATGATCTTGGTTTAGACGCTCTTGGTTTAGACGGTCTTGGTTTAGACGATCTTGGTTTAGATGATCTTGGTTTAGATGATCTTGGTTTAGACGGTCTTGGTTTAGACGGTCTTGGTTTAGACGATCTTGGTTTAGACGGTCTTGGTTTAGACGGTCTTGGTTTAGATGATCTTGGTTTAGACGATCTTGGTTTAGACGGTCTTGGTTTAGACGATCTTGGTTTAGACGGTCTTGGTTTAGACGATCTTGGTTTAGACGGTCTTGGTTTAGATGATCTTGGTTTAGACGATCTTGGTTTAGACGATCTTGGTTTAGACGGTCTTGGTTTAGACGATCTTGGTTTAGACGGTCTTGGTTTAGACGGTCTTGGTTTAGACGGTCTTGGTTTAGACGATCTTGATTTAGACGATCTTGGTTTAGACGATCTTGGTTTAGACGATCTTGGTTTAGACGGTCTTGGTTTAGACGGTCTTGGTTTAGACGGTCTTGGTTTAGACGATCTTGGTTTAGACGGTCTTGGTTTAGACGGTCTTGGTTTAGACGATCTTGGTTTAGACGATCTTGGTTTAGACGGTCTTGGTTTAGACGGTCTTGGTTTAGATGATCTTGGTTTAGACGATCTTGGTTTAGACGATCTTGGTTTAGACGGTCTTGGTTTAGACGATCTTGGTTTAGACGGTCTTGGTTTAGACGGTCTTGGTTTAGACGATCTTGGTTTAGACGGTCTTGGTTTAGACGGTCTTGGTTTAGACGGTCTTGGTTTAGACGATCTTGGTTTAGACGGTCTTGGTTTAGACGATCTTGGTTTAGACGATCTTGGTTTAGACGGTCTTGGTTTAGACGGTCTTGGTTTAGACGGTCTTGGTTTAGACGATCTTGGTTTAGACGGTCTTGGTTTAGACGGTCTTGGTTTAGACGATCTTGGTTTAGACGATCTTGGTTTAGACGGTCTTGGTTTAGACGGTCTTGGTTTAGATGATCTTGGTTTAGACGATCTTGGTTTAGACGATCTTGGTTTAGACGGTCTTGGTTTAGACGATCTTGGTTTAGACGGTCTTGGTTTAGACGGTCTTGGTTTAGACGATCTTGGTTTAGACGGTCTTGGTTTAGACGGTCTTGGTTTAGACGGTCTTGGTTTAGACGATCTTTGTTTAGACGGTCTTGGTTTAGACGATCTTGGTTTAGACGGTCTTGGTTTAGACGATCTTGGTTTAGACGGTCTTGGTTTAGACGATCTTGGTTTAGACGATCTTGGTTTAGACGGTCTTGGTTTAGACGGTCTTGGTTTAGACGATCTTGGTTTAGACGGTCTTGGTTTAGACGGTCTTGGTTTAGACGATCTTGGTTTAGACGATCTTGGTTTAGACCGTCTTGGTTTAGACGGTCTTGGTTTAGACGGTCTCGGTCTCTCACCACGCCGCCTTTCCGGGCATTTCAGTGCAAAGTGGTTTTTGTGACTGCGAAGGTTGCACTTCAATCCCCATGCAGGACATGCTTCTTTTCTTTTGCCATGCCTTCTGCCACAGAAATGAGATGTCTATTTGCCCGTACCTCTTGTTCTCTTTTTTATAACCTGGGCCTTTGATTTTTTTACTCCGTTCTTGTTGGTCAGGATTAATTATTTTTAGCCGTGTCTCTGTTGCTTCACAGCTACGGCATATGTCAACACTTTGTTGAAATGTTAGTGCCGTATTTTGTAGCAGTCTTTTACGGGCATGGTTATCTCTTACTCCTAGTATGATACGGTCACGCAGTAGAGAGTCGTGTAAACATTCACAAAAATTGCACGATTTAGCTAGGTTGCGTAGTGCCGTAATGTAGGAGTCGATAGTATCACCTGGTTCTTGGTCTCTTTTGTTGAAGAAGTATCGCTCATAGGTCTCATTCGTCTGTCCTATGAAGTGTTGGTCGAATTTGGCTATCACCGTATCGACGTCATCTTTGTCTTCGGTAGGGACGAATTGAAACCCGTTGTGGATAGTAAGGTCGTCTGGTCCGACTGCGTGTAGAAACAACGTTGTTTGGTACTGTTTATCCTGGTGTGCTAGTTTGGCGATAGTACAGTAGTTCTTCCACATCTGTTTCCATAATTTCCACGCTTCCGCGGGGTTGGTTTTAGTATCCAAACTGCTTGGGGGCATTATGTTTGCTCGAAAACGTTCCGCCATCTTTTTCGCACGAGTGACGTTGTTGATAGTTTGTAGTAGTAGTTATAGCACTGTCCGTCGCTTGGGAAGGAGATAAAGCTTCACCGGTTGCTCGTTCTGACGATGACTTTGTGTTTCGGGTTTTGAGACGTGTTTTACACCGCTGCCACCATGTTACATTACGATGTATTTAATAAGTAAAGAGAACACAAGTGTAGGAAAGAGATAAGACATACTGGTCGAAGCCAGGCTTTATTCCGAGAGAGGCCGGAAACGGATGCAGATGCATTTCGGTAGTTACAAGGAAAAGGGGAGGGGGGTTATAGTCAAACGTACATGAGTGGGGGGAATAATGTAACAATATATATATAATGTTGTTTTTTTAGATCATGACAATAGGACGTTTTGAAGTAAATATCAATGAAGTATTAATTAGTAAAATAGAAAAGAATACGTGTTAAAAGATTCATCGTCTTTAACAAAACAACAATGGCTGCCGATTCGATCGAAAAACAAAATTGTTAACAAGGAGTAACGAAACAAAGTAAAGTGTTGTGTAATTATAAAATTATTTTATTTTAAAAAGTTAATGTAGGTATAAAAATAGTTTTTTTCACAAGTTTGTATATAAATTAGATATAAAAGTAATTTACTGTTAACAAATATTTTTTTATTGGAATAGTGACAGCGTTCGTCTTTTGTTTCACTTTCACTATTCTGTTTTTAGATAAACACGAGATAACGACCATGTCTGTTGAAATCGCTTGCTTGCTTAATTTTATTCGTTTGTTCACACATTTCAAGCGTGTTTTTCTCAAGTTTACATACGTAATGCTAAATGGATTTTAACTCGAAATGATTCCACATTTAATATTTAACAAAAACAACAACATTAAAGCATTCTTAATGCTTATACAGAATTTTTTCTCGCATTCGTGTGCGCAGCTCATCTCAAGGATCACCAATTTCCACTAATCGGAGGAAAGACTATTTGGTTTCAAACTTCCCATGGGTCTGATACTAAGGAGGAAGAGAAATCGTGGCCCTAAAGGCTGCACAACTCATAGGGAAACTCTACGACTCACTACGGGGGTGTTACCCTTATTGTCTTGGTGGGTTTTCCCTCACATACCCGCCGCAAATAAGATGTCAACCAAACTGAGAAAGCTGTAAATCTTGACCAATATAATAGGGTAACGGGGAAAGTAGGGAAAGAGTTGATTGGCTGACAGCAATGCTCTCTGCAGACTTCTGTCACTCAGCTGTCAACCCTTGTTCAAGGTGGCTCTTCCGCTACAGTGCTGGCTTTTTCTCCCACCTTACGGCCTTGTGCCACATCTTCCTTCCCTAGGAAGGAAGTGTTATATAATGGGACGCATGTGATGATAGACGTACAGAGAGATCGCTTAACTTGCACGATTTGTAACGGAGTCATCTCGTGCAACTTTGGTGCGATGTTTTTCTCACGATTCGCGGTGACAGTTGACGCGACCTCGGGTCAGGGGTTGGGTCGCACCTGTGCGTTGATCACGAGATTTTGTGCCGTCACCGTTTTCCCGGTGAGAAAACTGCAGTGATTTGGGAGTTCTTGACGGGAAGCCGACGAGTCAAGTCGCATTAGCCATGTAGTGATTAAATAAGATAGGGGAATTCAGATCCCCAAAAATGAGAGTGTGCTTTGTCGGGTTATCCATCGCCACATCGGTTTACCCTTTGCTCGAATCCCCAGCTATAATTCCACAAAAAAGTCAATATAAAAATATATCAGCTTTTATTGCCGGTTGTTAGAACAACCAAAAATAAAGAGTTAGTAGTGATCGAGAGTCCAGAGTATTTTGAACGTTCCAAGTGAAGAGAAGTAGAATTTAGTCTGTGTAAGAAGTTGAGTAGACATGTTTATTTCGGCTGTCGCCGTGTGAGTGTGCATGTGACAATGTGTAAGTTTAGTAGACTATGTAGACACTTTGTGTATATCTGTTTGCCTTTGTTTAGTCAGTGTGAGAGTATATGCATGAACTTGTGTGTAAGTGTGCTCAGTAAGCAGTGTGTTTATGCTGTTGCTGTGTTTTCAGTAGCAGTTTGTGATAGTTCCTATTTATTTGTCCCTCCCCCCCCACTCCACACACGAGGGCAGAGTTAGACACAAGGTCGGTTTTAAATGTGGAAAGAAATCCAGCTGCCGACAAAAGGGCACTCTGAATTGGGGCGAAAATGAAAATTGCCTCAGTTTAGAAGGATTTCTCGTTCACTGACTCAGGACTCAGCAAATACTACACTTTAATCATAACCTGTTTGTAGTAGGGTTTTGTCGCGTTTGCCGTGCGCCTTCGATCAGAGGCAGAGACTGGTTTTAATAACGCCAGTGTGTGTTTATATATCACCCACGAAATATTGTAACGTGTGGAGATAAATATTTCTGCACCTCTGATTAGCTAAAAGAAAATGTTTATTGAGATTTTGTCGAATTGTGAGTCAATGCTTTTTTTTTTTTAACAACGCTTACTAGTCGTATGCACTCTCCGACTTTCTTCAGGTGCGTCTTGTTTTTTTTTTCTACCCCTGGCGCAACGGATAAAAGTGCTAAGTTATATAATAAGTTCTAAATGACAGTCTTCTGGTTCTATCCTAAGTACAGACGATACTAAGAATACAATTAAGAATTACTTAAGACGTCTACCTGGTTATTGCCGACGAAAAGAGAGCAGTGGGTTGAATAAAGAGTTCCGTACGAAATCCCGTGCAGATTCCCGAGTTCGACATGAAGATTCCCGAGTTCGAAAAAACGCAATTGAAGAAGGTCGTCGGTTAGGTAATATTTATAATAGGGAAGCAGAAATAGCAGATACATGCAGACCTAACGTTGTCGTTAATAATCACAATATCAGCTTTTGAATGTTGTACTATTAAGACTTGTGACCTAGCATTTTCACGCTAGGATTCACAACCCAATAATAATATTCGGGTACTAAAATCTTACGACATCCACCAACAGAGAAAGTTGCGCTCCCATCAAGCGTGCTCCTTTCCAGAGATTCGGTTTAACTGGGTTTATTTCATTCTTTGTTCCCGTCGTCGTACACGTAAGAACACGAATAATTTCGAGGTAGGTGGATTTTTTATGCTTACTGCTTTTGGTGTGTTAGCTTCTTTTGACAGGTTCAGTCCTCGATCGAGTCATACCAAAGGCTACAGAAATGGTACTAATTACTCCCTTGTTAAAAAATAAGCATTATAAGGTGAGGATCAAGGGTAAGTGGGGTAATCCTGGAAAAGGCGTGGCGCCTTCCCCTACATTTCAGTGTAGTAGCTAATATATAGAGAGTTCAGGGTCGGCCTCGACTGTAATCGACTACTTCACCTTACTTCAGATTCTTTTAATTTGAATTTACAATCTCTATTATTTACGTTTCGGATTTTTTTTAGATGAGGATTGCTAAATTGTATTATTTGTGTTATTTGTGTTATAAACAATTCTTCAAGGTTACAAAACGTTAGGGAGTCATTTTCAGTGCTATTTCAAGAAAGAAAGATCTTACACAATACACGCAACAGTAAATTATTTTTCTAAAAAATCGCAACAATCGAAAAAATATCCTCGACGTGAAGACTTATAATTTTAAATTGTCTGGAAAAATGAAACTTGTTGCTCTTTTTCAATTCTATCTAAAAAAAAAAAAAAAGACAGTTGTTGCTGTTTTAAAACTATATTCAAAAACATTTTTTTTTAACGTTTTCATATTTCTATTGATAAATCGAAGTGGGTACTGATTTTTACATCATTTAAAAATCAAAGTTGTTCCTCTCGTTAATTCCGATTTCAAAATAAAAGTCGTTGCGTTTTAAAATCTTGTTCAAAATTCAAAATTATATTTAAAATAAATTCTATTTCAAAACTGAAGATTATTTAAAAAAAAATTATATTTAAAGATCAAGATGACAATGGTTTTGTATTGTTTGAATTATTCGAGCCTATTCGACTACTGTTCTCATCTTGGATATTACTCTCACAACGTTTCGGCCGATGCACCCTCCAAATTTTTTTTTTCTACCCCTGGCGCAAAGGATAAAAGTGCTAAAAATAATAAATTCTACGTTACCGTCTTCTGGGGGTTAAAGGTTCAATTCTAAGTACAGGCGATATAATTATAATATCATTTAAAAAAAAATGAAGACTTCTAGCCGGTCATAGCTGACGAAACGAAATCAGTCTACCCTCATGGATTAATTAAAGGGTTCCATTCGGAATTTTGTACAGATTCCCGAGTTCGACAGGAAAATTCCCGAGTTCGAAAAATAAAACGCATCTCAAGAATGTCGGCGGTTACATCGGCCGAAACGCGGCAGCACTTTTACCCCCAGCCCAGGCTGCCCAACGCCGCCCATCGCCGCCCAGCCCCCCGGCGCCAGCATTTTGGCTCACGTGACTCAATCGTAGTCACTTATGAACAGAATAGTCTTCCGTATTAACAATTAGCATGTATCCCACCCCAATACATTTTTTTTGTTTATTAATTATTTACCTTACGAAATAGAATGAAGAGTGATGGATTTTTGCCCACCGCCGCCCAGCCCCCGGCGCCAGCATTTTAGCTCACGTGACTCAATCGTAGTCACTTATAGACAGAATATTCTTCGTTATTAACACTTAGCATATATCCCACGCCCAATACATTTTTTTTGTTTATTAATTATTTACCTTACGAAATAGAATGAAGATTGATGGATTTTTGCCCACCGCCGCCCAGCCCCCGGCGCCAGCATTTTGGCTCACGTGACTCAATCGTAGTCACTTATGAACACGGAAGACTATTCTGTTCATAAGTGACTACGATTTAGTCACGTGAGCCAAAATGCTGGCGCCGGGGGCTGGGCGGCGGTGGACGGCCTGGGCGGCGGTGGGCGGCCTGGGCTGGGGGTAAAAGTGCCACCCGCCGAAACGTTGTAAAAATAACATGCAAGATAAGAACAGTTGATCGAATAATTCAAATAATACTCTGTTACTTACGTTTAGCTTACCTGTAAGTAATTCACTTTCTTTATTCGAATAGGCTATTTTGCCGGGACCGGCAGAATAACGATGGGGCTGTTATTTTGTCAGTTCACGTTTATTTAACCTAACTGATACAGTTACAGTGAAGATTTCACGAGTCAACTTAACTGCCGGTTTATTTTTATTTCAACATTTTTCCAATAAAAAAAAGAAATAATTAAAACTTCTGACTATTTTTAAAAATTAAATAAATAATCTATACGGCAATTTTCGCCACGACTTACGAAAAAAAAAAAGTTTTATTTCACCATAGACTAAGTAACTACGATGAATTTCTATTTCCATTTAAAGGCATTTACGTATTGTTTTTATTGTAAAAAAAATACAAATTATGTTAAGTACAAATAATTCGTTTTGAACCCCGTTTATGTCTACTTCTTTTAATATAACTCTTTACCGGATTACCTCACAATATTTGTTTGTAAAACAATTCAACTTTGCATTAAAATTCGTCGTTACATGTAGCAGTTGAAATTATTGACAATTACTACTGTTGTTATTTTATCGCAAGAAAAACATTCAATTTAATGGTTAATTTAGTGAAATGATGAGAAATAGTCCTAACATTTTAATTATTTTAATAATCAGATTTCTTAACAAGAGTTATTGATTTTTTTTTATCAATGAATGAAAACTTTTTTTTTCTTAAATAACTAAAACATTTTTTATCCGACGCAAATTACTTCTAAATCCGACTAAAGAATCTAATTGTCTGTAATATTTTCGTTCATTTACTTAATTATTACTTTTAATGTTTTTTGTATTAAAAGCAGATATTTCTTTTCTATTCAAAAGATTAAAATAACCGACAGAATCACAACTGATGATGACGATGAAAATAAATTGTTATTAAATATTTGTCCTCATTTATTTCATTACCCTTTCTTTCAAAAGGCCATAACAGTTAAGTTAAAAAAACATTAGCCGGCAAAATAACGAGGGGGTCGTGATTCTGCCGGGACCGGCAAAATAACGAGCCCCTCGTTATTTTGCCGGGACCGGCAAAATAGCCTCTTCCTTCTTTATTAACTTTGACGTCCAGGTGATCAGGGGTGGTACCGATCTAAAATTCTGTTTTGCTTCAATGGTGACTTACTAGGATGAAATTTGAAATATACATTAGTCGTGTAATAAAGACAAATCCATAGAAATTTATACTGTAGGAAAAAGAGGTGCTTGTTTACTGTAGGACTGATTTTTTTAATCTTTAATTTTAGGAGAGTCAAATAAGGGGGAAATAACTCTAGTTTCAAGTTTCAACCACGCTTTATCTTAAAATGGATTTTAACACTCTGAGCTTACAAGATATTTTATATGCCAAACTAATAGACTTCTTGCACCCGCCCAAATTAATTTTAATCCGTTTTTTGGTAACCGTGCCGGCGAGAGATGCAGCAATGTTAATTTCTTTAATAAAAAAAAATATGTGAGACCAGGTACGACGATTGTGTGTGATTGTTGGCGAGCGTACGATCGCCTAGGATTTCAAAGGATTCCATCATTTGGGTGTGAATCACAAATACAATTTTGTTGATCCACTAACATGTGCCACAACCAACTATGTAGAACAAATGTGGAATGAGTTGAAGGAAAGGAACACAGTTGAATGTGGCATCCACATGCAAATGGTGGAATCATACCTAGCCGAATTCACGTGGAAACAAAAATTCCGAAAGGACACTGCACTGGGAACTATTTTTAAACAAATTGCTGAATTTTACCCAGTGTAAAACTGTCATTTATTTCAAAAACTTTATTTCCAGTGTTTCATGTTTTTTTCCATTTTTTCCCTTCTTCTTCTGTGATAATTCATTTATTTTAATAAATCATTTTACTTTTCATTGGTGCCGAATGCGTTGTGATTGTTTTATTCCTAAATTATCCTTTTACGTATGTAGAAGGTGAAGTGTACACTTCGGTGCCGAAAATGAATGTGCTTGAACTCGTTTCTGCGCACACCGCTTTGCGCACGAATCCGCCAGAATTTAAAGCAATCAGCGGATTTTTCTGAATTTATATAAATTGTTCTTTGGGAGCCACCTCGACTCCATATAAGGCCAGATTTTCATTCAACTGCACGTTTAGCCCAAATCCACGAGAGAGCTAACATCGACATTTCTCCAGTCCCATCACCCCCTCTGGAGGGCCTTGGAACGCTGAGAATGCCTTGTTTTAAACTCACGCACATATAGTCACACTGACACCAACGCACACACAGCCACAATGCATTAACTCTTTCACTGTCTTACGAACACGCACACTAAAGGCGACCCCCCACACCCACACACTGTTTGAATCCCCTTTCAATGTCGTCTGCTGATTGAAAACACATTTATAAACTTAACCACTTTCATACTGCAAACATTTCTCACTGAACTTTCTAATACGTATACATTGTTTAAACTTTATTTTAGAATAATTACAATAGTAAAATCCATTTTAAGATAAAGCGTGGTTGAAACTTGAAACTAGAGTTATCTCCCCTTATTTAACTCTTGTAAAATTAAAGATAATTTCTTTTTCGGCCCTACAGTAATCATTGGTGCTATAACAGTGACAAGTTATTCCCCTTTGTTGATCCTACAAAGGTTAGAGAGTAAAGGGTACTCCGTAACGTAACGTCCAACAGAATGAAAAATATTTTGAGTATCCAATATCAATATCCTACCTTAAAATGTAGAGAACTACCACGAAGCACGTATAAACACTCTCTTTATTAATGATGTGCATAATTTCATGCGTACGTGATTTTGTTTTTATATGTTATCAACTATAAATATATGTGTGCTTGTAATTGACATCACTTTCCTTTCTTTATTATTTGTTCTTCTAATATTTATGTTCGAGATCTCTACTAAATACACAGCTGTGAGGTGAAATAACCTCTTATTCCTACATGGGTGACACTGACATGATTTGAACTTTCTACCTTCTCGTTGAACTGTGAAATAAACTATGCTAATCGGTCCAGTTACTTAACCTCTCCCCTCACCAACGACAACTTAATGAGTCAAATTTTGCCTCAACAAACACACTTGCCCCATTTATTTTATTTTAAAGGAACAATATTATCAGACTATTTAATTTTTATTTTTTAACATAGTTCACCCAAACAAGGCAGGATGCCACTGTAGACGTAAGGGGCTACTGAGAAAAAAGGGAGAAGGTTTGGGGGGGTCAACCTAAATTGGGAGCTGCGCAGCGAGATGTCTGTTTACATTAGTTTTAAATTTCTGCATGTCAGTACCGTCGGGAAAACAGGGGGCAGGGAGGGAGTTCCAGAGGCCAGCAGCACGAGGAAAGAAGCTATTGGAGTAGAAAGCTCTCCGGCATCTGGGGACCTCCACAGTGAATGGATGGGATTTAGCTGATTGTCGAGTTGGTCTAGTGAATTTACGTCGAGGGGGCACCAGAGTAGCCAGTCTATCGGAGCATAATCCATTGAAGTATTTGTAAAACAAGCACAAGGATGCTACATTGCGGCGATGGGACAGGGACTGGAGCTTGGTTGACAGTGAGGGACCTATTAGGTTGGCGACTCTTTTTTGGACCTTGTCAAGGAGAGAGAGACTAGTAGATGATGCCCCAGCCCAGATGTGACAACAATACTCCATGCATGGGCGGATGGTGGCTTTGTAGAGATACAGGATAATGTCAGGTGTGAGGAGTTTACTAACACGGTAAAGGGAGCCCACCTTCTTTGCTGCTGCCTTGGCAATATCTTCAATGTATTTGTTCCAATTCATGTTACCTGTGAAGGTTAGGCCGAGGAGTTTGAATGTTGAACTCTCAGGCAGGGTGCAATTTGCCATGACAATCGGTGGTTGAAGAGGTTTCTTGTAGTTATTAAAGGAAAGGAGCTTTGTCTTTGCGGCATTAAACGTTACCAACCATTTATGACTCCAATCCACTACAGCCTGGAGGTCATTTTCTAAGGATTCAGCCATTGCCTCGGATATGATTGCATCTGTTTTGCCAACATGACAAGAGTAAAGCGTGGTGTCTTTAGCAAATAAACCAATCTCAGACTCTATGTCATCAGGGAGATCGTTTATGAAGATCAGGAACAATGAAGGTCCAAGGATAGATCCCTGGGGTACACCAGCATTTATGTCATGTTGCTTAGATGAACGGCCATCGAGGACAACTTGCATCTTTCTTTTGGCTAGGAAGGATCTAATTATATTAAGTAATTGCCCAGTAATACCGTATGAGTGTATTTTCAGGAGAAGCCCTTTATGCCATACCTTGTCAAAGGCCTTGGATATATCAAGTGCTACTGCCCTAGCTTCGCCTGCCTTGTCGAGTGTATGATACATGCGTTCAGAGATGACTGTTAGGATGTCTTCGGTAGATAGTACTTGTCTAAATCCATACTGGCAGTCAGAAAGAAGTTTAGCATTAACTAAGTGCCATACTATCGCTAGATTGATTAAGGATTCAAAGATTTTAGAAAAGATCGGCAGTAAAAGGAACAATATTACCAGACTATTTTAAAGGAACAGTATTATCAGACTATTTTAAAGGAACAGTATTACCTGAGTATTTCAAGGAAACATTATTACCAAACTATTTTAAATGAACACTATTACCAGACTATTTTAAATGAACAGTATTACCAGACTATCTAAAAAACAAACAGTATTACCAGACTATTTTAAAGGGACAGTATTACCAGATTATTTTAAAGGAACAATATTACCAGACTATTTTAAAGGAACAATATTACCAGAATATTTAAAATTTTAAAATATAGTATTAGCAGACTACTTTAAAGGAACAGTTTTTGCCAGACTAAATTAAAGGAACAATATTAACAGACTATTTTAAATGAACAGTATTACCAGACTATCTAAAAAACAAACAGTATTACCAGACTATTTTAAAGGGACAGTATTACCAGATTATTTTAAAGGAACAATATTACCAGACTATTTTAAAGGAGCAATATTACCAGAATATTTTAAAGAAACATTATTACCAGACTACTTTGAAAGAAAAGTATTACCAGACTACTTTAAGGGAACAGTATTCCCAGACTATTTTAAAGGAACACTAATATTAGACTATATTAAAGAAACAGTATTACCAGACTATCTTAAATGAGCATTATCACCAGACTACTTTAAATGAACAGTATTACAAGACTATTTTAAATGAACACTATTACCAGACTATTTTAAATGAACAGTATTACCTGACTATTTTAAAGAAACATTGTTATCATACTATTTAGAAAGGTCAAGTAGTTTTTAAAAATATTTAGGTAATTTAAAAAAATGTTATCATGTTATGTTTTTTTAATTTATAAAATACGTACTATCTAAAAAGGTCAAGTAGTTTAAAAAAAATTTATGTAATTTTTTAAAACGGTATTAAGTTATTTTCATTCCTTTAAATTTATAAAATAACTATTATAAAAAAATGTCAAGTAGTTTAAAAAATATTCATGTAATTTAAAAAAATGTTATTATGTTATTGTATATTTCTTTAAATTTGTAAAATACGTATTATTTTTTTTATAATACGGTCACGTAGGTTAAAAATATTTATGTAATTTTCAAATATGTTATGTTATATTTATTTATTAATTAATTTAAATTTATAAAATACGTATTATAAAAACAGGTCAAGTAGTTAAAAACTATTTATGTAATTTTAATTTTTTTTATTATGTTATGTTTATTTCTTTAAATTGATAAAATACGTATTACAAAAAAGTCAAGTAGTTTAAAAATATTTGTGTTATTTAAAAAAGTTATGTTATTTTAATTCTTTTAAATGAAAAAAAAGTATTATAAAAAAAATGTCAAGTAATTAAAAAAATATTCATGTAATTTTTCAAAATATTTTAATGTTTTGTTTATTTTTTTAAATGTATAAAATACATACTATCAAAAAAGGTCAAGTACTTTAAACATATTTATTACATTTTTATAAATTTTCTAATGTTAAGTTTATTTATTTCAATTTATAAAATACATATAAAAAAGGTCAAGTAGTTTAAAAAATATTTATGTAATTTTGAAAATGTTATTAGATTATTTTCATTCCTTTAACGTTATAAAATACGTATTATCAAAAAAAGTCAAGTAGTTTTAAAATATTTATGTAAGTTTTAAAAATATTATTATGTTATTTTTATTACTTTAAATATATAAAATAGTATTATTAAAAAAGTCCAGTAGTTTAAAAAATATCTTAATTTATAAAATACGTATTCAGTTAAAAATGTTTCTAGATTTTCGTGAGCTTTAAACTCGAGTATTGGAATCGTAAAATCTAATATTTTAATTTTGTGTACTCTGCCTATTCCTTTATTGTCACATTTTTCTATTTATGTACAAACAAACTCGCAAATCATTATCCTTTTTTAATAGTATATAAATTAAAGAAATCGAACATCGATATATAAATGATTTTTATTTGTTTAAATAACATCACTAAGTTTTGATTAACATTTCTAGGCCGTAAACACTTTGATTTAAATAGCATTTAAAACACCCAAAACTGTGGATTTGAATATAATTAAAACAGAGCAAAAAGTCTTATTTTATAATTGAAAACAGTTACAACTTTAATTTTGAAACAAAATAAAAACAACAATATCTAATATTTTTATGGTATTCATAAAACTGACACAAGAATTGAACAGAGCAAAGTAAATAAAAAAGTAACCACATCGATGTTTATGAAGAGCGACAATTGTTGGATATTAGTGGGTATGTCAGTTATACGATATATTAGTAAACATATATAGTACAGGCGTGAGCCATAAACAGGATGTATTCATAATGATCGGTTTATTAGTTACGGAGTTTATCAGATCATATTTGGAGAGAACCCAAATATGATTTGAGGTTAAGATCGGATTCTAACTCTGCCTGATGAGATCTCAGTTTATAGTAACTGTTGATCGATAACATCGACATGCCAGTGTCGCAGATTTTGTACATGTCTGTGTAAATAAAATTATCATATATAAAGCTCTATTTTGATATTGAGCACTTTTTATAAACCCGGTTAAAATTCTCTGGATTACCACCCTGTGGATATTTTTCACCTGGATTATTACAATTATTATATATATATATATATATATATATATATATATATATATATATATATATATATATAGTAGTATGTTTTGAAAAGGCTGTGGGCAATGCAAAGTCCCGGGTAGGATGTAAGCTGGAAGGAACAAAAATAATAAATCGAAATTGAAATGGGACTTACTATTTATTCGATTTATTACTTTTGTTCCTTCCAGCTTACATCCTACCCGGGACTTTGCATTGCCCACAGAATTCTAAAAACATACTACTACTATTTCCAGCAATGCTTCAAGCCAACTACCATTCCTTCTCTCTCTCTCCCTCCCCCTCTCTCTCTCTCGTTATCTCTCTCTCTCGCTATCTCTCTCTCTCGCTCTCTCGTTCTCTCTCTCTCTCTATCTCTCCCCTCTCTCTCTCTATCTCTCTCTCTCTCTCTCTCTCTATATATATATATATATATAATTTTATTTATTTCACGAAAAACTTTTTTCAAAACAAACAACTTTACGGTTTCGTTTCTTTCAGTAGGAGACCAACCAACACTTGTATGTCAATATCGGTTCTTTCGCCTCTGAATTCATCAGAGAGACAAACTATTCTCAGTTCGAAAAATTATTCATACGATTTGACAATAATAAAGGTCCGAAAATCAAAACAAACTCACATCGAACGCCCTTCTATCCACAGCGTCTCTGTAATCAGCACCTCGGTCAGGCAACCATTTTGTAATGAGAATCAGAGCTAAGAGAAATACGCATGAGATATTGCCCGAAGATCTTTTATGAAGGACTAATATCTAAAGAATAATTACAGTTTATTTATAAAAATAGTGTAATTAATCTGTACATAATTCTCATGATATAATTTACGTAATTTGAATTAGGAGTATTAATTCAAAACGGAATACGAAACTAAAGGATAGCACCTAAACTTGATTCAATATTTAAAAAAAAATGTATTTAAATTCTTTTTAGATGCCGCGTGCCAGAATTCCCAATATTTTTCCTGCTGACTGAAAGCAGATGTAAAAATCGTAAAAACTTTTATCGTATTACCTCCCTTTGTTCAGAATTCAAAATTCAGAAGATACCATCGAAGTTCCTCCTTATTACTTATATAATAATCTATTTAATAATAGTATAATATATGTGACCCGTTTAGCCTATCCATAACAATTTGATTAATTATTTTACTCCATATTATGGGTATATAAATACGCTTGTCAGCCTATATAACGTCTAGAAATAGCTGGAAACGCGATCAACCCCTTCCATTTGATTTGTTTAGATCCTTGTCAAAATACTATTTATTTTAAGCGTTGAGAAGACTATCTATGAACACTGTAGAGACCCAACAATGCACGATCGTTTAATGATATATTCAGTACTAGTGGACAATGGTTTTGCGTTATGTTTTTACAGAATGTCTTACGGGTTCCCGAACATGAAGAAACATCTGGTGGCTACCCAGACGAAATTAACGAAATATATCTACTATTATATTTTAATACATACTACCAATTGGTTTGCGTTTTATCAGTCCTCAGGGTTAGGACCTTTAAATAACTAATAGAACTCCTCCTCCTACCTATGTAGTTTTTGCTAGTATATATATTTACATAAAAAAAGAAATAATTTCCATTTGACATTTTAGTAATTCAGAGGAAAACAACAAATATATGATTGTCGTAGTGTTATTTGATATACAATAATGTTGGGAAATTTACGCCCAAAATGAAATTCAGCTTTTTTTAGGCGATTACGTGTGAAGAGTGAACAATGTGGAAAACGGAAAGACGAAAAATAAACAATTATTTTAGAATTAAGAGTGGACGATCAATTCCATATATATTTAACGTAAAATTTTGCCATTCTAATTGTTTAGGAAAATTAACCACTAACCCTAAGTCCGAGTGGCAAGGTAATAAAACCACACGTAAAATAGACCCCCCGATCCATCCACTGCCGGAAACACCCCTGGAAGTCTTCTTTTGGAATGGTGTTCATCTCCGCCATCACGTTCCGCATTATCTGTTTTTTCGCACCCTCTCAACAACAGCTGCACTGCGAGCAGGTTGGGGGTCTGCCAGAACGCTGGTCACTCTCCGTGGATGTGCGGCCATTTTTGAATCGGTTGGGCCACTCCATAATTTGTGTTACACCCATCGCATCTTCCCCAAACACCTGCTGAATCTAACGCGACGGCGGAGATGAACACCATTCAAAAATAAGACTTCCAGAGGTGTTTCCGGCAGTGGATGGATCGGTGGGTAAAGTGTGTGAAAGCACAAGGGGCCTACTTTGAAGGGGATTAGGGTCCCAACCCCGTCACGTATTTAAAATATATTTTCTGGCCTAAGGTCAGATACTTTTTAGACAGGCCTCATATATATATATATATATATATATATATAAAATATGAAACTAAAAGTATACTTTTAGAGGATATAATCTATAGTGAAATAGTTTAAGCTCAATATATGAGATAGAGCAATAATAAAGATGAAGGAAAGAAGATGGATAAACATGTACGAATGACAAATCTATTTCAACTTCGATTGTTCAATGCAAGGTGTACTCGGTAAACACATGTTTATTATTCTTTTCTTAAGCCAAGGCCTTTCAAAGATTAAAATCTTATCATCAGAGGAATTACATAGATGGATAAGTTGGCAGTGGAAAAGCCAAAATTCAAAATTTGAAAAAATATAAATTAATGAAGAGTAAGAGTGTGCGCGTAAAAATATGGAGTCTGTCCAGTTGGTGAATGTCCGTAGATAAAATGTCCGGTGAAAAGAGATTTAAAGATGGAAAAGATATTTTCGTGAAGGCAGCGTTGAAAATGTTCAAAACTGAAGTAAATCCAATAGAAAGATGTTTAGTTGAATCATAAATGGAACGCACTTATTCGGATGTAATTTTGAGAATTAGGGTAATTTTAAAATACTTCCGTGGACCGAGAATGAAAGTAGTTTTTAAGAAGTTGAGAATGAGCTGTGTATATTAAACGCAGGCAGTCGGGAATTTAAGTAGTGACTTCAATCGAGTCTAAGAAAAGTGGCAGCTCTGGTTGGAAAACAAAGCCAAGTGAATGAGTGGGCGAAAGGGATAAAGATAAAAGATAAAGAAGGTGGGTGATAGGGTTAGTTAAATCAACTATGACTGATGCTGGGAGAGAAGAAGGGGAAGGGTTTGTTTGGTTACTGTTCATTGCTAGTAAGCAATACACCAGGTGCGAGTTGGGGTGGGGTTATCATAAGCTAAAAACAGAAGTGAATTTAGGTCAGTAAGTAAATAATTCTGAAAGGGGGTGGTCTGTAATTAAAAAGGATTTTTATACAAACTTATATATAATTCAGAAGATTTAAAAAGGTTCCAATTGGGAAATTAGGGTTCAAATGAATGTAAAACTGGAAATTACGTGTTTAATATGTGATGGTTCGGACAAAAACTAGTATTTGAGAGTTTAATGTATAAGGACTTTAAAGAATTCCCAGTTAGTTAACTATTAAATGCATGACTAAATAAGAAACTTTAATGTATAACTGAAGTTAGGATTGGGAACGGCGTTAGTCTGCTTGCAACTATAGAGTTCTAGTATAAGGATTATGGGGTAAGAATTTGGTTGAATATTGTAACCTAAGTGAAGCACTAGTGTGTTGAAATTATAAATAGATTTTAAGGGGGGGGGGCAAATGGACCATTATAAGAGTAACCAGGGAGCGTAGTTTAAAGTTGAGAGTAATGGAATATATGAGAAAAATATTGTTGGTAGAGCGAAGTGTATACAGAGTCGATGGATCGAATACAAGGGAGATAAAAAAGCAATGGATGAGTGTGTGTTAGGGTTGGCCAAATAATTGAAAAAAGGGGGATAGGGATTAAAGTGTTGAAGTAGAAGCGGTTAAGGATTAGTGGAGTGGAGGAGAATAATATTAGTTCTCGATTTACATTAAGTGTCATCGGTTAATAGAGTTATTAGGTGTACAGGATACGCTATGTTATTGGGGTGGTTATTTTTAAGGTTGAAAAGTTAAGAGTTAAAAAATTAACAAATTATAGAATTTAAGAATTAGTCTAATATTAGAGAGGGGGTTGTTGGCTGGGAGGAGGTGTGTCAGATGGAGTAATGAAATCTATGTATTTAAATTTTTGCTTGTGCCTGCAATTTGAGATGAGTTCATTTTTAGAGTTAATAATATTTTTGCTTTTAGCTGCTGTAGCTATCATAAATGTTTCTAATGTACATAGTTGTCAAAAAGCGGACCCTGGAGTGTAGGATTTAAAGCTTTTTAATATTGCCCAATGTAGGGGGTAGGGAGTGTTTTTACTGTTTAAACTTTTTATTAGATTGGATAGAGAGTGCCAATGGCATTGTTATTATTATGTTTAAAAGAGTAGATATGGTTTGAGATTCGGGTCTTGATGGGGAAGGCACTTGCCTCAATGTAAGTGTGTATTTTGTATGGGGTTGTTATTATAGTATTTGTGTTATTTATAGTATCTGGGATGTTTTGGGTTTGTATGTTCAAGTTCTGGGCCAAAGTTAAGTTGAAATTAATAGGTGGAGAAGATGAGAGAATTTGCAGTTATTGCTAGTTAGCGGGGGTTGTTGGTTAGTGTAAGAGGTGTTATTTAAGATGCCGTTTGGTACAGGGAGTTGGGGAAGTGGAGAGTTATAAGGTGAGAGGAGAATTTGTGTATTGGTGTTTTGAGGGAATTGTTTAATAGTACACGCATATATGACGTTACTTTTTATGCAATTGCCATTTAACGGCCATTCTCTAGATTTCTGTCAGTTACAATTATTAGTAGGGTGTATAGTATGTGCTGGTTGCTGGTTGCTAGGCAGATTTATTTTTTTTGTTATTAGATGTGATGATAGTTTGTGCTATATTGGGCATTGTTGAGTAGGAAATTTTAATAGAGTTTTTATTTAAAATAGTGCTGTATTTATGCGGGTGTTTGAATGAGTTATCTAAAATTTTGAAGAATTCCTTAGCGATATTTGTTTTCACATTGTAGTTATAGGGTGGATTAAACCAAACACTATTCTTACTTCTAATTATTTTATTTTTACTATGTTCTTAAGGGTCAGCTAGTTTGTCAATATTGATAGTTTTTGTGGGTCTATTTATATATGTTTTGGTTTTCTTAAGTAGTGTAGTATTTGTCCGTTTTTTATTCTGTATTGCCATTTTGTGTGTAATTACATTTAAAGGTTTGTTTTTCTGGATAAAAGGATTATTTTCGTATTTAATTTTATCAGTGTATCCCGAGTTAAGTAGTGCGTTATTGTAGAAGAGGGTTAAATTTGGTTTGTGGTCAGGGCTAAAGGATTCGGAGTTAAGGTCTAATTTTAGGTCAAGGAAGTTAGATATTCTTTTCTCAGGTTCTATAGTGATGGTTAATCCGAAGTTTTTAAAGAAGTTGTGTAGATTTTTAATGGTGTTGTTGTGTTGCCTCGATCTCTCCCTAGAAACAAAAAGTGCGTCGCCCCTGTATAGCCCACCGTGTAAATGTCTGAAGTCAGATTTTAATTCTCCTAATAAGTACAATCCTACAAGGTCAGTAACCTGGGCAGAGCCGAGGCTCCCATAGTGAGATCGAAATTATTGGGGGTATCTTTCCTAGTCCAGAATTTATTGTCAAATTCTAACAAGGATCTTCTGGCCAAAATTATTAGTTTGATCTCTAAGTCTGTGATGTTTGAGTTATTCTTAGCGAAGATTAAAGCTTTGTTTAGTAGGATAGGAGAAATGGACTGATAATAATTGTTTACTCTCCATTACTTTATATTTTCAAATTTTGAATTTTGGCTTTTACACTGCCAACTTATCTATCTATGTAATTCCTCTGATGATAATATTTTAATCTTTGAAAAGCCTTGGCCTAAGGAAAGAAAAATAAACATGTTTTTACCGAGTACACCTTGCATTGAACAATCGAAGTTGAAATAGATTTGTCATTCGTACATATTTATCTCTCTTCTTTCATTTATCTTTATATATATATATATATATATATATATATATATATATATATATATATATATATACGCACATATTTAACTTTATATAGAGACACTAGCCGGTCTATCCAGCGTTGTCCAGTGTCATAAAAACAAAATAGAGGTTAAAACGTGTGTGCAACATATTTATATTAAAACTCTTATCTCTCTACCTATCTCAATTCGTCTCTCTATTGCTCTCTCTTTCCCACTTTCCTGTTTTGCCACATCCTTCTTCAAACCCCTTTTTCACCTCCACCCAGCCCATTCATCTCTCTTGTTTTAATGTATTGAAAATAATAATAATGTAAGTCATTCACCTGAGTTTTCAGTTTTTAAGTTATTGCTCCCGGGCAACACCGAGTTTCTTCTCCACCCACTTCCTCAAAAATATAATGAAATCTATATTAGTTATAATTTATTCCCGGGAAACGCCGAATTTCTTATCTTCTCTCTCCCCCTTAATAATATAATGAAACCTATATTTATGTTAGTGCATATCCGGGCAACGCTGAATTTCGTGCCTTCAACTACTCCATCAAGAATATCTCACATTGAAAATGCGCTACTGTTTAAATGCTCTATCTAGGATATTGAGCATCGGACCTAGAGCAACGCAGAGTGCCTTCTATGGTATACAATATTATAACAAAATACAGTGAAATCTTTCTCGACGTTTAAAACCACCTGCTCTATGTAGAATTTCTCTATCTAGGACTCCCGGACAACGCTGAGTAAACACACTTGCTCTATCTATGATATTGACTATTTACCAAATATAATACTGTATTGTTACTATTATGACTCGCGGGCAACGCCGAGTTAACAAAAGACATAGAAGTTCTTTCTCCCAGGCAACGCTGCATTTAAAAACACCTGCTCTATGTAGGATGTTGAACACTTTTGGATGATGACTTTATATCACTTACAAAATGTAAAACTGTGATTTTACATTTATTGATCCCGTTTAGAGCTCTACTGAAACCACCCAAATAAAATTATGGACGCCTCCAAGGCCACACTAAAACTACCTTTAACTTAATTCTTACGACTCCCCCTCCCTGGTCCGAAGAGAAACTTTAGAAACGTAAACTAATTTTGAAAGAAAACGCTGTTTCTTTCCAAATTATGCTGAGAAATGTTATTATGTTTCTTTCCAAATTATGCAGAAAAAACTTGTTGTGTTTCTTTCCAAATTATGCTGAAAACTTTGTTGTTTCTTTCCAAATTATGCTGAAAACATTTATTGTGTTTCTTTCCAAATTATGCTGAAAAAAAAACTATTGTGTTTCTTTCCAAATTATGCTGAAAAAATTTATTGTGTTTCTTTCCAAATTATGCTGAAAAAATTAATTGTGTTTCTTTCCAAATTATGGTGAAAAAATGTATTGTGTTTCTTTCAAAATTATGCAGAAACAATTTATTGTGTTTCCTTCCAAATTATGGTGAAAAAATCTATTGTGTTTCTTTCCAAATTATGCAGAAACAATTTATTGTGTTTCCTTCCAAATTATAGTGAAAAAATTTATTGTGTTTCTTTCCAAATTATGCTGAAAAAATTTATTGTATTTCTTTCCAAATTATGCTGAAAAAAATTATTGCGTTTCTTTCCTAATTATGGTGAAAAAATTTATTGTGTTTCTTTCCAAATTATGCTGTAAAGATTTATTGTGTTTCTTTCCAAATTATGCTGAAAACATGTATTGTGTTTCTTTCCAAATTATGCTGAAAGAATTTATTATGTTTCTTTCCAAATTATGCTGGAAAATACATGACCCTTTCTGATGAAATCTACTCCATAGCTTAAGGGTGTACTTAAAGATTCGGGAATACCACCATAATTTTCCCCGATTAATTTGATATAAGAATACACTTTTAGATTTTATGTAGATTTAATACCCTTTTTTATATAGGGAACGCACAAGGCAAACATCAACTCAAGGATAAGGGTTGATGCGTGTCAGTTGGATGATGAACAATAATATGTACAGATTTGGTCACTTAAGTGTATGGATAGCAAAGTATTTATTTACATTAGACTTGAAGACGCCCATGTTGTAGTCACTAGGGAAGCAGTTCGGTGACATTATGTTTCTAACCTAATAGCTTCCGCACTGTCTGCCAAGGTCCAGCCCCTGTCGCATCGCCGCAGTGTTGTATCTTTGTGCTTGTTTTACAAGTATTTTACCGGAATGTGCTCCGAGGAACTTACTGCACTTGTAGTCCTTAAACGTAAATACTTCCAACCTACCGGACTAGCAGCAGAATCACTCCCCTTCTCTGCTGGAAGATCGTCAAACTTTAATGGTTTCTTTCCTATGACTTCTTGCCTTCATAATTCCCTCCTTGCTCTTTGTTTCCCAAAAGTGAAAGTTTTTAAATGTTATATGGACAAACACCTTGCTGCCCAACCCCCATCCATGTTGCCCCTATAAATCTGTTCAATATCACAGTAGGCCCCTTAGGCCTCAGTGGCAATATGCCTTGTTTTGGGTGAACCAAAGTAAAAAAAAAAAATCTTGGAGACTGGTTGTCTTTCACAGTTCCAACTGCTAATCAGTAAAAATAAAAATGAAACGTTGTTCCCCTAATATCACAAAGTTATGACACCAACCATTATTTCATACTAAAATAATGTGGTAATTAAATCAAATTCCTTAAATATTACTTTTATATTGCAGGATGTTACTCCATGGTAAGAAAATGTTTGCTGTCCTCCTGGGAGGGATCATGATCCTGGTCCTGATGTATAATCATTTTGGTTACAGAAATAATAGAAACCAAGAAAAATCGCCACATCTTAAGAAAGATTACATCGTCTATAACAGCAACTGCAAAATCCCCGAATTTGAACCGTTCCACGAACCAGAAGCTGAGTATTTGAGAGTAAGTGGAAGGAAGATCTGCGCAGACAACATTGATTTCACTCGCCAGGAAGACAACAAATTGCTGGTGAATATGGCCGGCTTGACGATCTTTTGCAATGGCAAACTGAAACACTGTGAGTACAATGATATCATCCGAGTGGATGACACACATATAGAATATTCTCCAGCTACCATTTTCAACGGGGATATCACTGTGACCAGCGAATTCATTAGGGTTACATGCTTTTGTTCCAACGAAAGTAAATTATACAAGAATTTCCATGCCTTTGTGCAGCCAAAGAAAAATACCAATTTCCCAGGGTTTTATTTTCAAAATAGCCAAAGAAACCTGCGTGCAGATATGCTAAACGTTATCATGATCGGTTTAGATTCGATGTCTCGTCTTAACTCACACAGACAATTGGCGGACACACGAAAATTTCTCTTAAACGAACTACATGCCATTGAACTGTATGGATATAATACTATTGGAGGCGATACCTTTTTCAATGTCTTAGCACTGTTATTCGGAAAATATCATCATGACATTGGATGGACACCCGATTCAACGAAGACATTTGATGAGTACGACCAGATCTTGAACACATTCAGAAGAAAGGGATACAAGACAATGTATGCTGAAGACGCTTCCATTATGCCCGTATTTAGCCTCCGCCGGCAAGGTTTTAATCAACCCCCAACTGATTATTATTTCCGTCCAATGTCGATGGCAATATTCCAAGAGCCTGATATGTTGTCGGCAGATAAGATGTGCCTGCGCGGAAGACTGTACCATGATTTTATTTTTAACTATATGTATGACTTTATTAAGTTGTATAAATCAGAAAAACACTTTGCGTTTATCTTTAATTCGTATCCATCTCACAACCAACTGAATTCAGCAGGACGCATTGATTACGCTCTGCGGGATCTCATCGCCAAGTTACACAGCGAACACCTGCTTAAAGACACACTCTTGATTTTCTTTTCGGATCACGGAATTCGTCAAGGAAAATTCCGGGAAACCTGGATGGGATATCTAGAAGAGAGACTTCCAATGATGTATATTGTACCTCCAAAATGGTTGCCATTGAAATTCCCAAAATTATGGCAAAATTTACAAGAAAACAGAGAACGACTAACAACGCCTTTCGATATCCACGAGATGTTGTTGACTGCCCTCGACTTCGGTGACTTTGAGAGAAAATTTTCGAACATCGATTTGAATGGTCGTGGTATCAGTCTTTTCGCACAGATACCAGAAAACAGAAGTTGCGAGACGGCAACCATTGCACCGCATTGGTGCATCTGTTAAGCAATCGAGAAACTTCCGGTTACGGATACAACTGTGGGGAAAATTGCCACTTTAATTGTAGCGCGTATTAACATAATTCTTCAGCCTGAAAAGGAGAAATGCGCATGTCTGAAACTACACAAGATCAAAGCAGCCGGTATTAGTCGGACCATCGACAAAATGATGCCGAGACGTACTTGTAGGGGCCGCTATCGTTTAGAGACATGTAAGATGAATGCTATACCAACTGCAATGAGAACTATATATCATTTAACTCTGAGGACCGTCCCAGGTACTTCAATCTTCCAAGTGGCAGTTAGTTATCACGCCTCTAAAAATAGGATTACAATGGAAGGCGAAATAAGCAATTTAATTCTGTATGCAAAGCAGTCTGCTTGTCTAACAAAACATGACCTGAGAGCATATTGTGTGTGTAAATAAATTGTCATTGAAATGTATTTCTTTTTGGAAAAAAAAGACTATTATGACTAGCGTACTAGACCTCTTCAAAATTGACCTTTTTCTTCAAACATATGGAAACTGATATTATTCCCATTCTCCAAGGTCTAAATTAGCTAAATATACCAGTTATTGTGATCTTGGACCTTGGCTATGCCTGCCTCAAGAGCCATGTAATTTTATTGTTGACGTTTTTCAAAAACGCTGCAAAATATTGGATATTATGTCCTTATTTTCATTGTAGCTTTCCAGAGTTTGATGCTGGTACCAAATGAAAGCTAATAAAATTTTCTTGCATATGGTAGTAAACACCTGTGTAAATTTTAACTAATTTTAATGCACAAACAGCTGGGACACTACAAAAAATCAGTTTGGTAGTATGATAGCACTGCACTGACACATATATTGCATAAGAAACTGTCAGATAGGATGTTACTAATACATGTATTATCACTTGTACAATGTGGCTTTTTTGAAACTGTCAAATTTTTTCCTGTGGTACTCTACAACTTGTAGTAAGCAGCTTCTTTGCTCTGGGTCACTTGTGATCTGAGTTGCAAAGCCACTCATTGGTTTCACACCTCTCTCAGACACATCATTGGTCACTTTCACTGACCTCACAAACTTCTGTGCATTCCTGTAGCTGTCATTGTCTTCTCAGGTGTCAGCAGGAGTAGTGAGCCAGTCACATTTCACTCGAAGAGCATCAAACAGAAAGTGAGACTCTGGCCCTACCAGGTCTGTGAGAACTGTAGCTGCATTGATGACAGGAAACACTGGCTTGCCTTTCCTGTAACTCTCAGGTTTCTCTGTTTCTGACAGCTTGACTGCGAGCTTCTCTTTTGCAGACTTGGTCATGCTGACATGTGAACTGAACAAGGTGAATGGCACTAGTTCCTGGGTCAGATACCAGCGGTGGTTGTTCATTTTCTTGAGAACAGAGGTTGCCAGTTCATAGTCATACTGCTTGTATTGCAGCATGTTCTTCATAAGCTGGAGGTCATGGATAGGTGCATCAGCTGCAGATGTGGTGGTCACCCAGTGGCTGGTGTAGAATAAGGTCAGGAACTTGTTCATCCTCTCCAGCTTGAAGATAGTGTCCGTGTTGTATTTTAGTTCCTTGGAAAACATGAGCATCTTCATACAGTAAATGTTCCTGGCCATCCAGCGGGCTTGGTGAATGGCACCTGGCTTGGCCCAGTGGATACCTCGAGGAGGTTCCTCACCAAGCAGGATCAGGCACAGCTCTGCCACCTCTCTGTAATCTGCCCTCGGACTTGCTTCCTCAAGGAAATTGCTTAAGACTGCAATTGTGCTTGTCTTCTTCTGTTTCAAGTCTTGTTCAACTAGGCCCAGAACTCTTGGGCAGTCCTTAACCAACTTGTCCCACTTCTCTTTCACATTGCTGAACATTGGGTTGTCAGGACTCTTGACCTTGCTGAACACAGCCTCCCATACACTTCCAATTATTACCTCTGATATGTGATGGCGACAAGCGAAGTAGAATACTTTTTTGCCTAGTTTTTCTTCAATAAGCTTCGCTGCACCCTTGTTGATGCCACTGTTGCTTGCTGTGGTACCAAATACCAAGCCTACAATGTTGTCTGTGAGACCCCATGCTTCTATCAGTTCCAATGTAGCATTACACTGTTGGATTCCTGTGGAACTTTCTATGAAGGGCACACCAAGCAGCTTCCCTTCTTCATACTGTGGAGTACCAGAGACGAGCACTGCAAGACTTTCCACTGGGTATCTTTCACCAAGAACATCCCGTAGAAGTTTTCTATCCCAGTGTAGTGTGCAGTAATCTGGCGGACTTTCCTTGATGTTATTCATGTAACTTTGGCACAAGTTATGACGAGTGTTTATCCTATTTCGTCTTGTAGTAGAGGCTGATATAACAAAGTCATCAAGATCTGCGCCTCCTGCCTTCAACACTGCAGACACCATGGCTGTAGTCTGGTTGTCAGAGAGTGACAACCGATCTGCAGTGCTACAAATCTCTTCACTGGTCATAACTGAGTGTGGAAAGTGTAAGGTTATCGTACTTGGTTTTGATGAACAGCTTGGTGTTGTCTCAGTGTATTCTGAACCCTCACTAGTACCAGAGCCTTGACTGTTCTCTGGGTCTTCATCACTTGAAATTTTCCCAACTTCTTCTGCTGCAGCAGTCACTGATGATAACATTCTCTCCTCTCTTTCTTCTCGGAAGCTTTTCTCTCTAGACTTCTTCTCAAACACCTTATCATGACCTGACATGTGTGCCAGGCGAGTTGTCTGTTGGTCCAAGTAGAAATTGACGTCCTCTTCCTTGGTCTCCTTTGTGAGCAGTCTGTTGCTTCTTATCTCCTCCACAACATCCTTTGCTCCAATATCAAATAACTTGT